>OY728139.1:11239285-12478571 GCA_963277665.1 Viscum album
AGGAGTAGACGTCTTTGAATAAAAAACGAATTTCGCCCACCTTTGGAAAGTAAAAAATGAGGGGCAACAAAAAGCCGCGCTTATCGCGCCCAGGCAGACGGACGCGCGAGCCTCGAAGAAAGTGTCAGAAACAGAAATGGTGAACCCGACATGATGTTCTTTTCCTCAATATGGATATTAGTCGTGCTAGAGACATCAGTAGATCGACGTGTCTCTGGATCCAGCTATCTGGTGTGAGGTCCCACCAAGAAAATAGCAGGCCTAGCATGAAACTCACTAGAAGTTGGGGTAGTAGAACATTGGGCATTCTGTTCTGCAATGTTGTCAGTGTGGATCCCTCTTACTGATCATGAGAGATGGGATGGCACTGGGGCACTGGTCATCGATTTCTTTTCCTCTTAGTGCCGATGAGTTAATCTCTATTCTTCCCAGAAATTAGGTTGCTACTACAGGGACAATATCACCACCCACCCGCCTACGCAGGGGCATGGGCAACAGTATCACAGCCGCTCTGCGTGGCTCCACTACTTCCACAACGGAATCTACATCCACGAATTTGGGGCGCCCACACCCCCTCTCCCCATCAAATGTCATACAACTAAGGGTGATTAATGACCTCGTACATCGTTATGAGGAGGACGACATAATCCAAACCCGGGATATGGCCTGCCTTGACCTGAAGGCATCCAGGCCCCGCCATCAACGCCGCCCTCAAGGGCTGTGCAGGGAGCCCCTGGTCCCCACCCCAACATTCAATCGCTTCACGAGCCTGTCCCCAAAATGACTTGACGACTCTCTGCCATATACTAATGAGGTGGTTGATGTCCGGCTCTGCCCGGTTAGAGTCCTGATTCAAGGGCTTCAAGAAAGGGCCCCCACTTGGCCACGTCAACGCCGCCACCTGACCTTTCCACAGGAGCAGGTAGGTTTTGCGCATGCACTGATTGCACCGATTCTCCTGAACTGACGCTAGCATGGGGACAGATCTAAGGATTCCTTCCAAGGGGCATTAAAGTCGACAACTATTGTGGCCCGAGCCACTGCTGACGCATATCATAAAGTCTCGTCCCACACTGAGCAGGGGCACTCGTACGCCCAACCAGGATCGAGGCCCCAACTGCCCCACAGGCAGGCTGGGTAGACTCCCACTCTCAAGCTCGTCATGGAGGTATGCCCTGTGCTACCCCCAGCCTGAATGATGGTCTGACCCGTGGTGGTGACACTCGGCGCAGATGCCTCTCCCGTGCCCACCACACCGGGTATGGAATTACACCCCCTGCCCCTGACCATCGATGTGAAGGAATTTCCCATCTGGTCCCTCTCCAACATGGAGATCCTCCCTATGTTCTCTCCATGGTGTGAGAAGGTCCTCCTCGCCCTGGTAACCAAAGGGGTGAAGGTCAGTCTCGCTTCGCCAACACCAAGCATAGAGGTCCTTCCCATACTCCCTCCAGTTCCGATGGAGGTTTTTCCCACGCAGGTATTATTCATGGAGTTCCTCCCCATGTCCCCTTAGACATTTGTACCGGTGCTCCTCGCACCCCGGCTATCTCATGTGGAAGTCCTCTCTGCACTAACACCAGCGCGGCCCCAAGACTACATATTGGGAATCATCCTTCTCCTGAGGAGCCTCCTAGGGGTAAGAAGGTGGGTCGTCGCTGCCACAAGAAAAATCCTAGGAAGGCATGGAATGAAATAAAATAGGCACACTTCTTGGATTCTGAAGCAGAATATTACTTGGCAGTGAAACCCTCCCCTCGGTGTTCTGTTTTAACGACTGGGGCAGGAAAAAGGCGTGTTAGCCTCATTCTCATAGAATTTGAAGTCCACTAGATTCCCGTCTCTCTTCGTTGGTATATCCAGGAGGAGGAGATTTTGGAATACCCAAAGTTTTCAACCATGTAGTCACCATTGTCATCACCAGAAGCACCCCTACCTCGACCATAGATCATAGAGGGCTATTTTAGGGACTGATGGTGGTTGAGCAACAGCGTGACCCATCGTCGGTAACCATGATCCCAGCACCAGAAGCCGTGGCTGTCAGCCCGTCATATCGTGATGTTGTGGTCAGGTCACCGCACTCTTCTGAGGATGGCCTAGAACTCGGCGGTCAGTCAGCTCATTCACCAAATTCTCCGCCAACTAGTTTACTATCCCAACGGTCCACCTCAGTACCGCTACCGGTTCCTCAGCCACCTCCAGTTGACGAGTGGGGAAATATGGGGCTAGACCCTGAATCTGAGCCCAATTGCTTCTGGAACATTCTCATGGAGGATTATTTCATAGAGAAGTTATGGCTGGCAGCAGCATCGAACTTTCGTGCACCGGAATCCCTCACCCCAGAGGAAGTCGACTGCTTCTGTCAAAACCTATGGGAGACACACTCCTGTCTTCGTTATTATCAGGTTCTTTACCCCAGGAGCCAAGTTCACTTAGGGGAAATCAGTAAGCAATGTCGTCTAGTCAATTTGGCTGCACTCCCCATGGCCCATCGCCCTAAGTCACCAGGTTATCATACAACCCTCTAACAAAATTGCGTTCAGAGTTTCAAGGTACTCCACAAAATCATTTGGGAGGTTACCTCCCACGTGCAAGTCCGTGGATGGGGGAAGTAATATTCCCCCCTCTTAATCCCTATTCAATGACAACATGACTCGATATGCGATATCGAGGACATGCCCCTGGTGAAGGGTCACAGTCCACATGGATGACATAGTGGACAAAGAGGATTACATGGAATTTTGTGATGGAGACTTACCGTCGGAGAATGTGCCGCCATTGTTTGACCCATCATGGAGGATTACCCATTAAAAGGGGAACCTTCTAGGTCTCCCTACATCCACTGAGTCCTTGGTACTTAGCTGGAATGTCAGTAAGGGTAAAGAGCATGTCGAAGTTGTCAAGCTCACCGACCTGTCTACCTCAGTACAGAAGGTGGATGAAGGCCACGAGAAGGCCGCATTACACTAGCAACTTGCTGAGCAGAAGAGGCTGGTCAACAAACATCTTGCCAAACGTGCTATAGAGACATGACCCGAATATGGTAATCCTAAGTCAGGGCAACAAGGGAAGGAACAATTTCCACCCGGCGCGATGCCTCCGTGCAACCCTGATCTTGTTACTCTTGTAGAAAGGGCATAAGATGGAACTCACGGCAAGAGGGCACGTTACGTCTCACCAAACCCTCCCGAACACTGAGGAAATCCAAGGAATCCATCCCGGGATCCCCCAGCTGCCCCACGGGCTGTTCTGCCAGTCCCTCCATGAGCCGTTGAAGACGTCTACCGTGTCGAAGAGCCTAGAAACACAATCATGGTTAGGGATCCATGTCAAGATAGGGACCCCCACCCGGATGATCCTATAGCGGAACTCATCACCCACCTCGAGGTATTGGAAAGGCGATAGGTGGCAGTTCCAACAGATGGAAAGCCATATCCCACGTGGGTGGATTATATGCCTGCACCTCTGGGTTTTTGAAATCCCACTTTCTCGGCCTTTAAAGGAACAGGGGACCCGCCACCGCACTAGGCCCATTTTTCCTCCAAGTGTGGCCCATGTTGGGGACCCCAACACAATAGGAATCCACCATGCTCTGATGTTTTGTGCAGACGTTGGAGGGCCCTGCGTTCGTCTGGTACCGCCAGCACCCTATTAGGTCGGTGACCAGCTAGGATGATCTCCGCTAGAAATTCCTATACCAGTTCCACTCCAACACGTGAAAGACCAGTATCGCAGACCTCTTAAAGTGCAATCAAGGTCCTGATGAAAGAGTCGCAGACTTCATCGCCTGGTGGAAGTGGCTCATATACTCCCACAATATTCCACTGACTCAAGAGAAAATACTGATGATTTGCGTAGGGAATGTCCAATCAGAACTGGTTCCTTCCCTGATCACTCAGAACTACCCTGTAGAGTTCCGAGATTTCTCAGATAAGGCTCAGAACCTCGAGGAAGCTATGCAATAGGCTAGTCAGGTGCGTCTGCTGCCCCCTTTGATCCCTGTAAGTAGGGATGCCAGAGATGAGCCCACTGCGGTGGCCCAAATAGAAGCCCCCAGGCAGCTAGAGTTTCTACCAGTGGAACCGGCTTCACAACCCCATAGAGGCCCACAACCTCAGGCACATCCACATGCCCTGCAGCGACCGCCTCAGAATCGGCTGGTTCCCCCACGCAATGCGCCACCACCGCCTAGGCAGGACAATCAGGCTCTACCCCCACAGTAGGCCCCTACGACCCCTCGTGTGGTCCAGGCTCCCTGAGCCCCCTATCTAGAAAGGAGGCACCATACTTACTCGTTGAATGAGAATCAGGTCCCCGGCTACTTCTACAGTTCCCTAAATCAGGGGATTATGCGCTTACCTGAGTGCAGAAGGCCGACAGAGGTGAATTTCACCGATCGCCCCAACTACTGCTCCAGTAATTAGATCCTAGGGCACAACCTCAAGTAGTGAAATGTGTTTAAAGACTGGCTCCAAGACCATTTCTATAACATCATAGTCAGGTTGGGCCCAACCCCGACATAAGTGGCGGGTGTCTTTGTAAAGGCAGAAAGCGGTAGCGACGACGAAGGCGAGTGGAAGCAGGTTCCCAGCTGTGAATCCCAGAATTACGATGACTGGATGGCTCGTAATACAGTCGCATGCACCCATGGTATTAATCGGGCACGCTTGAATCAGTTGGAGCCTTCAGAAGCCACGACTAGAACCTCTTCTTCATCATCTCAGCCAGCCTCTTCCGAGACGAGCAAGTAGTGGCGGCACAAGAAGAAGCAACGCGCTCCACCATTGTTGTCGTCATCCCTCACTCTCAGTGACTTCATTCCCACTGAGATGGAGATTCCTCCCAGAATATTCCCACTGGTGGATGATTCGTCAAGGGACAGTCAGGGGTACACTTTGGTTAATACCATGGAGTTGGTAAATCCTTTTATGACTCTCGATGAGGGGGAACGCTAGGAGAACCTCCCCAATGACCCCTGTCGACGTCAACGTCGGCGGAGCTGCGACTACAGGGGTCATCAGGGTGCCTCAGTTAGCACATCATTATAGGACATGCACGCTACTGAAACCAGACAGCAGGCCCAACACAGAGCTCAGCAAGCGTAACCTCCTCATCTGATGCCCTCAGATCTACCTCCACCACTGTTTGTGCTACAATATCAGGTAGATTTGCTTCGTCCGTACTGTGGCTAGTCTCACCCTACTACAGGCCAGTCTCAATTGTCTGATCCTCATCTGGCATCAACTCTTTAGACCTCAACTAGTGAGCAATGGGACATACCTAGCACTAGCTAGCCACCCGTCCAACCGGCAGGGCTCGTCATGCCTCCGATTGTAGAACAACCACCTGTATGTATAGTATCACGTTTAGTGCAAATGTATGATGTTCTCAAGCACCTTTCCGGCATTCCAACAAGGATTTCTATCCTGGAGGATCTTCTCCTATCATCTGAAATGCATGAGGCGCTTTCTGTGGCCCTATAGAGCCCCCTCCAGTTCGAGACGGTGGTAGAAGCTGCAGAAGCCATCCACACTGATGCAATTGAGAACACTGAATACTAGGTAGTCATCCCATTATCCGGTGAAGATGAAGACCCTCTTATACAGGGGAAAATTTTCCAGTTGTACATAACTAGCCAGTTCAATGGTATGGATGTCTGCCACAATCTTGTTGACACGGGTTATGGGATTAACCTAATCCCAACTCAGACACTGTGGAATATGTGGTTATCTGAGGATGATATAACTCCCTCCAACCTCATAATCTTGGGATACGACATGACCGATCAGACCCCAGTTAGAATGATCCATTTTAATACCCAGTTTGGTGGCCTAATTTCCAGTACTGAATTCATGGTTTTCTCCCAGGACACTGCATACAACGCATTGATGGGCAGGCCATGGATCCACTTACATGCAGCGGTCTCTTCATCGTATCACCAATGAGTCAAATACTCCATCAATGGTCGAGTAGGAATTCTCCAAGGAGATGCATCTCCTTTCACCTCTTTTGAATCCCTTTATCTAGACGCTGACTACTACAAGAGAAAGGATGAGCAGATTCTCGAACGTGAGGTTGAACCTGACCCAGTAAAAACTGCTCCTTGGGAAGGTCTGGATGATGCCTATGTCTTCCCAATCCATCGAATGGAGGCCATGACCCCCGAAATAGTGCAATGATTTTTCGTTTTGGGTACAATAGGAAGGCGTATTCTAAGGTCCAAGCGACGGCGGGAAATCGCCTTGTACTCCTACACCAACCAGACTTGGGTGATCCCGGAACCTCCTCCCCTTGTACGGTATCGAGATTTCCGGCTCATGGCAACAGTTGTACGTCATATGTGTCTGTTTTGTTGGGCTGAAATTAACTGGCTAATGCCTACGGGCCACTACTTCTCTGATGTTATCAAGCACGACCCCATGGGCCGATGACCGGATGGGATTGGATCAACTGCCTTCATCGCTATGGTCTGAGTGGTGCATGAATCACCTGACATGATGACCATTGTTGCTCAAGAAGACACTAGCCCCCAATTAGAGTCTAATGTCTCAGAGATGACTCCCCCAACAGAAGATCCCTCCAAAATTGGATTAGAGGGCCTAGAGGATGCTCCCAACACCTCTGAAGAAGGCATCTCTACCACGGTTGATGAACTGGTACAAGTGAACCTTGGTAGGGAGGAAGATCCGAGACCAACATTGATCAGTGCCTCCATGTCCCTCAAAGAGCAGCAGTGGTATGTGAACATCCCCAAACAGCACCGTGATATGTTTTCCTAGAGTTACGGTGAGATTCCATCACTAGATCCCCAGGTAGTCGTCCGCCGCCATGGCCTCCCGAAAAACCATCATGTGTTCAAGAATACTTCTATAAAGATGCACCCTTCTCACAGTGCCATGGTTAAGGCCGATGTTAATAATCTTATCAAATCCAAATTTTTTCAGGAATTCCAAAACCCAAATGGATAGCCAATATTTTGCCAGTTAGAAAAAAGAAAAGGCAGATCAGAGCCTTTATCGACTTCCATGATCTCAACTGCCACTGTTCGAAGGATGATTTCCCCCTCCGAGTGACAGAGTTTTTGATTGATGCCACTACCGGGTTCCAAGCCCTCTCCTTCTTGGATGGGTATTCTGGGTACAGACTGATCCAGATGGCCCCTGAAGATGAATATTCAACCGCTTTTAGGTCCCCCCCAAGGTACTTTCTATTACCAGGTTATGCCCTTTGGCCTAAAAAATGTAGGTGTCACCTATCAGCGGGCCATGCATCGGATATTCAATCCAATCCTAGGAACATTGGTGGAATGCTATGTGGACGATTTGGTGGTCAAATCCCACTAGTGTCGGGACAATCTCAATGACCTTGAGAAAATGTTTGATTTCATTCGTTCCCGCCACCTAAAGATGATCTCGTTGAAGTGTGCCTTTCATGTCACCCCCGGTAAGTTTCTTGGCCTCGTTGTTAGATACCAAGGAATCGAGATCGACCCCGAGATGATAAAATCCATAAGCCAGATGCCTCCCTCAAGTAATATTCGGAAGCTTCGTGGTCTTCAAGGCCACTTAGCCTATATACGTTGATTCATTGAGAATCTGGCTGGAATGTGTAAGCCCTTTTCCCGGATCATGAAGAAAGGCTCCGCCTATGAATGAGATGAAGAGTGTCAGGACTCCTTCATGTAAATATAGTAGTATCTGCTCCAGCCTCTATTCCGGATGCCACCCATTACTGGAAATCCACTGGTCCGTTATGTTACCACTCTGGAACAGTCTCTTGGCGTCCTGCTTGCCTAGAAGAACAATGAGGGGATAGAGAATAGCCTCTACTACCTCAACTGCATGCTACTTGATATGGATACCAGATATTCCCCCATCAAAAAGATCTTCCTTGAGCTCGTGTTTTTTGTACATAAATTGTGACACTACCTGTAGCACCATGAGGTACAATTGGTCTCTTGGGTAGACCCACTGAAGTACATTCTGAACCACCCCATGTTGACTGGACGACTAGTGTGTTGGGTAGTAATTCTCCAGAACTTTGACATCTGGTCTATGCCTCAGAAGGCCATCAAGGGGTAGGTGTTGGCAGACTTCCTAGCTACCCATCCAACCCCCACAGATCAATCCCTAGACTTGGATTTTTCCTGATGAGGGAATCCTCTCAGTCGATCTTGCTACCTCATGTTGGAAAATGCACTTCAATGGTGCCTCCCGGAGCCTCACCGGTAAGAGGATCAATGATTTTATGCTCAACAGAGTGGGTCTGGGTGTCATCTTCATCACTCCGGCACAAGCCGTTCTACTATACTCATTCCTGTTGTTTGAAAGATGCACCAACAATGAGGCAGAGTATCAGGATCTCATCACTGGCCTCGAGCTAGCCCTTGGGATCGATGTGCCCCATTTTTATGTGAAAAACGATTCAGAACTAGTCATAAAACTGGTCAATAGTGACTATGTCATCAGGAATCCATTGCTTGTGCCATTGTTGGAGTGCACCCTCCATCTAATGGCCCAATTCTCTTCTCGACCAGAGTTTACTCTGTCCCTCAATCATAAAATGGTCGAGCAAACGCTTTGGTCGGTTTAGCTGCCTCACATGGAGAACCTGATCTTGAGAATCTTTTTATACAAGTGGCACATCGAAGAGTCATTTCCCCCATCACCCAGAGGATGATTACTGCCCATGGGTGAGCCATATCACCGGTAGATCCTCTACGCTGTGATCCCCAGGTCCTTCAGATGTAGTGGTAGAGGCCACTCCCGACTAGAGGGTACCTTTTGTCGTGTATCTCCATAATTGTCGCCTCCCAGATGATCGGGCCGAGTGCGAGCGAATCTAATGTCGTGCACTGCAGTTTACCCTCCAGAGTGGTCCCAGTCATGAGTGGATCCTCTATAAGTGGGGTTTCGATGGTGTTCTCCTCCATTTCATTCAAGGAGTCGAGATTTCTCAGGTCATGCAAGACGTTCATGCAGGTTCCTGCGGTGCCCACCTGGTTGGGCCAAAGTTGTCCCATTAGATCTGGAGATAGGGGTACTTTTGGCCCTCTATGATCCATGATTGTAATGAGTTTTCCAAGAGATTCCATGAATGCCAATTTCATTCTAACATCCTGCATCAGCCACTAGAGCCTCTCCACTCTACCAAGAACTCCTGGCCATTTGCGGTGTGGGGACTCAATGACGTGGGACCACATCCACCGATGAAAGCTCGCTAGTGTAGGTTCATCCTGACCACTATAGATTTCTTCTCCAAGTGGGAAGAGGTAGTTCCACTCAATGAATTCAAGGCCCGTTCCATCATTGATTTCATGAGCTCCAATATCATCCACCAGTTTGGAGTCCCTCACGCTATCCTCACTGATAATGGCACCAACATCCGAGCAGCTGAGCTGAAGAAATTGTATGCCAAGTACAATATCCATTCGAATCATACCTCTCTCTATTACGGGCCGGAAAATGGAAAAATCGAGGAATTCAACAAAACCCTTTCTAAAATTTTGCAGAAAATAGTTGTTCTGAATAAGAAAATTTAGTCGAACAAGCTCCCCAATGCCCTTTAGGCATATCGGGCAATGACTCACAATTCCACCCTGGTGACTCCATATTCCCTGGTTTATGGGGATGAGGCCATCCTGCCCATCAAGATCCATCTGTCATCGTTACGCACTGCAGTCTATGACCAGGTGATTCCAAATAAGGTTGCCGAAATCCGTCTAGCTGAATTGGAAGCACTGGACGAGAACATGCTTCGTGCCCTGCACAATCTAGAAAGGCATTAGAACAAGATATCTGGAGCCCTCAATAAGAAGGTTCACCTTCGCTCTTTTCTGCAAGGCGACCTGGTATTGTCCCTACGAGGGCCAATGATCCCCCTTAGGAAACCACCCAAGCTGGAGCCCAAATGGAATGGACCTTACATTATCCATAAGGTCTACCCCAATGGAGCATACTCCTTGGTAACCATGGATGGTGAGCGCATAACTCCTCCCACCAACGCCACGTTCCTCAAGAAATACATTTTCTGAGCCTTTGGGTCTTGTATGACCCTAAACTACACCCCAGTACTTCATGACAGCAAAATGCATGGTCTCGCATGACCCTAAACTACGAGATGGTCCTACAGGGCCTTAAACTATCTTGTCCTATATGAATTTAATCTGCAACGTCATCCTGCATGACCATAATCTACATCATCGTCCGTTGTGACATTAAACTGTTCACCTTCTTCTGTCACGACGTTAAACTACTAATTATCATCACACATGACAATAAACTGCAAAATGGTCTGAGCTCTATGAACCTAAACTAAGATCTCCTTTATCCTCACTACATGAAGATAAATTGCAAGCTGGTCAGGCCTTCCTGACCATGGCCCTTGGCCTTTCCAGGTCTCGGCCCTCATCCTCACTGCAAGAAGATAAACTGCGAGCTGGTTAGGCCTTCCTGACCGAGGCCCAGCCTTAGGCCCCATGGCCTTCCCCGATCCAGGTTCTCTTGTGGGTTTGTATGGTGTGGCATGGTATTATGTTTTCATTCACATCGGGTTACTCGACATTCCATACACATCCCCAGATGATATGTGCTTCATCGTCCTACATGATTTTAAGATATGGTTCTAGAACTACGTATGGCTTGATTCCCATCCTCATGAGATACATAGGAAGGCTCATACGCTTCTTTTTGAGCCCAGACCCAAACCCTTCTCTTTGACTATCCCCCCTAGGTATAGCTTCCTCGCAGGGTCATCGCATGATGTATAGTAGGCTTCCATATCCCCACTCATATGAAGATTATAATGGTCTCACCATGTTCCCACTCTTGTACTTTTATCCTCCCCACGTCTTCACCACATGACATTAAACTGCATGGCCTTCAAGAACTACGTACGGCTTGATTCCCATCCTCATGGGATATGTAGGAATTCCTGGACATTTGGTCTTTAGGCCCATCCCAAAATCTATAATCTTCCCCTCGGGTCAAGACATATGGCAGGGTGCATACCTTTGCCCAAATTCAAATCAATCAAGCCTCGACCTGGTTGTACATCCTCGTCCTTGGAGATGTTCGCCTTTTTGTAGATGGATACAGCTATGCTTCACCCACTCCTCAAAAGGGATTCGATCACCTTCCCCATCCAGAAGGGCCCCTGAATGGTATGGATACCAGGCCTAAGGGCCCTATTACAATGTTAGGCCAACGCCCTCGAAGATTCCGAGCAACAAGCCGATACATGTCTCGCGTTTCAAATGTGGTCAGCGGTTAATGCTCATTTGTTGCTCCCATATTAGGTGACCATAGAGACGATGTGTTTCGAACGTTGTCAATAACCACCCCGGTTCTTCGGGTCCACCCCCAGATGTCTCAAACATCGAGTGTAGTGATTCGTTCTGCCCCGTCCCAATGTGATGAACACATTCCAGGCAGGGCCAACTGTCAGGCCCCTGGCCTAGGTTCTCTATGATGGGATTTTGCAGTGTGGTATGGGATTATGTCCTCATTAACGTTGGGTTAATCAACATACCATACACATCCCCATAAGAGACACCTTATCCAACCCTCTTTCTCACATCAAGACGTTAAACCTTAAGCTGGTCAGGCCTTCCTGACCGAGGCCCATCCTCAGGCCCTTTTGCCTTCTCAGGCCCCATATCCCATTTTCATACCCATAGTGTATGATGTGGTGTGGTATTACATCCTCATTCACGTCGGGTTTCCCATCATGCTGTACACCACCCATGTTCAAATAATCTTATTCCCTGACCATCATCTTCACTGCAAGACGTTAAACTACGAATACGCTAGGCCTCTGTGACCAAAACCCAGCTATCAGGCCCCTTGGCCTTTTTGGGCCACTGGCCCAGGTTCTCTCTTACGGAACTATGCGGTGTGGTATGCGATTAAGTCCTCATTCATGTCGGGTTACTCGCCACACCGTACACATCCTCATTTGGGTATCCTGCCCCATGGGTGTCTTCGAGAACTATGTGTGGCTTGATTCCCTTCCTTATGGGATACATAGGACCTCTCAAAGGTCTATGCTTTGGGTCCATCCCCATCACCTGGAAATCTCCATCCCACCTTGGCCCCTTGGCCTACCTCTTCTGAGCCACTTCATCGACCCTTTTCTGCGGTCCACCAATGTGCCTAAGGGTACTATGGTTTATTACCTAGAGCATCAGACTCTACTCAGACATGATTTCACCCACTTTTGAGGCTTTTTTTTCTCTTCATTAGGGCTTCCATCAACTTTCACCCCCGAAGGGACCCCCTGAGTGGCATGGATTCTAGGCTGAAGGGATCTCCTACCATTACGGGCCCCGAACGACATGGATACAATGCCTAAGGGATCTCCTACCGTTACTGGACAATTCCCACAATGGTTTTGGAAAAAAAATTTATACAAATCCCATGTTGTGAATATGGTTAGTGGTCGATGCTCGTTTGTTGTTCCCACTTTAGGTTAATGCGATATAGATACAGTTTTTCCACCAAAGTTAATAGTTATCCTCCATCTCCATGCCAACCCCATTAATCCCATAATGTCAGTTACACAATTCACATCCATCTCCCCCTTCACATGTCCAAGTAGATATTTGACACTCTTGATGTTATTCCTTGGTGAGAATTTTCACGTTAGAAGGACAAAGCAATCTTAAGGGAATCTTACGGGGCTCTGCAGTGATTTCCCTCTATGAATGTTCCATGTATTAAAATAAAGACCTTCCTCCCTTATTTACCACACCGATCTTGACTCACATTGGCTTAGGGATTGGGTCAAGGTCTGCGCTTACTTGGAAATCTGCCATCCCCCCTGGTCCGAGATCTAAGACCCTAAAATATGATCGTTTCAGAAATACGTTCAGCTTGAGTTCTGCTAATTTGTCTTCTCTGACCTACCTTTGGGACTTTGACTACGGGAATGCGTGATATGGTACATGATTATGTCCTCATTCATGTTGGGTTTGCGATAGCCACACCACGCGCACCCCGTTCTGAAAATTAGCCCTCATATTTCTTGTCCCGCACATCATTAAAAGGCACCTCTCTAGAACTACGTGTGCCTTGACTCCCATCCTTATGGGATATGTTGGTCCACCCGAATGTCTAGACTTCGGGTCCAGCCTCACCTCTTTGAGATCTCCCAATCTCCCAGTAACCTAGGCTCCATGGCATGTCTCTCTCTACGAGGGGGATATATGAGTGTTGTATAGGGTTCTTGGCACCACACCCCCCTTCTCCTGGGAATTCGCTATCTCTTGGACGCCCTCAATTTGAGTCCCTCAACCCCTTGCAGTGGTTCACTCATGTGTTAAGATTACTCTGTTCTAGGACCAGGAGTGTCAGATTCAACATGGCCAAGTTCATTCCACTTTTCAAGCTTCTTGTTTCCCTTTATTCGGGCATACATCATCATTCACGCCCAAAGGGACCCCAAGAATAGCCTGGATACTATGCCTAAGGGCTCTCCTACCATTACGGGCCAATGCCACAAAGGGTTTCGGAAAAAAATTTGATACAAGTCCCGCGTTTCGAATATGGTCAGCAGTTGATGCACATTTTTTGTCCCTATTTCAGGCTAACACGACAGGATGTTGTGTTACGAACATGTTCAGCAGTAATCCTCCTTCGTTACCTGAGCCTCGTCAGGCCTTGAATGTTGCTTGCATGATTCAAGTTATGTTCCACCCCATCGTGTCCAGGTAGAATCTCGAAACTCCTGGCGCTATCCCTTAGTGCACCTGTGCACATCAGGGAGACAAAGCTGCAATACAGCGTCCTTCGAGGCTCCCACGGTCCGAGATCTAAGTCCATAAACTATGATCTTCATTTAGGGTTATGTGTGGCTCGATCCTCTTCCCCATGGGATGCGATGGGTCACCCGGATGTCTTGTTTCCACATCCAGCTCAGTTGGGAGCTATTTCCTCATGCTACTTTCACTCTCACCCCTATTTGGGCCCCCTTGGCTCGAGGTTCCTATCTCAGAATTGCATATGGTATGATGAGGGATCATTTCCCCATCCATGTCGGTGATGTTTCACGGCACCATACCCATTCACTGCCTAGCATCAACTCTGGTACATTTGTGTTGAATGACGTTAAAATGCATGTCTGGTTCTATCACATGACCCTAAACTGGGATATTTTTGTCCTAGACGCACGATGAATAACGGAACTGCATTGTGATGACCTCATCATATAGGAAGTCACGTTGGGTATTGGTTATATGCCATGCCATTTTCCAATGCCTACCACGGCTTGATTCTTGTGGTGACACTAGGTCTTGCTACCATAGGCTTGTCGCTTTACAAAAAAACCACTCACCTTAAAAGGAAAAACAATATTTATCAAATTCCTCTTCTTTTAGTGAAGGGCCATGCTCGTACTCCCCTTTTCCCCTGGCACTGTTACCTTACAGTTCCACCTTCTTGAACTACATATGGCTTGATTCTAATTATTATGTGATATGTAGGAGCACCCGGGAACTTCCCCGTAGGCCCAACCAAACTTTCGTGTTCAGCCCCTCGACTCGAGCACCTCCCTAGAGAACACATAGTAAGTAGGGCTTATGTCCTCATTCACGTCGGGTTTTATAAGCGCCTTACCGTGTGTCCCCTAATCTCCTTACCCATTCATGGTCTGAGTTCTATGACCTTAAACTAATACCCTATCAAGAAATACATGCAGCTTGGTCCCCATCCCCATGGGGTACATAGGAACGCACTTGCACCTTGCTTCAGGACCAGCTCAACTCTCGTTTTTTGCCCCTCGACCTAAAACATTCCGAGAATTGAGTGGTGATCAGAACCCCTGGTTCCCATTCACGTTAGGTATTTGAGTTACCCCACCATGTGCCTCCTGTGTTTCTTCCCACCCATGGTCCGAATTATATGACCTAAACTAAGATCTCCCTATGGGAATGGACTCAACTCCCCCTATCTTATGCATCTCATTAACGTATTTTGATTCATTTTGACAAAAAACCTGAAGTGTGGGATATTCATGGAGAAATTCCTTTCATTCCATGACAAAGATTCGTGAGATCTCTATTTGGATCCTTATCCTATTCCACTTCCAAAAGTTCACTTGGACAACATGGATGCTAGGCTTAAGGGCTCTTCATGGATGCTGGGCCAAAGGGATCTCCAATCGTTTTGGGCCAACATCCCTACAGATCTCTGACGACATTTGTTACATGGTCCCTTGTTTTGAACATGGCCAATGGGCGACCCTCATTTGTCTATCCCCATTCCAGGTTAACACAATATGGGTGTTGTGCTTCCTCCATGGTCAAAAGTTATCCTTTATCATCACACCACCATCATTGTGATCCGAATCGTGGGTATCATGATTTACACTTCCCATTCCTATCTGCTCAGATCGATTTCAGCACCCCTAGCATTACACCATTCGTGCACAAGAGTACGCTAGAAAATCCATAATTCGGATGTTATGAGAACTTCCCTCTCTAGTCAGGTTTCTTCCATTTCCCAAAAATATGGAACAGTTATCTATACCCTGAATGCCCGAAGAATGGTTTGCACACTTATGTTTGGATGGGGAGATGACGCGACTATATCTTGTTTCTAACATCGGGCCCGACCCACATGAGCTTTGGGAATTGTCACTGGATATTCCAAAGACATTGTAAGGATGCAATGAACCGATGAGAACCACAGAACTCGTGCATGTTACGACAGTCAAAAAAAAGTCAAAGCACAAAATTACAATTAAGGGTTTGTAATCATTGCTGTACCCGGGGGTCAACTCCCCCCATGGACAAATTTACCACGTCAAAAGAGTATTGTAGCTCTGCCACTCTTCGACTTGTGGAGTCCATGAATTTCTACCACCGACTTAGCTCCTGCTCCTCTTCAGCAGAGATGGGGTGCAGTTCATCAGCCTCAGCTCAGGCCTACTATACATCAGCCTGAATGATGGCCATCTCTTCGGAATCCAACCTCATACACTCTTCCACCTTTGCCAACTGGGCCTTCAATCGCAAGATTAGCTCAGATTGTGCATTGAAAGAGGATGAGTGCTCATCCACCCAGATCTGTAGGTGTTGGACTTCATTTTCAGCCTCATGTAGGTTCATGAAATTCGTCGCCTTCCTCCGCTTCCAGTCGATGCTGAGCTCGTGATCAGACTCCTGGATCTTCTCTGTCATATGATCTCGGATGAACATATGAGGGCACTGGGCATCCACTCCCCCAACACACAGTTCGTGCAACCATGAGCGCAATATATCCATTTCATCCAGCCATTACGCTTGGGGTGTCATTAATGAAGCGTGTGATCAACTTGAACGATCGGTAGCTGACTATTTTGTTGTCCTCTTTATTGGAGGATGTCTCATCCTAGTCCGCAAAATTATTAGGCTCGTATGTGGGGTACACCAGAAAGAAGTCTTCAGTGGGATCTTCATCTTTCGTGGGATCAGGCGTGACATCTGGCGTTGGATCAGACGCAGTGGGACTTGGGTTGACTGATAAGTCCTCATTATCAGACCCCACCGTAATGACCTCAAGAACGACCCTGCTGGTTGTCTTGCCAATGATAGGGGACACTGCAGCTCGGGTTGGTATGGTAATGATCTCCACGATCACTGACATGCCTCTAGGAGGGGTGCCTCCAGAAATCCCGACCAGCCTCACTACAGCATCCCATGCCAGTCGAAGAACTGTACATGATAGAGAAGGGAATAGATATCAGTTGGCACAATTGGCACGTGACAGTAAGGAGTTCAGCAGAGAGCACTTACAGAGATAGAACTCCCGGTACTACTCTGGAGTCGATGTCGATGGAACCCAAGAGTGTGACAATCTGTATTTTGTCGGATGGTCCGGATATTCTGGAGGAGCCACTTTGGGTGACCTAGCCCCACTAGACACCGAACTGGATGCGGCCATAGGAAAAGGTATCGAAGGTCCTGCGTCATCACCCACAGAGGGGAGAGAGTGAGGTCTGTGTACCAGGTCCTCCTGTACAGTTTAGATATTGGTAAGATGACCATAATGGCCTAAGATCATACCCCAAGGAAAGAAACTTGGAATGTTACCTCGAGAGCCTCTGCGAAATCATTGAGATCTGTGTCTCGATCGCTGACTTCGCCTTCCTCCAATGGGCTCTCTTCATCAGCCTCATTGCCCCGAGAGGATTCGTCGGAATCTTCCGATAGGGGGATGTGATCCCTTAACTCAGCAGCCGACAGTTTTAGGGGAATCGTCTGATCCAGCTGTACCCTCACCGGGTCTATCATTGGACGTGGGGCACAGCTAGATTGTACGTAGTCCTCCAGCTCATCCAGATATTACTCCGCCTCCGCTGGAGGAATCACGAAACCGGCCCGGACAGAGCCTATAGCTGATAAATACAACTCGAGGCGGTTTAGGTGTTCCCACATCTCGGGCGGACTGAGGTGTTGTCGATTGACATCCCAAAGGTCCCAGGCCTTCGGGAAAACAGCATTCTCTGGCATGTCGATATGTCACAGACGCTTCCCCGGAGCCTGAGTGGATATTCTGCGGAATCCCCTCGGTGGTCGCCCCTCTGAATGGATCTGCTCCTCTGAGACCACCAGGTCCACTACCACTGTTGGATCCGCCACCACTACCTCACCCTAAGCCGGTTCAGGTCTCACCGCCATGAAAGCCCCGCCACTACGAGAAGCCCTTTCTACCCTCTGATCTTGACCTCGGGATAGGGGAGGCCTGTCGTCACCAGCCCGAACGGTTGGCTGCTTCGGCATTTCCCCCGGTTAAGCTGCCTCCCAGCTGATGGCATACTCATTCACCAGTCCAAAGGTGGTTGTGGATGGAGGCAATGCATTTTTCATTTTCTTGTTATCACGTGTGAACATGAGCCACAATTTCCTCATTAAACATGGGTGCTCCTCGCGAACTGGTGCGGTTTGTAAGAATCATGGAGAGGCTCATGATCCACCATTGCCACCAAGAATCCACCTCGGAAGGCCATGATATAGGCCCAGTGATCTTCCATTTTATGACCTTCATCGGTGAGTACCCCTATTGGAAATGGAAACAGGTTGAAGTTAAACTCGTCCACCTTCCACACTCGGTTTAGCACCATCGGTATAGTTAGTGTCAATGGGAATTTCCTAACAGCATTCAGGATAGATGGGCGGAAGTTTGACCCCGGTGGTGAGATGGGGTTCAGATAATTGTAAACCCCCAAAATGTGTGCCATGATACACCCATACAGAAGGTGGAAGGGCCTGCAAATCCTCAGAAGCTTCTTGCCCTTGCTAACATGACAAAGCATCTTGTACAACCTTGCAAGCATCGGGATCCCCAAATTGACCCGCCTTATAGTGGACAGCAAGGATTCCATGATAAATGATCTGGGCCGCACCCCCATGTTGGTATCCCTCACCGGTAGGATCCAACAATAGATAAGGGTCACGATGAATGTTGCTAGCCTAACTAACGGCTGTTGTTCAGTGCTGACACTGAAACCCCAGGTATTCCACCGGATTTCCTCCAAGAGCAGCCAATATGAGTTCTCCTTGACCCGTTGATCCCCCTTTGGAGACGTTCGTGGCCTCAGTGGAAACTCTCGATCCTTCAGGAAGTTCAGGAACTGCTTGAACGACTTCTTAAAGTGGACATCTCTCACTTCTTCTTTGTCTTATCCAGGGACCAGTCCCATTAGTGTCATCTCAAGCCATGAAATCTACTCCAGATCCTCCCATGCGCTCATGACGGGGAGGAACTCAACATACATATCCCCCAAGATCGGGACCCCCGAAATCTGATGGACATCCCACAGACTGATGCCAAACTCCCCATGGTGCAGATGAAATGTTTTGGCCCTAGACGACCATCTACTCAACAACATCGACATCAGCTATTTTGGTTGATAAATGTGGAATTAGGAGGCCCATGTTGCCTCATAAAAACCCACTCTCCTCAGCTCGGCTCCAAATCCATCACACGAGGCACCTACCCAGTAGGCCCATTCCCAATCATTGGTGCAGTTGCCACCCTAGCATAGGTCCAACTCATTAGACCACCCCTTCTTGGAATCCATTAAAGCATCCTTTAGTATGGTGCAGTACATGGGAGGGGACATCTCCAGTTACAATGGCTTCCCATATATGTTGTTCAGATGATTGTATAGAATGTCAGCGGTGACAGGTGTGAAGTCCTCCCACGCATGACCATTGGCCACCTTGAACCATTGGTGCTAGCACAACGTTCTTCTGAACTAGTTAGCTGGTTCGTCCCAACTCACCTCAGGAATTAAGACGTCATCCCTCAACCTGAAGCCGTACAAAGGGACCTTCTTGCACAGCAGAGAGTTCTTTTGGCTCTCTAATAGCAGTTCCATAAAATAATTATGCTCTGACGGCCTTTGAACCTGCTCCCCCAGCCCAGATAGTTGGCCATATCATCCCTTAGGGCGGCGTCTGCAAGTACCCCCAGTGCAGCTTTCTGATGGGCCATTGGGTTTCAGTACTCGGGAAAAATTTATGTTGGGTCATGGAGGTCATTTGTGGAGTTCATTCACGGAGCTCATTCGGAATGCTAAGATGTAGATCTGGGCCCCTGATGGCAAGCACACGTTCTCTTGGCACTATCGCGAAGTCAGAGACTCAATATTCGCCGTGAAGCTCGATTCACGATAAGAAGACGTAGAGTACACAGATCTTCATGAATCAAGAGCAGAAATGGACAAAGTCCCAGAGAAGAGAAAGTACAAAAGAGATGTCATCCCCCCCTATTTATAGGCGGCGGCCCTCGGAGCTTCGCGGCGCATCCAACCCGGACAGAGCTTCACGGCGCATCTGTACTGCGAGACAGTTGTCTGCCTCACACGCCCGCTTCGTGAGTCAGCACCACGAACTGCTGACAATTTTGGCGATTTCCCTCAGACTTCGACCCTTGATCCCTCGGCGGATCCATGTCTGAGGGGGAGAATTTGTTGGTGCCAAAATATTGGACAACAAGAATGAATAAATGAAGGCCCCAAATCCTGCCCCGCGAAGCCCCGAAACGGAGCCCTCCAAAGCAACACGGCTACCGTGAAGAAATAAATGCGGGAAGCCCCACGAACGGACCTAACGTTCGTGAACCCACCAAGAAGAGGTAGAGGCAAGAAGCCTAGAAAAATCCCCAGACGTTCGCAAACCCACAGTGAAGCTAAGGATTCCGTACCTCTCCGTGAAACCGGTTGACGTTCGTGACCAGCCACAAAGCAACTGATGCCTCCTTCACATTTCATGAGCTCAGCTTCGCGGTGCTCCTTTCCTGTAAATTTTGAGCTCCCCCTTATCCTACATGATAGAAAATCCATCCTTTCACCTTCCTTAATCCTAAATCGTGAAGCACCCTTTGCTCTATGAATCATGAGCTACGCCAGGTATTTTTGCTTCGTGAGGTTCCTCTGCATTGTCTCGTATTGATACCCTCTTTCGAGAGGGATGCCTTATAACGACCCATACTTTACATACATTGTTAATACTTCAAAATTGAAGTACACTTATTACAACATATGACAAAACCACAAAGGACCGTATAGGTATAGTGTCTTTAGAAACTTGGAAACATAAACAACTGGTTCATAAATCTTCTATAGTGTCTCCCATTTATTTCATCATATCTAGGGTCCCTTTTAGAATATTCTACTTAATATCCATCTTCCTGACCTGGGGAAAAGAAAACATAAAAGGGTGAGCTCAAATTCACATTAAGGGAAAATAAAGGAAATAAAAGTCATATCATATCTTTTTGAAAATCATAACCTGCAAAAGAGATCATAATATCTTAACATGGAACAAATAATAGAAGTGAAAATGAGATCCCCATAATCATATCATGAAACATGAAACTTTGTGGCATGCACACATAATCATAGAGAATCATTTCTTGTTAGTCAAGACTCATTGCCAAGACTATCTTAGTGGACAAAGTCCCTTTCTGAATTGAGTAACCCTCGTTTCAGTCCTATTTTACTGAACCGGTATAACCTACCATTCCAGCCATGTCTATCTCATGAGATATAAAATATGTACCCAATGCATTGGAGGGAGATATAGGTCCCACCCATCTTATAATGAATCCTTTCTTATGTGTGCCACATAATCATAAAGCATACATCATCGCATAACACATGTAACAAAAATGGGATTCTTGAAACATCATGACATCATAAAACAAATCATATAAGGTAAATGACTTCATAAAAATAATTCCCTCAAAACATAATCAAATCAATGTAATAATAGGGATAAAAACAGAACCCTATATTATCTTAGATGGAAAATAATTTTGATAAAATACTTGAACTTCATTCTTCAGGAAAATATCCTTTCTACTTCAAAAACACTTTTCCATTCTTAACATGTAATAAAATTATAAAATAAAGAAGTTGATTAAAAATAAACTTGGAAACTTATAAAGTATGATTCTTGGAAATAATGTTTTAAAAATCCATTCATGCCATATAAGTTAAAAAAACCATTCTTCGTACTTTTGTCGGAAAAGTCAAAAAGTACCTCGTACGAAAAAACGACAAAAGATTCCTTTCATATTCTTTACTAAAAACTCACCAAAGGGTAAAATTGGATTTAAACTATTTTAAGTGGATGGAAACAATATTACATATTTAGGAAACATGGATGTGGATGATAAAATACACCCCAATAAATACTTACGAATAAACAATCTCAGATAAAAATGATATTGTGACATTTCCCTTACCTTAGGTCCGATTTGCTTTGTATGTGTCCGAAGCTCCTGTATAATGGTTTAAATAATGTTATTGGCTTATTCCAGAATCATAAATATTTATATGATATCATATATGGTCATATTCTTAGCTTCTTGTTAGTAATATTTCATTGTTACTTGTTACTCGGGTCTTTATTGCCTTTTGTTCTTATGCGTGTTTTGCCGAATAAATTCTTATTCTTAATTTAAGGTTATAGATACCATATATCCAGAATGGTATTAGTGTAACATATATCATATTTATTCATTAAATTCATTTATATAATTACTATGTAATGATGATCATGTAGAACGAGTCGCATCACATCGTGGAGATGGTATTCTGTACGTACGCACGAGTGATGATATCGTTCCTATGATCATGGAATTGTATTGGAGTATATGTATATTATTTCAGTATCAATATTAATTTATAATAATCATATATAGTTACTCATTACACAATTATAACCATCCTTGTAAGGTGATGGTGGAAAATAGATTACACCACGGCGTGGAGACGATATTCCGTACGTACGCACGCGCGGTGATTTCATTTTTCCGTAGGATGGATAGAAGGTGAATTATGGTTGTTTCATATTTATAATAACATATCAGTATGTAAGTAATACTGATGTTATTACTTTATCATGAAACAACTAAAGAAGAAGAAGTTTAAGAAGAAAGAAATTGAAAAGATCGGTAATGGATATTACCTCTTCTTTGGAACGCTTCTTTGAATCCTCCACTTAGGGAACTAAGATTGGTCTTTGAAGAAGACCAGGACCTCTAGGATTATTCTAGGGAATTGGAGAGGAGAAAATGGTAGGGGTTGGCCGAGCTTGAGTGCTCAAATTGGTGTGAGGAGGAGGGGGAGGAGGTGCCCTTTTATAAGGGAGGAGAGGGGCACCTTAGGAATATCTCAAAATATTATTTTATATTAAAGTCAAAATCGGTTTATAATGGTTCCAAAGGGTCTTATTTCGAAGCTAAAGTGGGGATTGGTCGAAATCCTATCATCCAAAAAGATTCAGACAAGTTTAGGTTATTATTTTAACCTTATCAATTAGATTTAACTCTAAGTTAAATAATTTAACTTTTACTCTGACTTTTTGTTTTCTTACACTATATGGTTAATACACTTTCTATAACATGCCAAACGAACCCCAAGTTGTTTATTATTAATATATATATCCTTATCTAAGTAATTTGGGCGAACCTTAGATTTTTAGGAATAAAATAACAATTAACAATATAATATTTGATTTAAAAAATATTTTGTGTCAATTTTGACACTATTTGATATATGATTTTTTTGAAAGTCATAAGAGAATTATATGTTAGAAACAAGTTGATTAAATCAACACTAATATTTCATAGTAACCTAGAAAATTAGTGGAATTCATAAAAAGTCTCAAATTACATTTAATTTGGTGTTTATAACATCAATTATGTTAACATTTCCTTAAAAGGGTAATCACTGCATCATCGTTGTGTCATAAATAAATTAATTTATTTAAAGTCTAAAAATTATAAATAAAATATCATTATGTAGGAAAGCTTTTTATATTTCTAATGAATATTTATAGTGGAATTTATCTTATGTATAACCCCATATTAAAAATGTTTTAGTTATTAAACTTTGATTTTAACTATTTTAACTATTCATTAAATAAAATAATATTAAATGTCATAATCTAATCCATGTGGACCTAAATGGTCATATTATATTAATAAGGTTGTTTTTGGTCGAACTACACTTATCCAATAGAATTAAGACATGTGTTAGGGTAATAGTAATATCATATTTACCCTTAGTTACCCTATTTACTATTAACCGTGGTAAAAAAAAGTAAAAAGTTACTATTCACCAAAAATTATTTTCATCTCATTGAACCACATTTTAGTCCTTGATATTAACCGTGTCTGTCGTATTTTCGAAATTCCATTCACAGAAGCGGTAAAATTAAGTTTTATGCAAAATTCAGTTTTTAACCTACCACTTAGTGGTTTCACTATTCATCAAAAATTGAAAGTTTTGAGAAAAATACCAAAATTTCACCCTAGGCTAATTTCGATATTCCGATTCCAAAAATGAAGTCCATTTTGAAAAATAAAATTTATAAAATTTTAAGAAGTGGTTTTTACTATTCATAACGGCTAGTTTTATTTAAATAGCATATCGTTGTTTAGTGAAACTCGGTATTGCGTACGATACAAGCTATCGAGGAAGGTCACGATTTCGTGTAAAGCAAGCCAAGCAAGTGTTGTGTAGAAAAAGATTTCTTTGATGATTTATATAACATAAAAGTCTGGGGTGTTACATTCTACCCCCCTTAAAATGAATTTCACCCTCGAAATTCGTTACTTTGTAACAAACAGATGAGGATACTTCTCCCTCATCATACCCTCAAGCTCCTATGTAGCTTCTTTAAGTTGGTGGTTCCTCCATAAAACTTTCACCAATCGAATGGTCTTGTTTCGTATGACTTTTTCACTACGATCCAGAATCTCTATCGGTTGTTCTTCATAAGAAAGATCTTGCTCCAGCGGTACAACGTCTGAGATGAGTACATGTGAAGGATCAGGTATGTACTTTCTCAGGAGAGATACATGGAACACATCGTGACCTTGAGAGAGATTCGGTGGAAGCGCCAATCGGTAAGCTACCTTGCCAACATGATCCAGTATTTCGAAAGGACCGATATATCTAGGGCTCAACTTCCCCTTCTTTCCAAATCTCATAACCCTCTTCCAGGGAGATATTCGTAAGAACACTTTATCACCCACTTCAAACTCTAGGTCTTTTCTTCGGTTGTCGGCATAACTTTTCTGTCGACTCTGAGCTGCTCTTATGTGTTGTTGAATAGATCTGACCTTTTTTGCCATTTCATCATCGAGATCAGGTCCTAATAGCTTTCTTTCCCCATCTTCATCCTAGCATGTTGGAGTCTTTCATTTCTTTCCATAGAGAGCTTCATAAGGAGCCATCTGAATACTGGAGTGAAAGCTATTATTATAAGAAAATTCTACCAAAGGTATGTGTTGATCCCAACCTCCTTTGAAATCCATAGAGAAAGCTCTCAACATATCTTCTAGGGTTTGAATTGTTCTCTCAGACTGACCGTCTGTCTGAGGATGATAAGCAGTGCTGAAACTCAACTCTGTGTCTAGAGTATGCTGAAGACTTCGCCAGAACATCGAGGTAAATCTCGGATCCCGATCAGATATAATAGAAAGTGGTACTCCATGCAATCTTACCACTTCCTTTACATATATCCTGGCAAGCTGATCTAGAGAGAAATCCTCTCTAATAGCAACGAAGTGTGCAGACATTGTAAGACGATCAACTATGACCTAGATAGAATTATTGCCTTTGGATGTTTTAGGAAGTCCTGTGACAAAGTCCATAGTGATGTTTTCCCATTTCCATTCGGGTATGGGTAATGGTTGTAACATCCCCTTAGACTTCTGTCTCTCAGCTTTAACTTGTTGACAAACCAAGCATCGAGAGACATATTCAGCAACATCTCTTTTCATGCCATCCCAACAGAAGTATTCTTTCAGGTCCCTATACATCTTCGTGCTTCCAGGATGAATAGAGAATGAACAACTATGAGCCTCATCCAGCAGCTCCTTCTTTAATTCGGGGATGGGAGGAACACAAACCCGATTCCTGAACTTTATTATCCCATCACAATCAAGGTTGAATTCAAGAACATTTCTCACCTTCTTTTGTAACTCAACATTTTCTTTTCTGTGCCTCGTTAATCTTCACATGTATAGATGGTTGAACATTCATTTGAGAAAGATAAGATTTTTCCCCTTCCATTATAATTCCAAGATCCATCCTTTGTAAATCCATAAATGTTGGATCTTTTGTGATCCTCATCATGGATAAACTAGCATGGTCTTGTCGACTTAATGCATCTGCCACCTTGTTTGCTTTCCCAGGGTGGTAATGGATTGAGCAGTCATAATCCTTAATCAGCTCCAACCATCTTCTTTGACGCATATTCAGCACCTTTTGTGTGAAAATATACTTTAAACTTTTATGATCAGTATAAATATCACACCTTTCACCATAAAGGTAATGCCTCCAAATCTTTAATGCAAAGATTACCGCAGCTAACTCCAAATCATGTGTTGGGTAATTTTCCTCATGGATTTTCAACTGTCGTGAGGCATAAGCTATCACCATATCATTTTGCATAAGAACACACCCCAATCCCTTCTTGGATGCATCACTGTAGATCACAAATCTTTCTCCACTACAAGGCAGTGTGAGCATAGGTGCACTGGATAACCTTCTTTTCAACTCCTTGAAATTCTCTTCACATTCCTCTATCCAATCAAACTTAACTCCTTTCCGAGTCAACATGGTGAGTGGGTTAGATAATCGTGAAAAATCTTTTACAAAACGTCGATAATATCCAGCCAAACCAAGAAAATGTCAGATCTTAGTTACTATTGTTGGTCTCGACCATCTTTCGATAACCTCTATTTTTGCTGGATCCACAGATATCCCCTCTTTTGAGATTATGTGACCCAAAAATGCATCTTTTTGAAGCCAAAATTCACACTTGGTAAATTTGGCATAAAGCATCTCCTTTCTCAGGGTCTTCAATATAATTCTCAAGTGATCTTCATGCGCTTCCTTGCTCTTTGAATAGAAAAGAATATCGTCTATAAAGACTACCACAAATTGATCAAGATAGTCTCTAAAGACTCTATTCATTAGATCCATGAAGATAGCAGGGGCATTAGTAAGACCAAATGGCATCACTATAAATTCATAGTGTCCATACCTTGTACGGAAAGCCGTCTTTGGGATATCCTCCCTTTTGACCCTTAATTGATGATACCCTGAACGAAGATCAATCTTGGAAAAGTATTGAGCTCCAAGTAGTTGGTCAAATAAGTCATCAATGCGTGGGAGAGGATACTTGTTCTTGATAGTGATCTTGTTAAGTTCTCGATAATCAATGCTGAGTCTCATTGATCCATCTTTCTTCTTAACAAATAGAACAGGTGCTCCCCAAGTTGACGCACTAGGGCGTATGAATCCCTTATCAAGATTCTCTTGGAGTTGCTTCTTCAATTCCTGCAACTCAATTGGGGCCATTCTATAAGGTGTCTTTGAAATAGGCAAAGCACCCGGTACGAGTTCTATTGAAAACTCAACTTCACGATTTGGTGGAAGACCCGGTAATTCCTCGGGAAAGACATCATCAAACTCCCGTACGATGGGCATATTCTTAATCTCGAGTTTCTCACCAACCATTTGAGATAAATAACCTTCATTTAGTGGAATCAATACCCATAAAATGGAAGAAATTTCCACTGGAAGGTTATGTTCATCCCTGCATTGATAAACGATCATAGATTGATCTGGAATATGAAATGTGACTTCCCTTCTTTGGAAATTGATATGAGCTCCGTATAAAGAAAGCCAATCCATGCCAAGAATCATATCGAATTCCACTAAAGGAAGGATCACAAGATTTGCAGGAAGCACTTTCCCACAAACATCAATTGGAGAAGAATTATAAACTTTTGATGCGATTGATGTGCCATTAGGTGTTCTCACAGCTAACTCAACATCTAATTGTTGAGGTAATACGGTGATACCCTTAGAAAATTCTTCAGAAATAAAAGAGTGGGTGGATCCATAATCAAATAAATCATTTGCTACATTAGAGTGGATGGTAAGATTACCTTTCACCACATCGTTATCGTACTCCACATCGCTGATAGAAATTTCATGTGACTTTCCTTTGTCTTTAGCCTTAAGATTTTTTTGACGTCGACCATCATCATCAACCCTTGGATTTTTGCATTGATTGGCATAATGCCCCATCTCCTTGCACTTGAAACATTGAAGTGTAGTAGGTTCATTCTGTGTATCCCTTCCTTTGTTTGCATCATTAGACATCTTCTTCCCATTATCGCGGGATTCAAAAGCCCGATGACCTTCATTTCCACATTTTAAACATTTACTTGTCCCTTTAAGACAACTCCCTCCATGTTTCTTTCCACACGTTGAGCATAAGGGAAATCTCATCTTCTTTTCAGTGTGCTCTTTATATTTTCCTTTGAATTCCATTTTCCTCTTCTTATCAAACCCATATGATTGATGGGTTACTCCAATTTCCATCTTGACTTTGAGAGCACATCGAACGATTTCCTCGTAGCTATTGAAGTCGCTTATGGCTAACGCACTTCGAAGACTTGGTTTTATGCCACTAAAGAATCGACCGATCTTATTCTCAGGTTGGATAATAATACCAGAAGTGTACCTTGCAAGTCTTGTAAAATTTGCTTCATAGGTACCAACAGATTCATCATCCCTTTGCTTCAGTTCAAGAAACTCTTTCTCCATCTTTGTTCAGAGAATACGAGGGAAGTACTTATTGAAAAATATGTTCTTGAACTCGTCCCATTCCATGGACTCAATTTCATCCCTTTGCCTCGTATTCTTAATAAGATTCCACCATTGATCAACATCTCCTTCCAAACGATACACAGCTAGGATGACTTTATCATGTTCGGAACATTAAAGAACTGAAAATATCTTTTTAGTAGTACTAATCCATTGTTCAGAAACTAATGGATCAGTAGACCCACTGAAAGAAGGTGGGCGCTGCCTCATGAAGGATTCAACAGAATGTTGCTCCTTCCTTTGCTCGTTTGGAAGTCTTGCATGATTCATAGCTTGAGAAAGTTGTGTGATCATGGCTACAAGATTTTGCATTCCAGCTCCCATATCGTTTGGTTGCTCAGGGGGACAATCATTGCATTGCCCATCTCATTCCGCATTAACACGGTTCCTTCGGGTTCCAGCCATTGACTAAAACCAAGACGAATCGTGTGAGAAACACTAATTATAATTGGAAAACCACATAATCAAGGATAAAATTTCACACTTAAGGTCTTATCCTAGGGTATTCATGGCCATTTCTAAAACACTAAGATTGTGTTCTATGCTTAGACTTATCCTTAGGGTTCTTACTAAGGCTTTCACATCCTAGTTTCCAAATGTTGACTATACCTTTCCTCTGATACCAACTATAACGACCCATACTTTACATACATTGTTAATACTTCAAAATTGAAGTACACTTATTACAACATATGACAAAACCACAAAGGACCATATAGGTATAGTGTCTTTAGAAACTGAGAAACATAAACAACTGGTTCATAAATCTTCTACAGTGTCTCCCATTTATTTAATCATATCTAGGGTCCCTTTTAGCATATTCTACTTAATATCCATCTTCCTGACCTGGGGAAAAGAAAACATAAAAGGGTGAGATCAAATTCTCAGCAAGGGCAAACAAAGGAAATAAATTTCATATCATATCTTTTTGAAAATCATAACCTGCAAAAGAGATCATAATATCTTAACATGGAACAAATCATAGAAGTGAAAATGAGATCCCCATAATCATAACATGAAACTTGAAACGTTGTGGCATGCACACATAATCATAGAGAATCATTTCTTGTTAGTCAAGACTCATTTCCAAGACTATCTTAGTGGACAAAGTCCCTTTCTGAATCGAGTAACCCTCGTTTCAGTCCTGTTTTACTAAACCGGTATAACCTACCATTCCAGCCATGTCTATCTCATGAGATATAAAATCCTTACCCAATGCATTGGAGGGAGATATAGGTCCCACCCATCATATAATGAATCCTTTCTTATGTGTGCCACATAATCATAAATCATACATCATCGCATAACACATGTAACAAAAATGGGATTCTTGAAACATCATGACATCATAAAAAAAATCATATAAGGTAAATGACTTCATAAAAATAATTCCCTCAAAACATAATCAAATCAATGTAATAATAGGGATAAAAACAGAACCCTATATTATCTTAGATGGAAAATAATTTTGATAAAATACTTGAACTTCATTCTTGAGGAAAATATCTTTTCTACTTCAAAAATACTTTTCCTTTATTAACATGTCATACAATTATAAAATAAAGAAGTTGATTAAAAATAAACTTGAAAACATATAAAGTAATATTCTTGGAAATAATGTTTTAAAAATCCATTCATGCCGTATAAGTTAAAAAAACATTCTTCGTACTTTTGTCGGAAAAGTCAAAAAGTACCTCGTACGAAAAAACGACAAAAGATTCCTTTCATATTCTTTACTAAAAACTCACCAAAGGGTAAAATTTGATTTAAACTATTGTATGTGGATGGAAACAATATTACATTTTGAGGAAACATGGATGTGGATGATAAAATACACCCCAATAAATACTTACGAATAAACAATCTCGGATAAAAATGAGATTGTGATATTTCCCTTACCTTAGGTCTGATTTGCTTTGTATGTGTCTGAAGCTCCTGAATAATGGTTTAAATAATCTTATTGACTTATTCCAGAATCATACATATTGATATGATATCATATATGGTCATATTCTTAGCTTCTTGTTAGTAATATATCATTGTTACTTGTTACTCGGGTCTTTATTGCCTTTTGTTCTTATGCGTGTTTTGCCGAATAAATTCTTATTATTCTTTTAAGGTTATAGATACCTTATATCCAGAATGGTATTAGTGTAACATATATCATATTTATTCATTCAATTCATTTATATAATTACTATGTAATGATGATCATGTAGAACTAGTCGCATCACATCGCGGAGACGGTATTCCGTACGTACGCACGAGTGATGATATCGTTCCTATGATCATGGAATTGTATCGGAGAATATGTATATTATTTCAGTATCAATTTTACATAATAATAATAATAAATAGTTACTCATTACACCATTATAACCATCCTTGTAAGGTGATGGTGGAAAATAGATTACACCACGGCGTGGAGACGGTATTCCGTACGTACGCACGCGCGGTGATTTCATTTTTCAATAGGATGGATAGAAGGTGAATTAGGGTTGTTTCATATTTATAATAACATATCAGTATGTAAGTAATACTGATGTTATTACTTTATCATGAAACAACTAATGAAGAAGAAGTTTAAGAAGAAAGAAATTGAAAAGATCGGTAATGGATATTACCTCTTCTTTTGAACGCTTCTTTGAATCCTCCACTAAGGGAACTAAGATTGGTCTTTGAAGAAGACCAGGACCTCTAGGATTATTCTAGGGAAGCGGAGAGGAGAAAATGGCAGGGTTTGGCTGATCTTTAGTGCTCAAAGCGGTGTGAGGAGGAGGGGGAGGAGGTGCCCTTTTATAAGGGAGGAGAGGGGCACCTTAGGAATATCTCAAAATATTATTTTATATTAAAGTCAAAATCGGTTTATAATGGTTCCAAAGGGTCTTATTTCGAATCTAAAGTGGGGATGGGTCGCAATCCTATAAACCAATAAGATTTAGACAAGTTTAGGTTATTATTTTAACCTTATCAATTAGATTTAACTCTAAGTTAAATAATTTAACTTTTACTGTGACTTTTTGTTTTCTTACACTATATGGTTAATACACTTACTATAACATGCCAAATGAACCCCAAGTTGTTTATTATTAATATATATATCCTTATCTAAGTCATTTGGCCAAACCATAAATTTTTAGGAATAAAATAACAATTAACAATATAATATTTGATTTAACAAATATTTTGTGTCAATTTTGACACTATTTGATATATGATTTTTGTGAAAGTCATAACAGAATTATATGTTCGAAACAAGTTGATTAAATCAACACTAATATATCATAGTAACCTAGAAAATTAGTGTAATTCATAAAAAGTCTAAAATTACATTTATTTTGTTGTTTATAACATCAATTATGTTAACATTTCTTTAAAAGGGTAATTACTGCATCATCGTTATGTCATAAATAAATTAATTTATTTAAAGTATAAAAATTATAAATAAAATATCATTATGTAGGAAATGTTTTTATCTTTCTAATGAATATTTATAGTCGAATTGATCTTATGTATAACCCCATATTAAAAATGTTTTAGTTATTAAACTTTGATTTTAACTATTTTAACTATTCATTAAATAAAATAATATTAAATGTCATAATCTAATCCAAGTGGACCTAAATGGTCATATTATATTAATAAGGTTGTTTTTGGTCGAACTACACTTATCCAATAGAATTAGGACATGTGTTAGGGTAATAGTAATATCATATTTACCCTTAGTTACCCTATTTACTATTAACCGTGGTAAAAAAAAGTAAAAAGTTACTATTCATCAAAAATTATTTTCATCTCATTGAACCACATTTTAGTCCTTGATATTAACCGTGTCTGTCGGATTTTCGAAATTCCATTCACAGAAGCGGTAAAATTAAGTTTTATGCAAAATTCAGTTTTTAACCTACCACTTAGTGGTTTCACTATTCATCAAAAATTGAATGTTTTCAGAAAAATACCAAAATTTCACCCTAGGCTAATTTCGATATTTCGATTCCAAAAATGAAGTCCATTTTGAAAAATAAAATTTATAAAATTTTAAAAAGTGGTTTTTACTATTCATAACGGCTAGTTTTATTTTAATAGCATATCGTTGTTTAGTGAAACTCAGTATTGCGTACGACGCAAGCTATCGAGGAAGGTCACGATTTCATGTAAAGCAAGACAAGAAAGTGTTGTGTAGAAAATGATTCCTTTGATGATTTATATAACATAAAAGTCTCGGGTGTTACATGCCTTTCATGAAGCCTATGCGATTTTGCGAAGGAAGGGGATCCCTAAGGGGACTCGGGCAGTCGTGGAGAGTTTAGGATTCACGAAACACCCCTCCTGTACATGTGATCCACATGCCAAGAAAGGGTCTCTGTACTTCGTGAAACACACTGCTTCGCGGCGCTTTGCATCGCGATGCACCTATGGTCGGCGAGGCCATGCTCCACGAACACCCTTCCACTTCGCGAAGCACATCCCAATTTCACCTCTGCCCTATGCTAAGGCTAAGGCACCCCACTTCATCAAGAAGACCCCTTCGCTATTGCCCTTCACCATGCGTAGCCACCGATCTCCACAAGGCCTCTTCCTATGGACCCCTCTGCTTAGAAATTCATTTTCCCGTGCGACCCTCCAGGTATGCACTATGTGACTTTAAAGTCCCCTGGACGATACTGCCCATGGCATTGCTTCTCCTAATGCTTCTTCTCATAGGCATGCTAACGACTATTGCTTCTTTACATAGTCATGCTATCATGGACCCCTCGATGGTTCGCTCTACGACCCCCCTTCACCACGACATTGCTGGTACCTTCCCTCCCACAGGGAGAAGAGAGTACTGGTTATGTAAGTCATAGGAGTGCGGAGTAGACCAACTTCTTCTGATCTATAGGATGTTAAACTGCCAAAAACATTGTCCTCAACAGATGATGTTAAACTGTGATTCGGCCCCATTCCTCGCACGTAGGTTCCCCCCCGGCTCGGACATTCTTTACGTCGCTCATCTCCACAGGAATGGAATCAACCCCCCCCCCCCCCCCCCCACATGGGGGGATATCATCCTCCTCAGAGTTTCATTTGTCCACAGGGAAGGGCGGCCATCTTGGTGTGATCCCCTAGCTCATCATGCGGAAGGTAGAACCCTTGCACCTCCGTACTTCCCCACTGCCAGGGCTAGTGGAGGGTGTGATAGGGAACGAGGCACCTCCTTTCTTTGGTCCAAAATCTCTCTACCTCTGCACTTTTTCACCCTCAGGTCTCCATCCTGGAGTATGTCCCAGCACCATGGGCCACCTAACGCGTAAGCCCCTCTTTGATTCCCATAGACGCACCCTTCATGACGAGATCGTCAGGTCCCTCCAACCTCTTGTTTCTCACACCGAGCATTACTCTTGTGGGCTAAGAGTGAGGACCGACAATGACACACCATGGGCCACCTCAGAGTGTAAGCCCCAAAACCCCCATCCCACATGACATTAAACATCACACCTGAACTATGGGGACTTTCATCCATGTCAAGGTGTGGTATGAAGGAAACATCCACGAGGTTCAAGCCCACCACTCGGTCGTTCCGACCTCCTTCACGTCGGTTCACCCCCGTTCCGCATGATGTTAGACTACACACCTGAACTACAGGGGCTTTGATCCATATCAAGGCATGGTACGTAAGAAGCCTCCACAAAGTTCTATCCCACCACTCGGTCGTTTCGACATCCTTCACGTCGGTTCATCCCCGTCTCGCATGACGTTAAATTGTATTCCAAACCAATCCTAACTACGAGAACTTTGATCCATGTCAAGGCATGGTATGTAGGAAGCCTCCATGAGGTTCAATCCCACCACTAGTGGTCTCTCGAGTTCATCTTCACATTGGTTTCCAGAAGAATGCCTACCTGATCTATTTGGACATTGATCCACGTCAAGGCATGGTTCATAAGAAGCCTCCCTGGGGTTCAAGCCCATCACCCATTGGACCAAGGTCCTTCTTCACGTCGGTTCCTTGGTGTCCATCCTGAGCTACATGGTATTTGATCCTTTCTAAGGTAGGGTATGTAGGATGCCTCCCTGAGGTTCAACCCCACCATCCACCTGGACCATGGTCCTTGTTTTCGTCGGCCCTCTGACACCCATCCTAAACTACGTTCTCTTTGATCTTTTCTAAGGCGAGGTACGTAGGAAGCCTCCATGAGGTTCAAGACCAACATCCACATGGACTAAGGTCCCACTTTACGTCGGTTCTCTGACACTCCCTCGTCCTGCATGACGTTAAACTACATCCCAATCTAGAGGTAAGTCGTTCTGACCCCGCCACCCAGTTGTTCTAACATCACTTCATGTTAGTTCAACAACCCCTTTTCAACCCGAACTATGAGGAATTTGTTCCATTTCAAGGAATGGTACGTAGGAAGCCTCCACGATGTTCAAGCCCAACACTCATGGGACCAAGTTCCTTCTTCACGTCAGTTCACTAACTTCCATTACGAACGATGGAGTCGTTGACCCATGTCAAGGCATGCTACATAGGAATCCTCCCTGAGGTTCAAGCCCCAATATCTATTACACCAACGTCCTTCCTCACGTCGGTTCACCGACGCCCCATCCTGAACTATGTGGACTTTTATCCATGTCAAGACATGGTACGTAGGATTCCTCCCTGAGGTTCAAGTCCAACACCCATTGGTCGCTCCGACCCCACTTCATGTATGTTCTCAACAACCAAACTATGAAGACATTGATCCATGCCACAGAGATACGTAGGTGGTCTCTTCGAGGCTCAAGCCCGACTTCATTGTCGCCCTTGCGATGGTCCCATATCATTCCTCCTCCACTCCATTCAATTTTCCATCATCCATCTTCATTCTTATCGAAGGCGCCACATCCCAGTGAGACCATGCCACCTCATTTCCCCTCCCACAATAATAGGGAAGCCGCCCACATGCTGGCTCCAATATCAGCGATCTCTAAGGGGGTTCTTCAATCTGATCCACTCTGGCTAGTGTTCTAATTTTTCTGATCCATCTCCGTTGGACGTTAAAATCACGGAATACACCATGTTAAACACACAAAGATAAGGAAAACCTCAGATACATTTCAATGGAATTTGATTCCCCACACTCGATGTGGGATGCCTCGGGCTTCCGCGCCCTCGAGAAGACCAATAATAAGAAACAAAAGACAGATACGTGAATTCCGCAGCGTCTAGATGTTCTAGTGGTGTCTCAACGTGACTACTCCCTCAACTGAAGTTGTTTCCCTAACTGAACTCTTTGGAATGTCCTGAAAAAAGCAGTGAAATTAACCAGCATCCATGGAAACATGGCACTGGGAAGAGTTTCACGAACAACGTATTAAATCTATGAGGGAGACCCGGACTAGGTGACGAGTTCTGAGGAGGAATCCATGGAAGGAAGAACCGACATCCCATCATCCCGGTTCCGATCAAGGAGTAGACATCCCTGAATAAGGAATGAATGTCGCCTGCCTTTGGAAAGTGGGAATGTGGGGCAACAAAAATAGGCGTCTGTCGCACCCAGGTTGACGGACGCGCGCGCCCAAAAGAAAGCGTCAGAAACACATGCCCCATAGAATCCATATTTATCAAATTTAAGTGTAAGAAAATCAAAAACTATGTACCTCATATAAAATTTATATAAATTAAAATCATTACATTTTCCATGTATCCAATTACATATCTAATATTCAGTTGTCATAGTATTTAAATAATTCTCTTATTTTACACAAGGATTTAAGATCCAATGTATACACATTTTCAGTTATGAGTGCTTCAAATTTAAGCAATTTATAATTAAAAATAGAAAATAAATTATTATATAAATCAATATAAAATCCATAATCATATATTTGGGAGATAGTTATCAAATTTTTATTCAACCCCTGAGCATATCGTACTTTATTGACCAATATTTATTTTGGATCTTCAACAAATCATACTCTAACTATTTTTCCATTATCATTATCACACAAGGTAACCGACCCTCTTTTTAATTATTATAATGTATTTAAATTTGAAGTGTCTTAAATCACGTGTCTTGAGAAGGAACTATCACTACACCACACAAATGTTTTGTTCCTGTGACATTTTTCCAATAAAGAATTCAAAAAGAGATTTTTCTAGCATTTTTTTCATAGGTCCAGCTATGCCATAAAGTAATGATATGGGTAAACATATTTTACATATTTTATCGAAAATTAAGGAAAATGATTCATTTATATTTCATGAAATAAAATAGTTTTTAATTCCACTAATCTGTGTGTTTTATAAACAGTTGTCGTTAGAATAATTTACCTCGATTCTACATTAAAAACAAGTGTCCCTTGATATGTTGTAATTTTTAGAACCAGGAAAAAAATAATTTCAAACTTATTTTGACTTTTCTTTATTTATTCACATTTAATATTATTCCACTTATTAAACAAATTTTCAAGAATTTTATTGAAATATTCATCACTTTTTGTTAATATTCAAGTATAAAATATTAATGACACTAATTCATCTTATAAATATTTATTTATGTTTTCAAGAATAAAAATGGTTTAAAAATATTTGATAAAATTTTCTTTTAATTCATGGAGTTTTTTAACATAAAACTTTTTTACTTAAAAACATTATGATTATTCTTTATTGATTGGTTTGTTTTTACTAATGATTCATATCATTCTTCATGTGTAGAGTAGTTAATAGATAATTTTATGTTAGAGTGGCTCTTAGAATCAGAAGTAGAATAATAGTAGTATTTTACCACATCCTCTACCTTATCTATAAAAATGTATTTTCTTTTATATTTTTTGGGTCTTTTTCAAATTCTGATTTCGAAGAAATACTGGATTTTTTAGATACAATCTACGTAGTGTTCATATCTTTTTTTCCATTTCACCCATAATTAGTTCACATCAAAATTTTTTGTTTCTTTCATCTCCATATTTATATTTTCTTTTATTATCTATGGGAAATAAATTTTTATATAACCCATGTATGTACCCATGTTTTTAATCCATACAATATTCTGTGGGAATTTGAATTTTGGTTATTACTAAATGTGTTTTTTAGAGCGTAAAATCTGAATTCCAAGAGTTGGAACACTCTTAAGTGTTGTTTTTGGACTTGGGTGAAGGCCCGAGAAGATTCTCGTGTGACATGAGGAGTTTTGGGAGTGCCAAAACTAGAAAATAATGGTTTTGAAGCCACTAAAAAGGGAAAACAGTTTGTATGAAATCATGGAACCCACTACAGTAAACTGTGTGAATATATTTAAAGGGGGGAGTGGAGTTGTACAAGGGGTATGAACTTATTGGTCGAAGTATAGTACTCAAGAGGGGGTGAATTGATTATCTCTAAAAATTTCTGTTTGAAAAAGTATTCATAAAAAGGATCCCCAATAAATTTAAGTAAAACCTAGTTAATCACTATAATACAGTTATGAATGTTTTATAATTTGAATAACATCTCAGAAGAATGATTAATTCTCTGTAATCTTAATATCAGTTATTAAAATTTCTTTTTAAGCTATAATAATAATGAAAACCATTGTAACTTCTTTCCAAGATTAACTTCCAAAATATATTTAGTGATTTCTGAATTAAATAGTGAAAAATGGGAAAACTAAAATAACCTGCACTACGGATATAATCAAGTGGTTCATATCAGGCCAATACCTAATACTCTTTACTTGGTTAACACCTACCACAATGCAGTTTATATAAAAACATTATCCACACCCTGGATCCGGGTTAACAACAGAACACAAGACTTTCTTGGTTTCCCGACCTCTTCTAAATTTCCTTGTGGGTATGAACTAACACGGCACATAGGGACCTCTTCCACATTCATCCATTGGTATACACAAGTGTAAAAAGATATAATATAAACTATATCATGTATCCTTCATTTTAATACTAGAGACAGTGCGTGTTTTTATACAGACACACACATATCTAAAAAGATAAAAATAAAACAAAACAGTGAAGAAATGATGAAATAAGGTTAGAAGAGCTTTGATTGTTTGTCTTTTCAGCTCTATATGTCTGGGATGAAGCAGATGGAGAAATCAAGTCCTTTAGAGGAAAATAATTTATCGTAAGTCAGCTACCGGGGGATCGTGTTCTTCATAGAGTTGATAGTGCAGAAATGTTCTTGACTAAATGATTCAAGTACGTTTCGTGTGTTCTTCAGCTATTTCAGGTTTCATGTGTTGGTTCTTCATTCAAGAATACTTGTGCTTCTTCATTATCACACACACACTTGTTATTTTGTTTCCACTATTGTCGCTTGTCCCACACTTGTCTTCTGGCCACGCTATTCTTTTTATTCTTAGAATTTAGGTGTTGGAGCTGACATGATGCAAGTATTATGCACACTCATACCTCATACAATTAGGTGACATGTATACAAAGTAAAATTAAATATGTTAGTGTATTTAAAAACATTAAACATGACCATATGGAATTAAATTGAAAAATGAAATAATATATTAAGAAATAGTTTCATTGTATGTCTGTAAACAGTGTCGGGAAGGTCACGGTGTCTGGTGATAGTGTCTAAAGGGTCATGGAGTCTGCATGGTCATGGTTTCTGGTCACAATTTATAGATGGTCAAGGTGTCTGGTCAAGGTGTGTGGTCACGGTGCCAGATTTATTTTCTAGAAAAACAAAACCAGTGGCAGACTCACATTTTCTTATACATTTCCAAATACATATACACAGACATAAATTGTGATATTCATGGAATTAATTAAACTTAATCATTCATAAGATAATTTCATTATGAAAAAAATAGTTTACAATAATTATTCAAGGAATAAAGAAACTAATCATTACTATACATGATTTTAGATATATTAAATATGATTAACAAAATCTACCAAATTTATCAAATTTGATATCCTTAAAACATTACTAAAACATGAGGTGTCCAACAATCCCTCCATTTTTTGATGATCACAAATCATGTCAGTGAGATATATGTTCATATTCAATGTGCCTCTTCCTTAGTATGAATATAGAATATATATTTCTCCCTCAATTGGGATTATCAAAAAGAGTGAATAATTATTAGACAATAACAGTGCATAATGCAATAGATGGATAAAAAGTGTCATTACAATAAGTAAGTAAAAAGAATAAAAAAATCATACCTAAAAAAGATAGTAGTCAATGGTCTTTATCAGTAGCTTGTATTCTCTTTTCCCTTGGAAATAGAATCAGAAGAAGAAGCCACAGGACCATAGGTAGATTTTGAGGAAGGGAGTGAACTAGTTGACATAAAAGGAAAAGGGAGTACTTCAAAAATAGAAGGGCCCAAGGGAGGTAGAATAGAAGACTGAGGAAATGGTTGATCGTGGATAATATTCCTAATATGACTCATATCAAGAGATTATTGAATAGTTGTATAGGTAAGGGTAGAGGATGAGAAAGTAAGAAAACTATATCTCAGGGGTACAACTACATGAGAGACAATTTTAGTACTCTGGACATGAAGATAAGGCCTCAAAAGCTTGATGAATATAGAAATGATATCACCACAATACTAAATAGCTTTCTCAAATTCATCCTTGTACTTTATATAAATATCCAACAACGGAGTGAAATCTTTGGGATTTTGGACTTATGTTTTGAAATTTTGACTGATAGGAGTAATTATCTTATTCTCTACAAGGTACTTGAATTGGTTGGTCATGTCATTCATATAGAAGATCCAATTGAATAGAAATACACATTCTAATAAATTTTTTCTTGATAATCATTGGTAATAATTGATTGAATTCACACTAAATCCAGAACTATGTAACTATTCATGACAACTTCTGATGGAATTTATTTATCAAAATCACTGACCTCATATTGAAGTTCTTCTTTGACACCTGTTCTAAGAAAATAACTATCTAAAGAAGGTTGATATGATTGTTCAAATGTATGAGAATTACTGATAACCGAGGAAATGGATTTCAGTTAGTTGAGATCTTTCAGAGGACTGCCCTTATACTCACCAGTTAACATGTTAAGACCAATAACAAAATCATGCACCTCTTGAACAATCTTCTTGTTTCTTTCAACTACCTTATCAGCTAAGGAGGTAATATTAGGTTGAATCAGTTAGGATAATTCCTATTGAGTTTGACAAATAATATCCTCAATAGAATAAGAAATAGGTTCTAGCTGTGAGTTCATCGCTCTCTGCATTTCTTCAACCATACCTTGGAGAGTCATTACTTTATCCGTGAACTATTTGTTCTCAACTCTGACAACATGAATCTTATTAATCTTCTTGGGATAAATAATTCATATAACCTTCTTTAACAACATGTAATCATCCCTTTCACTTAAATTTGTTACAAGATATGGTTGGGTATTCGTGTGTTTTTCAACTCTAGCCAATAAGGTAGCTTCAAATGCTATCATATCATCCTTATTATCCATGTGTGAATGTTCTTGTGATAGTTCATGAATATAATATGAGAAAGGATCATGTTCCTTGGTAGTGATAGCTTCAAGAGAAGATGCCAGTTTCAAATGAATCAAATTAGACCAATCAAATCCTTTAACTGAGAATTATAGGGAATCAGTCACATCTAAATAACTAGGGAATTTATACAAGGTTTCCACTTATCCTGGATCAATTAGATTAGGTATTTCAATAATTTCTGGACTCATAGGATACTCCCCCTCAATAGGTGAATCTTTTTTAAAACTGATATATTTAGATCCTTGATCTATTTCCATGATTTCATCCCTGATATCCACACCCATTTCCCTTCTAGCCAATCGAAAGGATTACTCCATTCTCTCTTCAACAGATGTAATAATTTCTGGAACAACTTGTTCATATAGGTGTTCCTCATGAGAATATTCTTACACATTTGAGTGATCTTCTTCTATATTCTCTTCTAGAAAATCATGTCTATTTACCATAGCAATAAATTATTCCTTAGAAGTAAGTTTTTTTTTAATTCATCAACTTCTTCAGAAACATGTATTTCCTTCTCAATTAAGCATATTCACTATCTTCCTAAACTAGAATAGTTTCTCTTGGAGGTAAAATAACCTCTTCTTCTTCATCCTCATCAAAATACTCAACAATTTCATCTAGTTCCAATCCAGGATCAAAAATATCCTTATGTCTTTAAGGGTGTTCAACCATATTAAACATTTTATAAACCCTGTTATTATCTTCCACCATTAATTTTCTCCATATATTCCAACTTATTTTCATTCTTTTTACTATAAATTTTGAAAGACAGAACTCATAGTCCTGAACGTATTCTTCATATAGTCTAACCAAGCCCTTTTCATGAAGCATAGTTGAGATAATCCTCGAATAGAACAGGAAGGAGGACTTGGAGGTTGTCTTGATCTTCCCACACTTATGGAGTATAACATATTTTCATAGGTTGATCATCTATCCATTCATTATGATACTTATAAAAAATATATCATGATACTTGAGTGTAGAAATATAACATTTTTGGGGCTAATCAAATTTTTAACTAACATAAAAAAGAGTATGGTTTCTCCATCTAGCTCGGCATCTATGGATCTCCTCTTACATTCATTTCTAGTTAAGATTATCAATGATTCTTCCAAAATGATGAACTCACATTGTGTTGAAGGACCTATCTTATATTCCTCACAAATACTCTCATATGTTATCCTAAGGCATGCAACCCATAACCTTGAAGAAAAGGTACAAACATGTACATTTGTCCAACTTCGCACAATATAACCAACTTCAGAATCATAAAAGAATTGAACATACTAATAAAACTGTGCAACTAAATTCAGGTAAATCTACCTATTTTTATTTTTGAACTAATCTAGACATCTTTTCTCTGTTAACACTTTCAATAACAAACACTTACTTAACCGAATCCTCATATGGGATACCTCTTTTTTGGGAACCACAATTATTTTCACCAGATTCTGAATCAGATGACCATCAGGTTCAAAATTCGGTATTATTTTTATCTAATTCCTTTATCATAACTTCTCAAGAGTTGACGATGATGGGTGTTTCATTTTGGGAATTCAGAGAAGGTTCGAGAGGGAGAACGGTAGAAAGAGGGTTAATAGTTTGAGAGAAGATATCTCTAGTAAAGGGGTGAAACTTCTATAGTTATTATCATTTAGGGATACCAAATGTTGCAAAATCAAAAGCGAAGGAAATTAAAAAATAATAAAATAATAAATAACCAAGATATGAGTTATTATACATAAAATAAAAAACGTTTTTTTGGTGAGATCGTCACACGCTTTCACTGTGAGACCGTAACTGGATTTCACGGTGAGACCGTAACAAGAGTTCACAGTGAGACGGTAACAATGTAATTTGTAAACTACGTGAATGTATTATTTGAGACAATAAGTTCCAGACAGTAACCAAGAAAATAAAACTATGAGATCGAAAACATGAAACCTCAACTCTTAAGGTAGTAAAACTATAGAACCATTTGAGAGAAATAGTAATATTAAGACAGCGACTTGTGAAACTGTAAACAGTGAAATAGTATACATACTACTTATGATTTATCATTCCCAATTAATCTATGATTTAATAAATTATTTCAGAATTTAATGGGTTGGGGAATATATCAGCAAGATAATATTCAATACCTATGAATTCCAATGTTATGTCACATTTTTTATAATTCTCTCTCGAAAATGATTTCTTACTTCAATATGTTTTGTCCTAGAGTGTGAAAAAAGATTTTTTTAGATGTTAATTTCCCTTTTCTTGTCACAATTTATAGGTACAAGACTGAATTGATATCCATAATGTAGTAATTTTTTGTTTCATCCACAAAATTTGTGGACAAAAACTACCAGTAGCTATGTATTTATGTTATGAAATAGATAATTAAACGTAGTTTTGTTTCTTACTACACCATGATACTTGTGACTTTCCTAAAAATTGACATATTCCATAGGTTTTTTTTCTATCTAACATACAACCTCCAAAGTTAGCATCATAATAAATTTATAACTCAAGTGATTATCCTATGGGATAGAACAGTCCTAGATTGGGGGTATACATAAGGTATTTAAAGATTATTTTAACAGTATTTAAATTCTATTCCTTATGATTTTCTTGAAAATGAGAACACATATACATACTAAACATAATGTCAGTTCAGATAGTAGTTAAATAGAGTAAGCTTCCAATAAGTCCTCTATAATTGGTTTGATCAACAGATTTTCCATCTTCACCAAGATCCAACGTATAACTAGTACTCATTGGAGTGTCACTACTTTTAGTGGTATCCAATCCAAAATGTTTAAGAAGGCCTCTAGTATATTTCATTGATTTTAAATAATACCGTTGTTATTTTAAAAGATTTGAAATCTAAGAGTGAATTTTAGTTCACCCATTAGACTCATTTCAAATTCATTTTGCATCATTTTAGAAAATTCAATACATAAATAATTTTCTGAAGATCCAAATATAATGTCGTCTACATAGATTTTAACTAATAATACATCATTGGAAATTTATTTCATAAAAATGGTAGGATCAACTATTCCTTTTGTAGAACCTTTAGAAATAAAAAAGTACTCAGTCTATCATATCACACTCTTGAAGCCTGTTTAAAACCATATAATGCTTTTGATAATTTAAAAATATGGTTTGGAAAATGAGGGATTGAAAAACTGGGGGGTTCTCAAAAAATACATCCTCGTCAATATACCTAATTAGAAATGTTGTTCTGACATCTATTTGATATAGTTTGATATTCAGATGTGCAGCATAAGCAAGAAGAATTTTGTTGGCTCCATGTCTAGCTATTGGTGTGAAGGTTTATTCATAGTAAAATCTTTCTTCTTGACTATAGTATTGTGCAAACATTATAGACTTGTCTGTAACTATATTACCATTTTTATCTAACTTATTTCTAAAAATACATTTAGATACTATGGAGAATGTTTTTTTTGGGTATGTCAACATGTTTCCAAATAATGTTCCTTTCAAACTAATTAAGTTCTTTTTTCATAGTCATTACCCAAAATTTATCATTGATGGAATCATTAATATTTTTAGGTTCATGTTGTCACAAGAAGACTTGATGTTCAACCTATTTTCTAAGATAATCTCTATTTTGATTTTGTTTATCTATTTCACTGACAACAACATATAGAGGATGGTTCATGAGAGATATTACAACTCTAGAAAAATAAGGACTAGTTATTTCAGTTTCTTCAACAAGGGTACGATCATTGTGACCTAAATCTAATGAATTTAAATAACTGTAGTTGTTAACATATTCATTTATAATATGGTTATAATATTTTGAATTAATATCTATATTTTATACATCATCCTCCAAGTTCTCTTGAGTGGTCTTAGGCTCATTCGGATATGTTTCATCAAATTTGGCATGGAATTATTCTTCCACACATTATGTTAATTTATTAAACACTCATTATGAATTAATAGAAATTGAGTATCCTAAAAATATTCCATCATCACTCTTGGATGACAATTTTTCAAGATTTTCCTTAGTGTTAAGGGTATAGACATTGCAAAAAAATACTTTTAAGTAACTATCTTTGAGTTTTCTATTGTTCCACAACTCATATGGAGTTCTTTTAAGAATTGGTATAATCAATACTCTATTGATAACATAACATTATGTATTTACAGTTTCAGCCCAAAAATAAATAGGTAAATCATATTCACAAAGCATGATTCTCGAGATCTCTTTCAAGGTTATATTTCTTATTTCTACAACTCTATTCAGTTTTGGTGTTTTAGGGGAAGGGAAAAAATGACTATAGCCATTTTTGGAGAAAAAATTTCAAATCGTGATTTTCAAACTCACACCCATGGTCACTTCTTAAGTATAAAATTCTACGTCCTCTAATATTCTCTAATGTGATGGAATATTTTGTAAAATTAGAGCAGTCTTCAAATTTTTGAGCCAAAAAGAAAGTCAAAGTTTATATAGAAAATTAATCTACGAGAACATAAACATAGTGCTTCCCATTTTATATAGAAACTCTTAATAGTCAAAACAAATCCATGCGAACCAATTCGATAGGTTGACCAGATGGAACTTCATTATTTGGTTTGAAGGAAATTTTTTGTTTCATTCCATTTTGATAAGGATTACACACTTTATCATTTGGATACTCAGTTTTGTGTAAGTCTTTGACTAATATTTTTCTAGTTAACTTTCTAAGGACGTAAGTGTAATAGTTTCCTTGTCTCCTATGCCAAATCCAAGACTCTTTTTGAAACAAAATTAAAAATGAAACATTTTCAGAGACTAATTAATGTAAGTTAATAGAATATTAATTTTCATTTCGTAATGCAAAAAACAATAATTCATATTTAGAATTCCAAACATTGCAAGAGTCATATTAAATGTTGACATGAAATACATCATCACATAGTTGTGAAATACTAAGAAAATTATATTTCAATACATCAACAAGAAGTGGTTTTGAAATCCACAATTAGTTAGAGTGACCAATTTGGCCAAGGCCAATAATCATTACTTTCACATTTTCCTAAACAGTGACATGTCCTCCATCAATTATTATTATGTTCTTGAAGTATGAATAGTATCATTTCATGTTTCTTGAACACCCACTATCCAAGTACCATAATCTTTGACAGGAATTCATTATGCATCATTCCTACAAAATTGTGAAATAAAAATAGATGTTGGTACCCATACCTTTTTGGGTCTAGTAATATTAGTGACTGCTGCCTTAGGAACCCATATTGGCCTCATAGGTTTCCTAAAAGAATTGTGTAAAGTAATTAAAAAATTGTATTTGGTCCAGAAAAGAATTAAACAGTAGAGAGGGTATCATAACATGAACTAGACGAATGTTTTCTAGAACCTTGAGTAAACTTGTATGTCCTAGATGTAGAAACAAAATTAGTTCTTCCAAAAAAAATTCCCAGGTTGATAGCCAACTCACGTATTATATTTAAGAGAAATCTATTTACCTAGAATTTGTACCTAGGCATCTTCACCATTAATAAACTTTTGAAGATCTCTTTTCAATTTATCAGTATATAGTTTTAGTTAATTGTTCTCTTTAAATAATTGATCATTTTTCTACCTTTCCACACTATGTTCAGTTTTAAAAGTTGAGGTAAGAGCATGTTGTTTCTTTAAAGACTTGTATTTATATTTTAATTCATTAGATGTCTCTTCCAACATATTACAATACTCAAACATTTAATCATTGGACATATTTCAATAGTAACTCTCATCTCCAATATAATATGAATTTTTTACAAGAGATTCTAGTGTTTCCTCAGAAGTGTTTGTCATAAAACACATATTCTCTTAGCTAGCTTCTTCATCATGTGAAGATTCAGAGTCACATGAACTATTCTTCAAATCACTCTATATTTCTATCATTTCCTTTTTTTACCTTCTATATTTGTCCTCATATTTCATTTTTGTACATGAGATAGGGATATTCAGCCTTGATATGTACTTTTTGCATACATTCATAGCTGACAATCTCATCATACTTTCCACTTATTTTCCTATCTTTCTTCCAACTTCATTTTTGATCATATCATCCCTTAAAGATTAGATATATGAAAAAGTTAATCTTCTTGTAAAATTTATTAAATCTTCTAGATAATTGAGCCATCTCCTCATCGTTTTCAAGTGATGATTGTTCACTGCTAGAACATTCTAAAAAAACATTCAATTTCCCTTTTTCTATGTTTTTAGATGTAGTGGTCTTAAACACAACATATTTTCTTTTGGGTTCATCCTCTTCTTCATTTTTGACTTTCAACTCCTCTTCATACATTATCAATTTTCCAATGAGTTATTTTACAGGTACCTTGCTGATGTCACATGAATCTCTAAGAGACACATAGGTTCCTCTCCATCTGTTAGGTAGGAATCTAATAATCCTCATGATTTTTTCGTTGGTTGGGACTTCTCTTCAAAGATAAATCATTGTGTTGACAATTTATTTGAACCTAAGATACATGTCATAAATTGGCTCATCAGGTTTCATTTTAAAGTTTTCATATTTAATAGTATAAGTATTAAGTCTTATTTCATTAACACTATATGTTCCATTATCTGAAACAGACAAGGTGTCCCAAATTTCAGGGACAGTTTTACATGCAGAAATTCTATTAAATTCCTCATCTCATAAAGAGGAGTATAAAGCATTCATTTCTTTCCAATTGTTATTCTAAGCAGTTTTAATACCATTATACCATGTGATTTTATTAGTAGAAGGAATATTATATTCATATATAATTGGCGACCATATGTCAAAAGTCATGGTTTCTAAATGCATTATCATTTTTATTTTCCATTGATCAAAATTGGTTCTTTTAAAGAATGGTTTTTTGTTTGTTTCCTCACATTCCAATCTATTATCTATAATAAATAAATACTTTTAAAGAGCTATAAATTTACAATTAAAATATATTTATAGGTATTTAATGTAAAAGTACAATCACTATTGAATGGGGTCAAAAACAATATCTTAATAATGATACCTTTTATACAAAATGTTGGTCGGAGAAAAGTACTCAAGAGGGGGTGAATTGAGTATTTATAATAATTTCTGTTTGAAAAAGTATTCTTAAAAAGGATCCTAATAAATTTAAATATATCCCAGTTAATCAAATTAATTCAGTTATGAATGTTTTAAAATTTAAATAACTTCTCAAGAGATTGATTAATTCTCAGTAACCTTAATATCAGTTATTAAAATTACTTTTGAAGATATTATAACAGGGAAAAACAATTATAACTTCTTTACATTAGTAACAATCAATGTTCATTTATTGATTTCAGAATTAAATAGTAAAACAAAGAAAACTATAATAAATAGCATAGTGGATATAAATAAGTGGGTTTGTCTCTAGCAGAGACCTAATCCACTCAACTTGGTGAGGGCCTGGCACCAAGTAGTTTATCTAAAAAACACGATCCACACCATGGATCGGGTTTAACAACAGTACAAAAGACATTGCAAGTCACACGAACTCTTCCATAGATTTTTGTTGGTATGAACTAACAGGTCATACATGGACTTCTTCCATACATATTTGTGGGTGTACACAAGTATAAAAATATGTTAGAGAAATTACATATTTCATCCTTCAGTTTAATGCAAGAGACGGTGCATGTTTTTATACCGACACAGGCACTTTTTGAAAGATTAAAATAATACACAAGATAGAATATATGATGAAATAAAGTTATAATTGCTCTTAGTGTTAGCCTATACATCTCTGGACTTCTGGGATGAAGCAGATGCAAAAATTGAGTCCCCTTGCAGAAAACAGAGTATCGTAAGTTAGATAGATCTAGCTCGTGTTCTTCGTGGAGTTGATAATGCAAAAAATGTTCTAGACTCTAGGATTCAAGTATGATTTGTGTGTTCCTCTATAGTGTCAGGTTACATGTGTCAATTATTCATTCATGAATGATTGTGCATATTCGTTATCATGAACACACTTTATATTCTATTTCCACTATTGTTGTTTTTCACACACTTTTCTTCTGGCCACGTTGTTCTTTTTATTCATAGAATGTTTGTGTTGGAGCCGACAACATGCTTGTATTATTCACCTCGTACCACTTACAATCTGCTGGAATGTCTACAATGAAACATTAATTATGTCAGTTTATTTAAAAACATCAAATATGACCATTATAAATTAAATTGAAAATGACAAAACAAATTAAGAAACGGTGTCACTGTCTATCTGTAAATGGTTTCTAGATGGTCATTGTGTATGGATGGTCATGGTGCCTGGTAACGATGTCTTTTCATGGAGTCTGGATGTTCATGGAGTCTTGATGGACATGGTGTCTGGTCATGGTGTTAGGTCACGACATCTGGATGGTCACAATGTCTGGTCATGGTGTTTGGTCATGGTGTCTGGGCCCTTTGCCGGAAAAACACACCTGGTTACAGAGTCATAATTTCACAGACTAATCCAAATATATGTACATAGACATAAACAGTGATATTCATATAATGAATTAAAATTAATCATTTATAAGAGAATTTCATTATACAAAAAATAGTATACAATAATTATTTAAGGCATAAATAAACTAATCTTGTATACACATGATTTTAGATTGATTAAAAAATATTAACAAGATTTAATGAATGTATAGGACTTGTGATCATTAAAACATGATTAACACATGAGGAGTCTAGTATAACTATTTTCCAAAAAATACACATAGCATGCACAATGTAATATAGAGGTAGTAGAATCACACTGTACATCGCACAGTTTGCACACGGTCTAGAAAACCATGTGGTTTGCCCATTTTAAACATTGAATTATTTTAATTAAATTATAATAAAATATAAAATTTAAATCACTCCCTCACCCCTCTCCCCTAAATTCATGCCCCCTTGTGGTTATCTCGGTCTGCCTGATGAACCACCCGCTGGACTCCTTCATACGTTGATTTCTTCCACCAGTTCATCTAATTTCTTCTCTAAATATCTATGGTAAGGCCCACCACACTTCATTATCTTCATTTTCACCTTCGGTTTGGCCAATCCACCACCTTGTAGGGTTCGAACTAACCCTATGGTTAGTGAAAACTGAATTTTGGTTTTCGACTCTGGTATTAGGGAATGAAAATGCTCTCTCGTGGTGTTTTTGTGCATGTTCTTGCAACCACTGCCCTAGGCAAGGTGATTTGTGGTGTTTTGGTTTGCCAAAAATTATTTAGGGTATGTTTTTCCTTTCACTCCATTGTTTCTCAATATTATTATTAGGGTATTTGAGTGTTGTTAACTTCCTTTTATTTAATCGATTGTGTGTTAGTCCCATCCATGTGGTTTCGAGTCATCGGGTCTAAGACTGCTCATCTAATTATGAATAGGTAAGTATATATATTTAATTATGGGTTCCTCCAATACATATATATTCATCCATGGAATTTAACATACAAGTATGGGTCTAGGTGTTCCTCTGTATATATATGAGGACTCATACGTAGGTGAGTGGAGACTGGAATATGCAAATAATCATATGTGTACAAATCCCCTTTCACATGTTCAGGGCCATGGAGATGTGTGCATAGGGGAATGGTGTCCTTATATGTATGTGAAGATGTATATTCTTACTTGGGAGTACAATATTCTAGTTATAATGCACCAAGCACCAAAATGTTTAGTTTGGTTCCACCCTAAGGCAGGGTCCCTTTCCTTTCCCTATTTATTTAAGAAAGCATTAATTACCTAATTGCTTGGGTTCACACCATTATCAAATGCTTACCTAGTATGTTAGTTTGTTTATAATATGTTTCCTTTAATAATTTCAATGAAGTTCTTAAAGGTGATCAATGTTTTTTTCCAAAAAATATATGTTTTTGTATTAAAACCCCTCAAATAGAGGTGTGCTGCCTTCATGATAAAAAATTAGTAATTAGACATTGGTTTTTACATGGTTATAAGAATTTGTGATGCTTATTCTTTGAATCTATAGATTATGAATGTCAGGTTTAGTACCTTATCTTATTTTAATATCTAAATGACCTACCTTTCTAAATTAGGTAGCCCTTTTCCTTTGTGTAATTCATTAATCCCAAGACACCCCATGTGTTTTTGGACATATTCAGTGTGGAATTGCCTAGGTAGGAATTTGAGAAGTTACCATGACTCGATAAATAAAATGAATTGGTTATGAAAAATGGAATTTAATGGGAGGGATTAAAGGATATTGTTCTATCCATTGGATGGAGTTACCATTATACTTGATCCCTTAACCCCATTATCCAGGTTTAGGAAAAATGGGAGAGAATAACTCTAGTATGATGACTCATAACAAAGGGAATGTCTTGAATGAATGGATTAGTCATAATTAATTTTCTCCCTATGTTAAATGGTTATGAATTTGAGTTATAGGATAAATATTCCATGTAGTATCTTGTTAAGACATTCAACCATGTTATACCAAATATTACCACATGAGAAAATGAAAGGTCAAGCCTTTGAGGTTAGTCAAGGCTTGGTACACATTTTTATGTGAGCTTGTTAGAGAATGCTCTTGGTTTTGACCTAGTCATGTCTAATAAAATATTAAATGTAATTGTTTTTGTAAAATGATAAATACCATTGAGTGGAGTATGGATTCAGATTTGAATGAAATTTACAGACACAATGGTTTATATTATATTATCATGAATGATACATGTATCCAAATGTGGGATACTATGGATGGACTCGTAATGGTTGTAATTATATGCTGAGGTTTACGTGGATCCTGTAATATGAGGGATTCCATGGAGGGGCTCAAGAGGTAATTATTATTTCCTCAGTAATACATGGGTTTCTATATAGGACAACGATGGATGGGGTCAGATGACATAGACTTTATACCACACCTAGAGCATTATAGAGTTCCTAAAAAGTTCTCCAGGGAAGGGAATGTAGGGTGTTGATTGATATTATACCTAGAGTGATACTTGAATTACATATTATGAAGGTCACGTATTGGCTCAGTTCTAAATATATTAAATGAAATAAATTATTCTTCAAACATGACTCTAAGACAAAGTACAAGCATTCACTCGGTCTTGACAAGTGTGGTACAGATGGCCTTTAGGGAATTTGGTGTGCTTATAGATATACAGGGAATGTTATCATGTCATGGATCTTGAGAGAAATAAATTCATCTTAATTATATTATTAAATTAAAAATTGAGTATCTTCACCATAAGGGTGTTTACTTATGAATAACCCTTGTTTACTACATTAATAATTACACACTACCTGTTATATATACTCACTATTTGGATTAGGTGTGACACCTAGGGTTCCAAACTATTGAGATTTTATCTCACACCCTACATAGGTACCCTAATTACCCATGTATAACTTATATTGTATGATCTAGGTTGATTTCTAGATTGCTTGTTCCTAGGATTTAGGTCTAAAGGACCGAGCTAGAGCGCAAGATTCTAATGGAGATCTCCCTTGGGGATATGGTGTCTTTAAATTATTATTGTATTGAAACACATGATATAATATTTACCACATTTATTTTTGTATCATTACATTGTCATGAATTATTTGGTTTTATAAACTGACATTGTCCACCTTAATTAAATTTTCATTAATTGTCTTGCATTTCTTTTCACTTCTTTATTTATTACTGTATCAAATTTTTATGGTTATTTAATCAATAATACTGATTTTTATATCTTATAAGATGGTATATTATCTTCACTATTAGCTCTTGAGACCCTTTCTATTAGATGGAAACCTCTAGTGTATTATGATATGATCTTGAGGCCATGTGACCCACAGGTCTAACTATATATTTAGTAGTATATCGGTTCGGGAAATTACAACCAATTTTATTACATTCATAGAATCATAATTATTTATATCCTTTATCATATTTCTTGGAGGAAATATTGAATAATTTCTTCTTATTATAAAGCTTTCTTAATATTCTTTCTAGTTGATCCAGTTCCAGTTCAAGATCTGAACATTTTAAATAATTTGAGAATATAGTATATTCATTTGATTTATTTTCATGTTTCTAAGTAGTAACATTAAGGGTGGTATTTCATATTTTTATTATCTTATGGTCTTTATATTCTTATTTTATTTCATCTTCACTCATCATTAAGGTTCTGATCTAATAATTCATTGTCTATTTTTTATATGCTTTGTATTGTTGTATAATAGTAAATATTGTGTTCAACTTAGAGGGTAAAACACTAGGTACTTTTAATTCCAGATATAGTTGTGAAATTGAAGTTTCTAAGGAAACAACACCATTCACTATTTAATTAAATCTTCAATTAATTTGGGTGATTCATTTACCATTAAACATTATGAATGTATCAAATTTTAGAATTGAAATAATATATCTTCATTGTCTAAAATTGTTTGTTTCATCATAGGTAATAATAATAGTTAAACATAATTCATTTGAATGTGAACATTGAGATACTTGATTGAATTCAATTGGAGTTATTCAACATTTAATAGCATTCATTTATCTTTAATTGAGATCATTCTAAGCTTATTTTGTTGAATCCCATGATAATGGGTTGTTTGGGATGTCATATAGATTTAAAATCTTCTAGTAAACATTGAATCCAAGATTATTCAAATATATAATTATATAAGCATTCAAATATCCATAATTATCACTATTAAAGTATGGATCGTAGATAATTGATATAACTTATTTTATTTCAATCATTGACATCTGTATTTTTATTTACCTTTTACTTGATCGTCCTAAATATTGTCTATCTTCTTCAAAAATAACTCCTTTGATACCAATTGTTATGTCAGAATAATATAAAGATGTAAAAGTGGGGGGGGGGTCAAATATTTCTTTTCAATAATATCTACATATTCAAACTTTTATTCCACTTTATGATTTATAAAAATATGCAATGTTTGATTATTTATGAAATTTGAGTAGTAAAAAAATAGAGAAGAAGAAAAAAATTATTTTTATAGTTTTTTGGGGTATAACATTCCCCAAGTCCACTCAACCAATACTCTATCACTGATCTTTATGGTTTTTACATGATATATCCTCATATCAAAATATCTTAAAAACATAATATAAGTAGTATAATCCATTACAATAAAGATTTTATAGGTCCTTATGGTTCTTTTATAGGGAACTAAAAATATCTATAGCTTTATCGAAGAAGATAATAGTCAACCATCACTATGTTCGAGTAGCTGATACCCTAATAAATCAATAATAATTTATTTTATTAAGAAAATAGTTTGGTGTTCACTGTTACAGAATAAAATGATAGGAAATGGATCTTCTCATTAAAATATAAAAGTCTTAAAAAGATGAAAGATTCAAAGAGATATTGTTCATAAATGATCTTCAATAAAAACATAAATAGAATAATATAAGTAGTAACTGTAAATAAATATTTTACATAGTAAAGGATTGAAACATATATTTTTCCATTGTGTAGTTCCTCAGAATAACATAGAAGTTTTTTATTTTATTTTTTGACAGAAGTTCAATATTCAAAAAGATTCCATGCCACTATAAAATGATGTCACTCTAATAATTTAACAAGAGAAATGTATCTTTATTTCAGTTTGAACATAACCAAAAATATTTAATAATAAAATACAATCATTTGAATTTTGAACGTTGAAAAAAATTACTAACTTTTCATAAAATAGAAACCATTTAATCCATTGAATAAGATACATTAAATCATTCATAAAATAGATTTATTAAGACATTTACTTCTAGAAATAAAATTTCAAAAAATGTGGAAAATATCAAGAATTTAAAACCCCATCATTGAAAAATTCAAACAAATGGTTTCGCTGCATAGCGATGAACTCCAAAAGTATAGTTGACAATATTATGTTGATTAAAAAATTGTGGTTAATAATCTATATGTTTTTTCCTCAAATCTAGGGTTTGATCCAAAAGTAGGGTTTTTGATCCATACATTCCCAATATTATTGGATTCATGATCCATATGTTTTATTCAAAAGGTTGGTTTCCCAAACCATACACTCTTCTTAAAAATGTAGGGTATTAACAATTTTTATATATTACATACAAAAAATTCTGTAATGCTAAAGAAAAAAAAACATTAACCCTGAAATAAGATAAATTTATCAAGAAATATATTCCTTAAAAGTGCTAAATTAATTTCATTAGTTAAACATATAAGGTTATTGGTGAGCATAAAAATCAATATGATTAGTAAATTATTACTATGATAAATCATGGAAAAGGAATTTTTCAAAATTAGGGATATTGGAAATTATTTGAATCAATTCCATAATCCAAAATCTAATGAGTATGGTATTCCTAGAAAACCCACTAAGAAAAAGGATAATGGTAGGTCCTCTATAATCATGACTGAAGTGGGTTAGCAGAACAACATGGTAAAAGGTACACGTACCATCCATTCTAGAACTTCAAATGTATTATTTGATTATCGATCGAACCGCTATTTTATATCATAATAATTTTTTATGGTATCACATCCCCACCTCAATGATTTGATATTTATTTGGTAGTGAAAAATTGTAGTGGCATGATGATCACATATCAAGTTTGTAGATCCTATCTAATATATGTTTATGGGAATATAAATCGTACACATATAGTTACTTTCTATGTACTTTAATGTGTTGTTTTATTGGGAATTAATATTATTTAGCTATATAAATATCATAAAAATTGCAGAGGAATTTATGTCTCAATTGATATTCCAAATCAACATTTAATTCACTATCTGTATGAGGATGAACATAAACATCTAATGGTAATTACTTTTATTTAATGAGCCTAAATACCTATTCATGATGGATATTTATCTTAAATGGTTGATGAGAAACTCAACAGTGAATATTTTCCTATTGTTCGGGTATACATAGAAGTATTTTTAGAAGATATTCATAGTATTCCCCAAAATTTTTAATTTTATTTTAGAGTAGAACTCAAACATAGTGATATACCTATTTAAAATACTTTTTATAGGAGAGACCCAATATATTTCTAGGAATTCAATATGTAACTCTAGGGGTACCTTGATAAAGGATTCATATGATTGAGTGTGCCACTATAGGGTGAACCTATTCCTTTTGTTTAGATGAATTATATGGCAATGAGTGTTGACATTAATTATCAATAACATAACTAAATAACTCTCAAGAATGAGTACACTTTACCCTATGTCTATGACATGTTTGATCAACAATTTTAAAATCCATAATGTTCAAAGATTGGTGTTTTTATTTCATTAAATGAGGGTTAAGATAGAGGATATACCAAATACAACCTTTCATATGAGGTATGGTCACTATAACTTTATAGTAATTCCATTTTGACTTAACAATGACTTTCCATCTTCATGGATCTAATGAATAGAGTCATTATAGATTATTTTGATCTGTTTGTTTAAGTATTTATAGATGATATTATTATATATTCAAAGAGAAAATAATATAACAAAGATAATTTGATGGCTGTATTGAAGACCTTGAGGAAGGATAAGTTGTTTTATAAATCCAGAAAGTGTGAAATTTTTTTATAAAATGTATCATTATTCTTCCATATCATATCAAGTATGAATATATTTTCAGATACATAAAATATGGAATTATAAACCAATGTCCTATAAGAACCACTATGTTTGATATACCTAGTTTTATTAGAGTTCCTAGTTATTATCAATGATTTTTAAGAATTTATTTTGAGTATCTAATCCACTAAACATGTTGAGAGATAAGGGAGTTAAGTTTCAATATATAGATTAAAGAGATAAAAATTTCATGGTGATGAAAATAAGGTTGGTTAGAACACCTATACTCTCACTACATTGCAATGGAGACATTATTGTGATCTATAGTGATGCATCAAATAATAGACTAAGATACATGCTAATTCATAATGTTATGGTGATATCTTATCCTTTACACCAATTGAAAATTCACAAGAAAAATTACCCAACAGATGATTTAGAGTTGTATGTGGTATTCTATACATTTAAAATACAGATGAATTATTTTTATTGTTAAAGATGTGATATATATAATTATCAAAAAATATTGAAATATATATTCACTTAGAAAGACTTTAATATGGCCAAAGGAGATGGTTGGGAATAATTATTATGAATACTCAATACACTATCAACATTGTAAGGTGAATAAAGATGCTAATGATTTGAGTTGGGATGAGCATGATTGTTTATCAATGATGAGGATTGAAAAGATACAATATTTATTGATATTGATAATATGTACCTTAAAATCATGAGGAAATGGGACAAATCATATATTTCCAAATAAATGATCAACAATCCATCTATGTGATAATAAATGAGGCAAAAAAGAGGATCGGGTGATACAAAAGAAGGTGAAAAATATTTCTGATTTCAACCATGATTATAATAGAATAATTAGGTTCAAAAACTGAGTATGTTTCCCATAAATACCATATATATAGTATATATTGTATGAATCTCATAGTTCATCATTATCTATTAATTCTAGAAGTATTACGATGTATAATATTTTGAAATAGTATGTCTTATGGGATCACATGAAAATGGATATTGCAAAGTATGTATCCTGAAACCTATTATGTTAACATGTTAAGTCTAATAGAAAATATTCTAAGGGGATTTTAGAACCATTTCCCATACAATAATGGAAATGGGAAAACATTACCATGGATTTCTTTATCAGTATCCCAAAAACATGTAAGGGGAATGATGATTTATGAGTTGTCGTTAATCTCTTTGTGAAGTCAAAATATTTCATTACAGTAAATTAATATTTCTATGTTGATAATTATTCTAGTATATAAATCATTGATATGATAAGATTTTAGGAAGTATCACATTCTATAGTTTTTTATTGGGATATGAAGTTTTCCATAAATTTTTGGAGAATTCTGTAGTTGGTATTGAATATAGACTTGAACATTAACACTTCATGTCTTCCATAAAAATATAATCATTATAAAAACTTCATTTAAACCCTTAAAAATATATTGATATCATAATATTTGAATTTTGATGTTTTTTTTCATCAATACCATTACCTAGTCAAGTATGAATACAACAAAAGTTTCACTCAAGCATTTGAATGGTTCCTAATGTTTCCCTATGGGGAATGAATCATAGAACTATAATTTTATAGGATTATGATGAATAATAAACACTATTGGGACCAATTCTAGATGATTAAATACAATATAGGGTGAGATCTGTTAAAAAACACATCAGAGTAGCTCAATGTAGATATAATGGTTTTGCTGATAATCATTTTTGAGATATAGAGATTAAAATTGGTGGAAAGGTATTCCTAAGAATATCTATATTAAATATATTTATGAGATTTGGAAAAGTGGTAAAGATAATATCAAGATATATCATCACCTTAAAAATTATTGATCATATTGGGACAATTTCTCATCACATGTTTATTCCACGGAATCACTCTCATGTTCAGGATGTGTTCCATATATCTCGATTAAGGAAGTACATACTAGATCCTTCACATGTACTGGAACAATAGTTCGTACCACTTTAGAATGGTCTCTATTATGAGAAACAAAAATTTGAGATTCTAGATCAAATAGTTAATGGGTGGTAGAATAAGACCACTCACCAGGTCAATGGTTTCTTGAAAAACCAAAAATATAAGGATGTTGTGTGGGAACATGAGGATGTGAAAAGGATAAATTAGCCTAAGTTAATTTTATTGGAATGATAAAATTTCAAAGGAAAATACCAATTAAGGGTATATAATGAAACAACCTGATATTTTATGATAGATTTCTTTTTAAATAAATTTGATTTCTCTGATATAATTCTTTATAAACAACATTGAGTTTAAATAAACCGTGACATAATATTAAAATATTATTATATAATGTGACAATTATCGCCTTGATTTTATTTTGGATGGTATGAATAGGATAATTTAATTGTTAATTATTATTTTTTAAATAAGTTTAAAAATAAATTCATTATTTTTCAATTGGTTTTAAATTAATATTAAACCATTTGAATGTAAAAATTAGATGTTTTTTCAAAAAAATGTTGTTTTTATGTGCATAATGTCTCTTAATATTAATTATTTAAAATAATCTACAATGATTACAGATCTTAATTAAATTTTTATATAATATATCAAATCAAATATTTTAAAATCCATCTATTTTTTACATTTAAATTATTGAAGGTAAACTAATTTAATTCTTAAAAATGCATTTTTCTAAATAGTTTTGTTTCATTTTACACAATTATTTTAAAATTATTTTCTACCCTTTATAAGAATTGATTCTTGTAAAATGGATTTAATATTTTTAATCATCATAATTATTGTTATGTAATAAGGTCAACTTTTTTTTTGTAATTATGAATAGTAATCGGGGTAAAAAATTATTAGTACATTAAAAGATAAAGGGGGTTAATGATGGGTTAAAAAAGAGATCAGGGATAAAATGAACTCAAAACTTGTCTAAATCCTATTATATGGTAATATTTTTACCCAATCACATAACCAATTTGAATATTATTCATTTTTAATCTATTTTTTTGAAACAAATTGTAATTTCATCGAATGTATGAATCATTGGTTTTTAATTTTTTACCTTAAATGGACCTAATTATGAGTCTTAATTAAGTAACGAAAGTCCAAATAGCTTCTTGAACTCATTTAGAGCCTGAATTTATAAGGCCCCAGCCTTAAACCTTTCTTAATCTTGATTTATTACAAGATTACACATTGAGGATCTTTTCAGGTTTAGAGTTTTAGAGAATTAGATCATGAAACTTGCATTACATTCCACATTTAAACAAAGTGGTTACATAAAAGATAGTATTAAATCTTCCCATCAACGGAAACATATTTAAAATAAAACATGGATTCATTCTTGACACATCCTTGACACTATCATCACATCATGTACCTTTGCCTTAACCTGTGAAAAACATTTCAAAAACTTGGGATGAGCATAAAAAGCTCATCAAGGGTTATAAAAATATGGAAAGGAAACAGGAATTCATATATACATAAGAATGAAATCACACTTTACACAAAAAACATAGGCACATTATCATACCTCATCAAATCATGAATAAATCATAGAAATCATAAGACATAAAAGGTAACTCGAGGCATTCATAAAATTCTTACGTAGGGAGTAACCCTCTTGGTTACGTTTGGAATACCCATCACAGTATATTCCCTAAATCTTTTCGGAGAAACCTTAACGATTCAATCCTTTGTGTTACCCAATGCATTTGAGAGCTATATCGGGCTCACCCGCCCATAGTCTATCACGGAACCACCCGTCTTCATAATAATTCCCAAGAACCATAACATAATCATGTCACATAAAACATGCATAAAGGAAACATAACATTTCCACATTTCAATCACAAGATATCAATACAACACATTGATATAATAAAAACATTATGAAAACCATTTTCAATACCAAAATAAACGAAAATTAAAACATGGTATTTATTTTTCTTTTAAAAACAAGGTATGGCTTGTAGAGGAAGCCGAAACTCAAATAATGGTCACGACGGTAGAGAATTCATTGTTGCCGCATACGTACGACAAAAACATTCCATTTTGTCGTTTAGTAAACGCTTCATATAAAAAAGATTACTTTTGAATAAACTTAAAAGTCAAAGTGGTATATACACCGTATAATAGAAGTTTCTGTATAAAACAAAATATGCCTCAACGAAAGGAGATTGAGATGAAGTCCCATACAAAGACAGTATCCTTGGATTAACGATAAATCAATTACATAATTATGTGTGAGAAAGTAATACACCAAATATAAGGGGATATTAAGTGTAAAATAATAAAAGGTAATTCACACATATTCAAATGATGACATATTCAATAACTACATATTTAACCCAATGAAATCAAAATTGGGTTAAGAAGTTCCCTTGACAGCCTAACGACGACACATAAAAATGAGTTGATGAGAGATAAAAAAAGGGTATCTCAACACTTGGACATAAAATTTAAATTAATATGTATATAGAAGAACACATACCAACATAATATTATTTGAATTAAAAGACATAACAAAAGAAGTCTTTTACAAAAAGAGGAGGGTGAAAGGTTCCCTTACCGACATGGGTATCTTTCGAGACATGCACCCCGTGAAAGAAGGATAATAAAAAATTGATGTAAATACTCATAAATGAAAGCATATTACACAATCAGTAAAATAATGGGAAGTAAATACACCACTCAAAGGAAATTGTGTCAAATGTAGCATAAATCTCACGGGAATAAAAGTGAGATGAAAAATCCCTTACAAAAACTCGGCAGCATAACGACGCCACTTAAAACTTCAAAAATGGATTGATGAGATCAAATAGGGTCTCTCATCATATTAAAATAATGTTTATAGAAAGAGGAATATAAAAGAACATCCCCCAACATAACAAAGAGGTTCTTAAAATAAGTCACATAAAGGAGAGTATTTAAAAAGAAAGAGAGAGGTTAGATCTCTTTCGAAAATTCGGCAGCCTAATGGCGTCACTCAACACTCCCAAAAATGGATTGATGAGAGAGAATATGGTCTCTCATCATATTAACTTAATGTTTATAGAAAGAGGAATATAAAATAACATCCCAATAACAAGAAATATGATCTTTAAAAGGAATGACATAAAAGAGTGTACTTAAAAAGAAAGTGGGGAGTAGGATCCCTTACCTCAACTCCAACTTGTCTTGTTCATTTCTTTATATTCCTGAATAATAAACTTTGGTCAATTAATAATTTCCTAATTACCTCCTTTAGAGATTATTATTAAGTTAATATCACATATTATAATGTTATAATAATTGTTTAATAATGTTAGTTCATATCAGACGTTTTTGCCGATGTTTGGTACATGAGTCAAAAATTGAACTTGTTTGAAAAAATATTGCCCATGTAGTTATAAGTAAATAATTTCCAGAATAGTATTAATGATTTAAATATCATATATATCTAGTAAATATTAATTTTATATTATTCCATATCATTTGGAGATAAAAAACGAAAAGCACCGTTCATGGAGACGGTAGGCCGTACGTACGCATGAACGCTACTTTCATTTTTTGTCATATTAATGGAATTAAAACAAAATGAGATATATATATATATGTTATAAATCCATAATTTTATCCATAATTTAGATTTAATATATTACATATATATCCATTATATTTATGTACTTATTATATTACATAACATTTTGAGATAAGAAATGAAATGTACCGTTCATGGAGACGGTAAGTCGTACGTACGCATGAACGCTACTTCCATTTCTATTTCATATTTAATGGAATTAAAACATAATGATACATAATAGTATTTTAATTCTAGTATGGTATCATATAAAATATCATTAAATATATCCTTTATACATACCACATATGGTAATAACGAGTCAAATCACTTTGAGGGGGTGGTAGTCCGCACTTCCTTAAATGAAGATATCGCGTTTACCCATAATGGAAATCATAAAGGTATGAAATAAATGAAAAATACAGAAGCTTAATTAAAACATAGACATATTATATATCATATATAAATATTGTGTCATCTTAATGGCCACCTTTGAAGGTGTTAGAAGAATGTTGAACAATCATCGTTTCGGGAGGCATAAATTTTCCATCCACGGAAACAATATGTTCTTTAACCATTAGATGTAGGTGTGTGAAAGTGTAGCTCGAATCCTTCTTTTAAAAACATCCTAGTATATTTTAGATACTGGATTTGTTACAAAATAAATTAATAAAAAGAGTTTAGGGGGTTGGAGAAGCAAAATAAAACGCAAGGACACAAGTGAAGACATTACCTTAAAATCGGGTAACTCCCTTTGGTTTGAGCTCAAAGGCTTCCTTCGGATGGATTCTGCCCAACGTGAGGCTTTAAAGAGTATGACAGGGTAGTTTAGAGACAAAAATTGGGAGGGGATGGCCGAGCCAAAGGCTTTGGGAGTGTGGGTAAGGAGGTAGAGGTGGGGTCCTTTTATAAGAGGAGAGGAGGGGCACTCTTGTAAAGTTACCAAATGTTACTTTATTTTCAAAATAATTTCGGATTTTAAAGGTCCCACATTGCTGTATTTCAAGGATAAGGTGATAAGGGTTCGAAATCCACTCATCCAATAGGTTTTGGACATGTGTAGGGCTTAGATATTACATTATCTTTCCATGTTATTTAAATCGTTAAATAATGAGGTCATCACTGCATCATCATGATGTCAAAAATAATTTAATTTATTTAATGTCTAAAAATTATATTAAAAATACTATGATGTATGAAATCTTTTTAGCTTTCCAATTACTATTTATAGTTAAAACTATGACTTGTATAACCCCATGTAAAAATTGTTTTAGTAAAACATCTCATGTTTGTGTCATTTTTACTTTAACATTAAATAAAAAGATATTTATGTCATTTTCCAACAAAAGTGGCTCCATGGGGTCCCCAAGTTGACCCATGGATTGTATTGGTCGGCCATGAAACATCAAAGGAGGGCAGGACATGTGTCTAGGTAATTTAATTTTATTAAAACAATATTCTTACCATAAACTACACTAATTACCTCTAATCGCGATTAAAAACTTAATAAGTTTCTATTCACCAAAAAATTACTTTTATCCCATTGAACCACATTTTACTTATTAATTGCAACCATGTATGTTGGATTTTTAAAATTAAAAACACAAATATGGCAAAATTTCATTTAAACGGAAAAATCAGTTTTTTATAAGTACCACTTAGTGGTTTCACTATTCACCAAAAATTGAAGTTTTTCAGAAAAATCCCAAAAATTCTCCGTAAGCTATATTTGATATTCATAATTCAAAAACTAATTATATTTTACAAAATTCAAAACATATAATTCACATTAATTAATTTAATAATTAATTCCCGTTGTCAGAGCAAATAGCATGTTTTTATGAAACAATAACTATCAAAAGATTGACACTAGTTTAAGTCTGATTTCAAAGTGAAATTAATTCCAACGACCACTATTGGATTTAATGGTAAAAATATATTCTAATTTATCTTTAAAACCAATTCAAAAGATAATCTAATCATATAAATAAATTAGATTAAAAAGTGGTTTTGAATTAAAATACAACATTTTACACTATTCATTAAAAACATGAACTTTATCGGAAAGATACCAAAAATTTACACAAAGTAAATTTTGAATTACCAATTCTTAAGAAGAGTTTTATTTGGTCCAATAGAATGTATAAGAGTGAACAAAACTATATTTAATGACGGTTCGCCATCAAAAGGCGATAAGTGAACCTTTAGTGAAAACTAGGGTATATACGCCTAAAATAGAATTCATTCCATATTTTAAGCCTTTATCTTTTATTGGATAAATGTAAAAACATTTAAAAACATATATAATAATATTTTAGTTATTTCTATCCATTCCTACCAATACAACGGGTACATGTTAACTACCATTTAAAATAATATTATTTTATTATTAGAGTGCAATGTAAGATTCCCAAGAAACTCGTTGTTGCGTGTTAGGTATGGCATCGAGCATAGCGTCCCCTTTAAAGTCATATTAATATTTTATTCACAAATATGGATAAATATGAAAATGTCATATTCTTTATTTACCTAGGGTGTTAAATCCTTCCCCCCTTTTGGGAATTGTGTCCTCGCAATTTTTAAAATTGAGTTTGGAAACATCCTTGAAAGTCCCACATCGGAACAAGAGTCGGTAAAACAATCACTTTAAAATAAAGGAAGATAAGTACAGAGGTCACCCGAGTTAACCCATACTAGGATTCCAGGTATAAAAACATGGACATGGAAGAAAAAGAAAAGGGACAAGTTCTTGAGGGAGAATGATTGTAAACATGTCTAGGAGAAAGTTAACCATAAGAAAATCACAAACTTTTGATGGGTTAAACGGTATTCGATTCCATAGTAGGAAAAGTTAATAGACAACATTTTTGTTTTAAGTTATTTTTTATTGAGGAATTTATTCATAAGGAAACATAATCACTTATCATGTTGACTTTCAACTTTTACTAGATTCCTTAATCAAACTCATATTTTTTCCAAAAGACGAGTATTTAGGGAGACTTGTTCGCATTAAGAGTACTATAATCAACTTCTAGAGAATAACTTAATCCACCAATGAGAACTATATAATTCCCATGTATTTAGGCTTTAACCAAAACCAAAACCAAAAAGGTTAGTACAAGGTCAGATAATCCAGAAAATGATAACCCTTTAAAAAGAAAATCTATGCTTAATTTCCAAAATTTGTCCAACAAAACCCAAAGTTCAACGAGGACCATCCGTTAAAAAAAATTTCCATTAAATTATTCAAAGTAAACCAATATAATATTGAAACCCAAATATTTGAAGGATTTATTCACATATTCTTCCATGTTAAATCGTAACATTTGTCTCCAAACAACATTAGTTGCTTTTAAAGTCTCGTAATGAAAAGTAATTAACCTAATCACATATCCTCCATGATAGGTTATTCATTTTCATAAATAACCCAAAATAAACTTACTATTAATTCATAAAATCATATAACTAAAAATAATCAGTCAAACTAACCAGGGACTTCACGTACTCTAGTGGTTGGCGATAAATACCAGTCGCACTTTGGTTGTGGGTTCGATTCCCGCAGCTTTGTCCGACGCGACGGGTAGTCACACGGTCTGCGTGTTGTGCTTTTTCCAAAACTATATAGTTCTCAAATCATTCCCCAAAAAGGGATAAAATCATCAAAAATAACCATAACATAACTTAACCTCTATTTTATCTCATGCTTTTCACTTCAATCATAACATATAGTAACCCATAATTACCTCAAAAGTAAGGATCATATAAACCCAAATGATTATTTAAAACTATGTCCACAAAAGAAAAGATTACTATTCCTTGAATAAAATTTGCACATATTAATCATCAGGGTAACACATAATATAAAAACTCTTCTAATTTAACCCCATCATCAAAAGAGACTTAATACTCTTAAAAATTTCACCATAACTCTTGAAGCCCTTATATGTTGACATCTTACTCATTAAACATTTTTCATGATCCATTAACCATACCCTTCCAATTTATTCCGAAATACCTCTTCCCTACAAAAAAATCATCAATCATATCCTAAGATTACAAAATAGGAAAACAATAGTCATGAAATAATTCATACCTTTGATTGGTCATTGTCAGTTTCTTCATCCCCAATCGGAATGGCATTAGGTATTGGTAAACGAACATTTGTACGCTCTTGGTGATCCCATTCACGAAACTTCTTCATAGGACATGTGTTTGCATAATGACCATGCACACCACATTTAAAACATTCAATTGATCCCTCAGAAATAACTTCTTTCCCTTTCCTCGAGTCAACTGGATGCTTATTTTTTCAATGGTAGGTTCTTTCTTTATGACCTTCATTTCCACATATATAGCATATTTATGTCCCTTTGAAACATTTTCCTTGGTTTTTCGTTCCAAATCGTTGACACATTGGTTTTTCAACACACTTACCTTTATGATTATTACCTGTACTTCCGTAGGGATTTGTTTCTTGCATATATGATTCCTTAGAGAAATCACCAAGGTTTAGGTGGTCAATCATGACTCCAGATAGTTGGTTGAGGATAATCACAAAAGTTCTCATTGCAGCTCCTATATCATTCAGTTGCTTGCTCAAAAAACTGTCACAGTTTCCTTCACATCAACTGTTACTTTGGTGCCTGCTAGATCTAGCCATTTACTAAAACCAAAAAGGTCAGTGTGAGTATATCAAAAAACCATCATGTACTAATGAGGAATATAAACACAAAGATATACTTACTCATTCACTTTATCTAAAAATAGGTCTCTTTCTGAAATCCTAACCATTATGGTAATGCCACTTATGTTTAAAGAATACCCTACCCTTTAAAGTTATCTAAACCGACCTCTGATACAAACTATAAGGCCCCAGCCTTAAACCTTACTTAATCTTGAGTCATTACATTATTATACATTGAGGATCTTTTCAGGTTTAGAGTTTTAGAGAATTAGATCATGAAACTTGCATTACATTCCACATTTAAACAAAGTGGTTACATAAAAGACAGTATTCATTCTTCCCGTCAATGGAAACATATTTAAAATTAAACATGGATTCTTTCTTGACACATCCTTGACACTATCATCACATCATGTACCTTTCCCTTGACCTGTGAAAAACATTTCAAAAACATAGGATGACCATAAAAAGCTCAGCAAGGGTTATAAAAATATGGAAAGGAAACATGACTTCATATATACATAAGAATGAAATCATAAATTACCCATAAAACATAGGAACTCTAACATACCTCATCAAATCATGAATAAATCATAGAAATCAAAAGACATAAAAGGTAACTCGAGGCATTCATAACATTCTTACGTAGGGAGTAACCCTATTGGTTACGTTTAGAATACCCATCACTGTATATTCCTTAAATCTCTTCAGAGAAACCTTTACGTTTCACTCCTTCACGTTACCCAATGCATTGGAGAGCTATATCAGGCTCACCCGCCCTTAGTCTTTCATGGAACCACCTGTCTTCATAATAATGCCCAAGAACCATAACATAATCGTATCACATAAAACATGCATAAAGGAAACATAACATTTCCACATTTCAATCACAAGTTATCAATACAACAGATTGATATAATAAAAACATTATGAAAACCATTTTCAATACCAAAATAAAATAAAAGTAAAACATGGTATTTTTGTTTCTTTTAAAAAGAATTTATGGCTTGTAGAGGAAGCCGAAACTCAAATAATGGTCACAGCGGCGGAGAAGTCATTGTCACCACATACGTACGACAAAAACATTCCCTTTTTTCATTTATTAAACGCTTCGTATAAAAAAGATTCCTTTTGAATAATCTTAAAAGTCAAAGGGGTTTATACACCATATAATAGAAGGTTGTGTATAAAACAAAATATTCCTCAACGAAAGGAGATTGAGACGAAGTCCCATACAAAGATGGTATCCTTGGATTAAGGATAAATAAATTACATAATTATGTGTGAAAAAGGAATACACCAAATATAAGTGGATATTAAGTGTAAAATAATCAAAGGTCATTCACACATATTCAAAGTATGACATATTCAATAACTACATATTGAATCCAATGAAATCAAAATTGAGTTAAGAAGTTCCCTTGACAGCCTAACAGCGACACATAAAAATGAGTTGATGAGAGATAAAAAAAGGGTATCTCATCACTTGGACATAGAATTTATATCAATAAGGATATAGAAGAACATATCCCAACATAATATTATGTGAATTAAAAGACATAACAAAATAAGTCTTTTAGAAAAAGAGGAGGGTGAAAGGTTCCCTTACCGACATGGGTATCTTTCGAGACATGCACCCCGTGAAAGAAGGACAATACAGCATTGATGTAAATACTCATAAATGAAAGAATATTACACAATGAGTAAAATAATTGACAGTACATACACCACTCAAAGGAAATTGTGTCCAATGAAGCATAAATCTCAGGGGAATAAAAGTGAGATGAAAAATCCCTTACGAAAACTCGACAGCCTAACGGCGCCACTTAAAACTTACAAAATGGATTGATGAGATCAAATAGGGTCTCTCATCATATTAACATAATTTTTACAGAAAGAGGAATATAAAATGACATCCCAAACATAACAAAGAGGTTCTTAAAATAAGTTACATAAAGGAGAGTACTTAAAAAGAAAGAGAGAGGTTAGATCTCTTTCGAAAATTCGGCAGCCTAACGGCGCCACTCAATACTCCCAAAAATGGATTGATGAGAGAGAATAGGGTCTCTCATCATATTAACATAAAGATTATAGAAAGAGGAATATAAAATAACATCCCAATAACAAGAAATATGATCTTTAAAAGGAATGACATAAAAGAGTGTACTTAAAAAGAAAGAGGGGAGTAGGATCCCTTACCTAAAGTCCAACTTGTCTGGTTCGTTTCTTTATATTCTTGAATAATAAACATTGGTCAATTAATAATTGCCTAATTACGTCTTTTAGAGATTATTATTTAGTTCATATCACATATTATAATGTTATAATAATTGTTTAATAATGTTAGTTCATATCAGACATTTTTGCCGATGTTTGGTACATGAGTCAAAAAATGAACTTGTTTGAAAAAATATTGCCCATGTAGTAATAAGTATATAATTTCCAGAATAGTATTAATGATTAAAATATCATATATATCCAGTAAATATTCATTTTATACTATTCCATATCATTTGGAGATAAAAAACGAAAAGCACCATTCATGGAGATGGTAGGCCGTACGTACGCATGAACACTACTTTCATTTTTTGTCATATTAATGGAATTAAAACAAAATGTGAGAGATATATATATATATATGTTATAATTACATAATGATATCCATAATTTAGATGTAATATATTACATATATATCCATTATATATATGTACTTATAATATTACATAACATTTTGAGATAAGAAATGAAATGTACCGTTCATGGAGACGGTATGCCGTACGTATGCTGGAAAGCTACTTCCATTTCTATTTTATATTTAATGGAATTAAAACATAATGATACATAATATTATTTTAATTCTAGTTTGTTATCATATATAATATCGTTAAATATATCCTTTATACGTACCACATATGGTATTAACGAATCAAATCACTTTGAGGGGGCGGTAGTCCGTACTTCCTTAAATGAAGATATTGCGTTTACCCATAATAGAAATCATAATGGTACGCCATAAATGAAAATACAGAAGCTTAAGTAATCCATAAACATATCATATATCATATATAAATATAGTTTCATCTTAATGGCCACCTTTTAAGGTGTTTGAAGAATGTTGAACAATCATCATTTCAGGAGGCAGAAATTCGCCATCCACGGAAACAGTATGTTCTTTAACCATTATATGTAGGTGTGTGTAAGTGTAGCTCTTATACTTCTTATAACAACATCCTAGTATATTTAATATACTGGATTTGTTAAAAAATAAATGAATAAAATGAGTTTAGGGGGTTGGAGAAGCAAAATAAAACGAAAGGACACAAGTGAAGACATTACCTTAAAATCGGGTAACTCCCTTTGGTTTGAGCTCAAAGGCTTCCTTGGGAAGGATTCTTCCAAAAGTGATGCTTCAAGGAGTAATAGAGGAAAGTGTAGAGGCAAAATGGGCAGGGTTTGGCCGAGCCAAAGGCTTTGGGAGTGTGGGTAAGGAGGTATAGGTGGGGGCCTTTTATAAGAGGAGAGGAGGTGCACTCTTGTAATGTTACAAAATGTTACTTTATTTTCAAAAGCGTTTCGGATTTTAAAGGTCCAACATTGATGTATTTCAAGGATAATATGATAAGGGTTCTAAATACACTCTTCCAATAGGTTTTGGACATGTTTAGGTATTAGATATTACATTATCATTCCATTTTATTTAAATCGTTAAATAATGAGGTCATCGCTGCATCATCATGATGTTATATATAATTTACTTTATTTAATGTCTAAAAATTATATAAAAAATACTATGATGTAGGAAATATTTTTATCTTTCCTATGACAATTTATAGTAAAAAATATTACTTGTATAACCCCATGTAAAAATTATTTTAGTAAAACATCTCATGTTTGTGTCATTTTTTACTTTAACATTAAATAAAAAGATATTTATGTCATTTTCCAACCAAAGTGGCTCCATGGGATCCCCAAGTTGACCCATGGATTGTCTTGGTCGTCCATGACACATCCAATGATGTTAGTACATGTTTCTAGGTCATTTCATTTTATTAAAACATTATTATTACCATAAACTACACTAATTACCTCTAATCGCGATTACAAACATAATAAGTTACTATTCACCAAAGAAAATTATTTTTACCCCATTGAACCACATTTTACGTCTTAATTAAAACCATGTATGTCGGATTTTAGAAATTCAAAACACAAAAATGGAAAAATTTCATTTAAACGGAAAAATCAGTTTTTTATAAGTACCACTTAGTGGTTTCACTATTCATCAAAAATTGAAGTTTATTCAGAAAAATCCCAAAAATTCACCCTAAGCAATATTTGATATTCCAAATTCAAAAATGAAGCCTATTTTACAAAATTAAAAACATATAAGTCACATTAATTAATTTAATAATTAATTCCCACTGTCAGAGCAAATAGCGTGTTTTTATGAAATAATAAGTATCAAAAGATTGACACTAGTTTAAGTATGATTTCAAAGTGAAATTAATTCCAACAACCACTATTGGATTTAATGGTAAAAATATATTCTAATTTCACTTTAAAACCAATTCAAAAGATAATCTAATCATATAAATAAATTATATTAAAAAGAGGTTTTGAATTAAAATACAACATTTTACACTATTCATTACAAAAAATGAACTTTATCGGAAAGATACCAAAAATTTACACAAAGTAAATTTTGATGTCCCAATTCTTAAGAAGAGTTTTATTTGGTCCAATAGAATGTATAAGAGTGAACAAAACTATATTTAATGATGGTTCACCATCAAAAGGCGATAAGTGAACCTTTAGTGAAAACTAGGGCATATACACCTAAAATTGAATTCTTTCCGTATTTTAAGCCTTTATCATTTATTGGATAAATGTAAAAACATTTAAAAACATATATAATCACATTTTAGTTATTTCTATACATTCCATCCAATACAATGGCTACATGTTAACTACCATTTAAAATAATATTATTTTATTATTAGAGTACAACGTAAGATTCCCAAGAAACTCGTTGTTGCGTGTTGGGTACACCATCGAGCATAGCGTCCCCATTAAAGTAATATTAATATTTTATTCACAAATATGGATAAATATGAAAATTTCATATTCTTTATTTACATGGGGTGTTACATCCTTCCCCCCTTTTGGGAATTGCGTCCTCGCTATTTTTAAAATTGAGCTTGGAAACATCCTTGAAAGTCCCACATCGGAACAAGAGTCGGTAAAACAATCACTTTAAAATAAAGGAAGATAAGTACAGAGGTCAACCGAGTTAACCCATACTAGGATTCCATGTAGAAAAACATGGACATGGAAGAAAAATCAAAGGGTCGTGTTCTTGAGGGAGAGTGATATTAAACATGTCTATGAGAAATTTAACCATAAGAAAATCACAAACTTGTGATGGGTTAAACGGTATTCGATTCCCCAGTAGGAAAAGTTAATAGGCAACATTTCTGTTTAAAGTTACTTTTTATTGAGGAATTTATTCATAAGGAAACAAAATCACGTATCATGTTGACTTTCAACTTTTACTAGATTCCTTAATCAAACTCATATTTTTTCCAAAAGACAAGTATTTAGGGAGACTTGTTCGCATTAAGAGTACTATAATCAACTTCTAGAGAATCACCTAATACACCAAATATAACTATATACTTACCATGTATTTAGGCTTTAACCAAAACCATAACCGAAAAGGTTACTACTAGGTCAGATAATCCAGAAAAGGATAACCCTTTAAAAAGAAAATCTATGCTTAATCTCCAAAATTTGTCCAACAAAACCCAAAGTTCAACGAGGACCATCCAATAAACAATTTGTCCATTAAATTATTCACCCAATCTAGGATTGAAGCCCAAATATTTGAAAGATTTAGTAACATATTCTTCCAAGTTAAATCGTAACATTTATCTCCAAACAACATCAGTTGCTCCTAAAGTGTCGTAATGAAAAGTAATTAACCGAATAACATATCCTCCATGATAGGTTAATCATTTTCATAAATAACCCAAAATAAACTTACTCTTAATTCATAAAATCATATAACTAAAGAGAATCAGTCAAGCTAACCAGGGACTTCACGTAGTCCAGTGGTAGGCAATAAATACCAGTCACACTTTGGTTGTGGGTTCGATTCCCGCAGCTTTGTCCAACGCGACAGGTAGTCACATGGTCTGTGTGTTGTCATTTTTCCAAAACTATATAATTCTCAAATCATTCCCCAAAAAGGGATAAAATCATCAAAAATAACCATAACATAATTTAACCTCAATATTATCTCATTCCTTTCACTTCAATCATAACATATAGTAACCCATAATTACCTCAAAAGTAAGGATCATATAAACCCAAATGGTTCTATATAACTATGTCCACAAAATAAAAGATAACTATTCCTTGAATAAAATATGCATATATTAAACATCAGGGTTACACATAATATAAAAAGTCTTCTAATGTAACCCCATCATCAAAAGAGACTTAATACACTTAAGAATTTCACCATAACTCTTGAAGCCCTTATATGTTGACAGCTTACTCATTCAACATTCTTCATGATCAATTAACCATTCCTTTCCAACTTATTCCGAAATACCTCTTTCCTACAAACAAAATCATGAATCATATCCTAGGATTCCAAAATAGGAAAACAATAGTCATGAAATAATACATACCTTTGACTGGTCATTGTCAGTTTCTTCATCCTCAATCGGAATGGCCTTAGGTATTGGTAAATGAACATTTGTACGCTCTTGGTGATCCCATTCACGAAACTTCTTCATAGGACATGTGTTTTCATAATGACCATGCACACCACATTTAAAACATTCAATTGATCCCTCAGAATGAACTTCTTTCCCTTACCTCGAGTCAACTGGATGCTTCCTTTTTCCCTGGCATGTTCTTGCTTTATGACCTTCATTTCCACATCTATAGCATATTTCATTCCCTTTGAAACAATTTCCTTGGTGTTTCTTTCCAAATCATTGACACATTGGTTTTTGAACACACTTACCTTTATGATTATTACCTGTAGTTCCGTAGGGATTTGTTTCTCGAATATATGATGCCTTAGATAAATCACCAAGGTTTAGGTATTCTATCATGACTCCAGATAGTTGGTGGAGGATAATCACAAGAGTTCTCATTGCAGCTACCATATCATTCAGTTTCTTGCTCAATAAACTGTCACAGTTTCCTTCACATCCACTGTTACTTTGGTGCCTGCTAGATCTAGCCATTTACTAAAACCAAAAAGGTCAGTGTGAGTATATCAAAAAACCATCATGTACTAATGAGTAATATAAACACTAATATATACTTACTCATTCACTTTATCTAAAACTAGGACTCTTTCTGAAATCCTAACCATTATGGTAATGCCACTTATGCTTAAAGAATACCCTAACCTCTAAAGTTATCTAAACAGACCTCTGATACCAACTATAAGGCCCCAGCCTTAAACCTTACATAATATTGAGTTATTACAAGATTACACATTGAGGATCTTTTTAGGTTTAGAGTTTTAGAGAACTAGATCATGAAACTTTCAATACATTCCACATTTAAACAAAGTGGTTACATGAAAGACAGTATTAATTCTTCCCATCAACTAAAACATATTTAAAATAAAACATGGATTCTTTCTTGACACATCATTGACACTATCATCACATCATGTACCTTTCCCTTGACCTGTGAAAAACATTTCAAAAACTTCGGATGAGCATAAAAATCTCAGCAAGGGTTATAAAAATATGGAAAGGAAACATGAGTTCATATATACATAAGAATGAAATCATAATTTACCCATAAAACATAGGCACTTTAACATACCTCATCAAATCATGAATAAATCATAGAAATCATAAGACATAAAAGGTAACTCAAGGCATTCATAACATTCTTACGTAGGGAGATACCATCTTGGTTACGTTTGGAAAACCCATCACAGTATATTACCTAAATCTCTTCGGAGAAACCTTAACGTTTCACTCCTTCACATTACCCAATGCATTGGAGAGCTATATCGGGCTCACCCACCCTTAGTCTATCACGGAACCACCCTTCTTCATAATAATGCCCAAGAACCATAACATAATCGTATCACATAAAACATGCATAAAGGGAACATAAAATTTCCACATTTCAATCACAAGATATCAATACAACACATTGATATAATAAAAAAATTATGAAAACCATTTTCAATACCAAAATAAAAGAAAAGTAAAACATTGTATTTATTTTTCTTTTAAAAAGAAGGTATGGCTTGTAGAGGAAGCCGAAACTCAAATAATGGTCACGACGACGGAGAAGTCATTGTCGCTGCAGACGTACGACAAAAACATTCCCTTTTTTCGTTTAGTAAACTCTCCGTATAAATAATATTCCTTTTGAATAAACTTAAAAGTCAATGGGGTTTATACACCGTATAATAGAAGGTTGTGTATAAAATAAAACATGCCTCAACGAAAGGAGATTGAGACGATGTCCCATACAAAGACGGTATCCTTGGATTAAGGATAAATCAATTACATAATTATGTGTGACAAAGGAATACACCAAATATAAGTGGATATTAAGTGTAAAATAATCAACGGTCATTCACACATATTCAAAGGATGACATATTAAATAACTACATATTGAACCCAAATAAATCGAAATTGGGTTAAGAATTTCCCTTGATAGCCTAACGGTGACACATAAAAATGATTTGATGAGAGATAAAAAAGGGTATCTCATCACTTGGACATAAAATTTAAATCAATAAGGATATAGAAGAACATATCCCAACATAATATTATGTGAATTAAAAGACATAACAAAAGAATTCTTTTACAAAAAGAGGAGGGTGAAAGGTTCCCTTACCGACATGGGTATCTTTCGAGACATGCACCCCGTGAAAGAAGGACAATACAACATTGATGTAAATAATCATAAATGAAAGAATATTACACAATGTGTAAAATAATGGGCAATACATACACCACTCAACGGAAATTGTGGCAAATGTATCATAAATCTCACAGGAATAAAAGTGAGATGAAAAATCCCTTACGAAAACTTGGCAGCCTAACGGCGCCACTTGAAACTTCTAAAATGGATTGATGAGATAAAATTGGGTCCCTCATCATATTAACATAATGTTTACAGAAAGAGTAATATAAAATAACATCCCCCAACACAACAAAGATGTTCTTAAAAGATGTTACATAAAGGTGAGTACTTAAAAAGAAAGAGAGAGGTTAGATCTCTTACGAAAATTCAGCAGCCTAACGGCGCCACTCAACACTCACAAAAATGGATTGATGAGAGAGAATAGGGTCTCTAATCATATTAACATAAAGTTTATAGAATGATTAATATAAAAGAACATCCCAATAACAAGAAATATGATCTTTAAAAATAATGACATAAAAGAGTGTACTTAAAAAGAAAGAGGGGAGTAGGATCCCTTACCTCAAGTCCAACTTGTCTTGTTCGTTTCCTTATATTCCTGAATAATAAACTTTGGTCAATTAATAATCGCCTAATTACCCCATTTAAAGATTATTATTCAGTTCATATCAAATATTATAATGTTATATTAATTTTCTAATAATGTTTGTTCATATCAGACGTTTTTGCCGATGTTTGGTACATGAGTCAAAAAATGAACTTGTTTGAAAAAAGATTGCCCATGTAGTTATAAGTAAATAATTTTCAGAATAGTACTAATGATTAAAATATCATATATATCCAGTAAGTATTCATTTTATACTATTCCATATCATTTGGAGATAAAAAACGAAAAGAATGGTTCATGGAGACGGTAGGTCGTACGTACACATGAACACTACTTTCATTTTTTGTCATATTAATGGAATTAAAACAAAATGAGAGAGATATATATATGTTATAATTCCATAATTATATCCATAATTTAGATGTAATATATTACATATATATTCATTATATATATGTACTTATATTATTACATAACATTTTGAGATAAGAAATGAAATGTATCGTTCAAGGAGACGGTAAGTCGTACGTACTCATGAAGGCTACTTCCATTTCTATTTCATATTTAATGGAATTAAAACATAATGATACATAATAGTATTTTAATTCCAGTAAGGTATCATATATAATATAATTAAATATATCCTTTATACGTACCACATATGGTATTAACGAATCAAATCACTTTGAGAGGGCGGTAGTCCTCACTTCCTTAAATAATGATATCGCGTTTACCCATAATTGAAATCAAAAAGGTAAGCCATAAATGAAAAATACAGAAGCATAAGTAAAAAAATAAACATATTAGATATCATATATAAACATAGTTTCATCTTAATTTCCACCTTTTAAGGTTTTAGAAAAATGTTGAACAATCATCGTTTCGGGAGGCAGAAATTCGCCATCCACGGAAATAATATGTTCTTTAACCATTAGATGTAGGTGTGTGTAAGTGTAGCTCGAATACTTTTTGTAACAACATCCTAGTATATTTAAGATACTGGATTTGTTACAAAATAAATGAATAAAAATATTTTAGGGGGTTGGAGAAGAAAAATAAAACGAAAGGACACAAGTGAAGACATTACCTTAAAATCGGGTAACTCCCTTTGGATTGAGATCAAAGGCTTCCTTGGGAAGGGATCTGCCAAACGTGAGGCTTCAAGGAGTAATAGAGGGAAGTGGAGAGACAAAATGGGTTGGTTTTGGCCGAGCCAAAGGCTTTGGGAGTGTGGGTACGGAGGTAGAGGTGGGGGCCTTTTATAAGAGGAGAGGAGGTGCACTCTTGTAAAGTTTCAAAATATTACTTTATTTTCAAAAGAGTTTCGGATTTTAAAGGTCCCACATTGATGTATTTCTAGGATAAGGTGATAAGGGTTCGAAATCCACTAATCCAATAGGTTTTGGACATGTTTAGGTCTTAGATATAACATTATCTTTCCATTTTATATAAATCGTTAAATAATGAGGTCATCGCTACATCATCATGATGTCATACATAATTTACTTTATTTAATGTATAAAAATTATATAAAAAATGCTATGATGTAGGAAATCGTTTTAGCTTTCCAATGACTATTTATAGTCAAAAATATGACTTGTATAACCCCATGTAAATGTTTTTTTAGTAAAACATCTCATGTTGGTGTCATTTTTACTTTTAACATTAAATAAAAAGATATTTATGTCATTTTCCAACCAAAGTGGCTCCATGGGGTCCCCAAGTTGACCCATGGATTATCTTGGTCGTCCATGACACGTAAAATGAGGGTAGGACATGTGTCTAGGTCATTTCATTTTATTAAAACATTATTCTTTCCATAAACTACACTAATTACCTCTAATCGCGATTAAAAACTTAATAAGTTACTATTCACCAAAAAATTATTTTTATCCCATTGAACCACATTTTACTTCTTAATGACAACCATGTATGTCGGATTTTTGAAATTCAAAACACAAAGATGGAAAATTTTCATTTAAAAGGAAAAATCAGTTTTTTATAAGTACCACTTAGTGGTTTCACTATTCATCAGAAATTGAAGTTTTTCAGAAAAATCCCAAAAATTCACCCTAAGCTATATTTGATATTCCGAATTCAAAAACGAAGTATATTTTAGAAAATTCAAAACATGTAATTCACATTAATTAATTTAATAATTAATTCCCGTTGTCAGAGCAAATAGCGTGTTTTTATGAAACAATAAGTATCAAAAGATTGACACTAGTTTAAGTCTGATTTCAAAGTGAAATTTATTCCAACGACCACTATTGGATTTAATGGTAAAAATATATTCTAATTTCACTTTAAAACCAATTCAAAAGATAATATAATCATATAAATAAATTAGATTAAAAAGAGGTTTTGAATTAAAATACAACATTTTACAATATTCATTAAAAAAATGAACTTTATCGGAAAGATACCAAAAATTTACACAAAGTAAATTTTGATGTCCCAATTTTTAAGAAGAGTTTTATTTTGTCCAATATAATGTATAAGAGTGAACAAAACTATATTTAATGATGATTCGCCATCAAAAGGTGATAAATGAACCTTTAGTGAAACTAGGGCATATACGCCTAAAATTGAATTCTTTCCGTATTTTAAGCCTTTATCTTTTATTGGAAAAATGTAAAAACATTTAAAAAAATATATAAACATATTTTAGTTATTTATATCCATTCCTACCAATACAACGGCTACATGTTAACTACCATTTAAAATAATATTGTTTTATTATTAGAGTGCAGCGTAAGATTCCCAAGAAACTCGTTGTTGCGTGTTGGGTACGCCCTCGAGCATAACATCCCCTTTAAAGTAATATTAATATTTTATTCACAAATATGGATAAATATGAAAATTTCATATTCTTTATTTACCTGGGGTGTTACAGAAGTTCTTGAAAATGGGTTGTGTGACTACACCGCATGGTTATTTCTTAAACTGTGTGACTCAAGGTGCACACATGTGTGGATATAGACATGGGAACCTATAGACTGAACGATTTAACTGCAACCGTGTGAACTAACGTGCATGGACATTCACCCTTCTTTGGAGTTCAGGATGTGGATTGACACATTTTATGTGCATGTTTAGTCAAATCGTGTGCATAAATTTGTGAGGTGCAACTTTCATACAGAAAACCGTGAACAATGATGTTTTAGGGGAAAATTACCATTTCCCCCACATAATGTTATAATACTAGTTGATTTTTTACATCCCCCTCTAATGGAAAAACCCTAAGATATTTTCCCTTTGAGCTCAAATACCATCCTCACATAGCTATAAAGGTAAATCCTATGTTCGGTTTCTAATATTCAATCCATCAGAATAATTGGAACCCTTAAGGTATGCTCTTCTAGCCTCTCTACTCATGTCATGGTTTTTCATTCCATCTATCACACTATTTAGATGCATGTTCATTTGTCCTATTTTTAAGGCATTGAAATTTTTCTTAAATATCATTCAACCTTATTCGAATATTAGGTCTATATCAAGTGATGCATCATCTATATCCCTAAGGTAGGTGGTCCCATCCTTTTCTATTTGAGTTTCCTAATTAATCCATTGTGTCATATACCGGCCCTTACTAGGAATCTATAAAATGTTGATTCATACATGTCTATATAACCCTTTTATGTTGATTTATATTAATTATCCCTTTTTAGTGTTTTATACATCACACAAACTTTACGTGGACACCCATAGGTGTACTACTTAGAATTGTCCATTTTGGCCAATTTTTCTAAACTGTCTGGAACACCGGATGAGCATCTAGCTTGTGATTTAAATGAAATATCCCTTTAAACATGTGTAATTAATATTTCAAAAAACAAATCATAAAATAGATCTTGAAACCGATGTAATTAATGTATCTGAAGACATATCATAGGTGTTTGGTCTTCTTAGACTTGAAATTTTGGAAGTGGGAAAATACCTTATTTCCATGACACCCTCCTTTGATACTTGTGCCTCAAAAATGAATATTATAAATTTAGGAAAACTGAATTGTTTGTTTTGTATTGGATGTATAGTTATAGATGGTTTATATCCTTTAAAATGAATTGAATTAATTCAATTAATTAAACTTTGAATAATGGAAAGACCCTGAAATTATTTATTCTTTGATAAAATATTATTATAAATAGAAATGTTCAATGTAGAAATTAAACATGACTAATGACTAGAATAAGAAGTTTTTGAATTATGTGATGTATTATAAATAGATTTGGTTATCATGATACATTAGATGTTTCTCCTTATGTTTAATATTATGAATTCCACATATATGATGAAATGGTCTATTAAGTTGCATGGGAGGTTAATGACTCATGCCTTATATATATTCACATGTGATACCCCTTTATGTGAGGTATTTATAATGGTAAGGAAACTGTGTTGGGTATGACCACTCACCATGAAATCGGGTGTGGTGTATGGAATCTCACACTTCTACTACGATATGGGTGATGGGATGCGGCACGACATTCCATTATAGAGTGTTGCATGTAAGCTCACTCAACATCCCGAGTGTTATAGTATAGAATATCTCAATCTATTAGATTGAGGGAATATACCCTTGAATTTGATCCCTAAATCTCATAGACTTGATATGGATTCCTTCAAGTTATTCCCTTATCCAATCCAGCACCAGTTCTCAAGTTATATGGCCATTTGGAATCAACATGCACTTGGACCACATCGGTGGATAAATTATACAACCATACTATATTTATAATACTAAATATATAGTTACATGATCAGGAATACATACCAACCACAATATAAATTAGGTAGACCCACCAGGTTTCCTTTAGGAACCTAACCAGATGATTATTTCTTTATTCAACATTTCATTACATACCTGCTAATACCTGCACACATTTTAGTTATGAGTACCTACGTGTATTACACGTAACCACCATTGGTGGTGGCCTACTATGATTTTTATCTCACACCCTACTCAATCTTCCCTTGGCACCTAAGAATATTATATTTATGAATCTATGAATAAGGAAAAAGACAGTAATATAGGTTGTTGACATGTATTACTTAGTTAGAGCTTAGAGGTAGAGAATCGGTCATAGACTCGAGATGCTCGTGGAGCCATTTGTTTTTTCTTTTGTTTTTTTTGAACTACATTATAGTATGCTTGTATTTGTTTCTTCTTTTTGTATTGTCTTAACCTGCACCATTGTATCAGACACTTACATAGTGGTTTTTGGTGATGTTATTCAGTTGTTCAGTTCTTTATCAGACACTTACCCTAGAAGTGGACTTTATCATTCGAAAAGTGGCATTTTCTGAGCATAGCATAGCGATGATGCTCTCCCAGTGTATTCAACATGATCTCAAGATGAGTTTCATGGTCATGTATAGAGTGTGAATAAAACATGATATCATTAAAAAATACAACCAAAATGAATATATATATGGTTGTAAAACCCAGTTCATAAGATCCATGAATACTAATGTCACATTCCTGAGTCTGAACAACCTAACCACGAACTTATAAATACCATAACTTCTCATAAAATCTATCTGAGGTAAGTCTAATGTCATGACACACACATGATGATAGACCGAACTCATATATATCTTTGAAAACACCTTCTCTTCTCATAAATGGTAAAAGAGGTTGCCTACTCTAGGAAGTGGATATTAGTTCATGACAGTGAGCTGACTCAACTAACGATAATACACACAAATCCTAACGGTATCATCTTCCTTCTTAGAATAGAAGATTGGAAAATCACAAGGATCTCTTATGGATTATATGAATCCTTTCGACTCTAAATCTTCTAAAAAATTATTGAGCTCTCAAATATCCTTATATTCTATCCTATATAGAGGAATGTTCACTGGTGATTCTCCTAGAAGAAGTACAATAGTAAAATCTACCACTCCCAACGGAGGTATACTAGATAAGTCATCTAGAAAGAAATATCCACAATGATCCACTAATGGAGTAAAAATAGTGGCTTTCAACACTTGGAAATCAAGGTAAAGACTATTGTTCTATGTTGTAACAATTCTCAACCTCTATTGCCTGGGTCCTACTCATGCATCACTTTTGACCCATTCTGTATTATACTTGTGTTTAATTCCCTTGGTGATGTATATGTCTGTAGAGACCCGGAGTCTGACGTACATGAACATTACATTACTTTTGCGGAATACTTAGTACATAACAAAAACACACACACAAGGATCGTAATAGTTTAGTGTCTTTGGAAACACGGAACGTAATCTTCTAATCGTGGTGAAAGATCTTTAACATCTTCCACAAAGATCTTCCTTTTTTTACCTAAAACCTTTCTTTATATCCTGGGGAAAAGAAAACATAAAAGGGTGAGCTCAAATGCTCAGTAAGGGTAAACAACAGAAATATCAATCACATCATATTCAAAAGAACATAACATTTTGGAAATCTTAACCTGCAAAAGAGAGCTTAATTTCATAACATGGGACAAATCATGGAAGTGAAATGTAATCACAATAATTATAACATAAAACATGATACTTTGTGGCATTCACACATAATCATAGAGAATCATTTCTTGTTAGTCAAGACTCATTGTCAAGACTATCTTAGTGGACAAAGTCCCTTTCTGAATCGAGTAACCCTCGTTTCAGTCCTGTTTCACTGAACTGGTATAACCTACCATTCCAGCCATGTCTATCTCATGAGATATAAAATCTTTACCCAATGCATTGGAGGGAGATATAGGTCCCACCCATCTCATAATGATACCATTCTTATGTGTTCCACAAAATCATAAACCATACATCATAGCATAACCCATGTAATAAAAATGGTAATCTTAAACATTGTGACATCATAAAACAATTCATATAAGGTAAAGGAATTCATAAAAATATTTCCATCACAACATAATAAAATCCATTTGATAATATGGATAGAAATAGGACACTTTATTATCATAGATGGAAAATAATTTCGATAAAACACTTGAACTCCATTCTTGAGGAAAATATCCTTTCTACATTAAAAACAATTTCTTTTCTTAATATGTAATACAATTATAAACTAAAAGAAGTTTATTAAAAATAAACTTGAAAACTTGTAAAGGAAGCTTCTTGGAAATAATGTTTTAAAAATCCATTCATGCCATATACGTTAAAAAAACATTCTTCTCGTACTTTTGTCAGAAAAGTCAAAAAGTACCTTGTACGAAAAACGACAAAAGATTCCTTTCATATCTTTTACTAAAAACTCACCGAAGGGTAAAATTGGATTTAAACAATTGTAGGTGTATGGAAATAAAATTACATATTGAGAAAACATGGATGTGGATGATAAAATACACCCCAGTAAATACCAAAGTATAAACAATCTCGGATAAAAATGAGATTGTGATATTTTCCCTTACCTTAGGTCTGATTTGCTTTGTACGTGTCCGAAGCTCCTGTATAATGGTTTAAATAATGTTAATGACTTATTCCAGAATCATACATATTGATATTATATCATATATGGTCATATTCTTAGCTTCTTATTAGTAATATTTCATTGTTACTTGTTACTCGGGTCTTTATTGCCTTTTGTTCTTATGCGTGTTTTGCCGAATAAATTCTTATTCTTATTTTACGGTTATAGATACCTTATATCCAGAATGGTATTAGTTTAACATATATCATATTTATTCATTCAATTCATTTATATAATTACCATGTAATGATGATCATGTAGAACGAGTCGCATCACATCGTGGAGACGATATTCCGTACGTACGCATGAGCGATGATATTGTTCCCATGATCGTGGAATTGTATTTAAGTGTATTTATACTATTTCAGTATCAATAGCACTTTATAATAATCATATATAGTTACTCATTATACCATTATACCCATCCTTGTAAGGTGATGATGGAAAATAGATTACACCACGGCGTGGAGACGCTATTCTGTACGTACGCACACGCGGTGATTTCATTTTTCCGTAGGATGGATAGAAGGTGAATTAGGGTTGTTTCATATTTATAATAACATATCAGTATGTAAGTAATACTGATGTTATTACTTTATCATGAATCAAATAAAGAAGAAGAATTTGATGAAGAAAGAAATTGAAAAGATCGGTAATGGATATTACCTCTTCTTTGAAACGCCTCTTTGAATCCTCCACTTAGGGAACTAAGATTGGTCTTTGAAGAAGACCAGGACCTCTATAATTATTCTAGGGAAGTGGAGAAGGAATTTTGGCTGGGGTTGGCCGAGCATGAGTGCTCAAAGTGGTGTGAGGAGGAGGGGGAGGAGGTGTCCTTTTATAAGGGAGGAGAGGGGCACCTTAGGAATATCTCAAAATATTATTTTATATTAAAGTCAAAATCGGTTTATAATGGTTCCAAAGGGTCTTATTTTGAATCTAAAGTGGGTATGGGTCTAAATCCTATCAAACAATAGGATTTATACATGTTTAGGTTATTATTTTAACCATATCAATTAGATTTAACTCTAAGTTAAATAATTTAACTTTTACCGTGTCTTTTTGTTTTCTTACACTATATGGTTTATACACTTACTATAACATTAAAAAAGAACCCCAAATTGTTTATTATTAATATATATATCCTTATCTAAGTCATTTGGCCGAACATTATATTTTTAGGAATAAAATAACAATTAATAATATAATATTTGATTTAAAAACTATTTTGTGTCAATTTTGACACTATTTGATGTATGATTTTTTTTGAAAGTCATAACAGAATTATATGTTAAAACCAAGTTGGTTAAATCAACAATAATATATCATAGTAACCTATAAAATTAGTGGAATTCATAAAAAGTCTCAAATTACATTTATTTTGGTGTTTATAACATCAATTATGTCAATATTTCATTAATAAGATAATTATTGCATCATCATTGTGTCATAAATAAATTAAATTATTTAATGTCTAAAAATTAAAAATAAAATACCATTATGTAGGAAATCTTTTTATCGTTCTAATGAATATTTATAGTCGAATTTATCTTATGTATAACCCCATATTAAAAATTTTTTAGTAAATAAACTTTGATTTTAACTCATTTAACCCTTCTTTAAATAAATTAATAATAAATGTCCGAATCTAATCCAAGTGTGCCTAAATGGTCATATTTTATTCCTAAGTTTGTTTTTGGTCGAATTAAACTTGTCCAATAGAATTAGGACATGTGTTAGGGTAATAATAATATCATTTCTACCCTTAATTACCCTATTTACTTTTAACTGTGGTAAATAAAACTAAAAAGTTACTATTCACCAAAAATTATTTTCATCTCATTGAACCACATTTTAGTCCTTTATATTAACCGTGTCTCTCGGATTTTCGAAATTCCACTCACAGAAGCGGTAAAATTAAGTTTTATGAACAATTCAGTTTTTTTAATTCATCAAAAATTGAAAGTTTTCAGAAAAATACCAAAAATTACGCATAAGCTATATTTGATATTATGAACTCAAAAATGATGTCTATTTTACCAAATTCAAAACATATCAGTTGCATTAACTAATTTAAAAACTAATTCTCGTCGTCAAAACAAATAGCGTGTTTTTAAGAGATAATAACTATCAAAAGATTGACACTAGTTTATAACTGGTTTAAATGTGAAATTACATCCAATGACCAACATTGTATTAAATTGTAAAAATATATTCTAAATATACTTTAAAACCACTCAAATTAATAATTTATCACTATTAATGATTTCTATTTAAAAAGTTGTTTTTAATTAAAATTTAGTAATTTTCACTATTCATCAGAATATGAAAGTTATTCGAAAAGTACCAAAATTTCACCCTAATCTAATTTCGATATTCCGAATCCAAAAATGAAGTTCATTTTGAAAAATAGAATTTACAAAATTTCAAAAAGTGGTTATTACTATTCATAACGGCTAGTTTTAATAATATTTTAATAGCATATCGTTGTTTAGTAAAACTCGGTATTGCGTACTACACACGCTATCAAGGAAGGTCGTGATTGCGTGTAATGAAAGGCAAGTCAAGGATGCGTGTTGTACAAGCTCCTTTTGGTGTAGCGTACAACACAAGACATTAATGAAATTAAAAAGAATATTTTTCATAAAATCTCGGGGAGTTACATTCTACCCCCCTTAAAATGAATTTCGCCCTCGAAATTCGTCGGGGTTATAAATGGTTTACTATTTGAAAGTTTCTTTAATAGAAACCCACATCGTAAAAAGGAATACCAAAACCAATCTTTAAAAACAAAGGTATGAAACGTAACGGTTACCCAAATAAACTAATCACTGGGTTTCCACATAGGTGAAAATATGGATATGGAAGAGAAATCTAACCATCATGTTCTGATGGAGAGTGGTAGAGAACATGGCTATGGAAAATCTAGCAATCACAAAGCAATAAATTTGTGATGATCTAAGGTACCATCTGATTAATCAGATATAAGAGCACTAGGATGACATTTTTGGTTTTCAAGATCGTTTCCCTAAAGTTGATGAAATTGGAATTAGAAGAAATACATTCATGATTTCGGTATAGTCTCACCGTTGGTCGTTCGTTGGACAATTTCCACTTCATCTCTTAAAGAAATGAAGATGAATTTGTCATTCGTGTTGTGTTAGTAGATCATGTAATAGAATGATGGGTCATTCTATATGTCTCAAACAAAAGGTTTGAAAAGTTATAAGTTCATCTTATGGTTAGATTAATCGTATATGGTTCCAAAAATGAACTTATACTTCATATATCATACCGCCTAATAAAATAAAACTAGTTTCTACTAAACAGGGACTTCCTGTAGGCCAGTGGTAGGCGATAAAGGCCAGTCACACTTCGGTTGTGGGTTCGATTCCCACAGCCTTGTCTGACGCGATGCGCTGTCACCGCTGTCACCCGTCCTGCAGGTTGTCATTTTTCTAAAACTATATTACTATAACATCCCATCAATAATATCGAAAATCTTCTATCCTTAAACAATACAAACTTATGTCCAACATAATCTATTCTAATCTTTAGTCTTATCCATAATACTTCAGTCCACTCTCATTATATAGTGAAAACGATTACCAGAGATTTAATACTGTCGTTGATCCCCATATATCATAAGATATGTCTTGTTGGTCACATTCCAAACATTCAAATGCCTTAATCACGTATTCTCTTGAATACCCATTGAAAATTAGTGAAAACATGAATGCAGTTAAAACTTAACTCTTTCCACATACCAAAATCCAAAAATTCTATATACTCAAACCATTATATAACCTTCTCCTTATATCAGTCATGAGCTCATGAATACAATCAAATACCTCATTATCTTATTATTCCTTCATTATGCGCATATCATCTACTTTCCAAAAAATATCTGAATAACATTTCATGGTTACTAGTACCATTAATCATACACTTTAAAAACTTAGGAAAGACAATAGTGTAACAATCCTTAGATGTCTCTTTATTCCATAGTACCATGAGATTACTTATACAACATTACACTTGATAAACATGTAATCATTCCACTACATTTTTAAACCATTGACCGAGCTTCATCAATTCTTTCACCTCACATATCATTTGTAGTCTCTTCATCATCATCAACATAAATACATCCCATACGACCATACTGATTCTCTTCATTTGACTTTCCCATAGGGCATTGGTTTGCATAATGCCCGTAAATTCCACATTTAAAACATTTAACCATTGTTGATGTCGTAGCAATACCATTATCCTCATCCATGGTGTTAACTGAACCTTTTCCTTTGCACTTACTTGCTTTGTGTCCTTCTTTTCCACACCCAAAGCATCTTCCAGTTCCTTGGAAACATTCTCCTTGATGCCTCTTCCCACATGATTTACATAGGGGAAATTGAACTTTCTTTCCTCTATGATCAACATGAAACTCCATCTTTCTCTTATTAGCCGAGTTAGGAAACTTACCAAATTTTACTTTATTGATCATATTATGAGATTGCTGATTCGGCATAATAATGATGTTTGGACTTCCAAATCCCATTTCATTATGAAGAATATCATTCCATTGTCCATCATATTCTCCATTATCGTGAATCATCTTGTTTCCATCCATTTTCTAAAACCCAAAAAGAATAGTGTGAGAGGCAAAAATCATGATAGGGAAAACAACATAATAAAGGGGGAGTACCTTCAATATCGAACATCTTAGGTTTAATTCTATGATCGTTAGCGTAATTATAGTACTATAACCTATACGTATACATAACCTTAGAGACATCCCTAGACACACCTTAGAAATATCTCTAGGGATCTCACTAAAGTTCACGCATCCTAGTTTCCAAAGGTTGACTAAACCTTTCCTCTGATACCAACTGTAGAGACCCGGAGTCTGACGTACATGAACATTACATTACTTTTGCAGAATACTTAGTACATAACAAAAACACACACACAAGGATCGTAAAAGTTTAGTGTCTTTGGAAACACGGAACGTAATCTTCTAATTGTGGTGAAAGATCTTTAACATCTCCCATAAATATCTTCCTTTTTTTAACCTAAAACCTTTCTTTATATCCTGGGGAAAAGAAAACCTAAAAGGGTGAGCTCAAATGCTCAGTAAGGGTAAACAACAGAAATATCAATCACATCATATTCAAAAGAACATAACATTTTGGAAATCTTAACCTGCAAAAGAGAGCATAATTTCATAACATGGGACAAATAATGGCAGTGAAATGTAATCACAATATTCATAACATAAAACATGAAACTTTGTGGCATTCACACATAATCATAGAGAATCATTTCTTGTTAGTCAAGACTCATTTCCAAGACTATCTTAGTGGACAAAGTCCCTTTCTGAATCGAGTAACCCTCGTTTCAGTCCTGTTTCACTGAATCGGTATAACCTACCATTCCATCCATGTCTATCTCATGAGATATAAAATCTTTACCCAATGCATTGGAGGGAGATATAGGTCCCACCCATCTCATAATGATACCATTCTTATGTGTGCCACAAAATCATAAACCATACATCATAGCATAACCCATGTAATAAAAATGGGAATCTTAAACATCGTGACATCATAAAACAATTCATATAAGGTAAAGGAATTCATAAAAATATTTCCATCACAACATAATAAAATCCATTTAATAATATGGATAGAATACGAACACTTTATTATCATAGATGGAAAATAATTTCGATAAAACACTTGAACTCCATTCTTGAGGAAAATATCTTTTCTACTTTAAAAACAATTTCTTTTCTTAATATGTCATAAAATTTTAAACTAAAAGAAGTTTATTAAAAATAAACTTGAAAACTTGTAAAGGAAGCTTCTTGGAAATAATGTTTTAAAAATCCATTCATTCCATATAAGTTAAAAAAACATTCTTCTCGTACTTTTGTCGGAAAAGTCAAAAAGTACCTTGTACGAAAAACGACAAAAGATTCCTTTCATATCTTTTACTAAAAACTCACTGAAGGGTAAAATTGGATTTAAAAAATTGTAGGTGTATGGAAATAAAATTACATATTGAGAAAACATGGACGTGGATGATAAAATACACCCCAGTAAATACCAAAGTATAAACAATCTCGGATAAAAATGAGATTGTGATATTTTCCCTTACCTTAGGTCTGATTTGCTTTGTACGTGTCCGAAGCTCATGTATAATGGTTTAAATAATGTTATTCACTTATTCCATAATCATACATATTGATATTATATCATATATGGTCATATTCTTAGCTTCTTATTAGTAATATTTCATTGTTACTTTTTATTCGGGTCTTTATTGCCTTTTGTTCTTATGCGTGTTTTGCCGAATAAATTCTTATTCTTATTTTAAGGTTATAGATACCTTATTTAAAGAATGGTATTAGTTTAAAATATATCATATTTATTCATTCAATTAATTTATATAATTACTATGTAATTATGATCATGTAGAATGAGTCGCATCACATCGTGGAGACGGTATTCCGTACGTACGCACGAGCGATGATATTGTTCCAATGATAGTGTAATTGTATTTAAGTGTATTTATACTATTTCAGTATCAATAGAACTTTATAATAATCATATATTGTTACTCATTATACCATTATACCCATCCTTGTAAGGTGATGATGGAAAATAGATTACACCACGGCGTGGAGACGGTATTCCGTACGTACGCACGCGCGGTGATTTCATTTTTCCATAGGATGGATAGAAGGTGAATTAGGGTTGTTTCTTATTTATAATAACATATCAGTATTTAAGTAATACTGATGTTATTACTTTATCATGAAACAAATAAAGAAGAAGAAGTTGATGAAGAAAGAAATTGAAAAGATCGGTAATGGATATTACCTCTTCTTTGAAACGCCTCTTTGAATCCTCCACTTAGGGAACTAAGATTTGCCTTTGAAGAAGACCAGGACCTCTAGCATTATTCTAGGGAAGTCTAGAAGGGATTTTGGCAGGGGTTGGCCGAGCATTAGTGCTAAAATTGGTGTGAGGAGGAGGGGGAGGAGGTGTCCTTTTATAAGGGAGGAGAGGGGCACCTTATGAATATCTCAAAATATTATTTTATATTAAAGTCAAAATCGGTTTATAATGGTTCCAAAGGGTCTTATTTCGAATCTAAAGTGGGGATGGGTCGAAATCCTATCATCCAACAGGATTTATATAAGTTTAGGTTATTATTTTAACCTTACCAATTAGATTTAACTCTAAGTTAAATAATTTAACTTTTACCGTGTCTTTTTGTTTTCTTACACTATATGGTTAATACACTTACTATAACATGCCAAACGAACCCCAAATTGTTTATTATTAATATATATATCCTTAGCTAAGTCATTTGGCCGAATCTTAGATTTTTAGGAATAAAATAACAATTAATAATATAATATTTGATTTAAAAACTATTTTGTGTCAATTTTGACACTATTTGATGTATGATTTTGTGTTAAAGTCATAACAGAATTATATGTTCGAACCAAGTTGATTAAATCAACACTAATATATCATAGTGACCTAGAAAATTAGTGGAATTTATAAAAAGTCTCAAATTACATTTATTTTGGTGTTTATAACATCAATTATGTCAATATTTCATTAATAAGATAAATACTGCATCATCATTGTGTCATAAATAAATTATATTATTTAATGTCTAAAAATTACAAATAAAATACCTTTATGTAGGAAATCTTTGTATCGTTCTAATGAATATTTATAGTAGAATTTATCTTATGTATAACCCCATATTAAAAATGTTTTAGTAAATAAACATTGATTTTAACTCATTTAACCCTTCTTTAAATAAATTAATAATAAATGTCCTAATCTAATCCAAGTGGGCCTAAATGGTCATATTTTATTCCTAAGTTTTTTTTGGTCGAATCACACTTGTCCAATAGAATTAGGACATGTGTTAGGGTAATAATAATATCATTTCTACCCTTAATTACCCTATTTACTTTTAACCGTGGTAAATAAAACTAAAAAGTTACTAATCACCAAAAATTATTTTCATCTCATTGAACCACATTTTAGTCCTTGATATTAACCGTGTCTCTCGGATTTTCGAAATTCCACTCACAGAAGCGGTAAAATTAAGTTTTATGAACAATTCAGTTTTTTTAACTACCACTTAGTGGTTTAACTATTCATCAAAAATTGAAAGTTTTCAGAAAAATATCAAAAATTAGGCCTAAGCTATATTTAATATTATGAACTCAAATATGATGTCTATTTTACCAAATTCAAAACATATCAGTTGCATTAACTAATTTAAAAATTAATTCTCGTCGTCAAAACAAATAGCGTGTTTTTAAGAGATAATAACTATCAAAAGATTGACACTAGTTTATAACTGGTTTAAATGTGAAATTACATCCAATGGCCAAAATTGTATTAAATTGTAAAACTATATTCTAAATATACTTTAAAACCACTCAAATTAATAATTTATCACTATTAATTATTTCTATTAAAACAGTTGTTTTTAATTAAAATTTAGTAATTTTCACTATTCATCAGAATATGAAAGTTATCCGAAAAGTACCAAAATTTCACCCTAAGCTAATTTCGATATTCCGAATCCAAAAATGAAGTCCATTTTGAAAAATAGAATTTACAAAATTTCAAAAAGTGGTAATTACTATTCATAACGGCTAGTTTTTATAATATTTTAATAGCATATCGTTGTTTAGTAAAACTCGGTATTGCGTACTACACATGCTATCAAGGAAGGTCGTGATTGTGTGTAATGAAAGGCAAGTCAAGGATGCGTGTTGTACAAGCTCCTTTTGGTGTATCGTACAACACAAGACATTAATGAAACTAAAAAGAATATTTTTCATAAAATCTCGGGGTGTTACAATGTCACCCTATGATGATAGTAGTCCGTACATGATCTTTAGGGAACTAAAAAACCCATACCAATGATCACATCAATGTCTGACACATCAATGACATATAGGTTCCATATGAATAGGTAACTGCCTATATCGAGGGGGAAATTCTGAAAATGGAGAACGCCATATGAACGAATACATAATGGTGTATCTAGTGTTATAACTCCATGATATTACTCGATGTAGGTACCCATAATCACAATTAATATTTCCCATATAAATGATTGGGACACTCCTCTATCAAAAAATAAGATACTAAAGTAGAGGGTACTAGAATAGGACCTTATAATGTTGATGGTCTAGCACTCTGCTCCTACCGTGTATGCTGGACTGTAGGTCACTAGCTTGTACCACAAACCTGATTTATAGCCTGCCTACCCTGAATAGGCCTAATCTACTACCACTAAGAATCATATACCTAGTTTCCATTACATTGAATTCCACCTAGACCTAAATTACTGGTGGTATTCCAGATTCTTAACTATCGTGTTCTTACTGATCCCACTCCAGACAGAGGAGTAGGTGTAGATCCTTGCTAGCTAGAATCTATTAGCAAAGTCTTCCAGAAAATATGAATATAACCCATCCTACCATGACCTCTTCACTCTATTTGATCTCGAGGACACTACTATCTGATGTGACCTAGAATTCCCCATTTGTGACATACAAGTGAACTACCCATGAGAGGAGCCTAAGCGCTGATACCAACACAAGATACATCAGCGAGTTGCTTTCATTCAGAAGAAAATACACTAAAATAACTAGGATCCAAAATGACATGGCTCACACTATCAATCTCTCTCATATACCAATATATGATTACGAACTGGTTGATGATTTCACAAGTATCTGTCTACCTGAATAGGTTGAGCTCCAACCAGATAGCATAATGCAACCAATGCTCCAATCGCAAATAAGAAATCAGATCATCAACAGCTAAATAATGAGATAAATTTTATAGATTAGTGCAACATGTCGATTATTACAATGATAAAATGTTTCCTTGATATAGGTTCATAAACTCTATACCTCTTTCAGACCTCAGTGTTTGGGGAAAGAAGTTGTCATAGAAGATAGTCTAAAAATACATCGAGACCATGTCACTATTGTATTCTTCCTAGGGGATAACATCCCACCACCTTTTTGATGAATCTAGATGAATATAAGAATATATAATGACCCTCCACTCTGGAGGTGTCTCAAGGTGATATAAAATATACATGATAGCCTCAATCCAAGACTCTAATGAATATGACCCTCCATCCCACATGATAATGAGAGGATGCTGCTACTGAAACTCATGAGTCAAATCTTGCATACCTGATGCATGTCACACTCTACCTTGCATTGATAGCTTCATATGTAAGATAACCTCTCAAAACTAGGCATCACTACCCACATCTAAAATAGGATGAGGATCCATATGTGTCTTGATATGAGGAATGGATGGTGGCACAAGGCCCACCACCTCATGAACTTTATCATCACAACCTAAAAGGTGTGTAACTAGAGGATATCATGGTGGAGTAATTATACAATGACAAAAAAATATGATAAAGGATTATATAAAATTAGAATATTACATTTGAGAAACTTGGATAGGTACTAAATAATTACTATAAGAATAAACACACCACTCTTCTTATTTCAAAAAGTTAGGTATAGATGATATAACAAACCACAACATGCCATAGGATTGAATAAACACCCACTACCCACAACTAGGCTAGGTTAGAGTTTATGTTTCCATGTTAGAAATGTGAAAAATGATTGTTCCCTAGTCATAAGACATATCCAATTTGAAAGTGTTCTCATGTAAGAATTTAATCATTTTAATTGGCTGGATCTTATGATATTCATTTTTCTGATCTATAAGGTCCCATACACCTTGTGAACAAAAATATGAAATTCACTTAGATGTAATTATAATTTAAATTGTGATTATCCATAGAATTTTAACTACTTTAGATTGGTTAATCTTTCAGTAATTCCATTTTATAATCTAGTAGGGACCATAAACCTTATGAATCAAAATTTGGAACCCACTAAACTCATACAATATCACATTACTAATCCTACAGGATATTTAAACCCAATTTAATATATAACAAGTTAAAATAAATGTGCAATTAGAAATTCTTCCTATAAATTAAACAATACATAGAAATATGAATAGACTATTATTTATGTTGTGTTTATAATGATTCATGTCATAATGCATAAAAATAATTTCCTCTGGTTATGTAATGAAATCATAATTCCAATAACATCAATATAAATAACATCACATAACATGTGAAGCACCCACTGATGAAATGATACCAACAGTAAATAGTTGAATCAATAATAATCTCATATAAGGAAACATGTCATTTACAACATACATGGCTTTGCGATGCCCAAGACTGGCTTGTGACCAAGTACCAAGATTCCCCATTATCCATTCTATTGTCACTATATAGTATGTCAATAATGGAATTGCTTTGAAATCACTTTGTGACATCTCGTTCCCAAATTCCACTTAATCTGTGATCTGTGGCTGATCGGCCACATAACATGTAGTGTGTCTCCCTATACGCCAGAGGTTGTAGACTAGTAGTGAGGGTGTGAAGTTACTACCACTGGGAGACTATACACTCATGTAAGAGTAACACAATGGATACAACAAATAAAAAATAGTAGTTGAAGCATATTAAAACAAACATAATCAATAAATATTTAAATCATAAAAATCAAGTAAATGAAAAAGCAGAATGAGATATAGTTAACTGAATAACTGAATAATATAATTAAAAGCATCAACAGTAGTGTTTGATAAAAATATTCATAGAATGATGACAAAACATAAATGAACAAATAGGAATAATAATGCTATACAGTGGTACAAAATATCAAAATAACAAATATATATCCACAAGAATCACGGTCATAAGCCTAATCCTCTACTCCAAAGATTCACCTATGTAGAATAATTCAAAAACCTGCAAAAGGGGATTTGCCCTTGCTAGTACAAACAAAAACATAGTCTTCTCAGGTTCCAGAGGTAGCCTGAGTAGGGTGTTAGTTAAAAATAACAATATCCCACAACCAATGGTGTCTACATGTAATCTTAGTAGGTTGTCGTATGTAAATTGTCTACAAGTAATATTAGGAAATTTAAACAATAAAAAATATACAAATAACCTCCCACTCTGGTGCCTAAAGGATATATGATAGGACTACCTTCTTCAGCCCATGGATGGTATGTCTGATCATATCACTATATATATATATATATTGTACCATAATATATATAGATCTATGTGTGTGTCTGTGTGTTGGGAAGGACCATGACATAACCCACTGTGATTCAGAACTAGGGGAAGCACTCACAGTGTAACCCCTAGCCCAAATCTAAGAGCTATCATAGTCTATTGGAAAGAATGTATTGAAAGAACTAAGAAATAACCCACTGTCATCCATCACCATGGGAGCTCTCACAGTCTATCACCTGGATCCATCTTCTAGAAGGATCAAGACGTAACCCAAAATCACCATCACCAGGGATGATCTCACAACCAATCACCTAGCTCTAGCTGGGAAGCTCACACAGTCTCCCCTCCTAAGGTATCTCATAGTATCTTTTCTTCTTATCCTATATAGAATAATGATTTATCATATTTATAATATATGAGGCATTTAACATTCATGCATCTCAACATATTTCATAAGCATGTTCACATTAACAAAGATGATCACAAGGAATTACATCTTGTTTCATGTCATCAATCCCCTAACTAATAAACCTTCATGAATAAATATACCACATGACACATGAGGCATAACCTACCATGCGTTCCATTAACCATATTCCTGTCATTCAAGGAATCCCATTTAGCATTTATCATTTAACAATACATTAACATAAGCATGCTTTTTCCATCCTTCAGTCACCTTCATTTACAATAAAGGAATACATGTCATATGATTCCTTTTATAGTACATGATCAACGTAATGTCCATCAATGATTGTGAGATCATTTTATTTTAAAAAATCATTAAAATGGTAATATCAATATTATAGTAATACTCAAATTCAGGGTAGTGCATTCATTTTTCCAAAACATGGAAAATTTCAATATAAGGCATAGGTGACAAGAGTAAGGCCATGTAACAACTCAATTGACCATTTTGGTAATTACAAGTCAAAAGGATCCAAACACCCATTGTGTGTATTCGTTTCAAGGAATTACATATGTGACCATGGAAATTTCAATTAAAATTAAATTTAGAAACTAAATTGGGCTCCATGAATTTTGATCCATTTAGCCAAAATGGTCAATTTCACGGTGGAACACATATGGGTGTCCATATTGAGTATGAGTGATGACTAAACCCATATACAAAAATAAATTAACATTTATTAAGGAAATATGGTCATTTATTATTTAATTAACCATCACAATATAGAATCTTGGAATATTGATGTATATAGAATGATAGAATAAATTTGAAATGAGCAAAAATCCAATAGAAAAATATGTGACCTCCTACCATAGAAAAGTAGACAAATCCTCACAAGATATTGGACTTATATTTTAATCATATTAGAAGAGACTTGATATTTAATCCAAATCCCTCAAAATAGGGAAAATGATATTATATCTATGTAGTGAAATAGATGGTGATATTTACCATGCAAAGAGTGGTACATGAGGTTATCCTTATCTTGGGATATCCAATGATTCTTTCAGATCGAAGATCTAAATTTGGATGGTGGAGTAGTAAAATATTGAAGGAATAGTAGAGTTTGATATCAATATGAGTAAGAACCCACTGCATAGCCGTTGGAGGTATGAAAATAGGAAATAAAGTATTAATAATTAGAAGGGGGAGAATATTCATTTTACCCCACAAATTTGGGGCCACATAGTTTAGGTGCACTGTTTACAAACCGTGTGAAAAACGTGCATCAATGATATTTCCAACATATATAGTAGTCCACATGGACATGCTCTTAGGCCCACACAGTTGTTGAAACATTGTGCAGACTTGTAGGTTCCCTTGTTTGTAGCTGCATGGGCGTGTGCCCTAGGTCGAATGAGTCTACATAAAACACTCAATAATAGAACGTGGAACCACATCCAATTGCATTTATCATAATAGTGGTGTGAGATTCCATACTCAACACCCAACGTAAGGGTGAGTGGTCCTACTCAACTCACATTCCTTACCATCATAAACAACCCACGTAGATGTGTATCACAAGTTAATATATATAAATAATGCGAAATTAACCCCCCATGCAACTTAATATACCATTTCTATCTTATACATAAAATTCATAATATTAAACATGAGGAAAATCTTCTCATGTGTCATGATAACTAAAACAATTAATAATACTTCACATAAGGCATAACCTTCTTATGTTAGTCATTAACCATGATAAATTTTGATTTATAACATTTCAATTTATAATGAGTATTGATCAAAGCATAAACACAATCTTGGCCTTACCAGGCATTATAGTTCAATTCATTGAATTTGATAAATTCAATATAATGTAGAAAATTCATCATTAACAATCCATCCAATAAAAACAAAACAATTAAAATTTCGTAGACAATGAAAATTCATTTCTGAGGAACAAATAACGAGGGTGGGTGTCATGGAATCTAGGAATATGAAAACCTGTGCAATTACATGTCTAAGAGGACCAAACACCTATAAAATGTATTGAGATACATTAATTAGACATGATTCAAGGGAAAACTCATTTAAAACCCATGCCTAAAGCTCATTCGATGTTCTGGGAAATTTGGACCAATTGGAAAAAATGGAAAATTCTATGTGGAACACCTATGGGTATCCATGTAATCATGTGTGATGTCTAAACCCCAAAAAGGTTAAATTAACATATATCTAGATGAAATGGTATGTTAGGCATGTAGGAATAAAATTATTAGTGATTCTTGAAAAAGTTATGCATATAGAAAGGTGACATAATTAATAAAAAAATGAAAATCAATTGGAAAACGATGTGACAACCTAACATAGGTCTATAACAAACGCCTCAATCTATATTAAGATTATATTCCAAGAATGTTGGAAGAGATCTGAGAAATGGTATAATGACCTAAAAATAGGGTAAATGAGCATGTATGTAAATAGTGAGACTTATGTTAGGAGAAACATTGATGGGAGTAGAAAGACTAGGGGAGAATGTCTCAAGGTTTCCACTACTTCTGACAGTTGGAAGATCGGACACCGAAGAAAGGCTCTAGCCCGATTCATAGGTGAAGAGGGTTCTTGAGCACAAAGGGGATGAAGAGATCTTGGTTTTTCTACTGGATGAAGAAAGAATATGGAATTAGGATTATAACATTAATTGTACAAAAAGGTTAATTTTTCCCCAAAACATCACTGTTCATGGTTTAGGATCACAATTTTTCAAACTGTGTGCTAACCATTCATGGTTTCATATAGGAACAGGGGCCCCAAAATATTTATTCACAGAGTTTTACTAACCATGTGAAGACAATTATAAATTCCACTATTCAACGTTTTTTTCTTCCCATATGACCATGAAAATCTTCCCACACAGTTGCATTCACATTGTGTGGCCTACAGGTGCCCCTTTCTAAAGCTACACATGTGTGTTTCATGGGTCTGATGGATTAAAAATAACCATGCGGCCCCGTCACATATCCAATTTTTAAGAACTAAAGGCTCTTAATGATTCATGGATGCTCTCGTGATCTTCATGACTTGATTAAAACTCATAATTAAGTCAATTTGAGGTAAAAAAAACAATTACCCATACCTTTCGGGAAATGTCGTTTCATTACAACCAACCCTCCTTGAATAAGATTATCCCTAAGTTGGATTTATAAGGGTAAATAGGTAGTATCGGCAATGAATTCTAGCCATTTAGATCATATAATAGCTTTCCATTTTTTGGTCGCATCATACAGTCATCCTTGTTGTTATAGAACCTTTACAAGAGGAACATTCATACATTGGAGTGTCTTCATTCTCCAATCAATAATAAATACTGTAAACTTCTAAATGGAAGCATCCATATCCATTTATACATTGTCATGTTGAATGAAATTTTTTGGGTTTGGATAATATCTGTGAAGGTGAGATACATAAAATATATCATGCATGAATCAATATCTCTGAGGAAGATATAACTGATAAGACACTGATCAGATCTATTTCGCAGGAAACACCTGATCATCCACCTCAAACTCGAGAGGTCACCGACTCTAGTTGGCATATGACTGTTTTATGTACTGAGCTGTGAACATGCGCTTCTTGACTAACTGAACCTACTTTGTAGTCTCCTAGAAGAAACATGTTCAAATCATGAATTACTCCCATACCACTTTCTATCATAAAGATGATCAACAAGGCCTACTATATAAGACTTCAATGTGATCTATCTTTATGGTACTGTGAAATGGATTATTTTAAGAGAAATAATCCTTAGGGATGTGTTTCTCCAAGGAACCCTCAAAGTCATGGAAACATGCACGGTGCATATTATCCAGAATGGAAATTTCACTCTCTATATGTCCATTTGTTTGTAGGTGATATGCCATGCCTAAAAGTAACTGCATACCCAAGGCCTTATGAAACCCCTATCATAATTTTGATGTGAAATGAGAATCTATGTTAGAAATTATAGAATGAGGAGCTCCAAGGAGAATTTAAACCACTTTTATGACAACCTTCCAAGATCTTCTACTTATAAGGTCTCCTATATAGGTAGTAAGTGTGAATACTTCATTAAAATATCAAAGAAAACCTAATACTTTATCATTTCCATGAGGTGGTATTTAAAGAACAATCATGAAGTCCATTGAAAAATCATCCCATTAACTCTTTGGAATGGAAAACAGATGTAAAAGCCCTGTTGTACGTAGATGATCTTCCTTTAGATGGGACACATAGTAATAAATCTAGAAATATCATGTTTCATACCATCCCACCAGTATTGTCTTCATAGATCTAAATACCTTTTGGTGACATTGTGGTGAAATTCCCATGTAGAGGCATGGAAATCGCACATCATCTCCTCTATGATATCTTATGGGACCCATAAACATCCCTAGAACAATATAGTATCATTCCTATCTAAATTACTATCAAAGTATATATTATCATCGTAGAAATGTTCCCATAGGAAAATCATGTTAGGATCATAATGATTTCTCAACATCACCCATTCAAGAAGAGTAAAATTCAATACTAAGGCTGAAAATATTGCCTAACCATGGTCCTCATGCACACTATTTTGTTAAAATACCCTACATGGATTACATATAGATGACATTGGTTGTGGTGTACTAATATTTCTATCTACCATGCTTCTCAGGCTTCCCAAGGAACCTGATGAGATAATATTGCTACATGTACGAATAATTTAAAGGGCCAATATATAGGTTGTTGACATGTGTTAATTAGATGGAGCTTAGGAGTAGGGGATCATTCTTATGCTAAATATTCTCATGGATCTATTTTTTTCCTTTTGTTAAATTTTTACTGCTTTATTACATGATTTCATATGTATTTTACTTTTTTATTAGCATGCCTTGCATCATTTTATCAAACACTACCATAGAGGATGTTGGTTGTGTTATTCAGTTTTTTAGTTGTCTATTTATTTAGATGCATGGTTATTTAGTTAACTGTTATGCTTCCATGATTATTTCTTCTATCTATTGTATTATAATTCTTCAAATGTTTATTATACATTTTATCTACTACGTTACTTTGACATGAGGGTACAATCTCCCCACTGTACTTCCCTAACACCCTCACTACTAGTCTGTAGCCTCTAGAATATGGGGTGATTAAAATGAGTTCATGTGGCCAACCGATCCATGATCATGGGTTACATGGCATCTGGGTCAAGGATGTGACATTTTTCTTTAGTAAAATTTTTATATGTTCTAATATTTTGAAAATTTCTAATTGTCTCATTTCCCAAACATAAAAGAGTACATGGCCTACCCTCTATTATCCACACTTTAGGAGCCTTATAGCTCCTCCAATACCTACATAAATAATTTTTTATCATCCGTCTAAATGTCCTAGAGGTGCTATTTTTATCATAATATCATTATAGGAAGGATTTCGCTATAAATATAAAGATGTTATTTAAAGAATAGGTATATGTTAATATTTATCTTTTTCAGATTTGGTTATTCTTAGAATTAAAATAAATATATTGTATACATCCTAAAATTATGAATCTATTATCATTAAAATATTGAGATGTTATTTAGATTACATTATGATCATTTTCCACCTACATTCCTCAAATGGGAAATGAATGTATTGATTTTACGTATCTATGGACTACCGCCACCATGTAGTGATATGATTCATTTTTCATCACCACTATTCATGGTTGGTTATTATTATAGATTTTATTTTAAATATGAAATTTATGAAATAATTATTCATACTTAATTATAATATCATACCAACCTTCTTACCTTCCCATGTGTTGCAAAATCAGATGGTCATTCATGCGTACGTGTTGACCCCCACCACCCCAAAGTGATATGATTTATTTTTCCATTTTTTTAATATGGATGATTATAAGGATAAATTTAATTAATATATATTATATTTATGATATAATAATATATATTCTATGTTTAATTATAAATTACCATTTTTGTGTTTCATTCATTGAACTATTGAAACATCACCCCTGAGTAAGTACAGTCTATCGTCTCCATGAATTAATATATTTCATTATTCATCGCCATTTTATATGAATAAAAATAAATTTGTATATGATGAATAAATATTATAATTATTTCATGGTTAATATTCTATAAATTATGAAACCATTAAAAAGGTGTATGTACGAGAACTAATGAACTGAAACATGCAAAGAGAACAGACTAGTTTACAATAGAATGTATATTTTAAAGAATAAATGTTAATGAATGGATAATTAGAAATTATTAATGTTGGGTAAAAAATAATTTATGTATGAATATGTTTCTGTAATATATGTGTTATAAATTTGCATTCACTATACATGTTGTTTGAAGACATATGCAGCAGGACAAGACTTGAGGTAATTAATTTATATTACAATATATTTATTCTTTGTATTAGCTATACTTATTTTTTAAGAAACATAATATTGATATTATCTTTTAAACCCCATATATTTTATTATATTATAGTTATTCCTATCATTTTCATGTAATAGTATCATTTTCATATCTTTGTATGAAAAATTGTTGAGAAATTGTTTTTAATAAAAAAATACCTTATTTTCTCTTTTATCGGGAATATTTTTCTATATGTCCATATTTTATTTATAATTTTTTCATGAATGTAACAACCCATGTTTTGATCCAGGATAAAATTCTATTATAATTTTAACTAATGAATTTACTTGGAGGGTCTTTTTTAAAACTAGGATCCAGAACATAGTTATGAGAGTTGGAATAATTCAACGAGTTGATTTTGGAATTGGGTGATGGCCCAATAGATACATGGGAGGACTCTTTGATTTTCTGGAGGACTGTGGAAGGAATTTAAAATTTTGAATGATATATTGAGGGTGAATGATTTTTCTAAAAACCATTCATCCCTCAGCAGCCAACCATGCTCGCTACAAGAGGTAGACATAGGTGGTGTGTATGGGCTACACAATGTTTACCAAATCGTGCACCGAGACTGCATAGTTATTTTTCATTAGGTAGAATCTGGACTCAATTTATTACATTATTATTAAATGTTTTGTCTAACCATCTGCTATAAACCTTTTAATGATTTTTTGGGAGGTAGGTGGTGCCTCACAGTTGGAGCAGGATTTGGCAAACTGTGCAACCCAAACTGTTTGGTATGTTTTTTCAATAAATAAAGTAATAAAAATAAAATAAAATAAAAAAACCTAAATTAATGAGCCCCCTATCCTCTCCCATGTGACTCACCCCAATGGGGATCCGGTTTTCAATACATCACATCTCCATCTGGATCCCTCTCAATTTGACAATTTCACTTTGATCCTTCATGAATCTCACTCCATATTTCGAGGTAAGAACATATGCTCTTATATACGTTCATAGTAAGAAGTTTCTCTTCTACCTCAACTTTATGTGAGTGTGGAATGACCCTAGGGTTGGTGTTAACTTGATATCTCATTTCTTATTTGGTGTTAGGGCATGCAAAGGGTCTCTTGTATGTATTTCGGCGTATTCTAATATGCATTGTCGAAGGAGAAGTACATTGGATCGTTTCAACATTACCAGACCACATTGGGTAAGTTTTTATTACCTTTATTTTGTTTAACATTTTTCTTTTGTTTGCTTTGGTGATTTATGGTTCCAATAAATTGTTTGTAATATGTTTGGTAGCATCCTTGGGGTGGGTTTGGGTCACTAGTGTTAAACGACACATACCTTCATATGCATTGGTAAGCATATAAATAGTCATGTTCCCTAGTTATATTTATATTAATCCATGGTAGTTAATATATATATATATATGGGATATGCGTTCTTTTGTATAATATGATAAATTCCTATGTACGTGAGTGTTAACGAGTATATGCATAAATGAGCACGTATGTAAGGATCCCCATACACATATTCATGACCAATATAATATGTGTATAGGGTATAAGTGTCCTTATATATATGTGAATGTGTATACATACATTGGTAGAAATGAGAATCATTGAGTTTTCAACGCATAAAATTTCAAGTGCATAGTGTTCGGCTTGATATTATTCCCTTGAGGAAAGATCTGTGTCCTTGAAACCTTTAAAATTATGAATGATTTAATTGATCACCTATTAAACATTCCTTAAATATAATTAACACAACTTGATTTCTTTAATTAATTTTTTAATTATTCTTAATATGTTATTCAAGTAACAGTTTCATGTTTTTTATAATCAAACCCCCTATAATGGCGGTGAACTGACTTCTAACCTAAAAAGTAATGAATAGTGTTTTTAAATCAAGATTTTGATTAATTATTTTGATTTTTTTTATCTTTTTACCTTGGTTAGTGAAATGTAATTTTTATGACTTTAGAATATTTTATAAATTGAATGGATATCCTTGTTTGTCATATAAATTTCCCAAATAGGAAAATGCATCCTTCAACCATGAAATTGTTCAATGTGATTTCTTTGAGCTTAATAAATTTCAATGCCAGGTTGAATTAATTTAAAGGATTTGATTTAATTTTATGGGTAATTCATCATGATAAATTACATTAAGATATATAACATGTTTATATTGAATTGTTTATGTTATGTTAAATTAATATGGTGGTATGACCATGCCTCTTATTTCAATTTAATAAGCATTGATATTATGAATTGTAATAAATGTGATATCATTGATAAGTTTTTAGTGGAAATTAAGATGATTTTTTACTTTATGTATTGAATTTAAAATTAAGAGCATTAATTATTTCTATGTTATATCAAATGCTACCTTTTAATTATTAATCCATTTTATGTTGAGTATGGCTATTTAAGTTACATGAGATGTTACACCTCATGTCATATGATAAAAAAATTTATAATTACTTATATATAAATGGAATGGTATATTAAGTATCATGATAGTTTTATTCATCATTCAACATATATTTAAATTGTATTCACCTTAAAATGGATTGTTTACTATGGTATGGGTTTTGATAGAATTTTGGATTTTACGCACCCTAACATCAGGTGTTGAGCATGATGACTCACAACATTTATATTATATGGGCATTGGGCTCTGCAACCTTGTTCTATCATAGTGTGTTTCCTTGGAATTAACACTCTTCATATTGAGTGATGGGCTGGTATTCCCAAACTCTATTAGGATGTAGGGAATGTAACCTATCATGAGAACTTTTATGTCGGTTGCAAAGAGATCGGGAGTGCTCTTAGAGTTGGGCCAAGGGTTATACCATGATATATTACTCTGGTAATGGTTTTCTATGAGTTATGTCTGGATCCATCCAGCACCAGTGTCCCATGTATATTACCATTTAGCAGCGATACACACTTGGTTCATATAGGTGGATGCTAGGTATAATGGATATATGTGAGTTTTGTCCTGGTACAACCAACAATAGTATCCTAGGGATATGACTATTTGTAAGTAGTTCGCACTTGGTTCATATTGGTGGATTATATATATAATCATACTATATATATAATTATTACTATATATAGACATATATAATGTTCTTGATTAGACACTTATTCCAACTATAATCTGAAGTCGGCATAATCATATGTTATACATCCAGACACTAGATAGGTTGTTATTGATTTATTTGTTTCTATTTAATATTTATCTATACCTGCCCACTGCTTAATTTACATTACACTTTTTGGATTGGTATATGAACCATGGGTGCCTACCTACATAGATTTATATCTCACACCCAACTCAAATTTCCATTGTATTAGGGTGCCCATGTAGACATTCTTGTTTATAGGACTATAGACATATGTTGATTTCTTCTACTATATTTCTTTTACCTGAGGAGTTAGGATCATAGGATTGAGCTGGAGCTTATGATAATCATGAAGATCGACCTTGGGGTTTTTTTTATTTTATTTACTTGAGTCCAATATTTGTACTATATTTAAAATCTTGTTATATTTCTACTATTTATCTATTATCACATTATATACACACCTTGTATATACTAGAGTAATACACCTTTTTTATTTAGTTTATTATAATTTATCTTCCATTACATAATCATTGAATTATAATTTATTAAAATATTATATGCTATTTATCTTATGATATAACACAATTCTTATGTGAATATGAGGGTATAGTTCCAACACTATTACTTATTAGACCGTAGATTCTAGTTATTAGCCTTTGGAATATAGGGAGACACGCTTGAGTCCATGTGACCAACTAGTCTAGAAACTATCTTAGTGGTGAGCTAAGTTGGGTCATTACAAATAATGTTTTTACTATTATCTAATTATTTAGTAAATCCAATTTTACCCATAGTTAACTTCTTATATAACGTTTTAAAAGGAATATTATTTCCATTTTAGAAAAATGATCCTTTTTCACCTATGTTTTGAATCTAATATTTTTTTAACATATACCGCATGAAAACAATTATCTGATGTCATGGATTTTCACTGATTTGAAGATTCATTTACAAATTTTAAGGGTTATTTTCAAAAAAAATGGTTTTAATAATATTCAAAAAATAATTATACATTAAATAAGTGATTTCAAAATGAAAGGGGTTTTTTTCCTCAAAAAATATTTTAGTTATCTTTTAAATGTATCTCTATCTATGAGAAAAACTGATGTTACCTATGTTTGACTGGGGACATGATCTTATGATACCATCATTATTATTTCTTTGAGTAGTTATTTCTTATGATGATGACATAGTTATAGAACCTATTATATTTTATATGGGTTATGTTATGACGAAATTTTTAATGTTTTCATAACCTTATGGAATGCATAAGAATGAATTATGATTATGTGATGGTTTTGTCCGCTATAACCCTCTAGTGAATTAGGTAATGTGAAATAGATATCACATGAGATGATGATAATAAATATTGGAAAATTATTGATAGAAATGCTCACATTTTGTTGTGTGATTGTGATTTATTCTATTGATTCTCATAAGTATATGTGTGGGTGTGATTGTGAATAGAAATATTCATATTTTTTGAGTGAGTTTGTTTTTTTATAGGTTTGGTAAAAATATTATGAATGGATATCATGGTGAATATCTAAGTTCAAAATATTAGGAATTTATATTATTATAATTCTGTATTACTATGTTATAACAATTGAATGATGATTACTATTTTTGATTCCCTTATTAAAAATGTTTCTATATGTGACTTGATTTTAGAGTTTATGATCTAATATTTTTTAGGAGTGTATATTTCATGTATATAAAATACACATTATTATATTATCATACCCATATGATTATCTTATTCTCATATGATTGACATCTCCAATGATTACCCTTACTAACCATCAGAGATCAAATTTTCTTATTTTTTCTGTCCCTCTGTTTTGATGGAAGGTTCAAAGAATGATTTTTATATAAGGGTACTAACATGAAGATATATGTGAAAGATGTTGAATATATTTTCAAAAATAAGTTTATTATGTATCTAATCCTCAAGAAACAGAAACTTTATTGAAATAGAGTGGGTATAATTGTGAAATGTAATTTATCAAGAATGGTGTAATATTTTTCTATGAAATGATAAATTGATTGAATATTTACCTTTGATAATAAAATTAAATGGATACTTTCTCTAGGCCATGTTAATTAATATAATTATCAATATATCTCTATTCTAACAATAATATGAAATGATACATTAATATATATCTATTTGAATGTTTTAATTTATACTATTCTTTTCCTTAGTTTTTAAAATCATAATCAATTTCTCAAAACACTATTCTACTAGCAATATATAGCACATGTTTTTTAGTATGTTTGAGTAGAAAACATTACTTTATACTGAATTTATAAATATTTCTAATATAATATTAATATAAACTTTTATTATTATATATGGCCTATCATAATAAAGGTTAATCCAATGAAATAGATCAACTAATATTCTAACATGTGGTTAGACATATCAAATGTCTATCTGATTGAAAATATTCTTGACCATTAGTCTTAAAATATTACCAATACATCTAATTGACCTTTGTTTAATTTATATGATAAAAAAATAGTGAATTCGATCGGACTATAAAAGTCTATAATCATGGTGATTATAATTATATCTAATGGTTCGAATACAAAATAGCATTGTAATGGTGCTAAAAAAATTATATCATACAAGGAAGTAATGTTCATGATTTGCTATCAAGATCAATATCTAAATTATTCTGATATTTTAATGTGAAATATGTCTATCTCCATTTCAACCAACATATAAATATGGTCATTGGAGGATTTCTTATAAATCAGAGGTCATTTGAATAGATGGGAGGTGATGCATTTTTCCGCCCAACATTTCTAAAGATTGATTTAACTGAACATATAGTTCCTAAGCATTTTAAACAATCAAATAGTTGTAGTTATAAGGAATCTATGTATCCATTGTAAATTCCATAGAACATTGTGCTTTTTTATTGACTTTTTCTGATCATGGTTAGATCAAGTTCTTTTGGGGATAGAAATACATGTGCATCAGATCTATCTGAATAAGGGATGTTAGGTCTAGGAAGATAGAGCCATACTAATCTTCTTATCAATTAATTTTTTATTTAGGTAATACAGATTTGATACCCATCTATCATATAGATGGATTCTATGGGATTAGAATATAGAGTTATTAAAACCATTATATTAATGGATTTCATGATTAAGAGAGATATAAATTTATAATTGGTATTGAAACTATGGATATATAATGTCAGGATTTCTAACTTCGATAACTCTTACAGTTAAAGAGTAAATTCTTTTATAAATCCTGTAAGTCATTATTTATATTATAATATTTTTAGCTATTGTTACAAGTTTATTTCTCAGTGCGCATATATGTTATAAATTTAATTTATACTTATCTTGTTAATGGTAGTTCTCTCTGACTGTCTGTGAGACTAAAGAAAAAATATGATATATCGAATTCTATCTTGATCTGATTTTCAAACACTGATCAGTGAATATAATTTGAGCTTAATATTTTTTTGAATTATAGGATTTGTGTTTTGTCTAGGTTTAAATTTTTAAACAACAATAAATCCCCTCTTGTAGCCATCATAAACTCTTACAATCCAACAATTTGTATCAGAGTAATTTATACTTCTATACTTATTGTGTTTTTTACTTTAATTATATTTTGTAAGTTATTAATTTTTATTATAAACAATGTTATACACACATGTTTTTAGAAAAGTGTTTCTATATTTGGTAATATTGTAGGTTTCAATATTGGTACTTTATAAAGTCTGAATCCTAGTATATCAACAATTTATGATGGGAATCATTATGAATACTGAAGGAAAAAATGAATACTTTTTTTAACAAGACTAGTGTGGATAAATTTTTAATGTTAATTTGAGATTATAAGATTATTAAAAAGGATGTTACAACTTTTACAAATCCGGAAAATCAATAATATCAATTGAATTATAGAGTTAGGAATACTCTACTCTATTCTATGACCAGAAATATTTATAGTCCAATTTATTCATGTTAATCTACTAATAGTATATGAAAAAATATAGAGGTTACTAACATTGTAACTCTAAAATAGTTGAGACTAGAAAATATATAATGAGAGATGACTATAAATCTCTTGACTTGTTACCTTGATAATCAGTAGAAAATATACATCAAAGATTCATAAACATTATCAATGGTTTAATTTATCATATTGATAATGACCTAATAGAAGGAATCTTGGTTCTGATATTTATAGAGATTATTCGAAATAGATAAAAATAAAAAAAGAATTATTTGGATGACATAAGGAATATTAATAATATTACGTTAAATGATCTCATAATTACCCTTATGCAATATGAAGGTAGACTGAAAAGGGATGCAGAAAGTATGAAAAAGAACAATGGAGGTGTTTTATTTGAAACAATATATAATGTTCTTGTTAAAGTAAAATTAGTTGAAAACATTGTGATATATTCTATGAAGAATGTGGTTTTTATTGAATCATATTATAGTTCATTTGAACAAATAAGAAATGAGTTGTAAAATCATGAAAGAATGATAAATATTATGATTAGAAAGAATGAATTTCTATATAGATACATGGAGAGTCAAAAGGATAATAATGACAAGAAAGATTCTTCTGAAGTCATATGTTATGAATGTAATAAGGTAGGTCATGTTTGACCAGATTTTTATAAGATAAATAAATGATAATACAAAATAGGATTCATACATAAATGCTAAAAACTACTATAACCATAAGTGAATGAATAGTTATAATGAATCTAACAGTTTTAGTGACAGTGGATTATACCGTTCTTATAATATTTTCTTGTACAGTGAGAGTTACTGAAAAATAAATATTAATTAATTTTTAAAACATCCAAAGGTGAACAAATGTATCATGGATAAGGTACAAACTACTAAATCTATTACTAATCTTACTCAAAATGCTAATTAACCTGATAAAAATTATGAAAATGTTTCTACATCTTCTGATGATGAATATTCATCATCTTAACTACATATATATTAAATAAAAAACATGGAGCTTCTCAAGATCATGTTTTTAAAGAAAATTCATGAATTACTACATTAACATCATATATATTAGATATTTAGAAATAACTTTATAAGACTAATTTTAATAAGTATAATATTTATAAAATTCTTGAAAAAAACTATTTTTGAGAAAACTATTATACCAACTTTCATTGTAAAACATTGATCGAATAGAAGTTCTAATGAGAATATAAACATAGTTGTAAACCTAAAATCAGAAATTTCTCGTTTGATGAATCATTATTCAAATTTTAACTTCAAGAAGGAAAAATTTGATAAAATGTATAAAAAATTAGACCTTGTAGATATATATCTGCAAAGGGTTCTACTAATAAATACTTAATTTTTGTAATATTTACTTTGTTCCAAAGAATACTCTATTATTCATTAAATATCAAAGTAGTGGAAAAAATAAGAAAAAAATTTATCTAAATAATGGCTTGTCCTTGGGGTTTTACAAATCCTATTTTTCTACAAAAATTAAATTTTATCTGTGTAGTAATGTGGGAAAATGTGGATACCTAAAATTTTATTTTTGGAAGGTACTAGACCCATCATGTTTTGGGATTCATAACAATAATGTTTTTATTCTCTTGAATATAAGGAACGTATCAATAATATGAAAATTTGGTACATGTATAGTTGTTGTTCTATACATATAACTAGAAATAAGAATATCTTTAGGTATATCATAATGATGGAAAGCATCAAAGTAACATTCGAAGATAATGCACATGGAAAAATTATCGGTATATGTAATATTGTTTTTCTTTGATAAAATATAATTTGCAATGTTCTCTTTGTTTTTGGACATAAGAAAAAACTTCTTAGCATAATTTATTTATGTGATAAGGGTTATCTTATGATATTTAAGGAGGATAAATGTACTATTCCTAGTTTGAAATATGAATTTTTTATTTTAACCAATAGTTATGAGAATGTTTGCACTCTAATCATAGAAGACCTTAGTATACAATAACTATCACGGATTAATGAAATAAAATATAAATCTTGGTTATTTCAATGAATATTATGACTCTGTAACCTTATAACATTAGCTATATTATATAAGAAATGAATAATTTTGTATGTACCAGAACTCAGGGTTGATTCTTTAAATGTATGTGATCATTATGAATATGGTAAGAAAAATAATTTATGTTTTTAGTCTATTAGTTATGTATCAACTTATGATGGTTTACAGTTAGTGCACATTGACTTATTTTGTCCAACACAAACATGATATGTCAGTGTAAAATAAAATTTATTTGTTTTAGTTGGTGATTACACTAGGTATTGTTGTGGTCAATTTTTAGCAAGAAAATCTGAATCCTTTTTTAATTTAAAACTTATATTTGCTAGAGTTAAAAATGAGAAAAATATAACCTTAATAACTATTCAAATAGATCATGATGAAAATTTTGTAAATTCGGATTTTGAAACTTTTTGTAGTAAGAAATGTATTATACATAACGTTATAGAAACTAGGACACCAAAACAAAATGGGATAGTTGAAAAAGAAATAGATTTACTCAAGAGATTACAAGAACCATGCTGACTAGATACTTAGTTTATACAATTTTTTTGATTATGAGTATATTAAATCTAGATATAATATAAATCAAGTTTTAATTATAAATTTTATTAATAAATCACTTTTTAGTTTTGGATAATAATAAATCGAAAACATTCTTACTTCAAATGTCTTGGATGAAAAGTATTCATCTTTAATATTAAAGATATGATTCATAAATATTCTCCAAAATTTAATGAAGGAATAATTTTAGGTTATTATAAAACTAATAAGGCCTCTTGTTTTTTCAATAAAACTATAATTACGGTTGAGGAAATAGTACATTTTTTATTTGATGAAACTGGTCCATTTTTTAAATAACCCCAGCCTATATATTCAGATGTAATTTCCAAAATTTATTTTAAAGCTATGTAAAAATTTTCTTCACATGAGAACAAAAACGATGAATATATTTATGAAGTCATTTTTCATGAATAATTTAAACCTATTATTCAATAATAGACTTATGAAAATCCAAGAAGTCATTTGTTTCATAAGAATCATCCTAGTGATAATATCATTGGTTATATAAATCTGCCAGTTAGGACTAGAAGTCCATTATGAAATAAAATTCATAATCTGTAAATTTTTAACTCTATCTATTCCTAAGACTTTTGATGATTATTTAGGTGATGAGGATTGGATAAAATATTTAAAATATAAATTTATTGAGTTTGAAAGGAACCAAGTATGGACTTTGTTTAAACAACCTAAATATAATTCTATAATTGGAGTAATATAGTTCTTTTGAAACAAATGTGATGATAAATTAATTATAGTTATAAATAAATCTAGACTTGTTAAGCAGAGTTATAATAAACAAGAAGGAATAGACTATGAAGAAACTTGTGTTCTAGTTGCATGACTTATGGCAATTCCAATAATTCTAGCTTATGAAGCATTCTTAAATTTCAAACTATTTAAAATGGATGATAACTGTTATTTATTTAATGTATATAACCAGGATGAAATTTATGTAGAAATCCACATATTTTTTTAAATAAAAAACATCTATAATATTTTTTAAAAAATAAATAAGGTACTATATGGACATTAACAATCCCCTAGATCATGGTATGATAGGTTAAATATATTTTTGTTACGAACAATTTTGTAAGGATAGATGTATACCCAACCCTTCTATTAAGATGTTAATAAAACAATTATGATTATTAAAATCTATATTGATGAAATTATATTTGGTTCAACTCAAAAGTATTTAAAAATGATTTTGCTGATCTTATGAAGTATTATTTTCAAATGAGTATGATCATGAGTTTATGTATAATCATGGATTTAAAATTTCACCAAAAATCAGAAGTAACTCTTATATATCAACCTAAGAATATGAAATAACATCATATGAAATTAGGTTATAAAAAATATTAAATTATTAATACACCAATCAAAAAATCAAATACTTCAGAAATTTATAAATCTTGGAAATAATATGATCAAAATACTTTTAGAGGTACGATTAAAAGCTTATTTTACTTCATATCTAGTCATAGTTATTTAATGTTTTTAGTATTCTTATGTTCTAGATTTCATTCCAATCCAAAAGTATTTAATCTTAATCTTTTTTAATAAATATTTCATTATCTTATAGTAACTATGGATTTTGGATTAATCTACTCTTCTAGAAATGATTTTGAGTAATTTTTTTTAAAAATGCAAACTTTGGTGGATTTATAATTGATAATAAAAGTACATCCATAACTTTTTATTTCTAAGTATGCCCTTTAGTTTTATTTTCTCATAATAAAAACTCTCCGTATAACTTTTTACTTCTGGAAAAACATATTTTCTAGCTGGAATTTATTCTGCTCATGTGTTGTGGATGCAACACACACTCATTGAAAATTGAAAAAGATTAAAAAAACTCAACTATTGTGTTACACCAAAAGTCTAATTGCGTTAAGTGAAATCCTAGAACATCACTCATATTCAAATCACATAGTCATAAGAGACCATTTCCTTCAGGATAAAACATTTAAAGGATATATTATTTTATAATTCATCGGAACACAAAAACAACTTGCTGATATTTTAACTAAAATCCTTAGTTCCAATAGATTAGAATATATTAAATTTAATTTAAGATTAATCAATATTAAATGATTAATCATATAAACATAATGTTTAACAATATCCCCATAATAATGAATTCCTTATCAAAGGGAAATTACATATTTTTTAATTTCTAATACTTTTTATTTACTACATTTTTAGTTTTTTAAATCTTTTTAGTATTCAAAAACCTATTGTTATTTAATAATTTTTAATTTTCTTATCATTAACCTTTTTAGAGCGATATTTTTTTATATAAAACAATTTTTGAAAAATAATTATTTTGGAGTCAAATTATTTTAAATGTTTTTCGGAGACAAAATTATTAATATATATTTACCAAATAAAAATGTCATAAAAGACCTTTTTTACAAAAAAGTTTTGTAATTTTTTTCCAAAATAGTAATTTTTCTTATAAACATTATAATAACAAATTTCTTTTGTAGAAACCAAAAAGTAAAAGTTACTCATACCAATGAATCTTTTCTACTATGAATGGTATTAATTGTTTTTCACTTATTAGTTACTTTAGTTTATTAATTTTGTTGATTACTTATTCATTTTTTTTTTAAAAATTATTTATTATAAATATATTATCATTTTTAATTAGATTAATCAGTTCAATATTAACTATGATCAATTAATTTCTTAACAAAACCTTTATGATTTCATATTTATTTTTTAATACATTCATGGATTAAATCATAGTCATCATATCAAAAAATAATTTATAATATATGTTGTTTTTTTATCTCAAATTTGAACCATTTCCTCCCACCCCTATATAAATTTGGGTCACCCTATTTTCTAACATTGGTTTTCATATATTTCCACATTGACTCTTTCCATCGGATTAAGTACTCAGTCTTTTCATTTGGAATTTGTATGATCTTTGATATCAAACTTACTAAGATGGCCACTACTAAAGGCTGTGTAAAAAGACAATATTTGTAACACCCCAAGCTTCCACGGTACGTTTCCTTTTGAATAATGCAATGGCATGCATTGTACGCAACTTCGAGATTCTAACACACCACAACCAATCAAACTAGCCGTTATGAATAGTAATATCTACTTTTTGAAATTTTATAAATTCTATCTCTCAAAATGGACTTCATTTTTGGATCGGAATATCGAAATTATCCTAGGGTGAAATTTTGGTACTTTTCAGATAACTTTCATATTTTGATGAATAGTGAAAATTACAAAATTTTAATTAAAAACAAATTTTTTAATCAAAATAATTAATAGTGATAAATTATTTATATGAGTGGTTTTAAAGTATATTTAGAATATATTTTTTCCATGTAATACAATGTGGGTCATTGCACATAATTTCACATTTAAACCAGACATAAACAAGTGCCAATCTTTTGATAGTTATTATCTCTTAAAAACACGCTTTTTAACAACGGGAATTAATTTTAAAATTATTTCAGCCACTTCTGTGTTTTGAATTTGGAAAAATGGATTCCATATTTGGAATTAGGATGTTCAAATTGTGTAAATAGGTAACTTTTATTTTTAGACATTTTGGATAATTACTTCGGTAAATATTTTATTTATCATGGTTAAAGGGTAAATCCGGTAAACAAGGGTTAAAAAAATATTATAATAATACTAAATTACCCTAAAACGTGTCTTATCCCTATTGTTTGATACATGGTTGACCATGGGAATCTTTGGGTCGATTTTGGGACCCCATGAATCCACTTTTCAGTGATAATGGCACATTATTTTAATTAAGTTAAAATAAATACAAAAATGACAGAAGCATATATCGTTTAAAAAACCAATTGTTACATAAGGTTATATATATTTTATTTTAGATTATAAATATTCATTAGAAATATAAAACGATTTCCTACATAATGATATTTTATTTATAATTGTTAGACATTAGAGAGGTTAATTTATTTTTGACACAATGGTGGTGCAGTAATAACCATAATAGTGAAAAATTAGATTAATTGATATTATAAATAACCAAATAAATATAATTTGAGACTTTTATTGAATTACACTAATTTTCTAGCTTAATATGACATATTAGGATTGATTTAATTAACTTTTTTCGAAGTAATCATTCTGTTATGTGTTTCAAAAATATCAACTATTGAATAGTGTCAAAATTGACATAAAAGAGTTTTTAAAACAAATATTATATTATTAATTGATATTAAATTCCTAAAAATCAAAGGTTTGTCCAAGAGACTTATAAAATTATAGGTATATCATTAATGGGCCACTTGGGGTCGCTTGGATGTATATAGTAAGTTTATTAACTATATAATATAAAAATACAAAGTTACTTGGTAAATGTCAAACAAATTAACTAAGAGTTAAAACTAAAAGATAATATTAATATAGTGACCCAAACATGTATAAATTCTATTGGATGAATGGTTTACGACCTATACCCACCTTAACATATTAATAATCAACTTTGGAGCCATTAGAAACCGAATATGAATTAATTATTAATTAACATTTCTATCTTTTCCAAAGGTGCCCCTCACCCCTCTTATAAAAGGGCACTCCTCCTTCTCATTTATTCACACCTTCAAAGCCATTTTTATTGGCCAACCCCTACCCGAATACTCTCTAAACTTCCCTAAATACAACCTAGAAGCCTTATTGGGATCAGAAAGCCAACCTAAGGAGCCTTTTTGATCAAATCAAAAGGAAGAACCCGAAAAAGATGTAATGTTTTCACCACCCCTTTTCAAGTTCCTTTCTTCTTCCACTTCTTCTTTCTTTGTTATTACCATTATAAAATAATAACTCAAGTATCTTATATATACTGTGATGTTATTATAAATATGGTACAACCATATTCAGTATTCTATCCACCCATTGAATAACATGTCACTATACGTGTGTACGTACAGCTTACTGTCTCCAAGTCGTGGTGTAATTGGTATTCAATATATTATTATTTGGGTGGGTATAATAATGATGTTTCACTCCATTAAAAAATAAATATAACATGATAATGATTCTGTATATATTATATACCATCCAATTATATATTAGTTTAATATCAAAAGAATGATATTGTCGCTCGTGCGTACGTACGGACTACCGTCTCCACGAACACGATGAGATTCATTCCCCATCATATCCATTCAAGAATAATTATCATTTGATGATTTAAAAAGAATTTTTAATAACCTTATATAATTCTGGATATGAATAATATAAATCCCATTTATAACGAATATGGCTCACATAACAAAGAATATAAAGTAAAATGAACCTGTAAACACCCGAAATGACGATAATTCAAAGATATTATTAACAAGTCAATGTTAAAAGATAATATATGATATAATATTAATGTAAATGATTCTTGTATGATTCAATAACAATTATTTCACCATTATACAGGAGGTTAACCTACCTTCGACCAAGGAAAAAGTACAATGTAAGTGGTTTCTTATCTCACCTTTAATTCTGTGAGAATTCCATTGTTCACCACTTATTTATTACATATGGAATATGTTTACGGCCCATGATTGTATTCATTGTGTAATATAATTTAATTTATGGGTATTTACATCATCATTTTATTATCCTTCTTTCATCGGTGTATGTTTCATAAGTTACCAAATCGATAAGGGAATTTGAAATTTCAATTTCCATTTATTCGGCTTTACGCATACTTCATTGATTATTTTACTCCAAGATTATGTGTGGAATCACTATTCATTTGATTATGACATAATTTCCACTCCCCTTTCTGTGGATATAATTTTGATACACATAATCACTCCATTGATAATATCTCAAGTCATCTATATGAATTTGATAAGAGTAATTTTAACTCATTCTCCATTTGTTGAGTTAAACATCTAATTCATTGGTGTTGTTTTTACAAGATTATGTGTGAATGTCCTTTGATTTTTTTACACTAAATATCCAATAATATTTAGGGTATTTATATTTTTCACACATAACTATGTCCTTGATTTATCCTTAACCTAAGGATACGGCCTTTATGAGAGATTTCATCCCAATTTACATTCCTTTCAGACTTCTTCGTTGTTATACACCAAATCACTTTTATATGGTGTATATAATGTACTTTGAAATAGTATATCATGAATTCCTTTATTCTCATGATATTAGAATTTTTTGATTACCTCAATTATTTGTATTCAAGTGTCTCTCTTTTGGTTAGAAACTCTAACCAAAATACCATTTTAAATTTTTTTAAAGACTTATTCTTTTAAATCTTGCTCATTAATGTCCATGTTTTAAAAATGGTTTTAAGGGTTTATTTATATGGACATTAAAGTTTTAAAATTTAAAGTCCTTTTAAATGTTTCAAAGTGGTATGGGAGACTTTGATTCAAAAATCTATTATTAAATGGCTTCATGACAAATAGTGTGACTTTTAAATGTTTTCAAAAAAGGGGGATATTTATCTCAAATTGTTTTGATGGTTATTTTCATCTATGTCAATATCATTCATTATTATCGATTGAGGTACAATAAAATCTTCCATATTTTATCGAATGAGTTATGTTTGACTGTGTATGTGCTATTTTTTATACCATTCATGTTTTGTGGTTAAAGTCCTGACATTCCGTATACTAGTTTTAATACGAATGTTTATGTTTTGTTTAAACCTGTTCGTATGAGGAATGCATTGGACTTAATAAGTAATGGGTGGAGCCCGCTATAGCTCCTCGATGCATCAGTTGGTCTCATGAGACAAACTAGTGTCTTGGCATAAGGCCTTGGAAAAATCTTATTTATAGTCTTGGCACGAGGCCTTGGCTATGTGGTTATGATAGTCTGGAATTATGCATTCCATAATTATGAAAGTGGTTATTGATATTGCATGTGATCAATATACTAGTAGAATATCCATGTGAGTAAGTAAATGGAATTATTTTATTTTACCTTTTCCATTTTATGCTGAAGTTCATGTTTAAAAGGCTTTTGTTTTAGTTAAAATTGCCTTAAGTGTTTATGCTTATCTATGAAAGCTTCTGCTATAATGTTATCCTTACTGAGCATCTGAGCTCACCCCTTTCAATGTTATATTTTTTTTCAGGATTATGAAGAAGTAATTTATGAATGATCTGCAGGGATAGTATGACGGGATATGAAGACAAGATGTTTTTTATGATGTAATGTAAAACATTATGGATGTATCTAGTTATTCCAAGGCTACTAAACTAATCGGTCTTTCGAGACTTGATCCTTCTTGTGATCATGAAAATGTTATGTAATAATGCACCGACTCTGGGTAACTAGGGTCGGGGCGTTACAGTTGGTATTAGAGAAAGTTTAGTACAAACCTTGGAAGCTAGATTTAGATAAACTTTGATTAGAGCACGTAGACCTAAGATGAACTTTGAGGATTATTATAGAAGAACTTCCTATAATTTTGGTATTGTAGAGATTTTGTGAGTTTACCAAGCAATACATCTCTGTCTGGATACGAGCAGGTAGAGGCGGCTCTGGCACAGATGTACCTAGGGGTAAAACCCGAAAACACCGCTTTGAGCTAAACTCGAACGGGAACTGGTGCACAACAACGGGCCTTGCTACACTCTTGGTTACGACACTCCCGAGGGATATTCTTTGGATAATTTACATTTTCTTTACAAACTGATTTAAAGTATTATATATATAAGATGAGAGTAAACGACCTTGGTTAATCTTAATGTGTTTCAAATTGAGAATATGGTGACATGTTAATCTCAAAATGATTGTATGAATACTATTACTCACACAATTCATTCTGGTTTTAGTCATTGGCTGGATTCCAAGGAAGTCATAGTGACTTTGAGAATGGTGTACAAGGTGGGAACGATGGTGGCAATGAGAAAAAAAATGGAATGTTGATTAGCATAAAAGATATCATCTTTATGCCAAATCAGTTTTCCAAAAATATGATCAACAACATATATATTAACCAACTCCCAGACTCAACAATGAAGAGAAAGGTGATGAATGATAAGAGCTCGAGCAATGGAGACCATGGAGAAAAGAACCCTCAATTTCCATCATGCAAGAAATGTGGTAGGAGACACCCGGGAAAGTGTCTCAATGGGACCATGAAATGCTTTACGTGTGGGATGGATTGACATAAATTGAAGAATTGCTGAAGCAAAATGAAGAGTACTATGGAAGAAGATAAAAATGATCCCAAGAGTCCATTTACAATCATTTGCCATAAATGTAGGGGACCTGGCCATTACCCGAGTGAATGCCCTATTCTATAGGATGTTTTCTATGTCAAAGAAGAAGAAGCTATGTGGAAATAAATGGTTAGAGAAATGTTTAAAAAGTATTAGTGCTCCTTGTTGATGGGTTTACTTTGGAATAAGTTTCTCTTGTATTTTTAACCATGCAGTTTTCCATGAGAGAATGATGTTTATGGAAGTATTATCTCTTCTCTTGTGGATATATGTATAAATAACCGTTTGGTTTTATATGATCATTGGGGTTTGAGAGAATTATAAGTTATTATAATTTGGGATGAAAATGCAAGGTATGATATAAAATTTGGGATTAAATTATGTTATGGTATTTTGAGGAATTTATCTAATTTTGGTAATATTATAAAATATAGTTTTCAAAAAGGACAACACGTAGACCGTGTGACAACCCGTCGCATCGGACAAAGCTATGGGAATCGAACCCACAACCAAAGTGCGATTGGGATTTATCGCCTACCACTGGACTACGTGAAGTCCCTTGTTAGTGTGAATATTATTTTTAGTTAAATGGTTTTATTGGTCAATAATAAGTGGATTTGGGTACTTATGTCTTGTGAAATGAATACCCTTGGTATAGGAAAATGATTTGGTGATTAAGTGATAAATGTTATTTTGGAAGATGTTCGCTTTGTTGGGAACACTATATGCCCAAGGAAATTAGAATACTATGGGATTTCATTAGAGGAGTAATGGTGGATTTTGATCTATGTTTTTATTGTGGATTTATAGTGATTTGGGTTATTTATGGAAATGATTAACCTATAATAAAGAATATGTGATTAGGTTATGTATGTGACTTTAAGAGTAGATAATGTCATTTGGAGATACAATTTAACATGGAAGACTACATTCTTATAAGTTTTGGGTTTCAATATTAGTTAGGATTATATTTAAGGTTTTTAAGGACAATTAATTATTGAATGATATTTATTTATCTTTGGGGTATTGTTGGTCTAATTTAGAAATTAAGACTACTGTTTATTTATCTCATGGAATATCTTTTTGGGGGATAATTAGATCTTGCACTAACCATTTTGGTTTTAATTAATCTCCAAAGACAATGTAAATATATATTTTATCCTGCATGGATCATGTGATTCTATAGACGCTTATTCTAGCTCTTCTAGTGTGACCAAGTCTTCTTGAATACTCATCGTTTAAAAAAAATTGAGTTAGTGGTGGAAATTTATTAAAGAATGAAACTCTACTTAAAAAGTAAGTATATATCTTTATATTCATAGTCAATATCATAAATGAATTCCTCATCCTTAGGTAATGTAACTTAAAACAGAAAAATGTTGTCTGTTTACTTTACTGCTAGGAGGCTAATGATTGTTTGTCCCAACACAAGTTTTTGGTTTTCTTATTGTTAACTTTCTCCTGATCATGATTTATATCCCTCTCCATTAGAACTTGAAACTTAGTTTATCGTCCATATCCATGTTTTTCTACATGGAATCCGAGTATGGGTTATCTTGGGTGACCTTTATACCTCTCTTTCTTTCTTTTAAAGTGATAGTTTTATTGACTCTTTTTCCGATGTGGGACTTTCCATTATATTATCATGCCCAATTTTTTTTAAAAAAATAAAAAATTGCGAGGAAGCAATTTATTGAAGGAGGGGAGAATGTAACATGCCAAGCTTCCACGGTACGTTTCCCTTTGAATGATGCAATGGCGTGCATTGTACGCAACTTCGAGATTCTAACACACCACAACCAATCAAACTAGCTGTTATGAATAGTAATACCTAATTTTTGAAATTTTATAAATTCTATCTCTCAAAATGGACTTCATTTTTGGATTTTGAATATTGAAATTATCCTATGGTGAAATTTTGGTACTTTTCGGATAACATTCATATTTTGATGAATAGTGAAAATTACTAAATTTTAATTAAAAACAACTTTTTAAATCAAAATAATTAATAGTGATAAATTATGGATTTTAGTGGTTTTAAAGTATATTTAGAATACATTTTTACCATGTAATACAATGTGGGTCATTGAACATAATTTCACATTTAAACCAGACATAAACAAGTGTCAATCTTTTGATAGTTATTATCTCTTAAAAATATGCTTTTTAACAACGGGAATTAATTTTAAATTAATTTCTACCACTTCTGTGTTTTGAATGTGGAAATAAGGATTCCATATTTGGAATCCGGATATTTAAATTGTGTAAATAGGTAACTTTTATTTTTAGACATTTTGGATAATTATTTCGGTAAATATTTTATTTACCATGGTTAAAGGGTAAATCCGATAAAAAAGGGTTAAAAATAATATTATAATAATACTAAATTACCCTAAAACGTGTATTAACACAATTGGTTGATACATGGTCGACCATGGGCTTCTTTGGGTCGATTTTGGGACCCCATGGATCCACTTTTAATTGATAATGACACTTTATTTTAATTAAGTTAAAATAAATACAAAAATGACACAAGCATATATCTTTTATCCAAACAATTGTTACATAGGGTTATATATGTTGGCTTTTAGACTATAAATATTAATTAGAAAGATAAACAGATTTCCTATATAATGATATTTTATTTCTAATTTTTATACATTAAATAATTTAATTTATTTATGACACTATGGTGATGCAATAATTAACATAATAGTGAAAAATTAGAATAATTGATATTATAAATACTAAAATAAATATAATTTGAGACTTTTATTGAATTAAACTAATTTTCTAGGTTCATATGACATATTATGATTGATTTAATTAACTTTTTTCGAATTAATCATTCTGTTATGTGTTTCAAAAAAATCAACTATTGAATAGTGTCAAAATTGACATAAAAGAGTTTTTAAAAAAAATATTATATTATTAATTGATATTAAATTCCTAAAAATATAAGGTTCTCCCAAGAGACTTATATAATGATAGGTATATCATTAATGGACCTCTTGGGGATCTCTTGGATGTATATAGTATGTTTATTAACTTCATAATATAAAAATTCAAAGTGACATGGTAAATGTCAAACTAATTAACTAAGAGTTTAAACTAAAATATAAGGTTAATATAGTTAACCAAACCTGTCTAAATTATATTGGATGAATTTTTTTTGACCTATACCCACCTTAACCTTTTAATAATCAACTTTGGAGCCATTAAAAACCGAATATGAATTTATTATAAATTAACATTTGTAGCTTTTCCAAAGGTGCGCCTCACCCCTCTTATAAAAGGGCACTCCTCCTTCTCATTTCTTCACACCGTAAAAGCCTTTTTTATCGGCCAAAACCTGCCCAAATACTCTCTCAACTTCCCTCACTACAAACTAGAGGCCTTAGTTTGATCATAAAGACAACCTAAGGAGCCCTTCTGATCAAATCAAAAGGAAGAACCCGAAGAGAGGTAATGTTTTCACCACCCCTTTTCAAGTTCCTTTCTTCTTCCACTTCTTCATTCTTTTTTATTACCATTATAAAATAATAACTCCAGTATCTTATATATAATGTGATGTTATTATAAATATGGTACAACCATATTCAGTATTATATCCACCCTTTGAATAACATGTCACCATACGTGCGGACGTACGACTTACCGTCTCCACGTCGTGGTGTAATTGTTATTCAATATATTATTATTTGGGTGGGTATAATAATGATGTTTAACTCATTTAAATAATAAATATAACATGATAATGATTATTTATATATGATATACCATCCAATTATATATTATTTTAATATCAAAAGAATGATATTGTCGCTCGTGCGTACGTACGGACTACCGTCTCCACCAACGCGATGAGATTCATTCTCCATCATATCCATTAAAGTATAATTATCATTTGATGATTTAAAAAGAATGTTTAATAACTGTATATCATTCTGGATATTAATAATATACATCCCATTAATAATGATTATGGCTCACATAACAAATAATATAAAGTAAAATGAACCTGTAAACACCCGAAATGACGATAATTCAAAGATATTATTAACAAATCATTGATAAAAGATAATATATGATATCATATTAATGTAAATGATTCTATTATAATTCAATAACAATTATTTCACAATTATATAGGAGGTTAACCTACCGTCGACCAAGGAAAAAGTACAAAGTAAGGGGTTTCTTATCTCACTTTTAATTCCGTGAGAATTCCACTATTCACCACTTATTTATTACATGTGGTATATGTTTACTGCCCATGATTGTATTCATTGTGTAATATACTTTAATTTATGGGTATTTACATCATCATTTTATGATCCTTCTTTCATGGGTGTATGTTTCATAAGTTACCAAATCGATAAGGGAATTTAAAATTTCAATTTCCATTTATTCGGCTTTACGCATACTTCATTGATTATTTTACTCCATGATTATGTGTGGAATCACTATTCATTTTATTATTTCATAATTTCCACTCCCCTTTCTGTGGATATAATTTTGATACACATAATCACTCCATTGATAATATCTCAAGTCATCGATATGAATTTGATAAGAGTAATTTTAACTCATTCTCCATTTGTTGAGTTAAACATCCAATTCATTGGTGTTGCTTTTACAATATTATGTGTGAATGTCCTTTGATTGTTTTACAATAAATATCCAATAATATTTAGTATATTTATATTGGTAACACATAACTATGTCGTTGATTTATCCTTAAACTAAGGATATGGCCTTTATGAGAGATTTCATCTCAATTTACATTTCATTGAGACTTCTTCATTGTTATACACCAAATCACTTTTATATGGTGTATATAATGTACTTTGACATAGTATTTCATGAATTACTTTATTCTCATGATATTACAATGTTTTGATTGCCTCAATTATTTGTATTCAAGTGTCTCTCATTTGGTTAGAAACTCTAACCAAAATACCATTTTAAAATGTTTTAAATACTTATTCTTCTAAATATGGACCATTAATGTCCATGTTTTAAAAATGGTTTTAAGGGTTTATTTATATGGACATTACAGTTTTAAAATTAAAACTCCTTTTAAATGTTTCAATGTGATATAGGACACTTTTATTCAAAAATCTATTATTAAACGGCTTCTTGACAAATAGTTTGACTTTTAAATGTTTTCAAAAATGGGGGATATTTATCTCAAATAGTTTTGATGGTTATTTTCATCTATGTCAATATCATTCATTATTATAGATTGAGGTACAATAAAATCATCCATATTGTATTGAATGAGTTATGTTTGACTTTGGATGTGCTATTTTTTATACCATTCATGGTTTGTGGTTAAAGTATTGACATTTCGTATACTAGTTTTAATACGAACGTTTATGTTATGTTAAAACCTGTTCATATGAGGAATGCATTAGACTTAATAAGTGACGGGTGGAGCCCGCTATAGCTCCTCGATGAATCAGTAGGTCTCATGATACAAACTAGTGTCTTAACACAAAGCCTTGGAAAAATCTTAATTGTAGTCTTGGCACGAGGCCTTGTCTATGTGGTTATGATAGTCTGAATTATGAATTCCATCATTATGAAAGTGGTTATTGATATTTCATGTGATCATTCGACTAGTAGAATATCCATGTGAGTAAGTAAATGCCATTATTTTATTTTATCTTTGCCATTTTATTCTGATGTTAAAGTTTAAAAGGCTTTTGTTTTAGTTATAAACTTCCTTAAGTGTTTATGCTTATCTATGAAAGCTTCTTATATAATATTATCCTCACTAAGCTTCTGAGCTCACCCCTTTCAATGTTGTATTTTTTCCCAGGATTATGAAGAAGTTATTTATGAATGACCTGCAGGGATAGTATGAGGGGATATGAAGACAAGATGTTTTTTATGATGTAATGTAAAACATTGTGGATGTATCCATTTATTCCAAGGCTACAAAACTAATTGGTCTTTTGAGACTTGATCCTTCTTGTGATCATACCAATGTTATGTAATAATTCACCGACTCTGGGTAACTAGGGTCAGGGCGTTACAAGATTTTAGAGAGATGATCATTGAGAAAACCTAGTATTATAAATATAATTATTTATAAAAACTAATTATTATGTTTTAGTTTTTGGAATAAATATTCATCCAGAAAGATGATTACAAATTATATCACCTTGAAATTATGAGAGGGTTTTCTACCTCAATTGATATTCTTTATAATGATCATACAGTAATGATTTCTTTTAGTTTTATTGGTGAAAATTTTAAACATTCTTATCAAAAAATATAAAAGTTAGTGTAAGTACCCTTAGAGTGTGAACCTATATTTCTTATGAGAAGATTCCAAAAGAGATTGGGAGATTTATAATGTATAAGAAACAAAAAAACATTGTTTATGTATTTTGGATGTTTAAGAAAAAATTTCATCTTACAATGGATGCAAGGGTCATATAATTTTGGATATAGGGTTATTTGATTCCAAGAATGGGTGAAAGAGATAACATTAGAGGTGTGGGTACAAATTATTAAAATGTGGGTTTTTATAGATGAATAGTGAATATGATGAATGTGTCCCATGTTCCATCAGAAGCATGAACCCTTTTGTCTATTTCTCATGATGTAGGTCTCTTTACAGATTTTTTTATGGAATCATATCCCTTTAATCATGGTACCTCACGGCTGTTACCTCTTTCCCCCTATGGATGACCATCCTTCACTATCTTTCAAATATTCTCTTTGTGTCTCACCACCAGGATCAAGGTACTCTAGTTTTAATGTGATCCAACTAGTTATCCAATTAGTTTGTAGCGAAGATTGCATCTTGACAGTTGAAATCCCATCAGGGGCTTATGAAGAGGTGGTTGGTTGTTATAAATGGAATCATATAACATGTTTTGGATTAGCAAGGCATCCTCTCAAGATTTTCAAGAAGGTCATGGATTCTTGGGGTCTATCCGCTCTGGTTCAAGTATCTTCAGTTCATGGAAATTCCTTCTAGCTATTATATTAATAAAAATATGATTTTATTTATTCTTGGTTCAATTCTCTCTGAATCATGGGTTTATGGAGGTTTATTTTGGATTGACGGTCGATTGATTTGAAAAGAGGGAGGTAAATCCTTCGTGCGGCTATGTTTATATCCCAACCTAATTTACCTTTTCCATTTCATAATGGTTTCATTATTTAATCAAATATATATGTTTTTGGGGGGTTTATTTTTTTAGATGACAACATCCAGTGTTGTGTGGATGTTCCGACTCCACGTATTTGTGTAGAAATGGATATGACAAAGGCTCTATTGGATATGATATATCTAAAAGTGAAGGGGTTTCTTACCTGGAATAATGATGTTGATTATCCAATGATATCTTGGTATTGTTCCCATTTCTCATTACAAGGTCTCATGATGCTGGTATGAAGGAAATTTTGATGAGGTGGTCTTTGACAATCAATCCCTAAACATGTCAAGAGTCATGATGTGTCTGATGCTTCTATTAGTGATCCTGAGAAGGTTTCCATACCTAAGCCTAATATTTTAAACAATGATCTACACCCCAAGGGTATGTCTTCAGATAATAATGAATCTTATTTGGTCCTTAGTAACATGTTTCAGTCTGAGGGGGAATCCTTCTTTCCATCCTTAGTGAAAGTTGTTTTCTGGAACCCTTCACCTAATTTCAAAGGCATCAAGATTTTTGGGGAAGGGTCAGTCATGCATTTGATTTCAATATCTATCCCTCTAAGGTTTTTTCTCTTCAGTATCTGATTTCATTCTCTCCATAGCCTCTACCCTGGTATGTAGGGGTGTTTATGATCCTCCCCGAGGTGTTTTCTTGAAAATTCATAGAATACTAACATTAGGGGATAGAGAGATACAGTTTGGGTCATCTTCCCTAGATATATATACCCCCCCAAAAATAGTGGGGTGACTATATGAAATGTGTTTTGTTTATACAAGTGTCCAATAATCATAAAAAATGAATATCTCTGAACATGATGAGAGGGGATCCTAGGAAGAGTGGTTTAGAATGGTATTATCCTATAAAACCTACTTTATCTTAAGATATTATAGTGTGTACAAGAGAAAATATATGATATATTAAGAAGTATCTATCCTTCCATTCTAGTCCGACCAGGATTCCTGGGGACAAAACCATACCTAAAATGTTCCAACGATTCATATAATCATTTGTAACACCTATAACATTAGTTCTTGGGTGAAGATGGATTTATTGTCCTGGGAAATCTAAATATATAAACTGTGTATTACTGATATCTTCGATCACAAACAAAACCTGAATAGGATCAATGAGATTGCTCATAAACTAAATATGCATGCACGTATGAATGCTATAATGCAGAACCACCAGATTTGGATTTTCTAGAATAAATATGTGTCAGTGGATTTGGTTATGTCTTGGGAATACTATATTATAGTGAAACCTAACACATATGTGGAATTTGTTTTGTATCTATTGTGTATAGTAGTTGTAATGCTCCAAATAGAGAGAGATTTTGGTAGGACTTGGAGAACATTGATCTGGAGGAACAACCATTTATTTTTGTAGGGGACGTTAATATATTTACAGAGCCAGATGAGAAGGGAGGTTAGGGTGTTTTTCCTCGAATGGATTGCATGATCTTAGTTCAGTTCATGGAAGAGAAGGGGATCCTTGATATGGGTTATTTTGGGGTTTTCTTTACATGGTGTGATAACCAGAAAGGGATCCATTGTTTCTGGAGTCATCATGATTGGTGTCGGGATAATGTTTATGTAGTATCCAGATTCAGCAATTCTATGGTGGACCATTTTGTTCATGGAATCTCAGATCACTCACCTTTACTTGTGTCTATATCATCTGAGACGGTTCTCAATGAACGTTTTTGGTAATATACTCACTCGAAGGAAATAAATGGGTGGCGTCAACTTTTCCAGGATTGTTAGGATGACCTGGTTCAAGGTTACTCATGGGTGGATATTCATAATAAGTTAATATGTATTAAGAATAAGCATCATTACTAGGTGAAATACCTACTTCCCATTAACTGGGAATAAGAAATTTTATAACATGAGGTTGAAAACATGAAAAGAAGACTTAAATATCGATGGGATGAAAAATTCTTTGAGGATATTTCTCATAAGAAAGAATTATATGGAATACCTAATACAGAAACAAGAACGTATTGAGTGGGAAAGAGTGATGGTAACATGGTTTTATGAATGAGATAGAAACTCAGACTACGTCCATTCATGTATTAAGGAACGAAGAAGGGATGTTAAACTAAATAGTTTTCATGATGTTGTTTCATTTTGGGATGACAGAGATGTCGTTGGGTTCTTTTCCTTTTCCTAATTCAAAAATATTCTTGGTGATCCTAACACAAATATGTAAAATTGGTATCCTAGTGGGAATGCAGATCTGTTTGAGGGAATCCACAACATAATATATGTTTGTGACAATGCCCTGCTAGAAGCAATTATTGATGATAAAAATATCCATGATGTTATGCTAAATCTTAAATTCTAGAGTAATCAATGACCTTATGGTTTTCTATTTTCATTCTATAGGGAGACATCAGGGGTGGTTAAGGTTGATTTTACTTTGGCTATTCAGGATTTCTTTTGGGGTTTACCTATTCCAAGGGTAGTAGGTGATACAACTATGGTTAAGATTCCAAAAAACAAAAAACCATCCTCCATTCATGATTATAAGTGGTTGAGAATGTGTAATTTTCGATAAAAAATTTTATTGGTCCTTTTTAAATCACGGATTTCTGTGTTTATTCCTCCTTTGGTATCCTTAGAAAAGCATGATTTTATCTGTGGTGGGTCTTTTTACATAGATGTTGCCTTAGTCTAGGAAATGATTCGTGATATCAATTTTAAAAGCCATGATTTAAACATATAAATAAAGATTTATATTAATAAAGATTATGAACGAATGCAATGGGTTTTTATCATCAGGTTGATTATACTAATGAGCCTCTCCTCATGGTAAAAAAACATAGTGTTTAGATGCTTCCACTCATCTTAGATGGATGTTTCCTCCATGGGTAAAACACATGGTCTTTTCAAGGAAACATATGCGATTAGTCAAGGGGTAAATATTTCCCCGAACCTTTTTATCCTCATGAATGATACAAATAGCCTCATTATTAAAAAAACATTCCATGGGTTACCTTCTTCCATACCGAAGAAAAATAAACCATCTATCAAATTCCCAATTGATGTTTGTCGATGATACCATGATCTTCATTAATGCCATCATTAGATTAGTTGGTGGGATTATTAAAATCATTGATGAATATAGTTATTGAAGTGGTTAAATGATAAATAGAACTAGAAGAAACCATTATATCTCTAATAAATGGGTTGTAGAAAAATATCATCCCTATACAAGATACTGATCATAAAGAGAGGATTGTTTTCATTGGAATATCATGGATCTCCTTTCACCATTGGATGAACTCGAATCAACGATTTTTATTGCATTACAGACAAGATTATAAGTTGTGTGATTAACTAAAAAAATGGGTATTTATCATTCTATGGTAGGATAACATTAATAAATTGTCTATTTTTGGCTATTCCTATGTATGAACTCTCAGGTAGAAATAAGCCAAAGGGGGTTATTACAGCTATTGAAAAAATATTGACTGGTTCCATATGGGATGCTATTTGTGATTGGAAACAAAATTCAAACTACTAGGATAGGTTGTCAATTCATGTTCATGAGGGAGGTATTATTGTGAGATGTCAAAAAGATACGGTGCACTTCATGTATGAAAAACATTCATGAGAGGTTATGAAGGAGCACAATATTTGGGGAAAATTTCGGTCTTCTAAAGGTGACAATTTTATGAATGTCAGTAAATCTCATGATTCTATTTTCTGGTTTTTTATCCATAATATTATTTTTTCCATTTGTCAACACTCTCACTAGATTTTAGGAAATGAGGATATATCCTTTTGGCATCATAACTGGGAAGGTTAGAACAACGATTTCACAGTTTTCTGTGGTCTTACAATTTCCTTTAGGGAGGCAAGTTGATATCGAAGACTCATCAATGAGGTCATGGATATGGAAACAAGGTTGGTATTTTATATCATTATTTTGAATTAATACCATGACAGATTTGTGTTTATTGCATCTAATTCAGGGTATTTTTCATCAATAGACTTTTGGTGGATTTCACTTCCTCAAGAACAACCTGATTCTTGTAGTAGTGTGGTCGGGTGTGACAAAGTCCCTACCAAGTTTAACTTTCTCTGATGGTGGATAAGGAATGAGGATATTCCTAGATATGAAAACATAAGTAATATGGGTATTATCTTGGTTACTAGGTTTTATTATAGCAATTTACACATAGAGGAGGATTTTAATAACTAATTCATTTAAGGTGAATGGGCCATGGATATCTTGATGACCTTTGGTGAGTTTTATAGACTATTCTCATCCGACCTCCTAGGAGTCTTTTTTCTAGAAAAATGGATCCATGGTGTGAATAGTGAAGGGCTAGAAAAATCAGTATAGGTGATGATTGTAAATGGTATTTACGGGTGTATCTGGAAGGCTATGAATAAAGAAATATTTGAAGAAGTTTTTTCTACGGGGGGAGTTGTTATAGTTATGACTAAACATCTCTTGGTTTATATTATTCTAGGTTGCAATGATCAGAACAACAAACAGTCCTTGAGATCCATTCAGTTTAGGGATCCCTTACTCTATACTTATATTTCTAGGATAAGAGGGATCTAGGTTCACTGGAAACCACCTTCTGTGGTATTAAAACTCAAATTTTAGGGTTCATGTTCTTCGGGAATAATGAGTAGAAGAGGAGTGGTTCAGAACTATAGGGGGTGTGTCCTATTATCATTTACCACATATTATGGAATAGGGAGATCCATTCACGAATAATCCAAGGCTATGTACATAGTTCTTGAATTTTGTGAACAAAATAATATTACCCTTAATCAAGTTGAAACTGATTCCAGGATTATCCATGACTCTATACAATGAAAAAATGTCATCCCCTTGGTTAATAGTTTATATCATCTAGTAATGAAACAATAGCCTTTGAAATAGTATATTTTACATAATCCAGACGTGGCATGAAGGCAATAATGTGGCTGACTGTCTTTCTTCCTTGTCTATGGAATATCAAGGGCCAAACATTTTATGCTTCTTAAGAACTCTTCAAATGAAGCCTGAAGGAGTTAATCAAATTTGAGGATATTAGATTGGTCTCCATTATTCCATACCTCCCTAATTTTCTATAATTGTTAATCTATCCTTTTTCATGGATCTATATGGTTTTGGGAATCATTCATCTAGTAATAATGAAAATGAAATCTTGATAATGAAATAGATACCATCAAATTTGTTGATATTTTGGTTTTAGACATTATGATCAACACGAGATAGATCAATTTTGTAATGTTTTTGTTTTTATATTAGTGGAATCAATCAATAAACCTTCAATGAAAATAATTATTTTCATGTTTTCATGTTTCATTAACATGTTATTAGTGAATTTCATGAATTTTTTCAAATCATGAACTAGACATGTCCTATAAAAAATATCATTCTGATTGGTAAAGAGACCATGCAAAATATGAAGTTTATTTTTCAATTATAATGTAATTAAAATTGTTAATAATATGGAAAAAACCATGTATGATTCTGAAACTATTAAAGAGAATGAAGCTATTATATAAAATATAAAAGCTAAATCCTTACCCCATAAAAATAAAAATGAAACAAAAACCATGTAGGATGATTATTTTAAGAAACATGTTGTACATAAGGCACAAAATAAACCTAGTGATCCTTATTTTTGCCTCGATATGGTTATGGCATTATCAATAAAAATTATGCCAGCTGATGAGTTGAAGGATGATGAGAAAAGAAATAGATACAAGAAAATACACACTGAGGTAAGATTAGTAGAATTTTTAATTAAGAGAGTTGAAAAAGATTCAGAAGATACAGTTCTATCTATTTCTCCTTTATTAGTTGTATAACTGGTTCGAACGTCTTGAACATTTTCTCATACTAATTAGATAATTCCATACACCATTTTCAAATTTTCTGAAACATCATTAATTCAAATAAAATCCCAAAAAATTGGTAATAAAAGGAATGTTAATGTTTTTTCTAAATAATCTCATGATCAAAAATCCATAAAAGAATTGGTTCTAGTATAATTTGAAATGATTGTTGAGAAGAAAAAACCTATATCAGTTCAAAAAGTTAGTAAAGGTGTCATTATATCTTAGTGGGAGTTGGAAATGAAATTAGAAGAAGAAGAAGAAGTGTAAGATGAACAATAATAATATGAACAAGACAAAGAGATAGACTAAGATACTGAGAAAAATTTAACTACATCAGATTCATCCTCGAAATAAAATTCTTTAATCTCCTAGTCCAATAAAAACCATGAGTTATAATTTTCCAGGAATGTTAATCCTCCATAAAAAAAAGAAGAATAAATTCATCATTCAAGCACAAAAATATTGTAAAATGATAAAATTGATAAAGTGGTTGATATTATAAAAATTTCAAAATATTATAGAGTTGAATCAAAATAAAATAATTTAAATGTTGGTCCTTATAGACCTCATGTTTCAGAGATTCCATTAGATCTATTGGAGTCTTTGACCTTAGAGGTAGAAGATAATTTTTAATACATTTGTAAAAATTTTAAATGTTTATATTATTCAATACCATATTTACCGAAAATTGAGGCTAGAGGGAAAAAATTTCATAACTACATGAATGAAAATCAAAATCATCGAAGATTTTAATGGAGACTGTAATCTAGAATTTGACGAAAAAAAACCTGAAAAAGTAATTAAAAGGTTTGGAATAGATGTTTTAACCAGATGGTTAGATGGTTGTGATTGGTTGGTAATCAATTTAAAGACCATGGTGATTAGTTATCTGAATCAATGAAACTATACCTTGAGATTGTTGAATCCAAAAGGAATCATATGTTTCACACAAAGTGATGTTTGTTGAACAATTTAAAGACATGAATGAAAATAAAGATGAGGAAGTTAGAGTTCTGAAATAAAAGGTTCATATTTTGGAATTATTAAATACACACTCTAATCCTATGAATTTGAGTTGTTCAGTGTAAAGGAAAAAATATGAAGATCAGTGAGAAGATTCAAAATTTCTAGGCAGAGAATTGGGGACTATCTGTTATGGAGGAGACGATGGAAATTCTTCAATTTTCTATTACTCAAGATGAGAAGAATCATGATTATTTCAAAAAGATTAAGTCGATGGTCAAGAATCATTATAATAAAAATAATTCCTTTTTATATGTACTCTTTATGTAATGATTTTTTTGAATAAAATTATTTTGAATGTGTTTTTATCCGTGTATATTCTTCGATAAATATTCCATATATTTTTTTGGATGAACACTTATTCAAAACAAAATTATTTTGTATGTTATAATTATTGAACATTCTACGAGTTTATATACTTTACCTATTCTTTTTTTAATCATAAGGGCGAGAGTTTTGATAATGTAAAGGGGAAAAGTTCTACGAATTTGTTTTGGGTAGAAGTTTTTGGGGTAGTGCATTCATGGGATAATATTTATATAGATGATTTTTTAATAATATGCAGAATCTGTAGTATTAATTTTTGTCATATCAAAAAAAATACTAAACTCAGGGGAAGTTAAGATATGATAAGAGAATATATATTTATATAAATATTTTCATTGATGTTCATAAAAGAACAATTGGTTGTATGTTTTTCAATGTTATTAGTTTTCATTTTATGTGTTATGTTTTGTGGTTTCCATAAATGGTTATATTTTTGAGTTTATTGTTTTAAATTATAATATTTCTTTCCTTAGTTTTGGAAATAAAAAATACAGTCTTAAAATATTTTTTTAATATCTTTGTATATCCCATGTGTTTTAGTATGTTTTTTAGAAAACATTGTTTTATAATGATTGTAGAAATAGTTTTAATTTAAAATAGATATAAACATTTATTATTCAATCTAGTCCATCAGAATGAATGTGCATATGATATATCATATAAAAAAAATTTCAAACCAGTGTTTATAATTATGTCCTGTCAATTTTATTAAAAATATTTATGACCATTCAAGAAAATTTATCATAGATACAACCAAGTGTTTTTTAATTAATTGGATTGAAAAACAACAGCCAAGTCCATCAAAATATGAAATGTTTAAAATCAGAGTGATTAGAATTATATATATTGAGAAGAATCCAAAATAGAATTGTAATGGTGATAAAACAAATGATGTTAAGAAATTTAGTAAATTTCATGCTTAGATATCAATATCATGATCCAGATAATTATTGGATTTAAATTGAAATATGTCTATAACTATTTCAACCAACTCATAAATGTGTCTATTGGAGGATTGACTATAAATAAGAGGTCATTTGAAGAAATAAGAGCAGATTCATTATTCAACTCGACAAGTCTAAAGATCACGCTGTGTTGAAATCTCATTCCCATGCTTTGTAATATTTTAGATATTTTTAGCTCATAGGAATTCATGTGAGGATTATAAATTACTTTGAAATTTTTTCATTTGTATTCACTGTGTTAGATCGTGGTTTGATCAAGGGCCTCCTGTTGGAACCAAGGTTGTTCATTTCTAAAAAACATGTTTGTTTTTTGTTTGTTGTCAATCTACTTTGGGTAGAACATTGTTTTTTTTTGTTATTGTCATCTCATTCATGGTTCATGTGGAAGTTGATGCTGCGTGAAAGGGTTTGTGCTCCCAATGTGACGTCGAAAGATGTTTTGTATTCCCATCATGAAACTTATCCACAATGAAGAAGATGCATTGGAATCTTTCATGAAAGGACACCAAGGCCTATAAATAGGCAGCTATCCCACTTTAGACTTAAGAATTCTTCCACGATAATATGGCTTCTCTACCGCGGGAATGATTTGTGCGTGAAAGATTCGAAGAGAGTCAATCTTGCCTAGAAGGTGTTCGTTTAGTATGAAAAGACCCACTAAACCCTCTGGTGCAGTTGCATGAAATATAAGGGTGGCCTGGAATGTAGGGGTTGCGATAAAGTCATCTTTCATGAAAATTCCCAAATCTTGTACCCAACTTGGGGTATTGTGCACAATTGTGTAGTTATGCTTCTGAATGTTTTTTGAATATCTGGTGTGTGTGATCAGTGCTTTCAAGTGCATCAATCCAGGACTTCGATGCAAGTGGTGTATCATACTGAACAGAGACAAGTACTTCCATGAAAATCTATAGAAGAGACCATCATGTCAATAAACAGAGTGGGACTTCATCTAAAGAAGCGAGCTAGGGGGAGTCAACAAGAGTGACCTGAGGGAAGCAGTGAGATATCCTAGAACCTATTTCGAGGCAGTGTTCCTGGGACAAAATGACAGTACCCAAACCTTGTAATCCAAATCTAGTGATCTTTATTAGAATTATGTATTTCTGGCAACCTGTCGTCATATACACCTTGGACATACCCCTTAGTATTGAACCAAATAAAAGTGTTGTGTCATCTCACTGATTTCATATGTTTGAAAAATTTAACAAGTTTCTACCAATGTGGGAAAATGATCCACAATATTAAAAAGAAAACGATGACACCCTGATTCAGCCCTCCCTCTCATGGTGTTTTGGGGTCCTTAAATTGGTATCAAAGGGAGGTTCACTAGTGTTTGATCTGTCTTATACCGCTATGGAGAATTCAGAAAATGTTAGGGGATTCCCCCTCTTCGATGGAGGTAATATTCTTATATTGATGAACAGAATTATATCTCATCTATGATCTCTTGGAATAGAATTCATATTTTCTATAATGCATGGTATACAAGTCACTGATCCAAAAGGCCTGGATATGACTGACAGAGAGAGGAAAATTATTGATACAGATGCTAAAGCATAGAATACACTCACCACATCCCTTTCTGATCAGATCTATCAAAAGGTGAGGAGTTTCACCTCAGAAAAGTCCATGCTATATAAAATTGAAAATATTTATGAAGGAGATCAAAAATTGGAGGAGGTGAAACTACAAGTCCTGCACAATAGGTTTGATGATCTGTATATACATTTTAATGAGAATGTTGACTCCTTATTCAATCAAATTACTAAAGCGGCTGGATCAATTCGGGGTCTAGGCGATGAAATCAAAGACATTGATATTGTAATTAAAATATTAAGAAGAATTACAACCCTATAAAAATAAAAAGTGTCAGACCTAGATGAAAGAGATCTTTCCAAACATTCTCTATATGATCTTCTGAGTAGCCTCATGTCATATGAGATGAGAATCAATCCAGAATATGCTACAAATCGAGTGAGAAAAGAAATGGTGTTCAAGGCCACGGGGAAACTAAAAAAAATCGAAACATAGTATCGGTGAAGATGATGTGGAAAAAATATTTTACACACTCCCAAGAGGATTCAGAAGGGAAAAGGGGAATTCAATGGGATGTTACATCTATCTTGCATTCATTGTGTCAAAGTTGGACACATTTCGTCTCAGTGCTTAAGAAAGATCCTTGATGAATATAGTGAGGATGAAAACAATGAGAAGCCTCGGAAAAGGATTTTCAGAAAGGGATATTTCAATTCTAGAAAGAATGTACTGAAAAATATTTTTATCTGTGAAGAGAAAGATGTTGATAGTGAATTTTATGAATAAGAAGAACCGAAATTTAACACTGGAAACCATTCTTCAATGATTGAAACTATGGAAAAATCCAATCCATAAAATGAAAATAGTAGAGATAATCAGTTGGAAACTAATTCCAATTCTAAGGTGAAACTTATAGAAGTTTTTTCTATGATTAATAAAAAATGTAAGAGTTGAAATAAGTGGAAATCCATTATAGAAGAATCATATGATTATGTTTATAATCTCGAAGATAAAATTGAATGACTAGAATTTTTTTTGAAAGTACACTCTAAAATCCTAGAAAGCACTGATGATTTTGTGGATCTGAAGCAGAGAATTTAGAGTAGGAAAAGGACATCAACGACCTCACTACTAGACTAGAAGAAAATACCAAGACTGATGATGGTCTTGAAGAGTAAGTTGTAATTATTTGTACTAATCATTATAGTGAATCAATTTTAAAAAAATCAAGGAAGAAAATAAATGTTGGAAGGTACTCAGAGGATGACCTGTTGGAGAGAGAAAACCATGGTTCTAATTATGCTGAAATATTTTTGAATGATCACTGACATGTCTACATCGAAAATAGTGGAATTGGTTGTGAGTACAAATCATCAAATTTGGAAAATAAAGGTGACCAAAATAAAGGCAATTTAAATGTGGGTGATGTGGAAAATCCCATGAAGTGCTGAAAAAGAAACCCCCAATTCAATTGGAAATAATAACAAAAGACTATCCTCAAGCCTCCAAAAATAACTGGTAGTCAAACTACTATCCCACAATATAAGGAATGAAGATAATCAAAAGTGAGAAGAAGATTCCATTCATAAAGTTTTTGTTCTAGAGATATCTGCTCCATACCATATCTTTTAGCAAAGAGGCAAGAATATATTTGAATAGAGAAGATATGGGGGTTCAACAAAAGAGAAAAATGCATATCCTAATTATTTTTGAATAAAAATTTTCTATGGGTATTGTTTTTTGTTCTAAAATTGGTTATAATATCGTTGATTATAGGCAGAGGGGGGACATGGAAACCTCATACTGGAGTCCGATAAAAGTCAATGTTCATCAACAAGATAGTATTTCTCTTACAAATATGATTACTCCTCCGTAAGAAGATTTCAACAATAAATAACCCATATATATAAAAGATATAATTTAAAGGCCATTAGTGTCCTACACTCAGAATAATATCTCATGGACCGAAAAGAAAAAATTGAGAAATCCAACCTTGGAAAGGTAGCCCCCAAAGCTACAATAATCAACAACACCTGGATTCACGATATTGGTTGTTTGTCTCGTATGACTGGTCATGCAAACCTGTTAACAAATGTCAAGTAGAGGGTTTATGGAATAGTATAGTTTTGTAGTGATGGAACACTAAAAATCAAATGTAGTGTAAGTACTAAACTAGCAAATGGAGGGCTAAAAAAATTAAAGTCCTTTATGTGGATGGCCTACATCATAATCTCCTCAGAGTGAGTCAACTCTAGGACTTAGGACTTGTAATTACTTTTAATAAAAAATGATTCACTCTGAAGGGAAAGAAAAAAATTCACTTATGAAGGGATGCCGAATAGAAGGAAACCTATATCATGTTGATAGTAATAAAAAAATTGTTACATGACTATTGAATAAGAAAATAACTTGTGGAATCATAGATTGGGGGACATCAATCAACAATAAATTTATAAACTATAAAAATTTAATATTTTCAAAGACATTCTCAACCTAAAGCATGAACGTGAAATGTCTTGTGATCCTTGCAGATGGGGGAAGCTAGTCTGCAATTCATATCATCCATAGAAGAAAAGGGAATTTCATCTTCTTGATCTCATTCATATAGACATATGTGTCCAGATAAATGTAATAGGAACTTAGAAGAAAGATACTTAGTTCTTTTCAAATAATATTATAGGATAATGGCTTGTGTAATGGTTATACACAAGAAACGACAGGTTCCTGAACTCATGAAAACATATCGCCGAATAACTAATAATGATACAAGACAAACAATCAAAGTGTTGTGATCTGACAATAAGGGGGAAAACACGTCCATTAAATTTGAAAATTTCCTAGAAAATCATGGGACACAATATGAGGTAGCTGCTGTAAAAAATCCACAACAAAAATAGGGTTATTGAGAGTAGAAATCGATAGGTGGACAACATGGAATGAACTGTGATTATTGAGAGTCATATTTCATGAAATTATTGGAATGGGGCCATCCAAGATGTAGTGTATATTCAAAATTGAATAGGAATTTTGTGAGTGAGACTAAGACACAATATGAATTGTGGAATAGAAGGAATCCCTCTTTGAAATACATTCATGTTTTTTGGATGTAATTTCTTCATCAGAAACAAAGAATGAATTCAATGGAATTATGGTGAGAATGTTGATGATGGAATTTTCCTTTGATACTCAATGAAAATAAGCCTATAAGTGTTTCAACAAGTGCTTAAGAAGGATTGTGGGAAGCGTTAATGTTAAGATCATTGAAGAGAAAACCACAAATTCTCCAAGTGTTTCATATACTGATTTGATAGAAAGTGAGGAAGAAAGTGAACATGGAGTAAATAACAATACAGAAATAGAGGAAGGTGTACAAAACTCCCAGGAGTCACATCATGATGTTGACGCAAAAGAAGAATCTGATCAAGAAACCTTGGCTAGGGAAAATGAGACTAAAACTCCAAGGAGAAATTGAATAGATGAGATTGATCCATCTAACATAATTGGTGACAAGAGTGAACCCCCAAAAACAAGGAGGATGAGGAATAACACACAATCTGCATTTTTATCAATTGTGAAAGCATCCTTATTTGATGAAGGTGCAAAGGATGAATCTTAGTTAAAATCCATGAATGAAGTGTTAGATCCGATTGACAAGAATCAGTCATTGGATCTAGTCAAGAGAGTCGATGTTCATAAGGTGATTGGTACAAAATATATCTTCAAGAACAATTTTGATGAGCATGGACGTGTTATTATAAATAAGTCACGACTGGTATGTAAAAGTTATTCCCAGATTGAAGGTGTTGATGTTGAAGAAGAATTTTCTTAAGTGGCTAGACTGGAGTGAATCGGGATTTTTATTACCATTGAACTCCAAAGAGGATATAAAGTATATCAACTGGTTGTAAAGACAATATTTTTCAATGGTGTTCTTGAAGAAGAAGTCCAAATTTAACAACCAGTGGGTTTGTTCTTGGTATGGATGAAACAAATGTATTTAAAATAAAGAAATAACTATATGGTTTGAAATAGGCACCACGGGCATGGTACTCCCAACTGGATTATTATCTCAATAAGCTGGACTTCAAAAGAGGAGGAGTATATTGCAATCTCTTGCTGAAGAATTATCCAAAAGATCAGTTCTTGGTTCTAGTTTATGTTCATGACATTATATTTTGTGGCACTATACAGGACTCAGTAGATGAATTCGCCAATCACATGAAATCAAAAAGTTAAATGTCTATTATTGGGAAGATCACAAATTTCATGGGGATTCAGGTGACTCAAAATAAGTATTACACATTCATTTGTTACGAAAAGTATTCAAGAGATCTACTGAGTAAATTTAATATTCATGAATCAAAACCAATGTCAACTCTGATTGTGGTTGTAACCAAACATGGAAAGCATGAGGATGTGACCTCTGTAGATCCCACAATGTACAAAAGGATCATTGGGAGCCTATTGTACCTAAAAACCGCACATCCATACAATGTCTTTGCAATATGCTTAGTAGCTCGCATTCATGTTAATCTGACGGAAGAGCATATGGAAGCAGTAAAAAGAATCATGAGGTATAGTCACGGTACTCAAAATTGTGTCTTATACTTTTCTATAGGAGGGGATAGTGATTTATCAATATTTTATGATGTTTAATGGGCTATAGATATAGTTGAAATATATTCCACCATTGGTGAATCATTCTATTATAGGAAGAACTTGGTGTCTGGTTGAGCAAGATAAAAGAAAGTACTTCTATTAGTATTGATGAAGCCGAGTATATCTCTGATACAAAGGAATGAAATCCAATACTGTGGATAAAGAAAAACCTGATAGATATTGGTGACGAGGGGAAATAACCAATGGTGATTTACTTTGATAACAAGAGTGAAATTGATCATACAAAGAATCGTGTTCATCATTCTCGTACAAAACACATTGAAATAAAATATCACATTATTAAGTAAAAAAGTTAACAAGGCATGATTTTATTAGATCATGTCGAAGATAATAAGAAAGTGGTTGATATCCGGACCAAGCCACTATCAGAAACTGTGTATAAGAAACATCGGTTGAACTTCAGTGTTCAGCCACCTCCTAGTGCATTAGGAGGTTACAAATTTCCCTTCTCTCATGTTCATTCAACTATCTTAATCTATTTTGTGGAAGTGATTCGAGATTATGGGGGAGTTACATCTAGGGAGAGTATTCTATGAGATATAAAATGGATGATTATCCATCAAAGGGTTTATTTCCAATGGGGTTGAAATGGATAGAATGTGGTGTATCATAATTACCGAAGATGGGGAGAATTGTGGCTAAATATTGAGAGAATCGGGAAGGGGGAATACATCCTAGTGTTATGAGAAAATAGTTAGAGCTTTCATTTAAACACATGAGAATATAATTTAGGTTTTCTCTCTAGTTTCATACACCGAAAATTTCTCACATAGACTTAGATTGCTGGATGAGTTGATTCTGGAATATCTGGTTTTAATAGTGGTCGGTGCTCTTTTGACTATATCTGGAGATTTCCAAAAAACCCAAAGGAAGAGATTGTTGGATCAAAGGTTTTTATTTTCTAAAAAAGAAGTTGGGCTTGTTTTTGTTTTCAATCTAGTTTGGGTTGATCATGTTTTCTAATTGGGACATGCACTTAAGACATTTTTCTGAATCCGAACGTCGAAAAATGGAAATGTCAAGGAGTGTGCCGATGATGATGCGACACGAAAGGGGTTGCACACCCAATGCGATGTCAAAAGGGGTTTAGAAGGCTCATCATAAAACATATTCGTATCGATGGTGATGCATTACAATCTTGCGCACATGGACACCAAAGCCTATAAATAGGCATCTATCACAAATTAGACTTATGAATTCTTCAACAAAATTTTGGCTTCTCAGCCATGTAACAGATTTGCGCACAAAAGATTGGAAGAGAGTCAATATTGCAAGCAAGGTGTTTGTTTCATCTGAAAACACCATGTGAAGCCTCATGTGAAGTTTCACGAAATATAAGAATTGCGTAGAAAGTAGTTGTTGCATGAATGTCATCATTAACGATAATTCCCAAATCTTATGCGCAAGTTGGGGTAGTACGCGCAAGTGTTTTGTAATGATTCTAACAGGCTTTTGAATATTGGGTGTGTTTGATTAGTTATTTCAAGCGAATCAATTGGGGAAATTGATTCATGTAGTGTCTCGTGCTGAAAAGAGAAAAGACTTCAATAAAAATCTATTGAAGAGACCTTTATGTCTCTAAACTGAGTTGGACTTTATCCAATTCTTTTATCTAGGTGGATTCAATGGAAGTAACCCAAAGGAAGCAGTGATCTATCCTTGTACCTATTTAATGTAAATGTGCCTAGGATGGAGGGATTGTTCCCAAACCCTATATTCCACATCTATTAATTTTTATTTCAATTAGTTATGTCCAGCTACGATTCATCATATGCTCCTTAGACGTAGCCCTTAGCGGTGAACCAAGTAAAAGTGTTGTGTCGTCTCCCTGAATTCAATTGTTTGATAGATTTACCATGTTTTTACCAATGTGGGAACAAGATCCACAACATTAAAAATAAAAATATTCCTCCCTGATTCACCCCTCCCCTCTCAGTGTGTTCTGGGGTCCTTCACATCCAAGGATTGGAAGATGGGTGAATATGATCCATTAGACCAAGGGATTATGGGGCTAGGATGATAGATCTATACTAATCATTGTTTTGAGTTATTCGTTATTATATAAAGACATATCTTATACAAATATATCTGGTCAAGGGATTCCAAGGGATTGGAAGAATGATCTATATTGATCATTTTATTGAGGTATTTCCTCATAAGTAAGGATATAATTTTAGAATTTTTAAAAATACGGATATCTTAATTCAGGATTTCTGACTTCCTTAACTCATAATGATAATGAGTAAATTATTTTATAATTCATTTTATTCATTATTAATAGTTTATAATGGATTATTTAACACTATACATATATATATTAATGTTTTTAGATAATTATATTTATAATCATAGTTTTATCGAACCATATGTGATACTGATAAAAATTATAATACATCAGATGCTATCTGGGTCTTATTTTTATACAATGATCTTCGAAATAAATCTGAGTCCAATATTTTTTCATAAGATGTTATTATTGTTTTAGTATAAAATGTGAAACCAAAATTCACCCCACCTACTATAGCCATCATAAACACTTATGATCTAACAACATATTCTTTAGGCCTATGTGAGTGAAATCTTAGTATATGAAACAGGTGTATTAGTTATGTTCTACAGTGTTATATATATAATTTAGTCTAATATTTTATTCTTATTCTAGAATTACAAATGCATAGTATCTCCCCATTTTTTAAAATATATATATAATACGACCCCTTCAATAAATACACAACAACAATTTAATGAATTATATATAATGGGGAGAGGGGAATTTTAAAAAACCTTCAAGTTGAAAGTGGTAGTTGAACACCAAGGAGTAACCAGTGATTCTCAGATATTGGATTATCCATGGTCTTAGGCATGATATATTCCAATTATTAATAACTATCAATATAATTTATCGTATTTAATAATTTATATACCTTTTAGTTAATGAAATAACATTTTATTTCAATGTTTTTGTTTTAAGAGTGTTATGTAGGATTCTTTATGATTTTAAATAATCTATTGTTTTAATAAACAGACTAGCATAGGTTGTTACACCTTTTCATCTATATATATTAAAATTTCTATTTTTTCCACTAAAGATGTGTGCATGCTATGGTTATTGAAATACATTCATATTCAAAAATACCATGAGATATAATCTCTTATTTCTTACTCATCCATTCCACACACTTAGTTATAAAACATCCCCACCACTTATAGTCTTTTTTCCAACCACATAGCCAGCTCAGTTAGTATTAGAAAAGGATTATAATAAATTTTATTTTTCTACATTAAAGATAAAATTATAAGTGATATTACCTTTGTTTCACCTCATAATTGTATTTACATGTGTGAGATGGTCCACATTGGAATATCATTGAAAATGTGATTCCAAACATGCAACATAGGAAATTCTAGCCAAGTTACTATTAAGATCAACCAAATCCCAATAATGACCTTGTATAAGGTAAGATTCACTAAATTTCAATCCCCATTCATCCCAAGATTGGTTACAACTATAATCAGTGTTGACATGGGTTTTGAATCATGCATGATTAACTGCCTTAGTATCTCATTTACATATATATTATATGAGATGAAAGTGTATATCTCTTTCTAAATCATTCAAATCTCAAGAAAATAATTGATTTCATCAATCTTGGAAATTTAAAATTCTGATCTCATTAAAGAAGTAAACTCCTACAAAAACTTTTATTTAAATCCATCAAATTTTATATTATCCACATAAACCAGCATCATAAATTATTCATCCTTGGATTTCCTCACATAAAGGCTATTATCAACACCACTACTTTTGAATAAAATTTTCATCAATATAAATAAATCTAAGCATATATGCATGTAGACGTTTTCAGTCCATATAGGGCCTTTCATAACTTGTATAAACCATTTTCATCATTTTCAATTTGGAAACCTTGTATTTTTTCAATATAAACTTCTTCCTTTAGTGTCTCATTTAGAAATATTATCATCGCATCCATTTGAAAAATCTAAAACAACTTTTTTATTTCCACTACCAATAAGTCTTTGATTGAGTCATGAAAATCCATTAGAGACAAATATTATTCAACATCAACACCTTCTATTTGTGCCAGGCCATTATATAATAATAATTATTTATTTTTGATTTACACATCCATGTTCATTTAATTTATTTTTGATGAACCACTTTTTCTTGACCACATTGTAAAGGATAGACATTTCTAAGAGTTCCAAAAAATCAATTTTATATATTTTCTCATTCATGTATAATCCCTAAAATATATTTAAGAAGTTGTTTGTTCCACTTTTTAAAATAAATTTTCATGCTCTCTTTCCATCATTGTTTTTGTATGAGTTATTTTAGCTCTAGTTATAATTACATTTTAGGGATTTACATCCATCCTTCCACCACATCCTTTAGATAAGGGTTGGATTTCTTTAGTAACTATTTATTATTTTGATTCAACTTCTATTTCATCAACATTTAATAAATCTTTCAAAACATGAAAATTTGGATCAATTTCCTCATATTATCCCCTTAATTCAAAATTTTATCTCCCATGATTTCTTTTAGATTTCTCCTCAATATCTTTAATATATTTAATTGAATAATTTTTCCCAGAATTTATTTTTTTTTCATTTGAAGGACACTCTTTTTTTTATTTGACTAAGAACACACCCTCATATATTGTATCTATGTACTTTCATTGTTTCCCATTTTAATCCCAGAAATATCATATCCTTCCCAATACTTGAATGTTTTTCAATTAAGGCTTCATTATATTCCAAATTTTATATGATGTTATTTCTTATATAGGATATAGAAAATCCATGTTTTGAGTGTACACCTTGACCAATATTTATTATTTCGTATAGTGTTGTGGGACACCACATTTGGTAGGTAATTTTTTGGCTATATTATTCAATATTTTTTTTAAATCAATTATACAATTCTATTTTTGGGTCATAATCGAGGATATTTCAGGTTTGATTTTATTCCTATCATGTAATTTTTCTACGTTAATAGATGTGTACTGTGTTCCATGTAATGGCCCAGACCTCTCTAGTCTATTCCTTTGCTGAAATATGGTGTTTCAGGTGTTCTGGGAGTTCAAAAAGACTCATCCCCCCACTATATTTCAAATTTCCAGTTCTCTGAATAGTGTTTCCGATTTTAGAAACCGTGTTAGGGTGAGTCTGAAAGGGTGATACAGAAACAGTGAGACAGAAACGGTGAGATAAAATCGGTGAGTCGGAAATGATGAGTTAGAAACGATGTCCCAGAAATTGTGAGACAGAAATGGTAAGATAAATACAGTGATACAGAAATGGTGAGACAGAAATGGTTAGTTAGACAGTGTCATAGCTCATGAATAGAGTTTCCATAACTATTTCTTATTTCCTTTGCCAAATTTCTAGATTTTTTCCATTTCTCCCATTTAACATTTACTTTGATGTAAAACACATTTATGGCCTTTATTTAAGGGATTTATGGCCGAAATAAATCCCATAACTCGTATATTAATTTTCCTTAGGCCCATTATGCATTTACATTATCAAACGTCGTGGTTTAATGTGATGTGATTTTAATGGAAAATCCACTATATCTTAAACTACTACTCTGCTAAATCATATATATAGACAAGATATATTCCTCCCTTATTCATTCAACATGTTCTCTAGTTCAAGATTCTTGAACCATTCCTTATTTCATATAGGAATCGTGAAACTAAACTTTTCACGGTGGATTGGTTTACCTCGATGTTCTTTTTACTACAAGTGCACCACCTGTTTTGGTGCAACAAAGAAGTATCCATCAATCATCGATATAAGGTATGATTTATCATTGTTATTTTGGGTCAAACTTCTCTTATTTATCCTTGAAATATTATTGCATGTGATCTCCATGCTTCTAATAGAGTTTTTTGGGTTTTGATTGGTGTGGTCGTGCAGCGACATCCTCGGGTGGATGCGGTTGTCACGGGAGGAGGCGATCGTGATCCATTGTGTGGATCGTTCTCGTATAAATATCCTTAAGAACTTTTTAAGGTTGTGTGTTAATTTCATCTCCTTTTTTTAAACATGAAACTATATAGTTATCATGTTTTGGCCTCTGGATCACAATGGAATTGATGTAATATGTAACGACCCAAACTTTCATTAATGGAAATCCCTCTTGGTCTAATTAAATGTCTCTTTATGTAAAATATTTATTATAAAGTTTCAAATTCTTTTGTTTTACGTTTTTCTATTTTAAAATATAGTTATGAATTATGACTGTTGCTAATATAGCCATTGAACAGTGATCACATGATTATCATAAATATAGGTCTTTAACAAATCCAATTTATTCAGACAAAGGAAGTGATGACCTAATCTAGTAGACCTTCTCCATATGAAGCCCATTTTTCAGAGCTTAGAAAATAGGTTGTGTATTTGGGCTTCACTCTTGACCAAGACCAATCCAAGATTGAATATTTTATTTTTGATTAGGACCGCCTACGTGAGAAGTGGAAGTTGATAGGGATTACCAACCGAGCAATGTTATCTGAACCACCCGAAAAGTCTACCACGATTGCACACCTTACTCTTCGGTCTTTTGTGGGTATTATAAGGGGTTATGTAACAAGACACTATTACTATGGTTATGTACATTATTTTGGTATATAATAATTAATATACTTTCATTTTATTATTGTTACCTTGTAAATAGTTTTTAAAGCACAAATAGTATTTTTAGTTAATGTTCAACTAAGAAATCTATTTTGATGAATTAATGGATTTTTTAATTAAATAATATTTTAATAAAATATTATTATTATTATATTAAATTTTATTCAGTACAAATTGTCGTATAATTTTATGAATGCAATTCTAATTTTTATTAACTTTTGAAAGCCATTTTTGTTAATAGCCATGAATTTTTTATAAATGTTAGTGTTTATTTTAAAAGTGAAAATTAACATATTTAAAAAAATATTTAGATAAAATGAATATTATTTATGGAGTCATGTTTTTGAAATTTTCTGACGGTGATTTTTTCATAATTTTCTAAGACCGTCAAATTTTTGGGAAAAAATTAAATACCGTTTAAATATATAATATGTTTTATGACATCACAATGTCCGAATAGTGATGTAATAAAATAAAATAAACGTTATGTTGGGAAAATATATGTTTTTCCATTAAAATAATTTGATTTTGGATTTTTTTTATTTATTTTTCAATGCTTTAGTGCACCCTTCAATACTTATTAAACATTTTGTCTTTTTAAATTGTTTTCCTTGAGAGTGTGACTCACCTCCACATAAGAGACCCCATTATTTTAAGAAGTTAGAACATTGGCCTTATAGAAAAAATCTACACTTCCCTTTTCCAAAAAACCATGGGCAAAAACCATGGTCTGGTTTGTGGTGTGGATTAGTTTAATATGAGCTGTCCCAAACCTAAATAATAAACTATTCCCTCACCTTTCTTATATAATCCCACCCATGCTCCCACTTTCTCCTCACTCAAAGCCTTTGTAGTTTGTCAAAAACCTTCCATCATCTCTCTAGAATACTCCAAATCTTCCCCACGCTCCCAATAATCCTCTCTTAATCCTCTCTTAATCCTTTTGAAGAACACTTCCAAGTAAGGGTTTTTCATCATTTCTCATTTTTTGTCCAATATTCCTTAAATTGGTATGCCCTTTTAATTTAAATTATAAATTTTGGGGTATTGCTTCGAACCCCCCCATACTTCCCTATTTATGTTTTAATGAGGTGAGACCAATTTTTCTCTCATTAAATGCCTCCCATGTACACACGTTACTATGCCGAAATTCCAAAAGAAATTTATATCCCGTCATTTACATTCAAGCAATTATTTTGTATCAGGAATCAAAATTCCATGAAATTTGTTGGGGTAGGTATATATATGACCCCCTTACATTACATGTCATTTAAATATGATGAGACACCACATTCTCTCTCATCAACCATTTTTATGAGTTCTTATGTCACACTGTTATGCTACCGAAATTTCTCCGCTCTTTTCCAAGCCAAAGTCATTATATAGTGAATACCATGCCCATTTCTCTATCTAGGGTATTCACCTTTATGCACATTTACTTATTGTTTAAATAGATTCATGTATTTATTCCACATTCATTTATCGTGTAATAAAATATTATGGTGAATGCTTCAATGTTGTATGATCCATGTGGCATACTTATGCATGAAATGAAATGTTTAAGAAGGGTGCGCCCCAATAGCCCTCTAATGCATTGGGTAATGTATAGTATCATGATAATTCATGTGAAATGGGTGTTTACTCATGATAATTCATGTTCAACGAGGGTTTACTCATACATCATGTGAAATGAGGGTTTACTCATGCTCCATGTGCAATGACCCTTGGATAATGCTAATTCCATATTAAGTGTTGTTGTCACATTTCTATGTTATGATTATCAAGCTTTATCATTAATTTTTTCTAATTTTCTATTATTCTCTATTGATATTCCTACTGTTTAACATTTATTTTATTCATCATATTATTTCATGATTATTCAATTACTGGGCTTTATTGCTCACCCTTTTCTTATACATGTCCTCAGGTTGTCCCATTCAATGCTATGTACGAGGGAATGTAGTGTTCATGTAATGGATGTTTTCAATAATGTTTTTGTAAATCATGTTTTAAGTTGATATTTAATGATCCTAATCCCCATAGAAACTTGACCTATCGAACTTATATGTTGTATCAAGTGAAGTTTGTGTAATAAATTATGATTAATTATTTAATAAATAGTAGGGTTGTCGTAGTTGGTATCAGAGGAGAGATTTAGTTATTTTGGGGATTAGGATTAGAAAACCCTAGTAAATATTTAGATATGATACTAAGTATAATAAAAACATCCCTATGTTTTGGTCAGTATTGAGTAAGTGCTTTATCAAGAAAATGAATCTCTATTTGGATACGAGTAGGTAGAGGCGGCTCTAGCACAGATGTATCCTTGGGGTAAAACCTGAAAACACTACTTTAAACTAGACTCGAATGGGAACTGGTGCATTAAAACGGGCATTGATGACCAATCGGTTACGACACTCCCAGCGTATATGCTTTGGTATATTCACTAGCTTATGTAAACCATTATTAAGATACAAAAAAATTCCCTAATAATATATGTTAGAAGGTATATCATGGATAACATTAATGAAAGCCAATAGATTCATATATTAAGGAAATAAAATTTATTTGTAAATCATCAGTTCTGTCCTTGGATTACCATTTATGTGTTACCCCTTACTTTCCATTTATTTCATCCAATTTTTGGTAATAGGAGGACTCGAGATAACAACCGATTTGAAGATCAATGTGATGACTGTACTAATGAGACGCACAATCCAATGGGAGTGGGAATCGCAAACTATTTCATGATTCTCTCTCGTCTATCTCAAGATTTTAATAGAAACATGCGTCAAGAGAAATGTTCAACCCCCCCCCCCAAAGAATGAACAAGTCACTATCAAGAGCATCATGTGACAAAGGAATCCTACTTTTAAGGGATTATCTGATCCCTTAATCGCTGAATAATGGATCGAATCCATTGAAATGATCTTCTCCATTTGTCAATGTTCTGAACAATGTTGGGACCAAGTTGGATGGATAATAAAGTAAGAAGGGTTTTTTGTTACAGAGTTTTGTTTTTTTTTGTCAAAGAAGTTAAATCAATTCACTTTGTAATGGACTTGAAATTTGGACGATTGTTGCACTGATCCTTAGTTTGAAGAACTTGTGTCAAAGGTAACACATTTTTTAGAAAAAAATGAAGAATTGTGAGGTATCATTCATCTATGGATGATTGTTGAAGAAAGAGAATTTGAAGTAGACCATTCAACTCTTCATGATTTCATGAGAACCATGCAAGAACTTACTGGAAGTATATAATCATATGATTTGCATGATTTTAAGAATGATGGTTGAATAAGAAGAGATAATATGGAAGGGATTGGAATTATGAGGTAGCCATGAAATTCACATTGTATCAAAACTAGATGATTCTTTTCTTGTTTGTGTTTCAAAAATATCATATGTTTGGAGAACTTGTGATGCAATCCTTATGAAGGATAGGGAGAGTAAAGAAGTGTTTTTGGAAAATGAAAGAAAGAGGCATGCAATTGAAAAGTGGCGTACAAGTGTGGTGTGAAAGTATAAGTAGTGTGCAAGTGAATGTTGCACGCAAGTCATATTTCAAGATCATAATTTCAAAATATGGCAAAGGAAATAAAGTGTCGCGCAAGTTAAAGATTGTCGCGCAAGTCAAAAAGAGGCACGCAAGTATAAGAATCCCGCAAGTGTGGTGAGCAAGTATATGTGGTGCACAAGTGTATGTTGCACATTGGACATACTTCAACATCATCATATCTTAATATGACAAAGTAAAGAAAGTGTCGTGCGAGTTATGGAGTGGCAGACAAGTGATGGAGTGGCGCGCAAGTGCTGGAGCAGCGCACAAGTATAAGTGGCATGAAATTCAACAAAATTCCTATATATAGATGACTCACCTTCTCATTTTTTAAGGCTCAAGACTTACGAAACAAAATTTGAGCTCTGATCATGTGAGTCATAGGAAGTGGCACACAATCTAAAGTGGCGCGCATGGTGAGGGTTATTTATAAGGCGTGCAAGTAGGGTGGCGCGCAAGTTGTCAGAGGTGTGCAAGCAAGGAGGTGTCTTCAAGAAGTGTGTTGTGTATAAAACAAAGGTGGCACGCATGTTGAGGGTTATTTATAAGGCGTTCAAGTAGGGTGGCACGCAAGTGTGGCGCGCAAGTTGTCAGAGGTGTGCAAGGAGAGAGGTGTCTTCAAGAAGTTTTTTGTGTATAAAACAAAGGCAGCACGCAAGCTGTGAGCAGTGAAAAATAGTGGTGCACAAGTAGTTAGTGGCGTTCAAGTAGGTGGTTCACATGTAGGTGGCGCAAAAGCTGGTGGCACACAAGCTGAGTGACACGCAAGCAGGGAGGCGCGCAAGTAGGGAGGCGTGCAAGCAAGGAGTGGTAGGTAAGCTACTTGCACCAGGAGGTTATTACCAGCTTATGGGTAGGAAAGTGAAGAACTATTTTGAAATATTTGATTTGTGAATGTTCATTGAAAATAAAAAAATCATTACATTACCCTATTTGTGTTAAGAGGGAGCACACACACTATTGGATTGTTTTCAAAGTGCTACACAAGTGTAATGGTATATCCTACTCATTTTATTCCACGACAATGGATTTTTTCTAGTGGATTGTGTCGTACTGGATTGTTTCCATACCATACCAATGACGTAGCTACTATTTTTGAGTAGTGAACCTTGTGAATTTTTTTCTTGTGGATGTGTGTGTTCAGCAGGTAAGAAACTCTTTAACAGGAGGCGAAGGTTATTTCAAAAAGAAAGAAACATAAAAAGGAACAAAATATCACTGATTCACCCCCTCCCCCTATTGGTGATACTTGGATCCTAACTGGGAACATCAATTGGTATCTGAGGGAAAGGTTCCCTTCGTTTATTCTTTGCTGAAGTGGTAGAAGAGAAGTTGTGATGGAGAATCTAAATTGCGTGAATAGTAATAGGATTCTGATTTTTTATTGAAAGAACTATCACATCTGGATGGACAGAATGATGCCATATCTTATGTCTCTTGGTTATGAAGTTCTTGAAACTACAACAGATGGATTTCCTTCTATTGATGACAAGGTTCCTCTTACTCTTGTCAATAAGAAGAATCCTGAAAATTATGGAAGAGATAAAAATGCATTAATTTCATCTCTTTCTAAGAGTTATTTTTTAAGAGTGAAAGGTGTTTCTACAGGCAAAGGAATCTTGGACAAACTGAAGAACATCTATGAAGGAAATACAAAAGTAAAGAAGGCTAAACTACAAACATGGATACTAAAGTATAAGGACTTGAAAATTGGTGAATCTGAATTTGTTGGGGATTTCATTACCAGTATAAATGATATTGTCAGTACAATCAGATTTCTTGGTGAAACGTTGGAGGATTCTACCTTTGTCAAGAAGATCTTGAGAATTATGCTTGACAATATTGATGCTAAAGTGTCTTCATTAGAATATAGAGACCCTAAAACATTATCATTGGATTATTTTCATAGAACTCTCATTACTTATGAGATGATAAGGGAGAATACTATGAAGGGAAAAACAAATGATGATAGATAAAATTCATTCATGGATACAAATAGAGACAAGTCAAAGAAGGATAGTATTGAATATGATGTTGGTGAATCATATTTTGAAGATGAGGTATGTCAATGTTTTAATGAAATTTTGTCCTGGTTTTCTACGAATATGAAAAGAGATACAAAGAAATACAAGGGTAAACTTCCATTTAATTGTTTTGAGTGTGTATCCGTTGGTCACATTACAGCGAACTGTACTCAAAAGAATAAAGAAGAAGACAGTGATGATGATGATAGAAGGCCAAGAAGGTTTTGAAAGATGCATGCTGACAAAGATAAATATTTTTCAAAGGGGAAGGATAAAAGTTACTTCAAATCAAAAAGAAGAATATTTTTATCTAATGATGATGATAACGAAGACATCAAAGTTGAATTCGATAAATTATTTGTTGAATAAACAAGAGAGAATACCTTTATTGCTGTAGTGAATAATGAAGAGTATGAGAGAAATAGTTCAGAAGAAGAAGAAACCCAACATGAATATCATCTAAATGAAGAGTTGAATGAATGCTTGAGGAAGATTAGAAGGCTTGAGAAGGAAAACAACAAGATAATAAATAAAAATTCCACATTAAACAATCAAGAAGGTTTTACTGATGAAAAAATCAAGATGGAATAGGATATTATTGATCTGAAAAATTATCTTGAGAATACAATGAATCATAATGATCATCTTGACATTAAGTTGGAGGAAAAAGAAGAAGAGTTTGAACTTGTCCAATAAAAACATTATAATGACAAAGAAATGAATATCAGTTTCAAAAATTCTATCATAGAAGTTTGTGAATGTTCCAGTAAGAATGAACCATGAAAGGATCCACAAAAGTTACCTTCAAAGGTCTAAATGAAAGAACGAACTCGTTCTGATATGAAAAATGCTTGAAAGACAATGTATGTGGTCCAAGTTAGCAATGATGAAAAATCAAAAGTGCCTAAAAATAAAGATTCAAGAAGGACTTCTAATACTTATTGGTGCTATTAAAAATAAAATGAGAAAGGGAGTTAAAAATGGAAACATGAAGTTTGATGGTCAGCATATTTCTATTAAGAAGGTTATTGAGAATCGTGTTCACAAGTATGGTCATATTAATGTTTCAGAGGAAAATATTCTTTCTATGGTTACTGCGGGTAATTTGGTGGATTCATACACATGGAAAATATGTGTAGGTTCAACCAACAACATTACAAATATTCCACAAGTTTTTAAAGACAAGGATTGAGGGGGAGTCAATCCTTTTAAAATATCATAAGATATCTGATAAGACTGGTGTGAAAGTTGATAATATTTTCCAACCACTAGATACTATTTGTGAAATATGTGATCGACCTGGACATCTTGCCAAGGCCTTCCTTAGTGTGTTACCAAAGCAACAGAAGATCCTTAATAATTCTCAAAATCCAGAGTTTTTAAAAGATAAAAGGGGCAAGTTTGATAAGTCCAAAATGAAAGAGTGAATGGTTGTCTGGCCAGAACACATTGACTTGGCTAGGAAATTGGAGGAAGCACAAGAGAATGTGAAGGAAAAGGAAGAACAAAAAGCTCTTGTAGTTGAAACTGCTTTGAAAGCTACCAAAGGAGAACGCCCATTGATTCTTGATAGTGGATGTTCCACTCATATTACAAGAGACTTAAAGTTGTTGAAGAATGTGAAAGAATTCAAAGACAGAACATTGGCTTTTGGAAATAATGAATCTCTAAGGATCAAAGGTGTCGGATCGGCCATCCATGAAAAAGAAAAGGTCAAATCTAGGAAAACACTATATGTTAATGGGATAAAGCATGACCCTCTTAGTGTGTCACAACTTTGTAATTATGGAAACAAAGTTATATTCAGAGAAGATGGATTTGTTGTATAACTACCCATACTTTACATACATTATTAATACATAAAAATTGAATCACACTTATTAAAACAAATAAAAAACCCTGAAAAGACTTTATAGGTACAATGTCTTTAGAAACTGGGAAACATAAACAATTGGTTCATAAATCATCTACACTGTCTCCCTTTTATTTTATCATATATAGATTCCCTTTTAGCATATCATACTTAATACCCTTCTTACTGACCTGGGGAAAAGAAAACATGCAAAAGTATGAGCTCAAATTTTTAGTAAGGGTAAACAAATGAAATATCAATCACATCATATTCATAAGAACATAACTATTTTGAAATCTTAACCTGCAAGAGAGGTCATAATTTCATAAGATGGGATAAATCATAGTAGTGAAATGTAATCCCAATAATCACAACATGAAACTTTGTTGCATACACACATAATCATAGAGAATCATTTCTTAGTAGTCAAGACTCATTTCCAAGACTATCTTAGCCGACAAATTCCTTTTCCGAACCTAGTTCACTCCTCGTTTCAGTCCTATTTCACTGAACCGGATTAACCTGTCTTTCTAGCCATGTCTATCTCACGAGATATAAATCTTTACCCAATGCATTGGAGGGAGATATAAGTCTCACCCATCTCATAATGAAGCCATTCTTATGTGTGCCACAAAATCATAAATCATACATCACATCATAACCCATGTAATAAAAATGTGACTCTTAAACATCATGCCATCAAAACATAATCCATATACTATAAAAGGACATCATAAAATTAATTAAATAATAAAATAATCAAATAAATGTAAAAACATGTACAGAAACAGAACCCTATATTATCTTAGATGGAAAATCAATTTTATAAAACACTTGAACTCCATTCTTGAGGAAAATATCTTTTCTACTTCAAAAATATGTTTCCTTTCTTAACATGTCATAAAATTTAAAACTAAAAGTAGTTAATTAAAAATAAACTTGAAAACTTGTAAAGTAGTCTTCATGGAAATAATGTTCTATGAAATCATAAAAATCCATTCATGGTGTATAAGTTAAAAAAACATTCAACTCATACTTTGGCCGGAAAAGTCAAAAAGAACCTCAAACTAAAAACGGCAAAAGATTACTTTCATATCATTTACTAAAAACTCAAAAATGGGTAAAATTGGATTTGAAAAATTATAGGAGGATGGAAATAATATTACATATTGAGGAAACATGGATTTGGATGATAAATATTCCCCTGTAAATTCTGAAGTATAAACATTCTCGGAAAAAAATGAGATTGCATGATTTTCCCATACCTTAGGTTTGATATGCTTTGTACGTGTCCGAACCTCCTATATAATGATTTAAATAATTCCATTTACTTATTCTGTAATCATACTCATTTTTATGATATCATATATGGTCATATTCTTGGCTTCTTATTAGTAATATTTCATTGCTACTTGTTATTCGGGTGTTTATTGCTTTATGTTCTTATGTGTGTTTTGTCGAATAAATTCATATTCTTCTTTTTAGGTTAAAGATACCTCATTTAAAGAATGGTATTAGTGTAATATATATAATATTTACTCATTAAATTCATTTATATAATTATTATTCAATTAATATCATGTCGAACGAGTCGCATCCCATCGCTGAGATGGTAGGCCGTACGTACGCACGAGCGATGATATCGTTCCCATGATCATAGAATTGTATTGAAGTGTATGTATACTATTTAAGAATAAATATAATTTTAAAATAATAATATATATTTATTCTTTACACCATTATACCCATCCAAGAATGGTGGTGGTGGAAAACAGATTACACCACCATGTGGAGACGGTATTCCATACATACGCATGCGTGATGATTTTGTTTTTCGTAGGATGGATAGAAGGGGAAATAGGTTTGTTTATTATTTAAAATAACATATCAGTATATGAGTGATAATGATGTTTTTAATTCATAATGAATCATCTAAAGAAGAATAAGTAGAAGAAGAAATAAATTTGAAAGAATCGGTAATAGTCATTACTTCTTCTTTGAAGCGCCTCTTCTTAACCTCCTCTTAGGGCACTAAATATGGTCTTTGAAGAAGACCAGGACCTCTGAAATGTTTCTAGGGATGTTTATAAGGGAAATGGGCAGGTTTTGGCCTAGCTTGAAGGCTCAAAGTGGTGTGAAGAGGAGAGGGATGAGGTGCCCTTTTATAAGGGAGGAGAGGGGAACCATTGGAATTATATGAAATATAAATTTATAATAAATTCCAACCCCAAATAAAAACCTCAACAAATGACTCAAATCCGAATATTAGATGATATAGGGTTGTATTTTCATCAGAAAATAAAATTTATACAAGTTGGGAATTTATTTTAATCATAATCAACATGATTTATCATTATATAATCTGTTTAATTTTGTTTGTGGTAATAATATTCTAAATTTAAATCATTATAAATAATTAATTATAAGTTAGAAATTATACATAATTGTATGCGTTATTACATTTTATTCCATATAAATTTTCATTTACAATTTTCAAATATTTTTGTTATTTTTTAACAATTTTATAATATGTAATTTCTATAAATTAACAATTGTGTCAATTTTGACACTATTTATTTATTTGAGTTTAAATAAACTATATTCAGAATATATGTTCGAACTAAAATATTTAATAGTTTCATAACATGTCATATGTATCTATAAAATTAGTGGAGAACATTTAATAGTTCATATAATATTTATTTTAATACTTTTAAAATCATTTATTTGTTATTTCAATCAATAAAATAATTTCAACATCACTATTGTGTCACAATTAATGATAATTATTTAATCCTTAAAATTATAAATAATTTCATATGGTGTAGATAATTTTATTATATTTTCGGATACTATTCATGTTCGAAGTTTCATGAAGTTTACCACTAAATTAAAATTATTATACTTATAATATTTAAGAGAGTGACATGTTGTCACTTTCTTTGGTTTAAATAATAATTATATTATTTCTTGGTCAAAAGACAATGAAATGAATCTAGTCCGACCATTAGGTGATATGGGTCGACTTTTATTCATAGAATATGATTTTGGAAAATGTTCGGGTAATTTTATAATCTTATATTTACCCTTAATTACCTGATTTACCTTTAACTGCTGTAATTAAAAATTATCGTAGTTACTATTCATAATCTCAAAAAACTAAAAGTAACCAATTAACATAATTTGGACCCACTGAATCCAAATATGGAATCCATTTTTCAAAATTCAAAACACAGAAGTTGCAGTAATTAATTTAAAAAAAACCCGTTGTTAAGCAAACGGGTTTTTAAAAGTTAAAACATTGCCAAAGATTTAAATGTTTTTACCTATATATTCAATGTAAAATTAATGTTAATGACATAGATTATATTAAATGGTAACAATATATTATATTTATACTTTAAAACCATTCAATATTTTAATTTAACCATATAAATTATTTCGATGAAAAAATTTGGTTTTAATTAAAATATAGCGTCTTTTTACTATTCATTAAAATATGAAAGTTATCAGAATAATATGAAAAATTTATCCAAAGTAAATTTTTATATCCTGATTACAAATAAGAATTTTATTTTGTCAAATTGAACTTATAAACTTGTAAAAAACTAGATTTAACGTTTGTGCTCCATCAAAAGGCGGCAAAACTGCATTTTTTTTAAAATACTTGTTTTACCCGAAAAAATTATTTTGTTCTCATACCATTTTCTAGAAAATATGTAAGATGATTAATAATGTTATAAAAAATCTAAATTTAGTTAATACTATTCATAACGGCTAGTCCATAATAATATTATAACAATATATCGTTGTTTAGTGAAACTCGGTGTTGCGTACTACATACGCTATCGAGGAAGGTTGCGATTACATGTAACACAAGACAAGATAGTGTTGTGTGCAGTGAATGATTCCTTTGATATTGTGTATAACATAATACATATAAAAATATACTTCTTATAAAATATCAGGGTGTTTCATTTTACCCCCCATAAAATGAATTTCGCCCTCGAAATTCGTCACTTCGTAACAAACAGATGGGGATACCTCTCCCTCATCCTATCCTCAAGAACCCATGTAGCTTCTTCTAATTGGTGGTTCCTCCATAATACTTTCACCAAGCAAGTGGTATTATTCCATAGAACCTTTTCGCTACGATCCAGATTCTCTATTGGCTATTCTTCATAAGAAAGATCTTGCTCCAGCGGTATAACTTCTAAGCTGAGTACATGTTAAGGATTGGGTATGTACTCTCTCAAGAGAGATACATGGAACACATCATGAACTTGAGATAGATTTGGTGGAAGCACCAATTGTTAAGCTACCTTCCCAACATGATCCAATATTTCAAAAGAACCAATATACCTAGAGCTCAGCTTTCCCTTCTTTCCAAATCTCATTACTCTCTTCCAAGGAGATATTCGTTGGAACACTTTATCACCCACTTCAAACTGTAGGTATTTTGATCAGTTGTCGGCATAACTTTTTTTGTCGACTCTGAGCTGCTCTTATGTGTTGTTGAATAGATCTGACCTTTTCTACCATCTCATCAACAAGATCAGGTCGTAATAGCTTTCTTTACCCAGCTTCATCCAAGCAAGTTGGAGTTCGCCAATTGTTTCCATAGAGAGCTTCATAAGGAGCCATCTGAATGCCAGAGTGAAAGCTATTATTATAAGAAAATTCCACCAAAGGTAAGTGTTGATCTCAAACACCATTAAAATCCATTGAGAAATGTCTTAACATATCTTCTAGAGTTTAAATTGTTCTCTCAGAATGACCATCTTTCTGAGGATGATAAGCAGTGATGAAACTCAACTCTGTATCTTGATTATGCTATAGACATTTCCAGAACTTCGGGGTAAGCCTCATATCTCGACCAGATATAATAGAAAGTGGTACTCCATGCAATCTTACCACTTCCTTTACATATATCCTGGGAAGCTGATCCAGAGAGAAATCTACCCTAATAGAAATGAAGTGTGTCGACTTCGTAAGACGATCAACTATAACCCAGATAGCATTATTGCATTTGGATGTTTTAGGAAGTCTGGTGACAAAGTCCATAGTGATGTTTTCTCATTTCCATTCGGGTATGGGTGATGTTTGTAACATCCCCTTATACTTCTGTCTCTCAGCTTTAACTTGCTGACAATCCAAGTATCGAGACACATATTCAGCAACATCTCTTTTCATGACATCCCACCAGAAGTACTCTTTCAGGACCCTATACATATTCAAGCTTCTAGGATGAATAGATAATGAAGAACTATGAGCCTCATCTAGTAGGTCCTTCTTTAATTCGGGTATGGGAGGAACACAAACCCGATTCCTGATGCTTATTATCCCATTACAATCAAGGTTGATTTTAGGAACATTTCTCACCTTCTTTTGTAACTCTACATCTTCTTTTTGTTCCTCTTTAATCTTCACTTGTATAGATGGATGAAAATTAATTTGAGAAAGATAATATTTTCCCCTTACATTATAATTCCAAGATCCATCCTTTGTAAATCCATAAATATTGGTTCTTTTGTGATCCTCATCAAGGATAAGCTAGCATGGTGTTGTCCACTTAATGCATCTGCCACCTTGTTTTCTTTCCAAGGGTGGTAATGAATTGACCAGTTGTAATCCTTAATCAGCTCCAATCATCTTCTTTGATGCATATTCATCTCATTTTGTGTGAAAATATACTTTCAACTTTTATGATCAGTATAAATATCACACCATTCACCATTAAGATAATGCCTCCAAATCCTTAATGCAAGGATTACGGCAGCTAACTCCAAAAAATGAGTTGGGTAATATTGCTCATGGATTTTCAACTATCGTGAGGCATAATCTATCACCATAACATTTTTCTTGAGAATACACCCTAGTCCCTTCTTGGATGCATCACATTAAATCACAAACATTTATCCACTACAAGGCAGTCTGAGCACTGGTGCACTGGATAATCATCTTTTTAACTCCTTGAAATTTTCTTCACACTCCTATGTCTACATGAACATAACTCCTTTTCAAGTCAACTTAGTTAGTCGATTAGATAACCTTGAAAAATATTTCACAAAACATCGATAATATCCAGGAAAACCAAGAAAACTTCTGATCTCAGTTACTGTTGTTGGTCTCGACCATATTTCGATAACCTCTGTTTTTGCTGGATCCATAGATATCCCCTCTTTTGAGATTATGCTACCCAAAAATGCAACTTTTTGAAGCCAAATTTCACACTTGGTAAATTTGGAATAAATCATCTCCTTCCTTAGGGTCTTTAATACAATTCTCAAGTGATCTTCATGTTCTTCCTTGCTCTTTGAATAGACAAGAATATCGTCTATAAAGACTACCACAAACTGATCAAGATAGTCTATAAAGACTCTATTCATCAGATCCATAATGATATCAGGGGAATTCGTATGACCAAATGGCATCACTAAAAATTCATAGTGTCCATACCTTGTACGAAAATCCATATTTGGTATATCCTCCCTTTTGAACCTTAATTGATGATATCCTGAATGAAATCTATCTTGGAAAAGTATTGAGCTCCACGTAGTTGGCCAAATAAGTCATCAATGTGTGGGAGTGGAAATTTTTTCTTGATAGTGATCTTGTTACGTACTCGATAATCAATTCAGAGTCGCATTGATCCATCTTTCTTCTTCACAAATAGAACAGGTGCTCCCCAAGGTGACGCACTAGGGCGTATGAATCCTTTATCAAGATTCTCTTGGAGTTGTTTCTTCAATTCCTGCAACTCAATGGGGGCCATTCTATAAGGTGTCTTTGAAATGGGCATTGCACTCGGTATGTGTTCTATTGAAATATCAACTTCATGGTTTGGTGGAAGACCTGGAAATTCCTCCAGAAAGACATCATCAAACTCCCGTACAATGGGAATATTCTTAATCGTGAGTTTCTCTCCAACCATTTGAGATAAATAACATTAATTTAGTGGAATCAAGACCCATAATATGGATGAAATTTCCACTGGAATGGTATGTTTATCCTTGCATCGATATACGATCATAGATTGATCGGAAAAAATAAATGTGATTTCCCTTATTTGGAAATTGATATGAGCTCCGTATAAAGAAAGACAATCCATGCCAAGAATCACATCAAATTCCACTATAGGAAGTATCACAAGATTTTCAGAAAGCACTTTCCCACAAACATCAATCGGATAAGAATTATTAACTTTTGATGCAACCGATGTGCCATTAAGAGTTTTCACAGCTAACTCAACATCTAATTGATGAGGTAATACGGTGATACCATTATAAAATTCATTAGAAATAAAATTGTGGGTGGATCTAGAATCAAATAAAACAGTTTCTACTTTAGAGTGGTTGGTAAGCGTACCTTTCACCACTTTGTTATCGTACTCCGCGTCGCTGATAGAAATTGCATGTGACATTACTTTGTATTTATCCTTAAGAGTTTGTTATCATCGATCATCATCAACAACCCTTGGATTAGGGAATTGATTATCATAATTCACCATTTCCTTGCACTTGAAACATTGAAGTGTAGGAGGTGCATTCTTTGTATCCCTTTCTTTGTTCGTATCACTAGAAATCTTCATCCCATCATTGCGGCATTCAAATGCCAGATGACCTTCTTTTCCACATTTGAAACATTTAATTTTCCCTTTTAAGACAACTCCCTCCATGTTTCATTCCAAACTTTGAGCATAAAGGAAAACTCATCTTCTTTTCAGTGTGTTGTTTAGATTTTCCTTTGAATTCCATTTTGCACTTCTTGTCAAACCCATATGACTGATGCATTACTCCAATATCCATTTCAACCTTGAGAGCACATCGAACAATTTCATTGTAGCTATTGGAGTCCCTTATGGATAATGCCCTTCAAAGACTTGGTTTTAAGCCACTAATGAATCGATCTATTTTACTCTCATGTTGGAGAATAATTTTGGAAGATTACCTTGCAAGTCTTGTAATATTTGCTTCATAGGTACCAATAGATTCATCATCCATTTGCTTCGGTTCAAGAAACTCCTTCTCCATCTTTGTTCTAAGAATACGAGGGAAGTGCTTATTGAAAAATAAGTTCTTGAACTCATCCCATTCCATGGAATCAATTTCAACTCTTTCACTCATATTCTTGATATGATTCCACCATTTATCAGCATCACCTTCCAAACGATACACTCCTAAGATGACTTTGTCATGTTCAGAACATTGCAGAACTGAAAATATCTTTTCAGTGGTACTAATCAATTGTTCAGCAACTAATGGATCAGAAGACCCACTGAATGAGGGTGGACACTGCCTCATGAAGGATTTAACAGAATTTTGCTCCTTCCTTTCCTCGTTTTGAAGTCATGCATGGTTCATAGCTTGAGAATGTTGAGTGAGCATGGCTAAAAGATTTTTCATTCTAGCTCCCATAACGTTTGGTTTCTTAGGGGGACAATCATTGCATTTCCCATCGCATTCATCAATAACATGGTTCCTTCAGGTTCTAGCAATTGACTGAAACCAATACGAATTGTGTGAGAAACACTAATCATAATAGGAAAACCACATAATCAAGAATAAAATTTTACACTTAAGGTCTTATCAAAGGTTATTCATGGCCATTTCTAAAACACTAATATTGTGTTATATGCTTAGACATATCCTTAGGGTTCGTACTAAGGATTTCACATCCTAGTTTCCAATGTTTGACTATACCTTTCCTATGATACCAACTATAAAAACCAATAATTTACATACATTATTAATACTTCAAAATTTAAGAACACTTATTATAACATATAACAAAACCATGAAATGATCATATAGGTATAGTGTCTTTAAAAATTGGGAATCATAAACAACTGGTTCATAAATCCTCTACACTGTCTCCCTTTTATTTTATCATATCTAGAGTCCCTTTTGGCATATCATACTTAATACCATTCTTTTTGACTTGGGGAAAAGAAAAAATACTAAAGGGTGAGATGAAATGCTTAGTAAGGGTAAACAAAATAAATATCAATCACATCATATTCATAAGAACATATCATTTTGGAAATCTTAACCTGTAAAAAAGATCATAATTTCATAACATGGGATGAATCATAATATTGAAATGTAATCCCAATAATCTTAACATGAAACTTTGTGGAATACACACATAATCATAGATAATCATTTCTTCATAGTCAAGACTCATTACCAAGATAGTCTTAGCAGACAATGTCCATTTCTGAACCGAGGTCACTCCTCATTTCAGTCATGTTTCACTGAACCAGAATAACCTACCATTCCAACCTTGTCTGTCTCATGAGATATAAATCTTTACCCAATGAATTAGAGGGAGATATAGGTTCCACCCATATCATAATGAAACCATTGTTATATGTGCCACAAAATCATAAATCATACATCATAGCATAACCCATGTAATAAAAATTGGATTCTTAAACATCATGCCATCAAAACATAATCCATATAAGATAAAAGGACATCATAAAATTAATTCCATCATAACATAATCAAATCAATGTAAAAATAGGGATAGAAACAGAACCCTATATTTTCTTAGATTGAAATTAATTTTGATAAAACACTTGAACTCCATTCTTGAGGAAAATATCCTTTCTACTTCAAAAATGTTTTTCCTTTCTTAACATGTCATACAATTTTAAACTAAAAGAAGTTGATTAAAAATAAACATAAAAACATGTAAAGGAAGATTCATGGAAATAATGTTCTATGAAATCATAAAAATCCATTCATGCCGTATAAGATAAAAAACATTCTTCTCATACTTTGGCTGGAAAAGTCAAAAGGTACCATGTATTAAAAACAAAAAAAGATTCCATTCATATCTTTTACTAAAAACTCACCAATGGGTAAAATTGGATTTAAAAAATTGTAGGAGTATGAAAATAATATTAGATATTGATCAAACATGGATGTGGACGATAAATATTCCCCAGTAAATTCTGAAGTTTAAACAATCTCAGATAAAATTGAGATTGCGAGGTTTTCCTTTAACTTAGGTCTGATATGCATTGTATGTGTCTGAACCTCCGGTATAATGATCTAAATAATGACATTTACTTATTCCATAATCATAATCATTGTTATGATTCCATATATGGTCATATTCATAGCTTCTTATTTATAATATTTCATTGCTACTTGTTATTTGGGTGTTTATTGCTTTATGTTCTTATGTGTGTTTTGTCGAATAAATTCTTATTCTTCTTTTTAGGTTATAGATACCTCATTTATAGAATGGTATTAGTGTAATATATATCATATTTACTCATTAAATTCATTTATATAATAATTATTCAATTAATATCATGTAGAATTAGTCGCATCACATCAAGGAGATGGTACGCCGTACGTACGCACGAGCGATGATATCGTTCCCATGATACTGGAATTGTATTGAAGTGTATGTATAATATTTCAGAATAAATATAAAATTAAAATAATCATATATAGTTATTATTTACACCATTATATCCATCAAAGTAAGGTGGTGGTGGAAAACAGATTACACCACGGCGTGGAGACGGTATTCTGTACGTATGCACGCGGGGTGATTTTGTTTTCCGTATGATGGATAGAAGGTGAAATATGGTTGTTTCATATTTATAATAACATATCAGTATATTATTGATACTGATGTTCTTACTTCATAATGAAACAACTATATAATAAGATGTAGAAGATGAAATAATGTTGAAAGAATCAGTAATAGACATTACCTCTTCATTGAAGCGCCTCTTCTTAACCTCCTCTCAGGGCACTAAAGATGGTATTTGAAGAAGACCAGGAACTCTAGGATGTTTCTAGGGAAGTTTAGAAGTTAAATGGGTAGGGTTTGGACGAGATTTAAGGCTAAAAGTGGTGTGAGGAGGAGAGGGAGGAGGTGCCCTTTTATAAGGGAAGAGAGGGGCACCTTTGGAATTATAAGAAATATTAATTTATAAAAAATTCCACCCCCAATTAAAAACCACCAAAAATGACACAAATACGAAGCTTAGATGGGTTAGGGTTGTAATCTCATCATCTAATAAAATTTATTCAAGTTGGGAATTTATTTTAATCATTATCAACATGATTTACCCTTATATAATCTGTTTAATTTTATTTGTGGTAATAATATTGTAAATTTTAAATCATTATAAATAATTACTTATATGTGGTGAATTGTCCATAATTTTATACATTATTACATTTTAGAAAATATAAATTTTAATTTACAAATTTTAAATATTTTTGGGATTTTTAAACAATTTTATAATATGTAATTTCTATAAATTAACAATAGTGTCAATTTTGACACTATTCATTTATTTGAGTTTAAATAAAATATATATTGAATATATGTACGAACTAAAATATTTAATAGATTAATAACATGTCATTAGTATCTATAAAATTTGTGGAGCACATTAAATAGTTCATATAATATTTATTTTAATACTTTTAAAATCATTTATTTGATATTCCAATCAATAAACATTACTGTAGTTACTATTCATAATCTCAAAAAAATAAAAGTAAACTATTAACATAATTTGGACCCACTAAATCCAAATATGGAATCAATTTTTCAAAATTCAAAACACATATGTTGCAGTAATTAATTTAAAATTAATCTCGTTGTTAAGAAAACATGTTTTTAAAAGTTAAAACATTTCCAAAGATTGAAATGTTTTTACCTATGAATTCAATGTAAAATTAATTCTAATGACATAAATTATATTAAATGGTAAAAATATTTTCCATTTATACTTTAAAACCATTCAATATTATAATTTAACCATATAAATTATTGTGATGATAAAAGTTGTTTTTAATTAAAATATAGCGTGTTTTTACTATTCATTAAAATATGAAAGTTGTCAAAATAATATGAAAAATTTATCCAAAGTAAATTGTTATATCTTGATTACAAATAAGAATTTTATTTTTTCAAATTGAACTTATAATGTTGTCTAAAACAAGATTTAAAGTTGGTGTGCCATCAAAAGGCGGCAAAACTACATTTTTTGAAAATACATATTTTACCAGAAAAATTTATTTTGTTTCTCATACCGTGTTCTAGAACATATGTAAGATGACTAATAATGTTATAAAAAATCAAAATTTAGTTTAAACTATTCATAATGGGTAGTCTATAATAATATTAAAACAATATGTCTTCGTTTAGTAAAACTCGGGGGTGCGTACTACATACGCTATCGAGGAAGGTCACGATTGCGTGTAACGCAAGCAAAGATATTGTTGTGTGCAGTGAAAGATTCCTTTGATGTTGAAAATAACATAAGACATAAAAAAATATACTGCTCATAAAATATCAGGGTCTTACTTGTTTTGAAAAGTGAAAATGATAGAAATATAGTTACAAGGGCCAACATACAAGAGGGAATTTGTTCAAAGTTGGCGAGGTGTAAAACTCTTGTTACATGGGTATAGTGGATGAAAATCAGTTGTGGCATAAAAGGCTGGGACATATGTGTTAGAGAAATATGTTCAATTTATCAATGTGAGACAGTGTCTGAGATAAGCCTGATTTATCAAGAAGAAGATATTGGTGTTGAACTATTTGTGAAAAAGGGAAGATTACAAACTCTTTTTATAAGAAAATTTAAATTCTTTCAAAACAACCCTTGGAACATATACATTATGATATATGTGAACCAATGAGAAAGAAATCAAAGAATTGAGATAAGTACTTCATTACTTTCATTGATGACTTTACACGCATTACTTGTGTTATGCACATGAGACATAAGTCAGATGCTCTGAAAATGTTTAAGAGTTTCAGGAGGAAAGAAGAAAAGGAATGTGAGTATTTATTGAAAATTTTGAGAATTGATAATGGTGGTGAGTATAATAATAGAGAGTGTAAATGTTATCATGAGAATCATGGAATTCTGCATGAGTTCAGATCACCATACACACATCAAAAAATGGGGCAGCTAAAATAAAGAATCGAAGCATGGTTAAAATGGGGAGAACCATGTTGCTTGAGCATAGTCTTGATCATTGTTATTGGAGGCAAGCCATGAGCACTTCTTTCTATATTCAAAACCGATGTTTCTTTAGACCAAACTCTGATATGACTCTATATGAAAGGTTCTATGGAAAAACTCCAAGTCTGAAACACTTAAATGTTTTTGGGAGTCTATGTATTAAAAAGAAGAAAGGTGGAAACCTTGGAATGTTTTAGAAAAGAGGAGATGATGGAATTTTTCTTGTCTATTAATTAGAATGAAGAGGATATAGATGCCTCAACAAAAAAACATGAATATTTTTTTATTCTTCAGATGTAGAAGTTTATAAAAATGATGAGACAAAAAAATGTAGTCATATGTTGATGTGGAGGTTGAACAGGATAGAGAAGATTTTGTTACTGATGCTGATAATGTTGTAGACAATTTTAATGCTACTGATGTAGATTAATCTGACTGAGAAATCATGAGTGATGAGGATGGACTTCGAACAACTCATCCTAGGTTGAGGAAACAAGTGGATGATTAGAATATTATTGGAGATAAACATCAGAGGGTTCAAACAAGAAGAACAACGAATGCAATATCACATACTTCTCTTTATTCAAAATTTGAACCGAATGATGTAAATGAAGCATTTGAGCATTTAGAATGGGTTCATGCAATGAATGAGGAGCTTGATCAAACAGAGAAGAATGATACTTAGGAACTTGTACCCAAGCCGGACAACAAGAACATTATTGGTACAAAGTGGGTTTTCCGGAACAAGGTGAATGAAGAAGGAAAGGTAATAATGAACAATGCATGATTAGTTTGAAAATGGTATTCAAAAATTAATGGAATTTATTTTTATGAAACCTTTGCTACGGTGTAAAGATTAGAAACAATCAGAATCTTTCTTGCTATTTTTGAACAAGGAGGTTACAAAATCTTTCAAATTGATGTAAAATCCACATTCTTGAATGGTGTCCTTGATGAGGAAGTTTTTATTGATCAACCTTGTGGATTTATTATTAGAAAGTATGAATGTTATCTATGCAGGTTGAATAAGGATTTGTATGGGCTAAAACAGGCTCTGAGAGAATTGTATTCTAAATTAGATACTTTCTTAAAGAAGTTGAATTTTTAGAAAGGGAGAGTTGGCAGCCATCTCTACATCAATGAATGTTAGGAGTTTTCACTGATCATTATTGATTATGTTGATGATATTATATTTTCTGGAAATAATGAAATATCGTGTGAATAATTTTCTAAGGATATTATGAAGTTATTTGAGATTCCCATACTGGGAGAAATGAAGTACTTTCTTGGATTACAAATTTCACAGAAGAAGAATCACATTTTTTTCCGAGAAATGTATTTTAAGGAACTTATGATGAAGTTTGGCATGGAAAATTCGAAACCATTTTCCACACCGATTTCAGTGGGAACCAGGTTTTCTAAATATGGATAAGGCAAGGAAGATGATCAAAAACTGTTTTGAAATCTGATTACAAGTCTATTGTATTTGATTGCCTCAAGCCCCGACATTGTCTATGACATCTCTTTATGTGAAAGATTTCAGAGGGATCCTAAAGAATCACATATGATTACTGGAAAAGGAATTCTCAGATATATCAAAGGCACAAATAAATCTGGAATCATGTATGATAGATCAAGAAATATTGATCTAATTGGGTATTCTGATACTGATTGGGCATGAAATACTGATGATCAATGATCCATATCTGGTGGAGTTTTCTTTCTGGGGAAAATTTGTGTTAGTTAGTATACCAAGAAATAGAATCCACTAACTCTTAGCACAGCAGAAGCGGAGTATGATGCTGCTACTCAAGATGCAACTCAACTAATGTGAATGAAGACTCAGTTAGAAGATCTACTTGTTCATGTAAAGCTACCATTACTCTTGGGATGAGACAATTAGAGTGAAATAAATCTTACAAGACATTTGGTACAACATTTTCATTCAAAACATATAGATATAATGTATCACTTCATCAAAAAGAAGGTGGAGAAGAATGAATTAATGTTCGAGTATGTTCCTACATCTAAACAAGTTACTGATATATTCACTAAACCTTTACCAAAGGAACCATTTTCAAAATTGAGGTTGAACATGGGTGTACAACATCCTCATAAAGGATGAGGTACGTGTTTCTGTCCCCACTCTCATCTTGCCTTTGGATAGTACTATCAAGGGGGAGAATTGTTTCATAAATCTATCCTTATAGATGGATGCATAAAGGGGGAGTTGTGGGAAGCTGTGAATATAGCATGCATTTGTGTGAACTATTCTAAATGATTATTGGATTGGTTGTAGGAAACAATGTTGTTTTCCAAGAAAGTTGAAGAAGTGATGAACGCTGAAGTAAAAGCTTGAAAGATGTTCTGAAAAAGGATGAGGATATACGATCATTAGATTTCATAGTCACTACTTTTGGACAGCAAGGTTTTGGATGTCAATAATTCTTGTTTCTACAAAGAGTTTTCTCACTTAGGCTTAGAATTGTTGATAACTAATCCATTTCATAATGTTACAATGTTCAGTGATTTATGAATCTTTGTTGACAACACAATCCAAAGGGGGAGATTGTTGGGACCAAGTTGGACGGATAAAGAAGCAAGAATATTTTTCTGTTATAGAGTGTCATTTTTGGTTGCAAAGAAGCTAAATCAATTCACATTGTAAAGGACTTGAATTTTAGATGATTGATTCATTGATCCTTAGTTCGAAGAACTTGTGTCAAAGGTGACAAATTGTTTACAACAAATGAAAAATTGTGAGGTATCATCCATCTAAGGATGACTGCAGAACAAAGAGAAATTGAAGCGGACCATGCAACTCTTCATGATTGTATGTGAACAATGAAAGAACGTACTTGAAGAATAGAATCATATGAATTGAATTATTTTTAAAATGATGGTTGAAGAAGAAGAGAGAATATGGAATGGCTTGGCATTCTATGGTATCCATTCACATCACATTGTAACAAAACCAGACGATGCTCTGCTGATTTGTATTTGACAAATATCATAAGTTTGGAGAACATGTGATGAAATCCATATGAAGGATAGGGAGAGTAATGAAGTGTTTTTGGCTAATTAAAGAAATCAGCACGCAAGTAAAAAGTGGAGCACAATTGTGGCGCACAAATATAAGTAGCGCACAAGTGTGTGTTACGTGAAGTCATATTTTTAGATAATCATGTCAAAATATGACAACAGAAATAAAGTGGCATGCAAGTTAAACATTTTCGCTCATGTATATGTGGCGCACAAGTGTAGTGCGCAATTATATGTGGCATTCAAGTTAATGTTGCACATAAGACATACTTCAACATCCTCATTTCAAAATATGAAAAAGGAATGAAATTTTCACACAAGTGATGGAGAGACGCATAATTGATGGAGCAGCATGCAAGTGTTAGAGCGGCATGCAAGTTCTAGAGTAGGGCGCAAGTGCTGGAGCAGCGTGAAAGTTTAGGTGGCATGCAAGTCACCAAAAATTCTATAAATAGACAACTCACCTCCTCATTTTTTTAATGATCAACACTTAATAAATAATTTTGAGCTATGATCGCGCAAGTCATAGGAAGTGGCACACAAGATGAAGTGGAGGGCAAGGTGAGGGTTAATTATAAAGCATGCAAGTAGGGTGACATGAAAATTTGTCAGAGGAGCACAAGCATGGTGGTGTCTTCATGATGTGTGTTTCGTATAATCCAAATGTGGCACACATGTTGGGAGGTATTCACAATAGTGGCGCGCAAGTAGTTAGTGGTGTGCAAGTCGGTGGAATGAAAGTAGGTGGTGCAGAAGCTGGTTGCGCGCAAGCTGAGTGACGTGCAAGTAGGGAGGCGGACAAGTAGGGAGGTTTGCAAGAAAGGAGTGGTGCACAAGCTGTTTTCACAAGGAGGTTCTTACCAGCTTCTGGGTAGGAAAGTGATGAACTGTTTTAAAAGATTTGATTTTTGAATGATCATTAAGAAGCACAGAATCATTACATTACCATATTTGTGCTAAGATGGATCACACACACTATTGGATTATTTTCAATGTGCTACACGATTTTAAGGGTATATCCTACTTGTTGTATTCTACATTAAAGTATCGTTTTCTAGCAGATTGTGTGGTACTGGATTGTTTCCGTACAATACCAAGGACGTAGATACTCATGTTGAGTAGTGATCCTTGTAAATCTTGTGTTCTTGCGGTTCTGTGTGTTCATCAGGGTAGAAAATCTTTAACATGAGGAGAAGGTTGTTTCAAAAATAAGGAAACATAAAAAGAAAAAGATATCACTGATTCACCCCCTATCCCTCTCAGTGATGATTGGATCTTGACTGGTAACTTCAAAGAAGAGAATGTAATCATGGTTTCTTATTGTATGGAGGTTGAAGTTGATCAATGGTGGATATTGAACAAAAATACGAAGCTTGTGGAGGATATCAAGGCGTTGGAATGGAAGGATTTCTAGAAGTTGTTTTTCAGTAAATATATTTTTGCGCACCCTCCGGCTTAAGATGGAAAGGGACATCCTTGTCCTCATGGAAAAAAGGCAATGAATGTGTCGGAACGTACGTGGAAAACTTCACAAGGCTTGAACAATACTCCTCTGGCATTATCGTTACCCCCAATGCAAGGTAGACCACTCCTTTGGTGTGCTGAAACCTAGCATGCCGAAAGGACTGGCGATCCATGACTTCAAAATATTATAGAAAATTGATGGATGTGCCCTCATGGCCAAAATGGAGATTGGAGAATATCAGGGGTATCATGGGGATAAGAAGCATAAGGTGGAATTAAATTTTTTCGGTTCGATGGATAAATCCAGCGGTGCTAAAAAGATCCAGCACCCCACTTGAAAACGGTGCGGCAAGAAGGACCCTGAAAACTGCCTAAAGGTGATGAGGAAATGTTTTAGGTGTGGAAGAGAAGGGAACCTGGATATTAACTATTGTCAAGAAACACCTGAAGCTACGATAGAGGAGAGGAATGCTCCATTAAAACTGAAACACATGGTGCATTTCTTCAACTTCAAAGGACCATGGAATCATGTAAATCATTTCCCTATGCCAAGGATTTTTGGAGGCAACCAACAGCCTCCATAGTAGGAAGGGCGATCTTTTTCCATCACTACTACTGAAGTGAACCCTGACAACGATGTGTTGATAGGTACACTATTTATTCTTTCGAGAATAGGGAATATACTTTTTGAATCAAGTTTAAAATGTTAAATTATATCTCTAATGTTTAGTAGAACAATCCCATCACCACCACAAATCATGGAAGTGAAGATGTCGGTGAGTACGAAAAATGGGGAAATCACTGCATCCCTTAAATATAACTCCTCCCCTATCATAATATATGGATTAAACATCTTGGAGAACCATGTCATAATCCCTTTGGTGGGATTTAATGCAATTATTGACATGGATTGTATTTCCTTAAAAAGAGCCAACATAAATTTTCGTGAGAGGGAAATCACCCTCCATGTAGAGAATCAACCCCTGATTCATTACAAGTGCATGGAGGAAGATGAAGCTTCTTTTTTCCATAATATCAAGTTTGGATATTAATATACTATTATCATGTGTATCTACCTCATATTGTTGAGTCTAATGAGGAAACCATCCTAGAAGACATGCCTATTATTAGGGAATTCGTTGAAGTGTTCCCGAGGAATTGCTTGGTCTTCCTCCTAGAAGAGATGCTGAATTCTAAATTGATATTATACCTGGGGAGTAGCCAATATCCAATACTTTGTATAGAATGGATTTTGAGGAGCTTGAGGAGCTGAAGAAACAGCTAAAAGAGATTCTTGATAAAGGGTTTATACGCCCAAGTGATTCACAATGGGGTGCACCAGTCCTCTTCGTTAAGAAGAAGGAAGGGTTAATGCACATTTTCATAGATTATTGTGAGCCTAACAAAATCACAATAATGAACTAGTATCCTCTCCAATGAATTGATGACTTGTTCGATCAGCTGCATGGAGCACAATACTTCTCTAAGGTGGATTTTCGGTCAATATATTATCAGGTAAGGGTGAATAAGGAAGATATCTCCAAGACTGCTTTTTGTACAAGATATGCGCACTATGAATTCATAGTAATGCCTTTAGAACTCACTAATGCTCCAGAAATCCTTATGTACTTGATGAATAGGGTATTTAGAGTTTACCTCGACAAATCTTTGGTAGTATTTATAGATGATATTCTAATATTACTCCAAAACCCAGGAGGACCATGAGGGGAATCTAAGAAATGTACTGGAGACCATGTGGATGAAGAATCTCTATGACAAGTACAACAAGTATAAGATTTGGTTTAAGGAGGTATCATTCATGGTCCATATCATTACAATCAAGGGGATATCTATGGATCCATCCAAAACAAATGCAATTGAGGGATGGTCGAGGCCAACATCGGTAACTAATTTCCTTAGCTTCTTGGGGTAAGCTGGATATTATCGACGCTTTGTGAGAAATTTCTCACGATTTTCCAACCATCATAACATGCTAAATCATAAGGGATTATAGTTTTCTTGGAGTGATTAATTTTAAGAATGAATTAAGGAGTTGAAAAGAACGATTATCATTGCACCTGCGCTCACGTTACCCACAAGTGGAGAAATTTTTGTGGTATTCAGTGATTCTTCGAAGAAGGCATAGGGATGTGTGTTGATGAAAAATGACAAATTCATTGCTTATGTTCCAAATAAATTGAATTTTCATGATTAGAACTGTCCAACATATGACTTCTAGTTGGCTGCAGTGATCTTTAATTTTAAAATTTGGAGGAATTATCTCTTTGGGTAGAAGTGTGAAATATATATAGACCACAAAAGCCTCATGTATATATTCGCATAGAAAGAGTTGAACATGTTCCAATGGATATGGTTTGAGATGATCAACGACTATGACTGCTCAATCCATTACCACCCTAGGAAAGCAAACAACGTGGCAGATTCCCTAAGTAGAAAGGATCCATAGATTCTATCATTGATGAGAATTCAAAAGGATCCAATCTTCTTAGATTTGATGAAGATGGATCTGGGAATCAAAAATAAGGGAACATCATCAATACTTTCAGAAATTATTTCTCAATCATCACTTTTTCAATGGTTAAGGGATGCCCAAAAGGATGATGTGCGAATTCATGAAATATTGGAAGCTATCGGAAAAGGGAAATCCTCATATTTTAATGTTAATAAAGAAGGAATTGTGTGATTTGGGGAAATACTATGTGTTCCATCAAGTCTGGAGCTGAAGAAGGAACTTTTTTTGACGCACATAGTTAAAATTTCTCTATTCACCCAGGAAACACAATGATGTATCAAGATCATTGAGAGCATTATTGGTGGGATAAAATGAAGAAGGAGATCGCTGAATTTACCTCAAAGTGCCTGGTGCATCATACAGTGAAGTTAGTGAGGTAGAAGTCTAAGGGGATGATGAAACCATTTCCGATACCAGAATAGTGATGGGATAACATCACCATGGACTTTGTCACGGGACTTATGAAGACATCCAAAGGCAACAATGCAATCTCGGTTGTTGTGGATCATCGTACAAAGGCTGCACACATCAATTCTATTTGGGAGGATTTCTCATTAGATCAACTATAACAAATATATATCAGGGATGTGGTATGGCTTCCTGGAGTACCACTATCTATTGTGTCCGATAGAGATCCAAGATTCACCTATTTGTTTTGGAAGAGACTTCAACATGCTTTGAATATTGATCTGAACTTCAGTACGGATTATCTTCCACAAACTGATTCCCAATTTGAGCGGACTATCCAAACACATGGGGACATGTTGAGAGCATTCTCAATGGACTTTAATGGAGGATGGGATCAATATATTGCTCTGGTTGAGTTATATTATAAAAATAGTTTCCACTCGAGCATCCAAGAAGAATCATATGAAGCCATTTATGGGAAAAGGTATAGAACAATGGCATGTTGGGATGATGTCGGTGAGCGTAAGATGCTTGGATTAGAAATGGTCAAAGAAATGGTGGAGAAGGTGAAAATCATTCAGCAGCATATCATGGCAGCCCATAGTTGACAAAAGAGTTATGTAGATATCGTCAACGATACCTTGAGATTAAAGTTGTAGACATGGTATTTCTATGAATATTTTTGTGAAATAATGTCATGAGGTTTGAAAAGAAAGTGATGTTAAGTCCAAGGTACATTGGCCCTTTGGAGATTCCTGATTGTGTCAGGGTTGTGGCTTATCAACTAGCACTTCCACCTACCATGGCCAAAGTACATGATGTCTTTCATGTATCCCTCTTAAATAAGTACATATCGGACACTTCAAATGTACTCTCTTAAGTGGTGGTACATTTATTGGATCATCATTATTATGAGAAACAACCAGTGAATATCTTAGGTCTTAGAGAAAAAGTTCTACAAAATAAGACAATGCCCCTCATCAAGGTGTTGTGGCGAAACCACAAGTTTGAAGAAGTGACGTGGGAATCAGTGGAAATGAAGAAGAAGAGTTACCCACATTTGTTTTAGTGTGGGAAAATGAAATTTCAGTGTTAACATTTCTTAAGGGGGGGAGATTGTAACGACCAAAACATTCATTAATGGTAATACCTATTGATCTAATTAAATGACTCTTTATGTGAATTTTTTATATAAAATGTCAACTTCTTTGGTTTTATGTTTTTTGATTTTAAAATACGTTTATGAATTGTGACCGTTTCTAATATAGCCATTGAACAGTGATCACATGATTAGTATAAATATAGGGCTTTAACGAATCCAATTTACGTAGAAAAAGGAATTGATGTCCTTATCTAGTAGACGTGCCCCATACGAATCCCATTTGTAAGAGCTCAGAAAAGAGGTTGCATCTTTGGGCTTCAGTCTTGACCAAGCACAATCCGAGATTGAAAAAATTAAGCTTGAGTGGGACCTCCTATGAGAGAAGTAGAAGTTGACAAATATTACCACCAGAACAATGTTATCTGAGCCACCCCAAGAGTATGTCACCATCGCACACCTTACACTTCGGTCTTATGCGGGTGTTATAAGGGGTAATGTGATAAGTCCTTGGTACTATGGTTATATACATTTTTTATATATATAATAATGTATATACATTCATTTTATTATTGTTACATTAAAAATAGTTTTTAAAGAACAAATAGTATTTTTAGTTAATGTTCAACAAAGAAATTTTTTTTGATGAATTAATTTATTTTTTAATTAAATAAGATTTTAATAAAATATTATTATTATTATTAAATTAATTTTTATTAAATATAAATTATCTTATAATTTTATGAATGCAATTTTAATTTTTATTAAGTTTTGAAAGCCATTTTTGTTAAAACCCATGAATTTTCGATAAATGTCAGTTTTTATTTTAGAAGTAAAAATTAACATATTTAGAAATTTATTTCGATAAAATGAATATTATTTATGCAATCAAGATGTAGAAGTTATCCAACGGTGAATGTTTCATAATTTTCTGAGATGGTCAAATTTTTCGGTAAAAATTATATACCATTTAAATATATAATCTGTTTTATGACATCATAATGACTCAATATTGATGTAATAATTTATTATACACTTTATTTGAGTACACTATGTTTTTTACATTAAAATAATGTGATTTTTTTTATTTATTATACAAATATTTAGTGGACCATTCAAGACTTATTAAACATTTTGTCTTTTTAAATTGTTTTCCTTGGGAGTGTGGCTGACCTCTACATAAGAAACCCAATTATTTTAAGAAGTTGGTAATTTTTCCATATAAAATATTATTTTCCACTTCCCTTTTACAAAAACCATGGGCAAAAACCATGGATTGGATTGTGGTGTGGATTCGTTTAATGTGAGGTGTCCCAAACATAAATAATAAAACATTCCCTCATCTTTCTTATATAAACCCACCCAAACTCCCACATCATCCACACTCAATGACATTGTAGTTCGTCCATCCTCATCCATCCTCTATCTAGAATCCTCTAAAGTTTCCCCAAGCTCCCAAGAAGCCTCTCTTAAGCCTCTCTCAAGCCTTTGGAAGCACACTTCCAAGTAAGAGTTTTTCTTCATTTCTCATTTTTGTCCAATATTATTTAAATTTTTTTCTCTTTTAATTTCAATTATAAATGTTGGGGTATGGTATATCACCTCCCCCATACTTACCTATTTATGTTCTAATGATGTGATACTCCTTTATCTCTCATTAAATGCCTCTCATGTACCCCTGTTACTATGCAGAAATTTTAAAAGGAATTTCTCTCCCCTCATTTACATTCAAGAAATTATTTTGTATCATGAATCTAAATTCCATTAAATTTTTTGTGACATGTATCTATATAACCCCCCTTATATTCCATATCATGTAAATGTTATTAAACACCCCTTTCTCTCTCATTAACCATTTTTATGAGTTCTTATGTCATGCTGTTATGCAGCCGAAATTGCACCGCACTTTTCGAAGCAAAAGTCATTGTGCAGTGAATACCATGCTCATTTCTCTATCAAGGGTATTCATCTTTATGTAAATTTTCTTATTATTTTAATAGTATCATGTATGTATTTCACATTCTTTTATCATGTAATAATAGATTATGTTGAATGATTCAATGTTTTATGATCCATGTGTCACACTTATGCATGAAGTGAAATGTTTAAGAAGGGTGGCTCTGGTAGCACTCCAATGCATTGGGTAATGTATATTATCATGATACATCATGTTCAATGAGTGTTTACTCATTATAATTCAAGTGAAATTTTGGTTTACTTGTGCTTCATGTGCAATTAGGGGTTACTCATGCTCTGTGTGCAATGAGCCTTGGCTCATGCTAATTCCATGTTAAGTGTTGTTGCCACATTTCCATGTTATGATTAAAATGATTTATCATGAATTTGTGTTTATGATTCTATTTTTCACTATTGATATGCCCATTTTCTAACATGTATTGTATTCTTCATGTTATTCTATGATTATTCCCTTTCTGGGCTTTATAGCTCACCCTTTTCTTATGCATGTCCTCAGATTATCTCATGTAATGCTATGTACAGGGGAATGTAGTGGTCATGTAAAGGATGTCTTGAATAAAGCTGTTTTATTTTATGTTTTATGTTTTTGTGTAATTATCCTAACCCAAAATACACTAGAACTCTCGTTTCTATGTTTAATCAAGTGAATTTTATGTAATAAATTTTGTTTAATTGTTTAATAAAAAGAAGGGTTGCCAAATAAAAAATATTTGAACCGGATAAATAAATTAATATCAGTTATGTGTTATTGCCTCTTTTTTTTTACTATATAGTGTGATATCTATGCTTACATTGTTTAGATATTCCTTCTTGATGGAAATTAGTAAAGAACGTAAACCGGAATTAATTGATAATTGTTTGGATAAAGATAATGAGACATGTAAATGAATATGGTTCTTATTATTGAAATTTTTTATGTTAGTCAAATTGTTGTAGTAAGCATGCTTAATTTATTTGTGATTGATTATAGTTTAGTTTTCTTGAATATGGAACCTCTAAAAAATAAATTCGTTAATTCAAGAAGGATTAATGAACTAATTTTTAGATAATTCCTTGAAGGGTTCTGAGTTACCCTATTACTTGTTCAAGGGCCAGGAGCCCAACCGATATGATTGTTGTTTTCCAGATGCTCATGTTGTGATGTGAGCCCGGATAGCTGTTGTGATATGTGGGGACATGGAGTCCAACTGGTTGTTATAGCATTTAACGCCCAGAGTTGCTTGATGCATTTGTTTATAAATGTGGCAGTCAAGGAGGACACCAGGGATAATGAAATGGGTTTGATGTGAATGTTTGGTCTTCTGCTGATTCTTCTAGGTTGTTTATCTTCATTACTTTTCCCAGTTCTCAAGGAATCTGGTCTTTCATATCCTTCTTCCAAAAGGGGTTATGATGTGCAGGGTATTCCATGTGCTTTCCGTGTTTAGCATCTGAAGGGATTATGGGTCTACACTCTTGTTATAGGTGGAAATGATTTGATGGGTAGTTCATCTAGTCGTCGTGTTGAGCCCCTCATTTTCATAAGCATAGATTGTTTTTCTAGAATTATTGGGAATATGAGAAAGTAATTTTGTAAAAAAGTAATTGAATAAATGATGTTAACCCATGGGGTTTGGAGCATGTTGGGGCGCAATGATGAGGATGTGGTTTGAAAGAACAATGTATATTGGGTGTGATGCAAATTAAAATTAATGGGGAATTTTTTTGGTTAATTAATGTTTAGAGAATCAATTAATGTAATGTGAAATGGATAAAAAGGGAATAAAGTAATTTATTGAAGCTCATTAGATGGTTGTGTTCTTATAGTATACCTAGTCTTAAAAGTAACAGCTCGGATTCTGATATAATTTTGTTGTAGTTTAGTCTAAGACATGGTTATGTCCATAGGGTGGTTGGGAGTTATATTATATTCTGTACATTTTGTGTTTTTATAATCTACACCACCCTGTCAGTAAGGGGAAATTGACACCCCAAGGATTTTGAGCCCTGGGTGGTGTTTTCCCCAACATTCTGATTGGATGATGGATGACTGACTACCCCCTTTGGCCCCGCTCTCTTCCCTTGGTAGTTACTTGTGATGGAAGGTACATTGGTTAGTTTTCCACATATATGTGTGTAGAGGGCTTTAATGGCTTGTGGTTATTCACACACATATATTCTAAATATAGTTTTCTATGGAATACTATAGGTGTAACATGTATAGGATGTGATGGCTTGAGGATCCTTACTCGTTGTATTGGCTATAATGTCTTGAAGTATAATACTCGATGTATGGTACATGTTATGCGAGGTTTGGTGGCTCCCAGAAACTAATTTCTTACATTTGTTACGTGGATGTGGTGGCTTTGTTGCGTGAGGTGCTAGTTGGGGTGCTTTTTCCTAGGTGTATGTGGGCATTCCATTTTTGAGAGAGATGCTTAGGACGTGTGACGTTAGGGTAAAGCAAAAAACTAGTGGGGAAGTATTAGAGGGGTACCCTTGATATAATTTACTATATTATATACTCTTGTATTTTTTACTTGGTGAGAGTAGCCACAGTGAGGCTAGGAACATAGTAAACTTGTTTAGGGGACGAGTTAGTTTCCCTTGTTGATCACTATGTTTTTTTCATGCTTTCATTACTTTTTCACGAGAGGATTCTGGGAGTATCCTACTAATTATACGGTTATACTCACCCTATGTTTATGTAAACTGATTTTTAGGTCACTTTGAGCAGGTTTGAGATCAGGCTGGTTACTACTAGCTTGCAGTTGCAGGAACTGCTCGGGGTTGTGGTTTCTGTTGTTTTACTTTATTTTGGGTACTTGCAGTTTTTCCCATTTCAGTTATAGTAGTTTTGTATGAATTTTTATCGGTGTACATGGGATTTATTTTATCTTACTAGTTAAGTGGGAGTTTGTTGGGTTCTATCTTATCCCTCTCTTCCACATGTATTCTCTTAGAGGGTAATTCCTCCAATTTGTGTGTTTGTTATACCCTCGATGCTAGTTGCCAACCCGAGGCTTACTGGAGGCGGGAATCATGGGTCATTATCTCCCCTCTCACATTTTTTTCCTAGGAGTGGTACACATTATGGGGAGGGGGTCTTGACAGAGTGGTATCAAAGGCTTAGTTTGGGAGATAGGTTGGAGGTTGGTGTTAGGAACAGGTGAGGTTAAATGGGATGGTAGGTCAACAGTGTCATTCATGTTTAGAAAGTGATGTAAACACTAGAGACCGGTTGAGACATAGGATTTTAAGGATTTATATGATATGTTGTATGGACCTTTATGTTTACAATGGTTACTAAACAAGGTGATACTTGTTGTAGGGTAGAGACCTAGGAAAGGATCATGCATCATTTTTTGTGCCTATTTTTGAATGGGTAGACCATGGGATATTTTAACCTAAAAGGAAAAAAAGAAAACAATTAATAATTAAATAATGATTAGTCTCCCATATTCCAGTTTTAGGAGTTCTAAATATTTATTATTTCACAGGTATGGCTCTAGGTCGACGTCCTTATTAGAATCACATAGAATATGTCCAGTAGGTTGTGTCAGTAGATCGTCATCTAGTATAGTTTGACAATGATGACACATAGAGGAGGAAAAATCCAGAGTTTTAGCGCCAGAGTCTGCAGAAGTATGTGGGATCCATTTCAGATGCAATCACAGAAGACTGGTTTGAGGAGGTCGAGATAGGATTCAGTTTGATCTGTGCTCGGAAGGATAACTAGGTGTCCTTGATTGTGACGATGTTGTGTGAATCAAGGAGGCAGTGGTGGTTCTGGTTCCTATAGGATTGTGAGGAGTCAACGTTCTCATGGGAGGAGTTCCAAGACTTGTTTAGAGTCGAGTTTCTTTCGAGGATCGTGAAGCCGTCCAGTCAAAAGGAGCTTCTTACCATTTGATAGGGGAGCTCTAGTGTGCGAGAGTTTGGAATCTATTTTAGGGACTTTTGCGTTATTCTTCGGACTTGTTTCCAAATTAGTAGGCCAGAGCGAGCCATTTTGAGGAGGATTTGGGTCCAGAGATCTAGCCCTACGTCACCCCGTTAATGCTGAAGACATATCTTGAGGTGCTGGCAAGGGCAGAGGTCGTCGACAGAACATTTGCCAGACCTAGATCATCACGAGATTGGAGTCATCATGATTACTCATGGAGTAGAGTTGTGGTCTAAGGTTCCAAGTTTTTAGTGAAGAAGAGTTTTCATTCGGCTAGGGGTAGGTCCCACCCCTTAGCATTGTGTTTCTTCGGGGGCAGCATCTCCAAGCCTATGCCATGGAATCAGGAGATTTTTTTTCTTGAGGTGGTCGAGGTCAATAGTAGAGAGAGTTCCCAACCTTTTAGAGCAGTCATTGTGCACCAGGTTTTCCGCTGCAGGCTCCTCCATTGAGACAGTTCCAGCCGAGGTAGCAGCAGAAGGTTCCACCAGCTTTAGATCAATAGAGGTTAGATGGGTTAGTTATAGTAAAACCTCGTGATTCTCCCAATATTTTGAGATCAGAGCGTGATCATGGTGGTGGTCTTCATCAGGGTCAGAGAGGTTGTGTAGGGGGTTGTGGTCAGCTTCATGCTTTAGCGTTGCCAGCAATAGGTGAGCCAGACATTGTTCGAGGTACCCTTAACTTATTTTCTAACATGTTGTATTCCATATTTGATTCAGGAGCGACACAATCCTTAATATCACCTACCCTTATCCATGCATTGGGACTTGAGGTAGATATGCTACCAGTGCACTTGGCTTTGACTACACCTGTTGGAGGATGAGATGACATGTTTGAAGTATGTAGAAATTGTGAGCTAGTGTTGGGGAAGAACCGCTCTTGAGTAGATTTCCTATGTTTACAAATACAACCATATGATTTCATACTTATCAAGGATTGGATGTATTCGGTGCAGGCTATTGTGGATTGATTTAAGAGGCGGGTTGTGTTCTTCGATATAGATGGATATTTTGTGGTGTTCATTGGTAAGCGAGACCCTCAGATGGGTCATATGCATGTTTCATCCTTATCATCCACGATGGATGAGTTGATTCTTAGTTCTTCAGAGATTCACTAGTAAGAGTTTCATAGGGTCGTAGAAGAGTACCCAGATGTCTTTCCCAAATAGGTTGTGGCATTACCCCATCGATGAGAGATTGAGTTTGGGATCGAGCTACAACCAAGAGCATATCCTATTTATATTTTCCCATATAGGATGGAACCTTCTGTGTTGCAAGAGTCACATATACATCTTGATGGTCTATTATAGTGCGGTTTAGTTTGGCCGAGTGTGTCACCATGGGGTGCAGTAGTTTTGGTCATGAAGAAGGATGATGGTAGCTTGCAGTTGTGTGTCTATTATCATTTCTTAAACAAAGTGACATTAAATAATCGCCATCCTATTCTGTGTATTGATGATTTATTTGATCAACAGAAGGGTGTATGTTTTTTTCTCAAAGATCAATTTGCAGTAAGTATATCATAAAATGCATGTAAAAGAAGAGGATATACGGAAAACTGCTTTCCGTTGTCATCATTGGCATTATGTGTTTTTTTAATGTCGTTCAGTGTGACGAATGCTCCAATAGTGTTCATGGGATTGATAAATGATGTGTTTTGTAAGTTCGTGGAAAAGTTTTTTGTGGTTTTCATCGATGACATCCTTGTGTACTCCACGTTCGAGGAGGTTCATGTAGAGCATCTACATGCCACATTAGGAGTACTTCGTCAACATCAAATGTTTGGGAAGATGTCTAAATTTGAGTTTTGGGATCAAGAAGTTTGTTTCTTAGGACATGTTGTGTCCCAACAGGGAGTATCTATGGATCCCTTGAAGATATAAGCATTTGTGTCTTGGGAAACCCCCCCAGACAGTGTCATAGGTGTGAAGTTTCCATGGTATCGTAAGCTACTATAGGAGGTTCATAGCCGATTTCTCTCGAGTTGCAACTCCTATGACAACATTGTCCAGGAAGGATCAAATGTTCATATGGACTAATCGGTGTTAGGAAGCTTTCGAGTATCTAAAGGAGAAGTTAGTTTGTACTCCAGTTAGTTGTCTCCCAATAGAGGGAGTTAAGTTAGATATTTTCTATGATGCATCGCATCCGGGGATAGGCTATGTCCTAATGAATCAATGAATATTTGTTTCTTATGTGTCTTGGTAGTTGCATCCTTATGAATGTAACTATTCCACCCATGATCTTGAGTTTGCATTCGTGGTGTTTGCTATGAATTTTTGGATACATTACCTCATTGGTGAGTGCTTTTTGGTTTTCATTGATCATAAGATCTTGAGGAATGGTTTCTCCCAACATGACTTGTACTTACGATAGCATCTGTGGATGGAGATCTTACAGGAATACTACTTTGAAATATCTTATACATCTAGAAAGGGGAATGTTTTAGCTGATGCACTGAGTCTAAAATCATGTAGTGATGTAGTTTGTGAATCTGGTGATTCTTGGAGAGTAATGGAAGAACTTTTAGCATTACATATTGATATGGGAGAAGTTGGGGGGCATAGGTTGACTTTTCCAGATGACGGTGCAGTCATCTCTGTTGCAGCAGGTGGAAGAGTCCCAGTTTGGGGATCTTGAGGTGGAGGTCTGGATAGACCGAGTTGTTTCTAGTGAGTCCCATTCTGGTTGTACTAAGGACGAACAACATCGAGTGTTTCATCATACAATTATTTTTGTTCCTTTGATGATAAGTGAGACAGTTCTCCGAGATTTACATGGTTCTCCTTTAGTGGTGCATCCTAGAATGGCAAAGATGTACCGAGCCTTGAGGAGTCTGTTTTGGTAGACTGGGTTGAAGACTACGGTTTTAGAGATTGTGTCCAGATGTTTAGTCTTTTGAAAGTTCAAGTCTGAGCACCATGTCCCCAGTGGTTTTCTATAGCCATTAGATATTCCTCAGTGGAAGTGTGAGGACATCTTAATGGACTTTGTTACTAGTTTATCTCGAGATCTAAGAGAAAATGATGCTATTTGGGTGGTAATGGATCGTTTAACCAAATTGTCCCACTACATAGACATCAAGGAGTCAAGCTCAGTGGAAGTTTTTCCAAGGAAGTATCTAGAGGAGGTGGTGAGACTTCATGGAGTCCAAAGGATGATCATTTCTGATCGAAATCCTCACTTTACTTCTAGGGTGTGGAGAGGTCATCAGTAGGATTTCAGTTCTCAGTTGTTCCTTAGCACTGATTTTCATCCTCAGATGGTTGGTAAGATAGAGCAAACCATCTAGACTCTTGATGAAATGTTACACTCTTTTTTCTTTATTTTGGAAGATCATGGATGGGGAACATAATCTAGGTAGAGTTTGCATACTATAATAGTCTTCACTCCAGCATCAGTAAGGCAACATTTTAAGCCTTGTATGGCTGGAATTTCCATTATCCATTGTGCTAGACTAGTGTTAGAGAGTTAGAATTTCACAGGCTAGAACTAGTGCAGAATAAAGCAGAGATGGTTCAGGTGATTTGTTAGAGGATGAAGATAGCACAGGATTGTCTGAAATCATATGCTAGTCAATGGAGGAGACCCTTAGAGTTTGATTTTGGGGATCAGATGTTTCTAAAGGTTTCTCCCCATTGTGGATTGTGAAGGCTTGGTCATGGGAGTATGATTTCTCCATAAATTGTTAGGCCTTTTGAGGTGTTATCCCATGTTGGAGTTGGGGCATATCGAGTATCACTACCCCTGGAGATGAGCCAGATACATGATGTTTTCCATGTGTCACAAATTCGTCATTATCTTCATGATGACTCTCACATCATTGATTGGGTAGAATCGACGTTTATGACGATGCAACCTTTGAGGAGAGACCTGTGGAGACCCAAGACTGCAAATAAAGGGTGTTGCGTGGGCATTTTATTCCTTTGTTTCGTGTCTTGTGGTGACACGGTGGCATGGAGGAAAGTACCTTGGAATTTGAGTCACCGATACATGCTCAGTACCCAGAGTTTTTTGATGTTTAAACTCTTTTCATGTAACGTTTCCCCCTTTGTGGTTATAGACATTTGTTTTTTATAAGATGAATTTCTTTTTTTTCTTCTAATGAATTTCTCTATTTTGATAGGTATCTTGAGGAGTGGTTGTTCGGACAACTTTTATGTTTTCTTTTTGGTTGGTTTTGGATTATGGAGGATGATAATGTTTTGATAGATATCTGATATAATAGTACAAACCTCTCTAGTCTATTCTATAGCTGAAATCTGGTGTTTGAGGTACTCTAGGAGTTCATGGTGAATCATCCCCCACACTTTTCCAAATTTCAAGTTTTGTGAATAGTGTTTCAAGTTTTATGAACAATGTGACGAGGAGTCAGAAATGGTGAGTCAGAAACCGTGAGAAAAAATAGTGAGACAGAAATGGTGAGACAGAAATAAATATTCAGCAATAGTGAGTCAGAAATGGTGTCGCGGAAATGATGAGACAGAAATTGTGATACAAAAACGATGAGATAGAAATGGTAAGTCAGAAATGGTGAGACAGAAATAGTGAGGTAGAAATAGTGAGATAGAAATGGTGAGACATAAATAATGAGCCATACAAGGTGTCACAACTCATGAACAATTTTTCTAGAAATGTATCATATTTCTTTTTCCAAATATTCAGATCAATCCAGTTTCTCTAATTTAACGTTTTCGTTCACCTAAAATGAATTTATGGCCTTGTTTTAAGGGATTTAAGACCTATTTAAATCCCATAACTCCTATATTAATACTTCTAAATCCTAGGATGTATATACATTATCAAACCGCGTGAATTAATGTGTTACGATTTTATTCGATAATGCATTGTATCTTAAACTGATGCTCTAATAAATATTCTAATGGGACAAGATATCTTCCTCCCTTGTTCTTTCTCCTTAATCTCTGGTGTGAGATAACTGAACCAGACAATCCTTCTTATAGGAATCATGATATTACACTTTTCTCGATGGATTGGATTCCATCAATGTTCTTATTACTGCAAGTACACCCTCTGTTTTGGTGCAACCAAGCAGTATCCGTTAATCTTTGATATAAGGTATGATTTTTAATCATTCTTTTGGGTTCAAGTTCTTCAGTTTCTTCTTTCCATATTATGTCATGTGATCTCCATGTTTCTAATGGATTTTCTTGAGTTTCAGTTGGTGTCGTCATGCCGTGACATCCTTGGGTGGATGTAGTTGTCATGGGAGGAGGTGATCGTGATACGTTGTGTGGACTGTTCTCATATAAAGATCCTTAAGAACCTTTTTAAGGTAGGGGATTAATTTATTCTATTTAATTTTTACGTGCAACTATTTAGTTATCATGTTTTAGCCACTAGATGACAATGTAATTTACAAAATAAATATTGGTACCGGATAAATAAATTGATATCAATCATATGGTATTGACTCTTTTTTTTGCTAGATAGTGTGATATCTATGATTGGTTTTTTAGGTGTTCGTTATTTATGTAAATTGGTAATTAATTTAAACTAGAATTAATCAAAAATATTTTGGATAAAGATAAAGAGGAATGTAATTGAATCTGGTTTCTGTTGTTTTATTTTTTTTGTTAGCAAAATTGGTGCAGTAAGCATGTTTAATTTATTTGTGATAGCTTACTGTTTAGGTTTCACAAATACAGATCTTAAAAACAATAAATCAGTTAATTCAAGATGGATTAAAGAACTGATTGTTTGATAATTTTTTGAAGGGTTCTGAGTTAACCTCTTTCTTGTTCAAGGGCCAAGATCTCATCTGATATTATTGTGTTTTTCCTACTACTTATGTTGTGATGTGAGCTCAGATGGCTGTTGTGATATGTGGGGGCATGGAGGCCTACTTTTTGTTGTATCAGTTGATTCCTAGAGTGGTGAGATGCATTGGTTTATGCATGTGGGTGTTAGTAAGGACACTAGGGATGATGAAATTAGTTTGATGTGAATATTTGGTTTTCTGTTGATTCTTTTAGGTTTTTTATCTTCTTTAATTTACCCACTTCTCAAGGCAGCTAGTCTTTCTAACCCTTCTTCCGAAAGGGGTGAAGACGTGTTGGGTATACCATGTGCTTTTCGGGTTTATCTTATCAAGAGAGGATGGTTCTACGCTCTTTCAATAGGAGGAAAAGACACGACAGGTAGTACATATACTCACCGTGTTGATCACCTTGTGTTTAGAAGCATAGATAGTTTTTCTATAATTCCTCAGAATATGGGAATGTAATGCTGTAAATAAATAATTTATTAAATGATGTTAACCCATGGGGTTTGTATCTTGTTAGGGCGCAATGTTGAGGTTGTGATTTGAAGGAACAATGTACTTTAGGGGCGATCTAATGAAATTTAATGTGTAATTGTTATCAGTTAATTAATTATAAAGAATTAATTAAGATAAAGTGAAACTGATAAAAAGTGAATTTAGTAATGTATTAAAGCTCTTTAAATGTTTGTCTGCTTATAGGATACCTAGTCCTAGAGGCAGCAACCCAGAGTCTGACAAGCGTAAGCTGTAGTAGAGTCTAAGACTAGTTTATTCCCATTGTCTGGTTGTGAGATTTAGTATATTCTATACGTTTTGTTTTTCTATATGCTATTCAATCCCTTCAGTAATGGAAATTGACACCTCGGGGATTCTGAGCCTTAGGGGGTCTTTTCCCCAACATTCTGGTGGGAGGATGGATGGCTAACTACCCACATTGGCCCTACTATCTTCTCTTGGTAGTTAATTGTCCTGACATGCACATTGGTTTGTTTTCCTCTTATATGTTTGTATAGGGTAGCAATGTATTGTGGTTATTAAAACATGTATATTATGGATATAGTTTTCTATTGACTACTATAGGTTTAACATGTATAGGCTGTGATGGCGTGAGTATCTTACTCGGTGTATGGGAAGTAATGGATTGAGGTATAATAGCCAATGTATGATACACATTATGCGAGCTTTGGTGGCTCCTACAAATTACCTAGTTACTTTTCTTATTTGGATGTGGTGGTTTTGTTGCACGAGGTCCATTTGGGGTGCTTCGCCCAGGTGTCTGTGGACAATCCTTTTTGTAGAGAGATTCATAGGATGTGCGACGTTGGGGAAAAGCAGAAAACCATTGGGGAAGTAGTAGCGGGGTACCCTTAAAATTATTTATTATATTATATACTCTTGTATGCATTACATGGTGAGAGTAGTGATGGTGAGGCTGGGAACATAGTATACCTGTTTAGGTGACGAGTTATTTTCACTAGTTTTTCACTGTGATTTATCATGCTTTCTTTACTTTTGCATGAAAGGCTTTAGGGAGGATCCTACTGAGTATACTGTAATACTCACCATATGTATATATAAACTACTTTTCAGGTCACCTGGAGCCGGTTGGAGATTAGGCTGGTTACTACTATCTTGTGGTTGCAGGAGCTGTTCGGGATAGGGGTTGCTACTGTTTTACTTTCTTTTGGGTACATTCAGTTTTTTCCCTTTCAGTTGTAGTAGTTTTGCCTAACATTTCATATGTATACTTGGTATTTCTTATATCTTACTGGTTGAGTTGGATTTGTTCGGTGTCTATCTTATCTCTCTCTCTTCCTCATGTGTTATCTTAGAGGGTAATACCTCTCATTTGTGTGATCTTTATACCCTCAGTGCTAGTCGCCAACCTAAGGGTGACTGGAGGCGGGACTTGGGGGTCATTATCTCTCTTCTCTCATTGCTGGCCCATGTGGGTTGCACATTGTGAGGAGCGGGTCGTGACATTCCATTATCAAGTCACACAATCAAAATAGAGTTCCTAGTTTAATTTTCTACTCACCTATTATTCCTATTTATGCACTCTATTACCTATTTATTATATTACATGAACATAATCCATTACATTCTATTATAGTCATCAATAAAAATAAAAAATTACCTTTATCTACATGTTCCACGTTGGTTCATTAGAAAAAACACATTAGTGTAGACTAGGTCAAGTATATTGGATGAAATGTTATGATTTATTTGATAAGGGTTATGTACTATATTATCTTATAGACATGCATCAAACTACCTTTCTCAGTCACACTTCATATTTAGAATATCTACTATATCTTTCAACTTGGATACGTTTTCAATGATTTTTTGGTGAATATGAATTACCTCCAAAACCACTTGTTCGTTCCACTCCAACTATAAGAAGGGACTTGTTCTCTTTATTATCAACCATGTGAAGACTATAATTCATCAAATAACGTTTCATGAGATAACACCTCACCATTATTTTGATCAAGCGCCATTTTTAGTTGAAGTGAACCTCAAACCTAGAGTTTCAAAGTTGACTCATGATCAAGAGATCATATCTCTATCCCTTCATATTGAGTACCTATGTATTCTTTAGATTTACACCTAGTATCGTAGTTTTACCACTTCCTTTTATATTATGTGTACAATTATTTTCAAAATTGATGTTCCATCAAGTCTCTCCTTCATGTTTTATTAGGTGGTTCAAATTTCCATTCAGGTGGGATGATCACACACTTTTAAGGACCCATGTCCAATTATTATCTATATATTTGAGTGTAATTTTATCCAGTTTTTCGTTATTTATATTTTTCTGCTATTTCCATGAAATTCCCAAATATGTTGACACAAAAGGTAGCAATTCATTTTTCCCCTATAATAAGAAGAATTATAAAATCCTCCATATTCTTTCGTTGTAGAGTAACTATTTTTCAAAGGGATCTTATTTTATTTTCATCCATCCATCCATTTGTGACTCCCATAGTCTCTATTTTGTACTTCTTCATTACTTATAGTCAATTTATTTATACTCAATGTTAGAATAGTGGAATCATTATCCATAGAAGGATCTTCTTTATTAATATAAAGGATTTTTTATCACTCTTATTTTCTCAAAACCCAGTACCTCTCTTATATTGCATCACTACTACAGAAACAGGCACGGGATGCGCTTCACCTTTATCAGCGCTAAAAAATGTGCTGATAAAGGGGACCTTTATCAGTGCTAAAATAAGCACTGATAAAGGGTCATGTTTATCAACGCTAAAAAATTGCACTAATAAAGGCCCCCTATATCACTGCTGATAAAGGCCCCCTATATCAGCGCTTTTTTAGCACTGATAAAGGGGACCCCTTTAGCATCGCTTCTTTTAGTAGCACTAATAAAGGGGGGATTTATATGCACTTTTCCCGAGCGCTAATAAATGTTATGTTTCAAAAAAATATTTTTTCGTGAAAAATCATATTTTGTTATATAAGTATATTTATATTGATATAAATACAATATATATTTTTTAAATAAGTTATAGATACGTATAAATAAACTATTACATTTAATATATAAGAAATTTAGAGAAAATGGCATATAAAAAAATTATAAAAAATTATTAATTAATAATTTTCTAATTATTAATTAATAATTTTCTAATTATTATCAATTAAAAATCATTTAATAACAATTTTAGGACACAAAAAATCAAAAAAAATTAATAAAAGATCTAAAATACGTTGAAAACGCAACTCAATCTTCAAACGGCCATAACTTTTGATCCGGGTGTCTGTTTGAGCTCAACAACATAACAAATCGAAGCCTGTGACGAGCCCTACGCGCTGGTGACTGAGGAAAAGCTTCTCTGACATTTTCTGAGCCCAAAAATGCCCAGAAGGCCTCCAAAACTGAGTTTTTATTAATGATACCTCGATTTGTTAACATTCAAACATGTATAACTTCTGATCTGGATGTCCATTAGGCCTGTACCACATATCATATCAAAGATTGTTTCATTTTTTTCGATTTCACTTGTTGTGGAATTGAAATGGGATTCTAGATTATATTTTATGGTCGTTTTAACATTATATGGATTTTCAAATACACATATATATGTATTTATTTGTAAATATATATGTGTCTGTGTGTGTGAGTGTTTGTGTGAGTTTCTATGTGTGTGTCTATGTGTCGTATATATGTATATATGTATGTATTTATTTATTTACTTATAAACTCACATCAGAAACATATTTTTTCATAAATGTATTTAAAACTAATCTTATAAGAACATTCTATGGCTTTTCAGAGACACATATATATGTATTTATTCGTAAATATATATGTGTTTGTGTGTGTGTGTCTCTGTGTGTGTCTATGTGTTGTATATATCTATGTATATATGTATTTATTTATTTATAAACACACATAAAAAACATATTTTTTCATTAATGTATTTGTAACTAATCTTATATATATATATTAATATAAAAATAAATATACATAAAAATTTATAACTAAAAATATATATATAAATATATTAATATGTGAATTAATATATATATATACTAATATATGATTAAATATATTTATATTAATATGAATAAATATAATTATATATATATAGATATATCATTAAATAGAGAACAAAACAGAATGTCTTAGTGGTAAAGGTGTAGCCGCGAAAGGGGGGAGGTCCCGGGTTCGAGTTCGTGTGGAAGAGACGGGGGTGCGCGCATATGAGGATGTGTGGGAAGATCAGCGTGCAAGAGACCTCCTAGCGCTGATAAAGGGGTGTGGAGTGCTGATAAAATCACTCCACACATTATTTTTAATTTATTTATTTATATTTTTTTGACCTTTGTCAGCGCTAACAAAAATCACTAATAAAGGCCCCTTTTATCAGTGTTTTTCAGAGCGCTGATAAAAGGGAGCCCCCCTATATTAGCGCTAAGCTTTACATGGCTTTTTAGCGCTGTTAAAGCCCTTTTAGCAGTGATATAGGCCATTTTTTTAGTAGTGTATATTTATTCCTCTTTATAGTAGTACAGTGTTTAGAAAAGAAAGCCATAAAATTAAAAATAATTATGGGCAAAATCTCTCTTTAAGTCATATACATGTCTATAGATTTTAATAACTCCTTGATTTTTTGATTATTTATTGATGATTGATTATATAATATAACCTTTAACTTACATTTATTATGGACTTAAACTATTCAGATCTTTTATGTCTTGATATTACATAAAACTCTAATTTTATCCATATACTTGGGTATTTGTTCATCTTGAATTTTATTAACACCATCTAATCCTCATTCATCTATTACTAAGAATTAAACACATGATAATTTTCAAAACTATAGCTTCTTATTTGGATAACATGTATTCAGTTTTGATTCAATTTTACTTCTCAATGTGACCAATTATTCTTCCAGTTCTTAAAATCTTTATTTTTTATCATTTAAAAATCATTAAATTCAATAATCACCTTATCTCATTATGTACATCTTATCTTGAAATATTTTAATTTTCTAGATCCTTCTTTACTAAATCATTGATATTTTTATTCTTTTTCAATCTAATCAATCGCATCTTCATGATGATTCACATATCCATAAAATTAATTCACTAGTCTACAAATATTTATTTTTCTTCCATTGAAGGTCAATATCATCAAGAGTTTTAAAAAGATATATATTTAGATCAACCTCACGTTATATTTTATTATATTATCTTGTTACTTGTGTTTCACTTTTTCTGATATACAACATGACATTTTATATATCTAACTCAAATTTTGTTTCATATTCCTTCTGAATATATCCAATATTATTTTTTTATTTCTCACCAGGAACTTATATTGAAACTTATTTTTGGATTAAATTCTATATTTAAAGACACTTTTATGATGGAATTTACTTCATGGAGCCTATGTAGTTTTTACTTAATCACCATCATTATTGAATGTTATTGGGAATCATTCTAGAAAATATCCAAATGTAACACATCTAACACATTCCAAAGCTATCTTTCCTTCAGACCATCCATTTGTGCTCTTGAATTTTTTGGTACAATTGATAGGGTTTCATCACATACTTCTTCTTCAGAAGGTTCTTCTACAATAGTAACTGGATTCTTTATAGCATTAAATTCTACATAATTACTTGATTTATTTTATGATTTATTCAACATTACCTGCATCTCATATGCAACCGAAATTCATTGTAATTCATCTAATGAAAATTATTCTATGTTCTTATCTTCAAGAGAAAATAATTTTGGATTATAATGAGGTGATAGACTTCTCCATATAATTTTCATAATATAAATATCATTTACTTATTCACCATGAAAAAATAGCTTTAAAATCACTATAATTAATTTAAGGAAGATGCCAATATTTCTATTTGGGTGCATCTTTAGATCATCAAATTTATTTTTTAGTACTTGAATCATAGAATCCATTACATTTCTATCTCCCTCATGTATATTTGAAATTTTGTTCCACATGGAATTTTCATTACTAAGGATCATTAAATTCATGCAAATCAAGTTGTACAAAGATTAATAATTGGAAATTTGAGCTTAGAGATCATCATCAAGTATATTTATTTCTCCTTCAGTAATGGAAATCACTGAATTGTCACTTACATACATCCCAAAAAGAAAAATATAGAAGAAATAATTTCCCTAAGACTATAGATAAGATGTTATTCTATTCTTCAAAATTTTGTAATTTCAACCATTAAATAAAGTTACTCATTTTTCATTAAATTTATATTTCATATGTATAAACATTAGAAGAATGATCCAGTACTCAAAACATATGGATCTGATACAACATGTTAAAACCAAAACCTAGTTACTCTCTAAGATTGTAGGGGTGCTTAATAATAAACATATTTATATATTCATTAGGATATTATCATCATATTAACAAGAATAGAATGAACCTATATATTTATTATTCATTTACTCAATAATTAGATATAGAAAATAAATTAATGGACATAAAGGATTTACTTGGATCACCCCATGTTTTAATTAATTAAGTATACGTAAATGGTGTATCAATGTACAATAGAGTAACAGAAATCATAATAGGTGTCAAAAGAATTAAATAAGGATGAATTTTCATACAAAGAGTAATTCATCATCTTTCCTATCTGCATACTATTTCCAGATAAGATTTAGATAAAGTTTAACAATATGTATATCACTTACAAATTTTATTTTCAAAATAAGAAAAACACCAAATTGAATAGGTTGTTTTGTTATGATTTCATTTTTCCTTAAATACCCTATATACAAAAAATTTCAGCACAAAAGTCTCTTTTGTCCACTTTCTTCTTAAGTTGGCCTATAAATTGTTTCCTCTTATATTTGTCAGATTTCCATGAGGTCATTTCCCTCTCTTATTAGAATTATTTTCCACTGATTCCTAAAAAATCATCACATATGATCTTTTTTCATATTATAAATATGAAAACTTAAAAAAAAAAATTCTGGATTTCTTGATTCAAATCTAAACTTCGTTAGGTCATTCAATTCCATGTTTTTTAAAAATAATTACATATGATGAATTATAATATTCAACCCTTATTATCTTATCAATCTCATTCATTAGAATTATATCATATCTTAAATGGGTTTTGAGATCATTATTTAGGTCCTTGATAGAAAAATATTCAGAATACTCTAGGTTGATCGAAAAGTGGCATTCCTTCCCATAGATCAACTGGAAATGGGAAAATCCAAGGTGTTTTATACACTATTTTATATACCCAAAATGGATTATAAAATTCTTTTGAACAATATTTTCTTGAATCCCCCAGAGTATTCTCAATAACATCTATGTGTTAAAAATTGTATACCTCCACTTTGATATTATTTTTTGGATTACTCATTTTGTACTTTACACCATAATTTATGAATACAATTATTAGTGATGAGATGTCAAATTGGGTACCAGAATCGTAGACCAAAACATGAATCACACTAAAGCAAATGAAAATAGTTTAATTCAAATATATCAAAACTATTTGGTCCATATTTTGTTTATTCATGACCATATCCACCAATTTGGAAACATAGTTCATAAATATTTCGATATAAAAACTACTGAATAATAGAGGGAATAACCCCATGATATTTTACCTAAATACGTTAAAGACATCCACCTCTAAGATTTCATTTTTTAGAATTTCAACCCTCTTTCCAAAAAAAATTTTCATTGAAATACACACATGTCATTAAGATGATTTATATATTTCAGAAAATTTTGGACTAAAAGAATCTAGATTGTGGTATCTTCTTTACTGTATGGTCAAGATAATGATTCCCATGGGAAGGATATGATTTAGAAAAACCAATCACGCCTTAAAATTCTTCTAGAATACACCTTCAAACAACTCTATGTCCACAAGAGAAAAATAAAAGAGAATCCTACTAGAAATAATATTTTAACATGGCCAAAAATATTTTATATTACTGAAAGGACATAACAAAGTAAAGTTCCCAAGTAAAAATGAATTTTTTATTATTTTCAAACAATGGATGAGGATTAACTTTTTTAAAGGATAATTATTTATCCAGAAATCCCTACCAAATATATTGATCATCTCAATTCTCACGGTGATATAACTATTATATTGGGAGATTATCTAAAATAAGGTTTTCCCTTCCATTATTTCCATAAAATTCCAAATCAAACTCATAAATTAAATAAACCCTTCAAATAAAATTCCACCTTACATTTTTACCATTTTATAGGCACATAAAGTATGCATAGTCCATGTACATAGTCACCATCAATAATATAACCTACCACATCTCATAAACATTAAATTTCATCATTTTAACAATAAATATATAAAAAATACCATGTAAGAATATATAATTATAGTTTATTTGAGAGATAATATATATAATTCATGAACAGAACAATATACATCATATTTATTTTAATCTTTTACTTTTCTCATAAATCCAAGTGAACTTTTAGTATCTCATGGGATATAATGTGGACATACATAAAAGAGAAAGTTGAGATATAAATCCCAGTAAGGGAATGTAACACCCAAAGATTGCAGAATTTATTTTTATTTTAAATAAATACAATTCTTGATAGTGTGTACCATATGCAATACAAACCTTAAAGGAATCGTGAAATACAAGAGAATATTATTTTTTAAATTGACAGTCATTATATAGTAATTGGATCATTTAGTATAAAAATGATTAACTACATTATGAAAAAAATTTAGAAAATTTTTATTAATAAAAATTAATTAATTATTTCATAGTAAATAAGAAATCAAATTTTAAATAAAAACATAGTAGATTAAACGAGTTATTTAATTGAAATTGGTTTATGTACACTCCAATTTTATCAATGTAAATTATGAAAAGTAATATAGAATAAGGATTTTTAGGATATTTATTGATAATATTTCTAATAAAATAAATTAACTATTATTTATTGGTGGTTACTAGATAAGGAATGATTATTGATTTAATTTATACATCAAAAATTCATTTTCTTCAAAATTTGTTTTTATTGCATTTTGTTCACATATATTATGATTAATTTCAAAGAAATTTGGAAAATGTATTTTATAAAATTTTCATTTTTTTAAATCATCATTTAAATATATCGGTAATATAATGTTTTGTTATTTTTTTAAATAAAGGCAGTTTATGGTAATAGTAAAAACTACTGATTTTTGTAGTTGTTGCCATTTTTATGACATTATCATACTATATTAGTGAATTTTAATTTTTTGAAACATTTTATATTGAATAAATATATATTTAAAAATAAATATAATTTATTTTAAAATATAATATAAATATTAAAAATCTATTTTTAGGATTTTTGAAGTTTTTGTAATATTTTTACTCAAATAAATACAATTCTAGTTTATTTATTTTAATGAATTATTTAAAATATTTTTTTGGAATGGTTTAAAGACAAAATAAATATTGTTTTATTTATTATATTTAAAATAATTCTGTATGAATCATTATTATATTTAATTTTGATATAAAATAATTTTTATACTTAAAAAGGGATTTTTTCTAAAAATTGATTTTGTTTTAGTGTATGTACATATATTAAAATTGATTTTTAACACTTATAGAAATTGAATATGGAAAATTGAATTTAATATATTTAATAATTATTCTAAATTTTTTTCATAAAGTTAATTTAATTTTTTATCATTAAGAATAATAACCATGTTAAATCCATTTGACCATGATAATGTTTAAATTTTTTAACAATGGGGGTTAAAACTAGAGGATAAATATTAAAATATCATAAAAACTTTTGCGAATATTACATAAAGATTATATTTTGGATCATCCTAATCATAGATTTGATATATTTTTATTTTTTCCACTTTTAGATTAGAAATTAATATTTTATATATATAATTGTTAATTATTTAAAAGTGCACCACATGTCCTATAGGTAAATTTATTCTATCAATTCTAATCTTGGAAGACATACGGTGTATGTTAAAGGGAGATATACAAGGAGGAGGTATAAGTCATATCCAACCTATTTCATGTTTATTTATTATTTTACATAATTAAAATATGTTATAACCACAATAAAATAGTTACATATATATCTTAACCATGAAAAATGATATTATATTTATGTAACAGAAATTTTCTATCTCTTTTCCATTCTATATTAAATGAAAATAGTGTTCATGCCAACATGAATACTACCACCCCCACAAAGCTATGCTTTTCGTTTTCCATAACATCCACACACAAGTTATTATATAAATGTAATTACTGAATATATAATATTTTTATGAATTTTTTTTATTTTTTAATGATAATATATTACTTACCCTCCTTCCCTTTCTATCATTTGGAAAATGAAAATTTCACTTGTGAGTATATGGGGAATCACCTCCATGAAGAGATATAATTCTTTATCTATTACCTCCTCACATGGTTGGTCATAATTATTTAGATAATTAATAAATATCACATTTATAATATAATTATTTTTCTAGCAAATTAAAATATCATATTCATTATTTCGTTTCTATATCATATAAAAATAAATATTTTCTCTTGTGTACGTATGAACAACTACCTCCATGATTTGAAAATTTTAATTTTATAGATTCAAATTTTATTGATGTTTATAAAAATATATTTAGGGTGTAATAATAATAATTTTATAATGATTAATTTTGTTTATATGATGTAATAATGACCCATTTGACCATTTACAACTTAACAAAGTCTATTTTGACTTATAAACCGAACATCTTCAAAACACCCCCCCAAAACATAACCATTTTAGTAACTAAATAAAATTGGTAATACTGATATAAATAGAATAATTATAATGAAATTAACATGAAAAGGGATTATAAGAAATTATAAAACTAATGTAATTTTATTAATCATGAGGGTAGATGTACGAATGAAATGATTTCAGACTCTAGATAAGGGAATTTATTTTAAAAATACAATTTTTAAGTATTAATTAAAAATATCTTTGTTCTATGTAGTTGTTCTTTTGGATGTTTCAATAGTATTCAAATATTTTATTCAAATATTCCTAAAGTTTATTTTCAACTATTTTTCAGCATATATACAAATGATTATAAATGAATCTTTCAATGTTTTCATATGTGTTATATTTATCTTTTTACAAATTTTCTAAAAGAATGTTTTATAATGTATAAAACATGAATAAACATTACTGCCGAAGTAGGTGTTATCCGTTATTAAGATACACTTATATGTTAAGATGGATTTTTAAATAAAAATTTATTTCTGATCATCTTAGATATTTTAGTTTAAATTTTTTATTCTATAGAAATGTAAATTTCATCTCATATATGATATATTTGATATTATTATTAATTATGGGATTTAATGCCAATTAAAAAAAGTTTTATGGTTATATTTTAACTACGTGAGATTTAATCGTGTTATCGATCATGGGATTTTATATGAATTATGGGTGAACCTGATATAGATCTGATGATGGGTGAGCATGATATAGCTCTCAAATGCTTTCATTAAAGTGATAGAGTTGACCAATGATAGGTTAATTAGAATAGATATGTAAATTATTAGATTAGTTAATTCCATTATAAGATATATTATAATGGTGAATGTAAAGATAATGTACCAAGGTACCTTAATTTTCATTTAGTAATGCGATTTTAAATAGATATATTTTGATTTAAAAAGGTAATAAAATGATCATGTTTTTATAAGAATCTTTTATAACATTTATTATAGAGAATGTATTGTTTTTTAAGGAATGATTATTGTGTGTTTTTCTTTTCATTACAAAAAAACCCTAATGATTTTACTTTTTTCAATCCTGAATTCTTATGAAAATTTATTAAAAATATTAGTAAATTATTTTACATTCATTAATATGTAAATTAATATTAAAAATCAATATTATTATTTAAAAATTAAACTTTATTATGGATTTTTCATGTTTAACAATTTAATTGCGAATTTATTTTGTTATTATGTCCCTTATATAATTTATCGTTTTTCATAACTGAATTTCAAATGATTTTCACATGGATTATAGATGATTATAAATTTTAATAAAATTATAGGTCTATTTATGGGAGTTATCATGAACATAGAAAGTGTGACTTTATAAATAACCTATTTCGTGGGAAAATGGACATTATATAGATTTTTCATATTTATAATTTAATTAATATATTAATTCAAAAAAAATTAAACCTAAATAGATATTTTGGATGTATGTGATGAGATATATAGGATAAATAATGTAATTTTTTGGGTGGTTATGTGTAGACTATAACATTTGGTAATAGTGTAATGGTTTGACTAATTTTAGAGGTTTGGATGTTTTAATAAGATATGTAAATTGTAAAGGGTTATTATATTCGGTGGTGAATATAATTTAGAAATATTTTTTCAACCATAACAGTTATTATGTTAAGATGAATTATTGTTATTTTTGGAATATGTTAAATTAGTATAAGAGAACCAAAGTTAATATATTCCCACACTCTTCAATACTTTTATATCAAAAATAATCATGGGATACAATTGATTAATTTTAAAAAAACAATTATATCATCCCACACATTCTAGAAAATAGCATATGAAACTTTATCACGTTTTTACGTTGGATGGCTTAGAATAAGTATTTCCAACCCTCTAATAATCCATAAAAGAGGGTGACCTTTGAGTGGATTCTATATTTATATGGTTATCTAATTTTATTATTATTATAAACACAAATAATTACAAGAAAAAAATCAATTCATTCCATATTCTATTGTATAATGGTAAACAAGTTTTTCATGATGCCTCAAAGCTATATATTCAAAACATGAGATTTCCTGAAAATTTAATTCTATGTCAACATCTATTTCAATCATGATATAATAAATTTAAATTAAAAAATGATGAAGTGGAATGTAGAAAGGTTTTGAAGAATTTTGATAATATATAGACTCATTTAGGTATATCATGAAGCATCAATCATTGAAATTAGGATTGGAATGAATATATATATATATTTCAAAGTTATGAGTTATATATGTTTAAATTAGGATACATTATTAGATATATATTGATGAATTTTCAAACATAATTCGTATTTTTTTTTTGTAAGAATAAATTTTTAGAGAATAAGGTGTAAAATCATGGCTATAGCTTTTTCAAGAAATTTAAATGATTTAAATGTTTATATATAGAGTTAAAAGAGTTATGATGTAGCGGTATAAGTAAACATGTTGTGACTTTATGTGATTGTATGTTAAGGGTAATTAATTATTTTTAAATTATGTTTGTTGGATTTTAATAACTTATTGAGGAATACATAAACCATAGGATTAATATATTATTTATTATGATGGTTATTTGAGGAATAATGCTATCATATTTTGGAAACATCAATTTAAAGGTATGGATATCTTTTTGGGTTAATATATTCTTTGATGATGAGGTAATTATGATTAATTAGGATAAAAATTTCATTACATTCTAGGAATATTTGTAAAATCATACAGATAACATTGTGATTCAAACGTAATTTGGCGACTAACTCATTAATGTTATTTTTATATAATTTCACTATTTTTTAATCATTAAATGATTAAGGCTAAAATAATTTTATTGTCTAAGATGGGATTTCAATTTTTGTAATGTCCCAAATATTTATGAATAAAATATCCTTCATTTTAATTAAATTTTTTATGTATATAGAAAACACATGAACTATTATTTTTTTATTATATCCAATTGGATTTAAATGACCGTTAAGAATCCTCAATGTTGATAATATACTTATTGAATAGTGATCACATGACTAGTATAAATAAAGGGGTTTAACAAGTTATTTTGGTACTAAAAAGGATGTGATGACCAAAACCAGTAGGATCGTACCCTATGAATCTCACTTATCATAGTTCCATGTGAGATAGAATTTCTTGACTTTTCGTTAGACCAAGCCCAATACGACATTAAACCACTTAATCATGAGTGAAAATATTTATAGGAGAAGTTCAAGATAATCAAGATCACGACCCAAACAATTTCATCAAATGACCCCAAGAAATCCACACCATAATACACCTTAATATTATGGTGTATTCTAGCGTAATAAAGAGAAATTTATCAAGTCCCTAGTATTTTTTTATATAATAATGATAATACTTTTATTCTATATTTGTTACTTTGTAAATGATTATTTAAAGAAGAAATAGTTTTTTGGTTATTATTAGAATTAAATTAGGCAATATATTTTAATGAATTAATGTATTTTTGAAATAAATAATGTTTTAATAAATTATTATTATTAAATTGAAATTATTAAATATTAATGATCATAGAATAATAAGATGTCAAAAGTAACTTTTATTAAGTTTCATAAACTCTTTGTGCCAACACCCGTCAATAATCAATAAATGTATGTTTTTATTTTAAAAGTGAGAATTTAAATAATTAGAAAATTATTTAGATATATTAAATATTATTTTTTTAATTTGGATGTCAAAATTATCCAATAGGAAATTTTTCATTATTTATTGAGGCAATTGATTTTTTGGGGAAATTTAAATATAATATAAATATATAATGTATTTTATGACATCCTAATTACCCAACAGTGACATAATTTAACACTATAAAATATATATTCTTCCAAATATATGTTTCTCCTTTAAAATAATTTAATTTTATGTTTATTTTATTTATTTTATAAAGCATTAGTGAATCCTCCAATACCTATAAAATATTTTAGTAATTTAAACTCATTTCTTAGAAAACATGACTCACCTCCACATAAGAATGGGAAATATTTAAAATAATTGGTCCTTAGAGTTTTAAAATGATATATACCGATTCCCTTTTTTTGAGACCATGGGAAAAACCTTTGTATGGTGTGTGGTTTTGAATATTTTAGTATGTAGTGTCTAAAACCATAATAATAAATAATTCTCCCACCTTTCCTATATAAACCCACACATGAACCCAATATTCTTCCCTAAAATTCATTTAAGCTCATCCAAACTCTTCTCTCTACTCCCTAGTGTTCTCCCAAGTCTCCCCAAGATCCCAAGAATCCTCTCCCAAGCCTCTGGGATCACACATCCAAGTAAGGGATCTCTCTCTCTTCTTTTCATCAAGCACCTATTTTATGTCATGCCTTTTAATTTAAATTTTATTTATTTGGGTTACATTATTCCACACCTCCTTAATTCTCATTTTTTGTATAAATTATTGGATGTTCATTTCAATCCCATTAATCCCCCCTATGGTCCTTTAATCACAACTGTTACTATGCCTGAATTCCATAAGGGATCTTTACCTTCCCCTCTTCTTTCCAATTCAAGAACCTTGTCTGAAATTACTCCTTTTAATTTCAATTGATTATATATTAATACGTTAATAATAAATTACCTACTATATATTTATTGTTATTTCAGTTATGTATCATTTATCCTTCCCAATTTGGACCCCTACCCAATCTATTACTATGCAGAAATTCCATACTGGTTCTTTCCTTTTTCCTTTCTATCCATGTTTCCTTATAAGGTTAAAAAAATTATTTCCTATTAAAAATGATGGGGAATTTTTTCATAGAATCCCATACATCCCTTATTATATTATAATGATTATATAACCATTTGTATCTGTTGACACTCCTTTCCATCAAAGAATCTAACAAATGAAATAGCGGGATACCTTAACTACAAGAAGAGTCATCCATTGAAGAACATAAAAAATTGACAAATTCATGAACAAGGAAACCATCAAGAATGTGTCGCTCAAGTTTCCATGTGGTCATGAAAGTCACTTCTGTGCCACATTTTGGTCATGCAAGTCACTTTTACACCCTATTCTTATTCTTCTCCCAAGGTATTCAGTGGCCTATAAATACCCCCTATGGGCCCCCCATTTGGAGACGAATTTTACAAAACTCATATTCAAGCTCTGGTCACCCAATTATTTTTCTGAAGTCTTCCAAACACTTCTAAGGTAATTCCTTACCTAGAATAGAAGCTCTAAATAGGTAGAATAAATCCTAAGTGTTAGAATTCGTCAACACTTGTGCGCCTAATTGTCTAACTCTTAAGGGAAATGAAGACACTTGCGCGTTGCCTTTACCTCTCAAGGGAACTTGCACACCACACTTCTGGAAGCATCTATGGATGATACCAAGGGTTTGAGTTCAACATTAAAAAAGTATTACTCTATGGTTTATTCATCAGCCAAGGTGACTCATGTCGCGCATGTATACTTGTGCGGTCAGGACTTGCATGCCAAAAAGATACTTGCGTGCCTCCTTCCTAGTGACCTCCTTTCATCAAATCAACCTATCCTCTGTAAGATACATCCTTAAAAACCCTCTTCAAAGCCATTTATTTCATGTTTCATTTGTGGGAAACCTTGTCTGAAAGGAGTTCTGTAAGAACCTCTCCCAAAACCACGTGACTTACAATCTTTATTTCACCAAAGTTAGGGGTTTCTTATATATCCTCATCCTATGAGATGGGAAGATCTTTTTATTTGGGCCTCATTCTAAAGAGTAAGTCCCAATCATAATTTCCTTTAACTTTGGGCCTCCTTATCAACATTAAGCCCTATGTTATAAGTTCCCTTTAATTGGGCCTCTTTCTCAGGAGTAAGCCCCAAGTTACAAATCTCATTAACCTAGGCCTCCCTCTCATGAGTAAGCCCTATTCATAATTTCTTTTAACCCGGGCCTCCTTCTCAAGATTAATCCCCAGTCATAATCTCTTTTAAACATTGGGCATCCTTCTCTAGTGTATGCCCTAATCTTAATTATTTTCATTTGGGTTTCCTTCTTGTAAATAAAACTCAATCATAAGTCCCTCTTAATTTAGGCTTCCTTTTCAAGAGTAAGTCCTGGGTTAAAATTCCAAATCTCTATAAAGTAAAAATACCTTTATGGACCCTACTTATTGGGATTATTTCCTATGTCCTGGTCTTAATTTACCTGTGTAGTCATACATATATAATCCCCTCATCATTTTTCATAACTAAATCTTTTATGGAACCATCATCAAGTTTCCTAATACCGCTTGTTTCTCACACCGATCATGACTCACGTGAGCTTAGAGTGTGAAAGTGATCACGAAATTTCTTTTTGGGCCATTAACCGTGCATAAACCCCATATTTCTTTACCTAAACTACGTGAACTTTGATCTCTTACTTAAAAATATAGTACGTAGGAATCCATTATAAGGTTCAAGTCCATCTTTCATTAATTCTTTTCCATCCCATATGACTTTAAAATATATCCTTCCTATCGAACTATGTGGGTTCTGATTCCTTCTTTAATGAGGATACGTAGGTAACCCATATTCGGGTACGATCCCAACTCTGAAATAATCCCTATCATTTTGAGCGACAATAAACTTCAAGTTCCCCAATGATTGGCTTTAAAAACAGTTTGGTTATAATAATGACAAAGGTATTTCTATATAATGTGTTGAATGATACCATTGAAAAAGAATATCTAATAAATATGGATGATTCTCTATCGATTAATAACCTAAAATACATATAAAAGACTCTCTAAATCCCATACCTATCAATCATTGATTTCTAAATCTAATGGAAAAACACATTTTCATGTTTGGTATATTAATAAGGATTCTTGAACATAACATAAATCTATGAGAGAGTCCCAGAGTAAGAAATTATTCCCCCCAAAAAGATGTGATGACCCTGACCTCCCATCTTATCAACCAATGCAAATTCTTAAGCCTCATCGGCCCACAAATAATGAGAACATACCTTTGGAATATATGTCCAAATGGATATAGAATCATTCGATATTTTCTGTTCTATGAATAAACCCGTTAGAAATAGATTGGAAGTTTTGAACATTAAACAAACAAGGTCATACCCATTTCCAGAAGGAACAGAAAATGGTGAACCCGACATGAATCCTTAACCAAGTTAAAATGATGTTATACTTATTTGATAGGCCCCTATTAAACTCAATATGAGGGCCAACAAAGTGGTCAATAACATAAGAGATCATCCAAAAGATGTTGTCTGGACAGATTTATCTTGATTATTTATGCTATATAAAACATGCACTCTTTTCCAAGATATCTCTGCAACACCGAATGGATTCTTTAAAATTCAGACTTGTGAATGCTTTGGCCGCTACTCCTGTTGGATTCTCGTCCACTCTGAGGAAGACATCACCTACTCAGCATCTTCAACGCTGGGTCTCAAATGCGTTGGTGAGAGAATACCATCAATATGGTACCACCCCAAACCTAGAGGATGCTTGACAATCCCTCCAAGTTAACAACCCACCCTAGTTTTCCAGATAGCGACGAACAGTGATAAAGAAGCAGGCGGTGCTAACCACCGACTCCAACCTATTTGGGTTGTTATCCCCAGAACGCAACAAATAGTCCCTCCCATATAACAGGGAGGTGAATGAAGAGTTCACTCAAGGCCCCAGTTCAAGAAGACATGAGTCCTTCCTGAGGACTCCTATCAACAATCGCTGCTAGACTAGTGCGGTAGTGCACCCTCTACATGACGAGGGTATCACCTCTAGGTGTTCAGCTCAGGTTCCTCAGACCCGAGAATGAAAGACGAATTGTCAGAGGAAATATTAGAACAATAGGGTGGAGGTTATAACCTCTACCCCATCCGAAGAAGCCCATCAACATAACTTGATGGCAATCAATGAGCAGGCACACACACCCGTCCGTTCTAATCCCGCTGTCCAGCTTGATCGTCTGACAGCAACCCGCTAATCCTGCTAGGAAATTCAAATGAAGTACTATAGGATGGCACATAAACCTACTTATCATTCATCATCCAGTTAGTAGGCTCTTCTGACTACATCCAAATAATCTCACCAACCAAATATAGTGAACACCTTTAAGCAAGAACATACACCTGTTTACAATCACCAATTTTGTCAACAGTCTCGTTTTCCAGTATTGAAGGAAACCCGTCAACCATAATTGAAAGAGAACACACATCAGGTACATACACCTACCAATATTCATCAAATCTTCCAACAGTCTCATTTGGCATCACCTGGAGAAGTCAGTCGGAATGCTCTGACGACAAATTTGGAGCAGACTCAACTCTCTGCCACTATGCATAAGTATTGTCAATATCTATTGATAGGAAAAGGAGGACAGAAGAAGGCACATACACCTACTCCAGACACATAATGGACATATATTCCCATTCCAGCAGCTGAAGTCACAATGCATATTTTGACAATGGAGAAAGGGATGAAGGAAATCCCTGCCCATATTCTGAATACCTGTCATAATATTATAACAGCTTCTGCGAAATCACAGGGAAAGAAAAGTAAATCTATCCCTGTAACATTCCAAGTAAGTAATGAATAATAGATATTTTTATCTATGTCTATTAATGAATTAGATAGTGTTTTAGAGGCTTAAAATGAAAATGAATCAAATCTTAATCATTGAATAGACTTATATTCTTAAAAGATTATTTTACTGCCTTTTGATGGAAAACCATTTTTAAATATATCTTTTGACAATTTTATAAGCTATGTTTTTTAAAATAAACTTATTCTTTATTATTGGGACATCAAAATTTACTTTGTGTCAATTTTTTGGTATTTTTCAGACAATGTTAATTTTTTAATGAATAGTGAAAAATACTGCATTTTACATCAAAACTAATTTTTAATCTAATTTATTTATATGATTAGATTATATTTTGAATTGGTTTTGAAGTGAAATTAGAATATATTTTTACCATTTAATCCAATGGTGGTCATTGTAATCAATTTCACTTTGAAATTGGACTTAAACTGGTGTCAATCTTTAGATACTTATTGTTTCATAAAAATACGCTATTTGTCATGACATCGGGAATTAATTATTAAATTAATTAATGTGACTTATATGTTTTGAATTTTTTAAAATATACTTCATTTTTGAATTCGGAATATCAAATATAGCTTTGGGTGAATTTTTGATATTTTTCTGAAAAACTTCAATTTTTGATGAATAGTGAAACCACTAAGTGGTACTTATAAAAACTGATTTTTCATTTAAATGAAATTTTACCACTTCTGTGTTTTGAATTTCAAAAATCCAACATACATGGTTTTCATTAAGAAGTAAAATGTGGTTCAATGAGATTAAAATAATTTTTTGGTAAATAGTAACTCTTAAGATCTTAATCGCAATTAGAGGTAATTAGTGTAGTTTAAGGTAAAAATAATGCTTTAATAAAATGAGATGAGCATGAAACATGTCCTACCCTAATTGGATGTGTCATTTCAGACCAAGAAAATCCATGGGTAAACTTGGGGACCCCATGGAGCCACTTTGGTTGGGAAATGACATAAATAACTTTTTATTTAATGTAAAAGTAAAAATGACACAAACATGAGATGCTTTACTAAAACAATTTTTACATGGGGTTATAAAGATCAGAGTTTTGATTATAAATATTCATTGGAAATCTAAAAATATTTCCTACATCATTGTATTTGTTTTATAATTTTTAGACTTTAAATAAATTAAAATATTTATGACATCATGATGATGCACCGATGACCTAATTATTTAACGATTTAAATAAAAATGGAATGATAATGTAAAATCTAAGACCTACACAGGTCCAAAACCTACTGGATGGGTGTATTTAAAACCCTTATCACCTTATCCTCGAAACACATCAATGTGGGACCTCTTAAATCCGAATACCATTTTAAAATAAAGTGACACTTCTTTACTTTCCAAGAGTGCCCCTTCTCTCCTCATATAAAAGGCCCCCACCTCTACCTCCATACCCACACTCTCAAAGCCTTTGGCTCGGCCAAACCCTGCCCATTTTGTCTCTCCACATCCCTCTCTTACTCCCTGAAGCCTCACATAGGGCAGAAGTCTTACCAAGGAAGCCTTTGAACTCAAATCTAAGAGAGTTACCTGATTTTAAGGTAATGTCTTCACTTGAGTCCTTTTGTTTTATTTTTCTTCTCCAACCCCCTAAACTCTTTTTATTCATTTCTTTTGTAACAACTCCAGTATCTTAAATATACTAGGATTTTTTTATAAGAAGGATTTGAGCTACACTTACACACACCTACATCTAATGGTTAAAGGACATACTGTTTCTGTGGATGGTGAATTTATGCCTCCCGAAATGATGATTGTTCAACATTATTTTAACACCTTCAAAGGTGGCCATTAAGATGTCACTATATTTATATATGATATATAATATTTTTATGTTTTCCTTAAGCTTCTGTATTTTTCTTTTTGGTCATACCTCTATGGTTTCCATTATGGGTAAACATGATATCTTCATTTAAGGAAGTGTGGACTACCGCCCCCTCAAAGTGATTTGATTCGTTAAATACCATATGTGGGACTTATAAAGGATGGAACTATGATATTATATATGATATTATACTTGAATTATAATATACCATTATATTATTATGGTTCCATTCTATTAAATTCGAAATAGAAATGAAAGTATCATTCATGCGTACGTACGGCTTACCGTCTCCATGAACAGTGCATTTAATTTATTACCTCTAAATGATTATGTAATATTATAAATGCATGTATATACTGGATATATATGATATATACATCATTATTATAATTATGGATATAATGGATACATGAACAACTTGTAATTATAAAGGGTTTATTTTTTACTCAAGTACCAATGATCATTAAAACGACCGTTGTTAACTTAAATAATCACATAGTGTTCATGACATGGATATAAGTGATATAAAAGGAATAATGAACATGAAAAAGGTTCTTAAGCAAGTAGAAATTAACTCAAGTTTATTATTCAGGACATTAAAGAACAATCGAGTCAAGTCGGACCCGAGGTATGGGACTTCGTCTCAATCTCCTTTCATTGAGGCATATTTTGTTTTATACACAACCTTCTTTTATATGGTGTATAAACCCCTTTGACTTTTATGTTTATCCAAAAGGAATCTTTTTTATATGAATATTTTTACTAAACGACAAAAAAGAATGTTTTGTTGTACGTATTCGGCGACAATGACTTCTCCGCCGCCGTGACCATTATTTGAGTTTCGGCTTCCTCTACAAGCCCTACCTTTTTTTAAAATAAAAATAAATACCATGTTTTACTTTTCTTTTATTTTGGTATTGAAAATAGTTTTCATAATGTTTTTATATCAATGTTTTGTATTGATATCTTGTGATTGAAAGTTGGAAATGTTATATTTCCTTTATGCGTCTTTTATGTGATACGATTATGTTGAGGTTGTTGGGCATTATTATGAAGACGGGTGGTTCCGTGATAAAATAAGGGCGGGTGAGCCCGATATAGCTCTCCAATGCATTGGGTAACGTGAAGTAGTGAAACGTTAAGGTTTCTCTAAAGAGATTTAGGGAATATACTGTGATGGGTATTCCAAACGTAACCAAGAGGGTTACTCCCTACGTAAGAATGTTATGAATGCCTCAAGTTACCTTTATGTCTTATGATTTCTATGATTTATTCATGATTTGATGAGATATGTTGAAGTGCTTATGTTTTATGGGTAAAGTATGATTTCATTATTATGTATATATGTACCCATGTTTCCATTCCATATATTTTTATATCCCTTACTGAGCCTTTTATGCTCATCCCAAGTTTTTTGAAATGTTTTTCACAGGTCAAGGGAAAGGTACATGATATGATGATAGTGTCAAGGAAGTGTCAAGAAAGAATCCATGTTTTATTTTAAATATGTTTCCATTGATGGGAAATAAGAATAATATCTTTATGTAACCACTTTGTTTATATGTGGAATGTAATGCAAGTTTTATGATCTAATTCTCTAAAACACTAAACCCAAAACGATCCTCAATGTGTAATCTTGTAATAACTCAAGATTAAGTAAGGTTTAAGGCTGGGGCCTTATAGTTGGCATCAGAGGTCGGTTTAGATAACTTTAGGAGTTATAATTCTATTAAATGATTATCCAAAAATATTTGTTTAAGGTCAAATTGAAGTTATATAGTATTTGAAGATTACCATGTTGCTTCATCTAATACATGTTTGTTCAGAATGGTTTTCCGCAGTGGAAACAAGGATGCAGTGCTAGGAAGGAATGCAGAAGGAAATAACCTTCCGAATCAGCATCCTGAGATGGTCGGAATTGGAACTGAACAGTTTTTTGAAGTAATGGCGCAGTTGACTCAAGCGATAAATGGCGGTGGTATCCATATACGAGATCATCCAGATCAACCGCAGAGGAACATGTCAGTGCTGGAACATTTCATGAGGCAACATCCCCCATCATTCAGAGGATCATCTGACCCTGTGCTAGCTGAAGGGTTGATTAATGCACTGGAGAAGATTTTTGATGTCATGGGGTGTTCAGACAATCAAAAGGTTAGTCTTGCTATTTATCGTTTGGAGGGTGAAGCAGATCAGTGGTGGTCGATGGTTAAAAATATCAGGGACGCTGATGAGATTGATGCTATCGACTGGGATGAATTCAAAGGTTTGTTTCTTGAGAAGTATTTTCCTTTGGCTGTTAAACTTAGGATGGAAAATAAATTCTTGGAATCGAGGCAAGAGGAAGACTGAGTGGATGCCTATGCAGAAAGGTTCACTCTATTGGCAAGGTATGCTCCAAATGTTATCTGAGACCATGATAGTAAAATCAATCATTTTTACCCAGGATTAAGGCAAAATATCGAAGGTAATTAGCTTCTTGTGAGTTTAGATGTTATAAAAAGCTTGTTCGATGTGCTGGGAAGGAGGAAATGGAGTTTTCTGATGATCAAGTGTTCTATAACAACCATCAGAAGAAGAGACAGAGGTGGCAGGAGACGGGTAAGAATTCTTCAAAAAAGTCTGACGGTAAGAAAACTAAGTTTCTAGTTTGTGATAAATGTGGCAAAAGACATGGTGGGAAATGTCTTCTAAATTCTGGAAAGTGATACCGATGTGGTAAGATGGGACATAAGGCTCGTGATTGCACTGGAAAAGATCAGGGTGACGGTAAGAACATATTTGATTTACAGTTAGTGAAATGTTATAAGTGCAATGAGATGGGTCACTATGCAAACGAGTGTCCGAAAAAGAGCATGGGTGATGGGAAGCAGTTAGACTACAAGCAGAAAGGGGTGGTGAAATCTCTTGCAACTACTTTAGCAGATGTCGGGCCATCAAATTAAGTTGTATTAGGTAATTTGTTTGTTTTTTCAGATTATGCCAGTGTGTTGTTTGATTTGGGTTCTACACATTCTTTCATCTCTGAAACCTTTTCTAGTAAAATGGGAATACCATATTCAGAAATGACTCCGGAACTTTTGGTAAAGACACATGTGGGAAATGTTGAGGCAAAAAGAATTTATATGAATCTTCATATCCTTATCTGTGGAAAGAACCTACTTGAAAACCTTATTGTTTTACCTCTAGTTGAGTTTGATGTTATCCTTGGTATGGATTGGCTCTCTATTTACTATGCTAAGATTGAATGTAGAGCTAAAGAAGTTTCTTTTCAGAAAGACTTTTAGTTTGTGTACAAGAATGAACCCTTACTGTTGATAACTTATCAAGAGGCCAAGAAACTTGTAAAAGATGGAAATGAATGTTACCTTGAACACATCGTCGAAAATAAAGGAACTGTTCAGATTAATGATGTACCAGTGGTAAATGAGTATCCTGATGTTTTTCCTGATGATTTGCCTGGAATAATACCAGATCGGGAAGTTGAGTTTACTGTTCACTTAGTTCCGGATGCTAAGCCAATTTCAAAACCCCCTTATCGAATGGCTCAAATTGAACTTGTAGAGTTGAAGGAGCAATTTCAAGATTTATTAGAGAAAGTTTTCATTCGACCTAGCACATCACCATGGGGTGCTCCAGTTTTATTTGTTAAAAAGAAAGATGGTTCAATGAGACTTTGCATTGATTATAGAGCCTTGAATAACATCACTGTTAAGAAAAACTATCCTTTGCCTCATATCGATGATTTTTTTGATCAGCTCCAGGGTGCTCAGTATTTTTCAATGATTGACTTGAGATCGGGGTACCTTCAGCTGAAGGTAAAGGAAGAAGATTTTTCGAAGACCGCGTTCCGTACAAGAAATGGCCATTATGAATTTGTAGAAATGCATTTTGGGCTAACCAATGTACCTTCTGTATTCATGGACATAATGAATAGAATTTTCCATGAGTTCTTGGATAAGTTTGTGGTGGTTTTTATTGATGATATTTTGGTGTTTTCTAAAAGTAAAGAGGAGCATGAAAGACATTTAAGGGTAATCTTGCAATCCTTAAAATAAAAGAAACTGTATGGAAAATTCAGCAAGTGTGAGTTTTGGTCGCAAAAAATTTCTTTCCTTGGTCATATTGTTTCTAAAGATGGGATAACTATTGATCCTACAAAAACAAAGGTTGTTGAAGAATGGCCAAGACCCAAAAATGTAACTGAGATTCGTAGCTTCCTTGGTTTGGAAGGCTCTTACTGAAGGTTTGTTAGAAATTTTTCACGGTTATCTAGTCCAATGACTAAGCTAACTCGGAAGGGTGTTAAGTTTATCTGGACAAAAGAATGTGATGATTTTTTTAAGGAATTGAAAAGAAGATTGGTTAATGCTCCAGTTTTGGCACTACCTTCCAGGAATGTCGAGTTTGTTATATACAGGGATGCTTCATTGAAAGGACTTGGTTGCATTCTAATGTAGAATGATCAGGTAATTTCTTATGCATCACGACAGTTGAAAACTCATGAGTTAAATTAACCTACACATGATTTGGAATTAGCTGCTGTTGTTTTCGCTTTAAAAATTTGGAGGAATCATTTGTATAGAGTAAAGTGTGAAATATATACTGATCACAAAAGTTTAAAGTATATATTCACTCAGAAAGAGTTAATCATGAGACAGAGGAGATGGCTGGAATTAATCAAGGATTATGATTGTACAATTCATTACCATCCGGTAAAAGAAAATAAAGTGGATGATCCTTTGAGTCAAAAAAGTAATGCTTCATTAGCAATGTTGCGTTTGGAACGTGATCCTTTGGTTAAGGATTTGATGAACTTTGGCATAGAAGTTGTTGGTGGAGGATGTTCTTCTGTTTTGTTTCTGGTATCTGTGAGATCATCTCTATCAGACAGAATCAAGAAAGCACAGAAGCAAGACAGTGAGTTGCATAAAAAGGTAGAGCTGGTTCAGAAAGGTATGTCGCCTGAATTCAACATTGATAATGATTGCATTTTGAGATTTGGGAAGAGATTGTGTGTGCCTTGTGATTCACAGTTGAAGAGAAAGTTGTTATGTGAAGCTCATAGTTCTCCGTTTTCAGTTCATCCTCGCAGTACTAAGATGTACAGAGATCTGCAGGAGTATTACTGGTGTGATGGAATGAAAAGAGATATTGCTGATTTTACTGTGAAGTGTTTGACATGTCAACAGGTTAAAGCAGAGCGGCAGTTACCGAAAGGGATGATTCAGCCTTTACCAGTGCCATAGTGGAAATGGGAGAATATATCCATGGACTTTGTTGTGGGATTACCGAAGACATCTCGAGGTAATAATGCAATCTGGGTTATTGTTGATCGCTTGACTAAATCTGCTCATTTCCATGCTATACGAGATACTTTTTCCCTAGATCAACTTTCCCATTTTTATCTTAAAGATATAGTCAGGTTACATGGAGTTCCTCTATCCATTGTATCCGATCGTGATCCCAGGTTTACTTCTAACTTTTGCAAGGGCCTTCAAAAGTCATTGGGTACTGAATTAAATTTTAGTACAACTTTTCATCCTCAATCATATGGGCAGTCAGAACGAACAATTCAGACCTTGGAGGATATGCTACGAGCTTGCCCTATGGATTATCAGGGAAGTTGGGACCAACATCATTCTTTGGTTAAATTTTCATATAATAACAGTTTTAATTCCAGTATACAGATGGCACCATTTCAGGCATTATATGGGAAGCGGTGTCGAACTACAGCTTTCTGGGATGAAGTGGGTGAAAGGAAGTTGATGGGACTAGAAGTTGTAGAAGAGATGGTAAAAAAAGTTCAGCTGATTCAGAAACATATGAGAACAGCTTAGAGTAGGCAGAAGAGTTATGTAGACAACAGGAGGAAGGATCTAACTTTTGAGGTAGGTGATCATGTTTTTCTCAAAGTCTCACCATGGAAAAGTGTGATGAGATTTGGTAAGAAAGGAAAGCTAAGTCCAAGGTTCATTGGACCATATCAAATTCTAGAGAGAGTTGGATCAGTTGATTACCGAGTGGCTTTACCTACGAGTTTTTCTCAGGTACACAATTTTTTTCATGTTTTGATGCTGAGAAAGTACATGCCAGATCCATCTAATGTTTTGAGTCCAGAGGTAGTTCAGTTGGAAGAGAACCTATCTTATGAGGAACAACCGGTCCATATTTTTGACCACAGGGAGCAAGTGTTACGGAATAAGGTGATTTATCAGGTAATGTTTTTGTGGAAAAACCACATGATGGTAGAGGCAATATGGGAATCTGAAAATGCAATGAGGGATAAGTACCCCCATTTATTTGATAAGTAAATAAATTGTGGGGACACAATTTTCTAATGGGGGGAAGGATGTATCATCTCAAGTAAGTAATGAATAATAGATATTTTTATCTATTTCTATTAATGAATTAGATAGTGTTTTAGAGACTTAAAATTAAAATAAATCCAATCTTAAGCATGGAATACACTAATATTCTTAAAAGATTGATTTGCTGCCTTTTGATGGCAAACCATTTTTAAATCTATCTTTTGACAATTTTATAAGCTATGTTTGTCAAAATAAACTTATTCATTATGATTGGGACATCAAAATTTTCATTGTGTGAATTTTTGATATTTTTCAGACAATGTTCATTTTTTAATGAATTGTGAAAAATACTGCATTTTACATCAAAACTGATTTTTAATCTAATTTATTTATATGATTAGATTATCTTTTGAATTGGTTTTGAAGTGGAATTATAATATATTTTTACCATTTAATCCAATGGTGGTCATTGGAATCAATTTCACTTTGAAATTGGACTAAAACTGGTGTCAATCTTTTGATACTTATTGTTTCATAAAAACACGCTATTTGTCATGACAATGGGAATTAATTATTAAATTAATTAATGTGACTTATATGTTTTGAATTTTTTAAAATAGACTTCATTTTTGAATTTGGAATATCTAATATAGCTTAGGGTGAATTTTTGGTATTTTTCTGAAAAACATCAATTTTTGATGAATAGTGAAACCACTAAGTGGTACTTATAAAAACTAATTTTTCGTTTAAATGAAATTTTACCACTTCTGTGTTTTGAATTTCAAAAATCTTACATACATGGTTGTCATTAAGAATTAAAATTTGGTTCAATGAGATTAAAATAATTTTTTGGTGAATAGTAACTCTTAAGTTCTTAATCGCAATTAGAGGTAATTAGTGTAGTTTAAGGTAAAAATAATACTTTAATAAAATGAGATGAGCTTGACACATGTCCTACCATCATTGGATGTGTCATGGCCGACCAAGAAAATCCATGGGTCAACTTGGGGACCCCATGTATCCACTTTGGTTGGGAAATGACATAAATAACTTTTTATTTAATGTAAAAGTAAAAATGACACAAACATGAGATGTTTTACTACAACAATTGTTAAATGGGGTTATAAAGATCATATTTACTATTATAAATAGTCATTGGAAAGATAAAAAGATTTCCTACATTATAGTATTTGTTTTATAATTTTTATACTTTAAATAAATTAAATTATTTATGACATTATGATGATGCAGCGATGACCTAATTATTTAACGATTTAAATAAAAAGGAATGATAATGTAAACTCTAAGACCTAAAAATGGCCAAACCCTATTTATTGGGTGGATTTAGAACCCTATCACCTTATAATAGAAACACATCAATGTGGGACCTCTTAAATCCGAATACAATTTTAAAATAAAGTGACATTTCTTTACTTTCCAAGAGTGCCCCTCCTCTCCTCTTATAAAAGGCCCCCAACTCTACCTCCTTGCCCACACTCCCAAAGCCTTTGGCTCGGCCAACCCCTGCCCATTTTGGCTCTCCACATCCCTCTATTACTCCTTGAATCCTAAATTTGGGCAGAAGTCTTCCCAAGGAAGCCTTTGAGCTCAAATCTAAGAGAGTTACACGATTTTAAAGTAATGTCTTCACTTGAGTCCTTTTGTTTTATTTTGCTTCTCCAACCCCCTAAACTCTTTTTATTCATTTATTTTGTTTCAACTCCAGTATCTTCAATATACTAGGATGTTGTTATAAGATTTATTCTAGCTACACTTACACACACCTACATCTAATGGTTAAAGGACATACTGTTTCCTTGGATGGTGAATTTATGCCTCCCGAAACGATGATTGTTCAACATTCTTTTAACACCTTCAAAGGTGGCCATTAAGATGTCACTATATTTATATATGATATATAATATTTTTATGTTTTCCTTAATATTTTGTATTTTTCTTTTTGGTCATACCTTTATGGTTTCCATTATGGGTAAACGCGATATCTTCATTTAAGGAAGTGCGGACTACCGCCCCCTCAAAGTGATTTGATTCGTTAAATACCACATGTGGGACGTATAAAGGATGGAACTATGATATTATATATTATATTATACTGGAATTATAATATACCTTTATATTATTATGGTTCCATTCTATTAAATTCGAAATATAAATGAAAGTAGAGTTCATGCGTACGTACGGCTTACCGTCTCCATGAACGGTGCATTTCATTTCTTACCTCTAAATGATTTTCTAATATTATAAATGCATGTATATACTGGATATATATGATATATACATCATTATTAAAATTCTGGATATAATTGATACATGAACAACTTGTAATTATAAAGGGTTTATTTTTGACTCAAGTACCAATGATCGTTAAAATGACCGTTGTTAACTTAAATAATTACATAGTGTTCATGAAATGGAAATAAGTGATATAAAAGGAATAATGAACTTGAAAAAGGTTCTTAAGCAAGTATAAATTAACTCAAGTTTATTATTAAGGACATTAAAGAACGATCGAGTCATGTCGGACCCGAGGTATGGGACTTCATCTCAATCTCCTTTCATTGAGGCATATTTTGTTTTATACAAAACCTTCTTTTATATGGTGTATAATCCCATTTGACTTTTTCATTTATCCAAAAGGAATATTTTTTATACGAAGCGTTTTACTAAATGAAAAAATGGAATGTTTTTTGTATGTATGCGGCGACAACGACTTCTCCGCCACCGTGACCATTATTTGAGTTTCGGCTTCCTCTACAGGCCCTACCTTTTTTTAAAAGAAAAATAAATACCATGTTTTACTTTTATTTTATTTTGGTATTGAAAATGGTTTTCATAATGTTTTTATATCAATGTGTTGTATTGATATCTTGTGATTGAAAGGTGGAAATGTTATGTTTCCTTTATGCATCTTTTATGTGATACGATTATGTTGAGGTTCTTGGGCATTATTATGAAGATGGGTGGTTCCGTGATAAATTAAGGGCGGGTGAGCCCGATATAGCTCTCCACTGCATTGGGTAATGCGAAGGAGTGAAACTTTAAGGTTTCTCCGAAGAGATTTAGGGAATATACTATGATGGGTATTCCAAACGTAACCAAGGGGGTTACTCCCTACGTAAGAATGTTATGAATGTCTCAAGATACATTTATGTCTTATGATTTCTATGATTTATTCATGATTTGATGAGGTATGTTGAAGTGCTTAAGTTTTATGGGTAAAGTATGATTTCATTCTTATGTATATATGTACCCATGTTTCCTTTCCATATATTTTTATATCCCTTACTGAGCTTTTTATGCTCATCCAAAGTTTTTTGAAATGTTTATCACATGTAAAGGGAAAGGTACATGATACGATGATAGTGTCAAGGAAGTGTCAAGAAAGAATACATGTTTTATTTTTAATATGTTTCCATTGATGGGAAATAAGAATACTATCTTTATGTAACCACTTTGTTTATATTTGGAATGTAATGCAAGTTTTATGATCTAATTCTCTAAAACTCTAAACCAGAAAAGATCCTCAATGTGTAATCTTGTAATAACTCAACATTAAGTAAGGTTTAAGGCTGGGGCCTTATAATCCCTATCAGTGGAGTGAATAATAAACATATCACTCCTGGGTAGATAAACACCTCTGTTCTAGTCCAGGAGGTTCGTGAGGGCATACTCCCCCATGTCATACAAATAATCAAGTCCGGCACATACACCCGATTTAAATGGAGATAATCAGCCTAGCCTGACCATTTCTCATGAGAAAGCACATACACATACCCATAATAACCACTTTCATCAACAAGTGGTATCCAAATTGATTAAGAAGGAATCCAAGAAATATACCCTTCAATCCTAGTTGAAAAATCAAGATCCAATCTGCAATAAGTCCTTGCCCAATGCTGGTGTTCATGAAGCTCTTAGACAATTATCTATTACAGCTCAATACTATACTATCTCATATCCAAATTACAGAAGTAACAACAATAATTCTAAAGGTCTTCATCATACACTTGCCCATGAAGTCTTGCATTATGAAAATTCATTCAATCATGAAGTATCATCTTCAGATGAGAGCCACGATAACCCTCTGTGTGGCCAGAAGACCAAGGAGCAAGAAGTTTTATCTTTTGCTGTAACCCACGATGGTGATCCTCCCAGTGAAGATGAATTTAGCTATGAATTTCCTCTTCGTAGTAGTAATTCACATTGCTTGGAAAATTCATCAATGGACAATGCAGTAACGAGAAAGACCTCTTATCTTAAGGCACTTGCAAATGTGAGGCCAGTCATGTGTGATGCCTTACCATTAGCAGGTGAAATACTTTCTCAATCAGAATGTAGCCCGGGGTGTAGGTCATTCTCCAAACCACCCCAAGGTCATTCATATTATAATTTGAAAAATTAATTATCTACCAATCTTGTTGAATCTAATGAAGAAACAAATAAGCACCAGGTATGGTCCAATTAGGTAAAATAATCTTCATCATATGATAAATATGAAGTGCTGAATATGAGAAAACAACTAAAGAAAGGTGAAATACCAGTCATGTTTTGGCCTTTGGCTAACTCTCAATATGATATTCCAGAAATGTTGATAGAATATTGTATTCACAATATTCGTCTCAACATATGGAAAACACTTTGTCACATAAAAGAGAAAATATTATCTTATGATGAATATCCAAATAATGGTAATATAATAGAAGAGTTGCAACACCAAATTGGCTTATAATCTCTCTTAGTTTCCCGAAATAAAACGGTTGAAAAGCAGCAGAGGGCCCTTCATCATTCTTGATTGGGTGCGTTGAAAATATTGCGCCATATAATTTCCAATGCCCCATCTGTTATTCATATTAGGGGACGGGGTGTTCATGGAACATTTCATTTTACTAGGCTCTCCAGCCAACAAAGCCCGCCAAAAGTGGTCTCATGAAATGTTATTTCCCATGGATAACCACATCCAACTGGTTTTGAGTGTAATCAGATGCTTACTCAAGAACATGCCTCAACTAGTTCTTCCTAAAGTCAGGCATATAAAGAAAATGTTTTCGAATTACTCGGGCATCAAGCAAATGAGAATATCCAGCATGCTTCTCATTTAGAGAAGGCACACCATCAAGTGACATAAGTGTCAGAAATATTCTAACAGTCATCTAAGCGAAGTGATTTGAGTGGAAGTAGGATGATGCATCTGGCCAATTTCCAGACTAATGTCCGCAAAATCAGGGGAGGTTTTAAGAATGTTTCAGATATAGCAGCTCAAGAGAAACCTCAGCTCACCAGGTTAGGGACTTGTCTAACACAAACCTCAGAATCAAAAGAGAGGATTCGAGATGTTGAGTAAGAAAACAGGAACAATCCTAGTCCACCGAACTGGGGACTTTTTTATATTCTCAATCTCTTTCTCAGTGAATGTCATTCTTCTATCGATTAGGGAAGATGCCATAAGTGGAACACAGATCCAAATTATCAGGAGAATCCCTTCAAATTTCCGTTCATGAAGAATTTCTTGAGGTATCAACCAAAAAAAAGGCAATGTCTCATAAAGGTCATGGAAGAAGATAGTATCACAAAAGCGCTGATAGGATGTCTGCAATGCGTTATGCATCGATTAATATCATCAATGCTGATGTCACTGATCCCCCAGAATATGAAGCTCACTCAGGGGAATCATATAAAGAAGTTTCTCTTCAAGAGGTTGTACGTACTGAAACAAATGAAGAACGTGTGTGTACCTGAAATCAAAGGCTTCCCATTATCTTGGTATTCTTTCAAATAACCATATCCCCCCTCCATGAAAGGAATCCAACAAGGGGAAAGTAGAAAAGTCAGGTTACATTCCATCCTACATCTGGATAAGGACAATCACTCTCATTAGAGGAAAGTTTCACACATCAAGAAGAAGAAATAAATGGGTTACAGAGGTTAAATACAGAACTACTTCAAGGTAGTCTTCTGCCTAAGAATGCTGGCGTTATTCAATCAATGGAATTTGTTGTAGCTACTGGGATGGATCAAAAATATCCTCCTTTACATGTACACCCTTACAGGTCTAATCTTATGGTTCGTACACGATAGAAACCGGTAATACTACCATAAGTGACAGTATCGGTCGCCACACCCGTCCAAATTCAAGTTCATGCTCCAACACAGGTCCAAACTCAACCTGATGTTTCTAAAAAATTAATGACTACCATTTAGTCATTAACATCTCAGTTGGATGTTATGGAGGAAAGTGTGCACCAATACAACCAAAAAAGACAGCTTATCCTGAATTGGTGCATGCAATTCCTCCCCCACAAAATTTTGCGAGTACCATATTCCCAATTTTTATTAGTTCAGGGGATCCACAACAACACTTAACACATTTTGTTTCTCTTTGTGATCCTATGATGGGAAGTCCTCAACAACAAGAAGTAGTTAAGATAATGTGTTTTGTACAGTCATTCCAAGGACCTTCTTTTGTCTGGTATACAAGCTTGAAATCCCAGTCAATTACTGGGTGGGAGAATCTTTGTCAAAAATTCCTTCTTCAATTCGGCTCAATTTTTCCAAAGACGAAAGTTTTTGATCTTATTAACTATAATAAAAGGGAAAATGAAAAATTTTCATATTTCATTGATCACTAGAAAGGATTATCATATTCATAAAGTTTATCACTCCCTCAAGAAGATTTTCTGCCTATCCGTTTGGAAAATCTACTTGATTAATTACACACACCGTTGATCCCTATGAATTACACAGGAGGGTTTCGAAACATTACTTCAATCACTCAGCAGATGTATGACTCTCTTACAAAGACTAAGGCTAAAACTCATGTAATTACATCAGTTCTAGGAAGGAGAATAGGGAAAGAAGAGGCTGCTATAGTTACACTTAAACAAGCACATGTTCCTGCTTCCACTTCAAACCCTTTGTCATGTTGAAGGGCTCTACCTCATGAACGTCAAAAACAATGGCCGCCTCATCAAGATGATCAGAGAGATCAAAGACAGAAATAGTTTGATGATTTTAAGAAAAATGTTTATTCTCTCTGGAATGAATAGGTTCCTGTCTACTTCATCTCGACTCTGGAAAACAACCTGGTTCTATTGCCAAGGACCAAAAGGCCGAACAAGGAAGGAGATGAAGACCTCTATAACTATTTCGTGTTTCATCTGATATTGGGTAATCCTATTCAGGAGTGTTTTGTCTTCAAAGTCCTCCTGAAAAATATGGTGGACTCTAGACAATTAAAATTGAAAGGGTCTTCATCCCTGGAAGCATGTGTTATTACTACTGATCCATAGGAATATGGTGACTGTCACGAAGTCCAAAGTAAAAATTGTGCATAAGTATGATGATTGGATGGTCAGAAAAATGATCAACCGAATTCATTCCATTTTACAAACAAAATTGATTCAACCAATTGTGAATTATGCTATGAATTCCACAATGAAACCCACTTCATCAGAAGGAAAATCAGCAAAGAAGTAGCATAATTTGAAGAAAGAAGAGCAGTACGAAGAAGATGAGTTCTTGTCAAAGCCTAAATTGCCTTTGAATCTTGCGAATTATATGTCATCTACTTCAAAACTATGGGCACCGCCCCACCAAACAGCGCAACCTAAATTGGTTAATCAGGCATAATCTTCATCAAGTGAAGACTTGATCTTTGGTTCTATTAACATGATTCATTTAACAGATCCTTATGCCATTGATATTTTTTATTTTGATGAGCCTGAGTTCCCCGTATCAAACAAAGGAATTAGAGGAAGAAACAGAGGTCTATGATACAAGTGAATTTGAGGATATTCCAGAAGCCACTATTTGAGTCCTACCCTTTCTAGAACTATATATGCGGTAGAAACTCGTGGTAAAGCACTTCTGCAGGCTCACCATGAATAATAAAGTTCTTCCACACATGGCAGATTCGGTCCTGACATAGTTATTTTGGAATATCGGGTTGTGGCCAACCCATCTTTCTCTAACCAAATAGATAGACCTAGTCAGTATAATATACCATATCCAGGAGTATTTCCAACTCCCACCCCAATAAAGGATGCATCTATTGCCAAAACATCAACTTCCAAGGCACCTACAAAACCATATTTTCCTGATGGGAAACGCAGATCTTTGGACCAAATGTATGATTTCTTGAAGCATTTTGGCCCATATATCGGCCAAGTTATCAATTATAGACATCTTTAATCTTTCAAAAGATCTTCAAGAGGCACTTATTGAGGCTTTTCCAAGTCCTCAAGAATTCGAAACTAAAATTTTTGCGGCTGAGGTCTACCATATAGAGAATGATCTTGCAGAATGCCATGTAGTGATATCTTTTACAGATAAAGATGAAGATGATGTTGCACATTGACATATCAGAGCTTTTTTCTATCTGGAAATGTATATGATATAGATATCCGACGAGCTTTCATTGATAATGGCTCAGGAGTCAATCTCATTCCAATTCGTACACTTCATCAATTGGGCCTCACCGAATCTGATTTCTCCCCTTATACGTTGGTGTTGCAATGATATGATAAGAATGAACAAGAACCTCTATGTGAGATTACACTCAGAATTCATTTTGGAGATCTTGTTTCTAATTCATATTTCATGGTTTTTCGTCAGGACACAACCTTCAACATTTTTCTTGGAAGACCTTGTCTACATAAACATGTGGTCGTACCTTCGTCATACCATCAGTGTCTCAAATATTGTTTCAACGGTCAAATTGGAACATTTTATGGTGAAAATCCCCCTTCAAAACAATTTAATATCAATACATTAAGGCATATTTTTATCACATGGAGGGAATGGAAAAATCCACGGCAAAGAAGGTCACCAAAATCAATGCTCCATATGGTATGAAAAATATTCCAGTAAACCCATTCATATATGTGAGTACATAATATGTGTTACCTATCAGTCAAATTGATAGGATAGACCTCAATCCAAACACTATTATGTAAACATCCATAATGTCAGTTATGGTAATCGAGCCAGACTTCATGAGAGAAATTGTTGATTTTCCAAGCAGTGATGAAAAATTAAATAGAGATGGCTTCATTTCATCCGTTAAAACCCAACAATTCTATACTTCATCAATGAGGCCATAAAAATTTATAGAAATACAAGAGGTAAATAATGATATTGATTATCTATCCATCATCTCTTCTCTATCACCTCTGAAAGACCATTCATCATTAATAGGGTTAGAAATGGAATCCTCCTCTCCAATATGTTCAAATTTTAACTTCTCCCCTGACCATGGAAATTCCTCTTTGTCATCTACTATTCTAGTTGAAACAAAATAAATAATACATATTGAAGAAGAAGAGGAAGATCTCAGAGATTCTCCTCCAGCATTTGAAGTGGGCATCTCTACCACTATAGATGAACTCAGAGAAATAAATCTGGGTACAAAAGAAGATTCACGCCCCAATTTAATTAGTGTGTACATGACTCTTGAAGATCAAGAAATGTATACTTATTTTCAAAAGAAAAATAATGATGTATTTTCATGGAATTATACAAAAATGTCAGGTATTGATCCCGATGTTTCCACTCATCATTTGGGTTTGTAGGTTCTAGGCGCAGCAGAGGTGCATTGGTGGGTTTTCCCAACTTTAATTTTAACGTTTAGAAACGTTCAATCCAATATCCATCATGATTTAAAACACCAAATCTTTGGAATATAATGAAGAATGAAAAACTTAAGAGAGAATCCTGGAACCACAGAGATAGGATCATCATATGTTGGTTATAATTAATTTAATTAATTCAGAAGACTTACCTTGGTGGAATTCATTCATCATTGATGTCTCTGGTCATGATTCGGTGATCCGCTGTTGTGTTGTAGAATCCAAGTGTAGGATTCCTCTATCGATGATCCACACGTGTGCCACGTATCTCTGGATGTTGCCGAAGGGATCTCCGTGTGCCAGCGCGGAATAGCCTTCTCTTGCGATGTCCGCCTTCAACTGCCTTGATCCGGTCAAGGATCTGACTCTTGTATCTTGAGGGCGTTCTTGGTGGAAAGGGAATTCTCTTTAGGCTTGAGAGTATTTCCAAATCCGTTGTGCACAACAATGGCTCTCATTCTATGAGAATCATGTAATTGGGATTATAATACATAGAACAATAAAATGAATTAATTGCCCGAAAGCATTTAATCATTTCATTTAATTCTTAGTAATACCCCATTTCTTAATAATGAAAGATGACCATCATAATTACTTGACATGCTCCCAACGTATTACATTTAATATCATTTAATTAAATAAACAACATTTTCTCATGAATCCCATAAAACAAATTACATTGCATGTATATAAATACACACGATGTGTAATTTTATTTTTCATTTTTATTTCCTCCACCATATTTATTAGACCTTCAATAATGGCTATTTATTTCTAAAACAAATGTAACTGCATTACTCGCTAATAAATCTATATATTATTTCTCCCACAATATATTCTCTCGAATAACTTATGTCAAAATAAATGTGATCAGGAATCCTTAAAAAATTATTAAACCACATTAGGGAATAATATTTATTTAACTTGTCAAATTAATATTTAACTAAGATACATGGACACACTTAGTGTGTGCCCCTCTAATTCTCTTTCTTAGTGGCATTAGTCGGAGCCTGCCTAAAGTCCAAGGATAGCATCTAGCAACACGCCAAGGCACCCATAGAGAAAGAAATTAAAGCCGCAATGATGTTTCACCTCCTAAGAATTCTTACTTTGTAATATAATCCCTTTGTCTCGATATCTCCAATAAAGCGGGTTGCATGCTAGTGCCATCAACCCATGTTCTCGATTATTCATTCATTGACATCCTGAAATTGAACTCGCCCATACCTTACCATGGCCATGGATTTATTTAGGATATATCAATTCCATCAAAGGGCATGATATATCTACTTCCATTATGGAACATAAGGGACAAATCCTTTCTCGCATTATTTATTAATGCAGTATTACTCCTGGCGCACCCAACGTATCCTACCTCACTGCGAAAAGTGTTTCATCACAGTTTTCATCAATACATCTAAGTGTGTGAATTGTAATACCCATTAATAATAATCTTAAAGTCTAAGGACCAATACACACGTCTGCAGATAGGAACATCCAATGACACTATGAAATGTGGATTTCCTACTGGTGGGTCTCATTCTCATAATATCCTCCTTGATATTACCAAGGGCGCACACCATGAGAAGGTGCCTCAATGTTTTATGAGTACTCACCCCTAATGACCTGTATTATTTGTGTCCCTCAAATAATATCTTCTGTCCATAGAACATATATTCTAGAACATTGTTATGGCACTTTTGAGTTCTCATCATAGTAGGGATCTGCTATGACCCATTAATGCAACAGTTGTCCATATGACATTATCACATGCATGGTCACACAGAAGAACAATCAAGATGTGATAAGGATTTTATTAAAGAATAAAGAAAAAAGTAGTTGGTTCTAGACCACCAACTCCAATAGACTCCAACTTGGACTAGAGCCAACTGTTAACAACATTTAACCCGCTAGGTCTCACATGATATTCATGCTTCTGCTATGATAGACCTTTAGTAATGGGGTCTGCCATGTTCTCTTCTATGGACACTCTGCTCACAGCAACTTCACCCCTCTGATAGAAATCCCTCAAGAGGTGATACTTCCAGAGTATGTGCACTGTCCATTGATTTGACCTTGGTTCTTTTGCAAGATCCATCACTGGAGTATTATCACAATACAATTTAATGTGATCTTTATTGTTAGGAACCACATCAAGCTCTTGGAAAAAGTTCTGAATCCATACGGCTTCCTTGGCTGCATTAGATGCCGCTATATTTTCGGACTCTGCTGTAGAATTGGTAACAACTGGCTGCTTTGAACTCTTCCAGCTCACAGCTCCTCCACTGAGACAGAAAACATATCCAGATTGTAACTTCAAATCATTCTGATCTGTTTGAAAACCAGCATCAGCATACCCTCTGATGACAAGCTACTTGTTTCCTCCATACACCAGGAACATATCCTAAGTTCTTCTCAGATACATCAGGATAGTCTTAACAGTAGTCTAATGTTGTTCTCCTGGATCTTCTTGATATCTTCCTACCATTCTCAGTTCATAGGCAACATCAAGCCTGGTGCATAACATGGCGAACATGATGGATCCTATATCCTAGGCGTATGTGATCTTTCTCATCTTATCTTTATCTTGTTACATCTGAGGATACATTTTCTTAGAAATATTTAAGCCATGTGACACTAGAACCAATCCTCTCTTGGATTGTTCCATACTAAATCTATTTAGTATCTGGTCAATGTATGTACTCTGACCTAGTCCAGGCTGCCTCTTGGATCTATCACAAATGATATTGAACCCTAGAATGTAAGCTACTTCACCTAAATCATTCATGGAGAAGGATTTGTTCAACCAGTCCTTAACTAAATGTAAGGCTGGTACGTCATTTCCAATAATCAATATCACATCAACATATACTACTAGGATAACGACCACATTCCCATTAAAATGCTTATAAAAACATGGCTCACATTCATTCTTAATCAATCCAAATTCCATTATGGCTTCATCAAATTGAATGATCCATGACCTGGATGCTTACATCAATCCATAAATGGATTTCTGCAACTTGAAAACCCATTTGTCTTCTCCTGGTGTCACAAACCCTTCTGGTTGTGTCATATAGACATCTTCCTAAAGGTTCCCATTAAGGAATGTTGTTTTGACATCCATTTTCTAAATCTTGTAGTCATTGTAAGCTGCTATGGCAAGTATAATTCTTATGGATTTAAACATGGAAACTGGTGAGAAGGATTCATCATAGTAAATTCCATGACGCTGTTTAAATCATTTAGCCACTAGCTTTTCATTATAGGTGTTAACTTGACCATTCATGTCTAGATTTCTCTTGAATACCCATTTGCATCCAAAATTATTTACATCAACTGGCTCTTTGACCAAAACCGAAACTTGGTTCTGGTAAATGGAATCCATCTCAGAATTCATAGCTTCTAGCCATCTTGCATTTTTTGAGCTTTCTATTATTTCCATGTTGGAGAGAGGTTTATCATTGTCCAACAATAACTATTCACCATCCTCGGTGACTAGGAAACCAAATCTCTCTAGGTCCCTTACCTCTCTTGAGCACCTATGCAGAACTTGTGTTTCTAGAACCTCTTCCACAGGGTCTTGTGGAACTTTTTCCTGTACCAACTCTTGTGTATCTTGAGCATCAACTTCGTCGAAGTCAATCTTGCTCCCACTATCCTTCTTGAGGATGTGCTCCCTCTCAAGAAAGACGACTTGTATGGCGATATTTACTTTCTTGTCTTGAGGGTTATATAGGTAATATCCTTTCATTTCCATGGGATATCCTATAAAGATGCACATCGTGCCCCGGGGTGCTAGTTTGTTGCTTGATAAGGCCTTAACAAACGCCTGCATCCCCATGCACATGTGTGTGACAAAGTGGGTTTCCATCCATTCGATAACTCGGATAGAATTCCATTTGTCACCTTAGTTGGTACTCAGTTTAATATGTATATTACGGTTTGTAATTCATATCCCCAAAAGGATAATGGAAGATCCACATGACTCATCATCGACCTCACCATGTACAACAAGGTGTGGTTCCTCCTTTCACTAACACCATTCCATTGTGGTGTATTAGGAGGAGTGAGCTGAGATAGAATACCAGACTCCCGTAGAAGATCGATGAACTCTTCGTTCAAATATTCTCCACCTCAATACGAATTAAGTTTCTTTATCTTATTAACAAACTGATTCTCTACTTCATTCTTTAATTCCTTAAATATCTCTAAGGCCTCAGACTTATACCTCATTAAGTATACATAGCCATATCTACTCAAATAATCAGTAAAAGTAATGAAGTAAGAATATCCACATCTACCTTCTACTGGAAATGGTCCACACACATCTGTGTGTACCAATCTTAGAAGCACTATGGACCTTTCACCTTGTCCACCAAAAGGCGGCTTGTTCATTTCACCTTGTAAACAAGCGTGACATCTATCAAGTTGTTTTAGATCAGTTGATTCTAAATTTCCATCTTGGCAGAGATTTGTCAAGTGCTTCTCGTTCACATGACCGAGGCGGTGATGCCACAACTGGGTGATGTATGAGTCAAGTGAGTCTATTTCATTATCAATTGCCAACACTTGGTTTTTCATAATTTAATACATACAAACCCTTATTCAAAGGTGTCATACCCTAACATACATCGTTCTTATAAAAGAGACAACCCTTATTTCCAAACATGAAAACAAATCCATCCATATCCAAACAAGATACATAAATTATGTTCTTGGTAACACTAGGCACAAAATAACAGTTTTGTAAAACAAAAATCATGCCAGTTGGAAATAAGAGGTGATAGTCGCCAATAGCCAACACAACCAGCCTTTCGCCATTGGCAACTCGAAGATCCACCTCACCTCTGGTGATCTTTCTAAATCTACTTGGTTCCTATATTTTAATACAGATGTGAACCCCACAAGCTATTTCTAATACCCAATGTGTAGAAATTGAAAGATTTCACTTGATAACGAACGCACCATTAGCATCCCCAAGCTTCTAGGTGCAGTTCCTCATCCAGTGGCCATGCTTTCCACATGCAAGACACACAACCTCCCATTCCTTGCCATACCTCTAGATCTTCCCCTTCTTGGAGGGATGGTGCTCGGTGGCTTCAGAACATTTATATGTCTTTGTCCCCTTTGGCTTGTCCTTCCCTTTCTAGTTTTCCATAAGGACCGCTGGTTTGTTCCGCCCCATGTCCTTATCTACCTGGAGAATCAATGTTAGATGATCCAATAGACTATTCTCATTACTTCTCATATTATAATTGACAATGAAGCTAGAGAAGGTCCTGGTTAGTGATGATAGGATGAGATCTGTATACAACTCATCCGGTAATTTAATCCCTAAGATGTCCAGGCATTCAATGTAGCCAATAAGCTTGACTACATGAGGCCCAGCTGGTGCAGACTCTCCAAGCATAGTTGTAAACAATGCATTGGAGATCTCATACCTCTCTTGTATCTCCTTCTCTTGGTAGAGATCCTTAAGGTGAGACATCATGCTATACGCATCCATGTTTTCTTGTTGCTTCAAGAGCTCTTTAGACATAGCCCTCACCATTGATACTTATTAGTCTCCCACTATTTTATCGAAATCCAATATCCCTCACCATTGACATTGGAATATTTTGTTTCCTGAATATTCTAGTCGCAAGGATCTATATTTCCCTTCGTATTACCCCAACTAGGTTCGGTCAAGCAACTTGAAGGGTTTTAGGTAGGCATTACAAATGCCAACAGCATTAACTCGCAGCTCCTTGATCTGCTGAGTGGACTCCCCAATCCTGAAATACTTTTATTTTGGATTTCCTAAACCTTTGTCTCTTGGTCACACAATGTCCTACTGAGGTAGTTAACCCTTGATGTGAACCAAGTCAAGTCAACCCAAAACCTTGAATTAGAATTCCCAGATAATTGAAAGCACCCCAACTAGGGTTGGTGAAGCAACATTGAACTATTGTTCGATTCTAACCAAGATTATGGAAGTCTATACCGACTTAATATTTCTTTTGAGGGATTTTATCCTTATACGTAAATTTCCATTTTATTATATTTGATTACGTGCTTGTTAATATTAATTGGGATATACTTAAGTGATTAACCATGTCTAAGATAATATTTACATATAAGCCCATTTTATTTTAATTTTATCATGCATGATCGTTTAATTCATTAATTCTGTGATCGTGACAACACACCCTAAATAAATAAACCATGAAACTGACATAAATAAAATAAATGGTATGATCATGATCTTTTCTATTGGTTAGTTTATCTAGCGGTTGATAAACTACCCCAAGACCAAGGGGAGAAACGCCTTGAACCTTTCGGGTTTGTGTTTACAGCTTTCCACATGTCCACCTTTGTATCTCCTTGGATTGGTTTCACCTTGGATCCTGACTTGAGCCCCCTCCACTTTCTTGGGAGCTCCATCCATTACATATGCATTTATCTCACATGCAGGTGAGGGGTAAAAAAGGATTTATACATAAAAGAATCCTTGGGCACGTAGGCCCTACTTATTAATGAGGAGATGGATCGCATGCCAACAATTTTAATTTAATTAAGTAAATTAAAAAGAAACCATTTAAATACAAAGGTCTAGGTCTTCCTCATGATCATCCATACATGCAACGATATTTACGCATAAATAAAACTAGCATTCAATTATTTAATTCTTTTTTTTATGATAAATCACGCTCGAATTAATTAATTATCTTTAATTAATCAATCCTTTTATCTTAAACACTTTTATGAACTTCCTTGAGATTCTCATCCATCATAATTTTAAACAAATAAATACATTTAAATTTATCCTTGTACGTAACATGTACCATGGAGGAAACCCGGTGAATTATAGTTCATTACGTAAATGATAAATTAAACACACCTATATAAAACACCTATCACGTGTTGTGCCTCATCTTTGTGCCTACACTATGATATACGTCTCAAGAGTTTGTATAATATAATAATAAATTTTAATAAATATACGTAATTTGGGTGGGTACACGACGTGTAGTTCCAACTACACGAAGTGTACTTTTCTTCACCGTCCATCCGAAGTACACGCCCGAGGACATGGCGTGTTAATTTACTTCAGAAATTTTCGGAGTACATGGCGTGTATAGTGGGACACACTCCGTGTAGTTTGCGTGTTACACGGTTTCCTGACGGGCAAGCCGTGTACGGGGTACACGGCCCAACCCTAACCCGAAGGGACTACAACCCATGTTCATTTGACCACACGACGTGTAATCCAGAAACCGTGTGCCACCTGTTTCTGGTTAACACACAGTGTCTTAAATTCTTATAAAGGATCCAATACATGGCCTGATTTGGCGGATCAGTCAATGCATTGAACCTAGACTACACAGCATGTACTTCTGAATACACGCCGTGTATTCTGGTGTTGTATGGCCAGAAATTCTTGGATCTTCAGAATGAGTTCCTCTATTTTATTTAATCAAAATAAAAAGAAAAATTCATTTATGTGAGGTGAACGAGAAAAGAGGGAGGAGGAACAGATCTCGAGATTCAGATTTCCATAATGATTAAACATGAATTGAAATAACTATATTATTAAATGTGTATTTCACCAAAGAAAAACTAAATAATTATAATCAATGATATGACCACTCTGATACCACTTGTAGGTTCTGGGTGCAGTGGAAGAACATTGGTGTGTTTTCCCAACTATAATTATAACATTAAGCAACTTTGAATCTGAGATTCTTCATGATTTAAAACGCCGAATCTTCGAAATATAACGAAGAAAGAAAAACGTAAGAGGGAAACCCGGAAACACAGAGATAGGTTCATTATATGTTGGTTATAAATAATTTAATTAATTCAAAATAATTACCTTGGTGGAATTATTTCTTCATTGATGTCTCCATTCGCGATCCGGGGATCCGTCGTTGCATCGTAGAATCCAAGAATAGGAATCCTCTAGCGGTGATCCTCACGTGTTCCATGTATCTCTAGACTTCATTGAAGGGATCTCCAGGTACTAGTGCAGAAGAGCCTTCGCCTGTGATGTCTGCCTTCAACCGCCTTGATCCGGTGGAGGATCTCGCTCTCGTAACTTGAGAGTGTTCTTGGTGGAAAGGAAATTCTCTCTACAATTGAGAGAATTTCCAAATCCATTGTACACCACAATGGATCTCATTCTATGAGAATCATGTAATTGGGATTATAATATTTAGAATAATAAAATTAATTAATTTCCCGAAAGCATTTAATCATTTCATTTAATTCTTTGTAATACCCCATGTCTTAATAATGAAATTTGACCATCATTATTACTTGACATGCACCCAACGTATTACATTTAATATCATTTAATTATATAAACAATATTATCTCATGAATCCCGAAAAACAAACTACACGGCGTGTATATAAATATACACGGCGTGTACTTTTATATTGCATTTTTATTTCCTCCACCATATTTATTAGACATTGAGTAATGGCTATTTATTTCTAAAACAAATTTAACTGCATTACTCGCTAATAAATATATATATTATTTTTTCCACAATATATTCTCTCAAGTAAGTAGTCTCTAAATAAATGTGATCAGGCATACTTAAATAATTATTAAACCACAGTCGGGAATAATATTTAATTAACGTTTTAAATGAATATTTAACTGAGATACATGGACACACTTAGTGTGTGACCCTCTAGCCCTCTTTCTTAGTGGCATTAGGCAGAGCCTGCATAAAGTCCAAGGTTAGCATCTAGAAACACTCCAAGGGCCTAAGATATCTACTTCTGTTAAGGAACAGAAGGGACAAATCCTTTCTCTTTTTACCTATTAATGCAGTATTACTCCTGAAGCACCCAACGTATCCTACCTCACCGCGAACAGTGTGTTGTCACAGTTTTCATCAATACATCTAAGTGCGTGAGTTGTAATACCCATTAATAATAATCTTAACGTCTAAGGACCAATAAACACGTCCGCAAATAGGAACATCCAATGACACTATGAAATTTTGATTTCCTACTAGTGGGTCTCGTTCTCATAATATCCTCCTGGATATTACCAAAGGTGAACACCATGAGAAGGTACCTCAATGTTTTATGAGTCCTCACCCCTAATGACCTTTATTATTTGTGTCCCTCAAATAATATCATCCGTACATAGAACATATATTCAAGAATAGTGTTATGGCATTTCTAGGTTCTCATCATAGTAAGGATCCGTTATGACCCATTAGTGCAATAGATGTCCTTAAGAAATTATCACATGGATTTTCATGCAAAATAAAAATCAAGATGTGATAAGGCTTTTATTAATGAATAAAGAAAAAATTAGTTGGTTCTAGACCACCAACTCCAACAGGGTTTTCCCGAAGAACATCGAGGATTCAAGCAAGTAGCAAGAATAACACACCCAACTTATGCCTCCAAAATTGAAGCTAATGTTGATAAGATTATCATGGATAACTTCATCAGAGAAGTTCAATATCCTAAATGGATGGCTAATATTTTCCCTGCGAAAAAGAAGAATGGAAAAATAAGTGTTTTCATTGATTTCAGAGATCTTAATCAGTATTGTCCCAAGGATGATTTTCCATTTCCGATCACAGAACTCATAATTGATGCAACAGCTAGCTATGAAGCTATTTCCATCATGGATGGATATTCCGGGTACAATCCAATATGAATGGAACCATATGATGAGGATTCTACATCTTTCAGAGCTCCTTAAGGTGTGTTTTCCTATCGGGTAATTACTTTTGGCCTAAAAATACTGTTGCAACGTATCAACGTGCCATGCCCCATATCATCAAACCCTTTTTAAGGAAATTTGTTGAATGTTATGTGGATGATTTTGTTGTTAATTCTAGACAATGTTCTAATAACTTGTCCGATCTGGAAATAATATTCAACAAACTTTGACAACACGATTTGTAGATGAACCATTTGAAATGTGGTTTCAGGGTAACCTCAGGATATTTTCTCAGCAGTTTTGTATGCCATCGTGGTATCTAAGTTGATCCTAATAAGACAAAATCAATACTTGGTATTTCACCTCCTTGAATTTTGAAATAATTAAGAGGAATTAAAGAAAACTTGAATTATATTCGGCATTTCATTTCCAATTTGGCAGGCAAGTGATTACCCTTCACCAAATTAATGAAGAAGGGAGTCACCTACTAGTGGACTAAAGAATGTAAAGAAACATTATATATTCTCAAGATATATCTCTTGTGTCAAAAAATATTAATTCCACCTATTAAAGGAAGACCCCTTATTCTCTATGTGACATCTTTATAGAAATGATTGGGTGCCTTCCTTGCCCAAAAGAATGGTGTTGGGAATTAAAACAACATTTACTATCTCAGTCAGACTATGCTCAAGGAATAAACTTGATATTGAAGTATTGAAAAGTGCTGCATAGCATTAATCTTTGTATTTCCAATATTGAGACACTAACTGCAACATCATGAGGTCCAATTGGTATCTTTCTATAACCTGCTCAAATTTATCCTTAGTCTTCCTATTCTTACAGGATTTCTGGGAAGGTGGGAAGTTATTTTGCAGCAGCTTGATATCCAATACTTGTCTCAAAAGGAAATAAAGGTCCAACATATGGCCAATTTCCTTGTGGAACACCAATATGTAGAAGATACATCTTTTAATATTGAACTTCCTGATGAGGATTTCTTATCTATTCAATATAATCCTCAAACATGGGAAATGTATGTTGATGGTGCCTCCAGAATTCCAACAGGGAAGAAAATGGAAGATCCAAATTTCAACAAAATGTGTTACGAATCGTTCTTATTTCCCTAGAAAAGGAACTGTTACCCTCTTCCTTCTTATTTTTGGGAGGCGGTACAAATAATGTAGCAGAATATCAAGCTCTCATCACAGGCTTGGAATTGGTTCTTCAGGAACAGGTGAATCAATTGAGGGTAAAAGGTGATTCATATTTGGTAATCAAACAAATCAATGGGGATTATGCCATCAAAAAAGAAGAGTTAATCCCTTTGTTTGATTACATCAGAGAGTTAATGGAGGAATTTCCCTTGGAACTGACATTTTCTTATGTCCCGCGATAAAAAAATACCCAAGATGATGCACTATATAATGTATCCCAGCCCTGGAAGTTCCAAACCGGGACAAAAAAATCATCATTATTTCCAACCATCATGTAGTTTCACCTTTTGGTCAAATCAGAATAGAGGAAATCAATGAAATCAATCCCATTTATTAACCATATGGTCATACTACATGATGGATGACCCCTATTAGAAAATAACTTCAAAACGGAACACTCCCACCTGATAGAGCCGGGAAAGAACAAGTCTTGCAACATGTGGTCAATTTTACTCTTTATGATAGCCTAGATCACTAAATAATTCTCTACAAATGAGGTTTTGATGGAAATATCTTCAGATTTATTGATGGTGAAGATACAATGGTTGTCATGAATGATGTTCATGTAGGATTTTGTGGTGCCCACTAACCTGGACATATACTTTTTGGTCAAATCCAAAGTCTTGGATACATCTGGCCTTCAATGATGCAAGATTCTGTTGATTTCACTAAGAAGTGTCATCAATTCCAAGTATGCGCCAACTTCATTCATCAACCCCCAATGTTGATTCACACAGCTAAATACTCATCACCATTTTCCTCATGGGGAATTGATGTAGTATGACCTTATCCTCCGGCTACATCCACATATTTTAAGCATATTATTACTACTACTGAATTCATTTCCAAATCTGCAGAGCGAATAATTCTCAATGAAGTTAGTTCTAATGGCATCATTAGCTTCGTCAAGTCTAACATCATTACCAGATTCGGTGTCCCTCATACCATTTTGATGGAAAATGGCACCAACATATGTTCATCCGAGGAGAGAAAGTTGTATCAAGAGTACGACATCAAATCCAACCAGTCCTCTCGGTATCATGCAGTTTCCAATGTCCAAATAGAGGCCTTCAATAAGTCTCTTTCAAAAATACTACAAAATATGGTGGATAAAGATAAGAAATCATGTCCTGATAAACCTTTTCATTCTTTGTGGGCTTATTAGACCACCACCCGCACTGTTACGCGGTCAACTACTTATTCATTGGTATATGGAACTGAAGAAGTCTTTCCCAATGAGGTTCAATTACATTCACTTAGATAAGGAATTTTTGATCAGTAATCTATAGATGAACAATCTCAGAAGCGATTTGATGAATTGGAACGACTAGATGAAAAAGATTGTGCACTCTGCACCACTTAGAAGTCTATCAGAATCGAATAGCTTGATCTTTCAATAATATTGTTCATCTTCGTTCTTTCATTCATGGATAATTGTTATTGGTCCTAAAAATTTCAATGATACCAAGAAAGAAGCCTCCAAATCTTGAGCCAAAGTGGGAAGGAACTTACTCAATACATAAGGTCTACTCCAATGGAGCTTATTCTTTATTCTCAATGGATGGAGAACTCAATACAACTCCAACCAATGCAAGATTCATGAAGAAGTATTTTGTTTAACACAAATGCACCCATTTTCCTAGCTACATGACGTTAAACTGTGCAGAACTGTTCCATGCATATGACCTTAAACTATTTTAGTTCTTACTGCAAGACTTTAAACCGCATGGTTCCTTCTGTTCTTATTGCAGGACATTAAACTGCTTGGCCCCTCATTCATCCAATATGACATTAAACTATGTTCCCTTTATCATCCTACCTGAAGTTAAAATATACATATTCATCATGCATGATGTTTAAACTTTGAAGAAGTCCCTAAATACGTCTGACATGATGTTAAACTGTGCACATGTCCTACAAGATGTTAAACTGCACAACAACATGTCCTAGTTACCTGACACTAAACTATACAGCACCCTTTGTCCCACTTGATGTTAAAATGTGCATCGTTAGGGTTGTTGCAACCTCTTTTTTCTCACACTGAGTATGAATCAAGTGATCCTAGAGTGAGATTCAACCATAACACCCTCTATAGGCCGCTAACAACGTGTAAGTCCCAACACCATATTCAGGTTGTCCTAAAGTAAAACTCGATCACCAAATCATTCTCAATTGATCTACGTGAACTTTGATCCTTTCCTTTTAGGCTGGGTACATAGGTAACCTCATGAGGTACAATCCCCAAAACCAATATCATCACATCGATTCACCTCTATCTCATACGATGTTGATCTGTGATGTCCCCCCCTCTGAAAACAATATATTCACATTGATTCATCATCTTCCTTACTATATGATGTTAACCTATACAGTCCCCCATTGTCCTCACTGCAAGACATTAAACTCCATAGCAATACGCCCTAGCTACATGATGTTAAACTATGCAGCACCAGTCTAGGAATATGACATTAAACTATTCACACTTTAATCATGTATGACAATAAACAACAATAGTCTCTGACACCCTCAACTGAAAGGGAAACATTATTGACATTGATCTCCAATCATGTTATATTCCAAAGACAACGTGCATGCATGGAAATGCCTGAACCTTTAATATTGGATCCAACTATCATTTCACTAAATCCCCTTTCACCCTTAACATGTACAAAACAAATCTGTAAAGAGGGTATTTAAAGAACTACATATGGCTTGATTCCCATCCTTATGGGATACGTATGAATGTTCAGTATCCCTCGAACCAGCCCCTAGTCATTGGGCCGAACCCCAAACTCTACTGTCAGTCCCTTGGCTGAAAAGTCCCCCTGTGAGCACATGAATGTTGTATGAAAACCCTGGTCTTTATTTACATTAGTTTTATAACAAACACAAAATGTGTCTCCCTCAATATGGTCTGAGATTTAAGACTCTAAACTAAGATCTCCTATGCTCTCGTCTCACATGACATTAAACTATATTTCAAGAACTATGTATAGATTTATTCTCATCCTAATGAGTAATTTAGTGAAGTCCAGAATCTTAATTCAGGACCCATTGACAACCTGATTATGGTCAGAATTGGTCTCTGCATCTCTTCCATTCATCGAACAATACCCATTTTCATGTGTCACACTCCTAACCTTAAATACTTTGAGATCTCCATAACCCTTTTCTCGACTTCTGATCACAAAATTTATGATACCCTAGAAATATTTTGCCTGACTATACAGCTCGTGCCCCAAGGCGGCCTTGCATAATTAGTCTACAAAATAGACCTGACAGCCAAAAGATGCTATTATTTGAGTAAGAATCCAATCCCCTTAAGTGGCCCTGCATAATTCAAACCCCCTAAAAGATTTTTCAAATAGTGGTAACTTCATTCTTGGGGGGAGAACCTCTTTTGTCTTTATTTGTCCTAACAACGATAAGTAGGTATCTGCAAAAACAGCCTTCCTTAACATATATGTCCCATACTATTTTTCATTATCTGAAAGTATTCAAGTCTATGGTTTATATTTCCATTACCTACGTTTCGGTCAAACCTTAACTAGAGTAACATTCATCCAATTATTTGAAAATCCTGATTGGGAATATCCTGTCCAAATTCAAGTACCTCTCTCTATACAACAGAATCTATGCTTTGGGAAATTTGAATCTCCATAAACATTCACTGGTTTTTTAGCTATAGAAAAGTAAAATTTCTGAGAGTTCTTTTCCATGACTATTTAGCATGTGCTCTTAGGTGGCCTTGAATAATTAGTCTACATAACAGACCTGTCAGCCAAAAGATGTTATTATTTGACTATGCATCCAATGCCCTTAAGTGGCCCTGCATAATTCAACCCCCTAACAGGTTTGTCAACTAGTAGTAACTTCATTCTTAGGAAATACTTTATCTAATGCCTTTTAGCGCTTTTCCCATTTCATTCCTCAGATTCAAAATTTCTTAAGTGACAGTTTATAATTTTCCCCTCCATACCTGAATGTGGTAATATTTTTCCAAAAAAAATATCAAGGAATTCAGTCATTTCTTAATCCACTTAGTTAAATCTATTCGGCCTTAAACATTAGCCTTTTCATGTCTGTCGTGCATGACTTTAAACTTCCAACAAAAGACAAGGGAACTCTGAACAAAAGTCGAGCCACAGCTCACTAGACATACATTTTGTATGATTTTGGTAATATTGAGCAATTAAAAGATGAAAGGTTTGTGGGGTTATTTGTTTCACCCAAGCAAAAAATAAAACTATGCTTACTAGGCCCATTAACTTAGGTAAAATTAATTAATGTAATTATCAAAAGAATGCAGGTACAAATGATTGAAGATGAAAGTTTTTTTCATTGATTAAAAATAGTTAGAAGGAAATAAACATATTAGTGTCTCTTCTATTTTTCAATAATTACAAGAGGCTTTCAACATAAATTTTCATTTTATTTACGACATCCCAAGCTTCATCAGCAGCCACCTGGAATTCATTCATTCAACTGGATAAAATAAGGGACGTAGTGATACCAGAACTTCATGGAACAATTGTAAAAGAATGTTCTTGAGTGCGTTTTGCGAAAATTTTCTGCTGATCAAACAATGACTTTTTTTCAATCCAAGTGACTTAGAAGATGGATACATATATTTTAGAATGGTGCATTAGAAGTAAAAAACCATTTGGAGACAGAACTCTTTTTAGTAATTGTTATAATGACATGATAGTCTTCTCCTCACCAACTGGTTGCAAAAAAAACATATCATCCCATGGGTTTTCCTTTTTTATATCTTGAAGGAAATGGCAAGGATTAGAAATTTGAAATTTCACACCATTGCTGCTACTCTTAATGCATAGAATAACCGAAATAGAGGTATAGAAATGTGACTACAGCTCAGGCTTGTGATGCTTTAAATCTGGAGCACGTGGGCTATGATGCATTATGAATGCCTTCTCCATTGTCCCAACATTGACAAATGATCTTGCAACTGAGGCATTTTCTAAAGAAAAATTGGTGTAAGTATGAAACCATGAATGAGGGATATAATTCTTTTCCTCTACAAAATTGACTCCTTGCAGATGACCATGGCCATATAAAGGCAAGTAAATGCAATGTTGGAAGTTGTAAAGATATTTCTTCAAATAATTAGAAAAATCTGTGAGAGTGTTGTTGCAGATATCATTATAGTCATGGCCAACGATGTTCATAATATCAGCAATTCTATTTCTAGGAAACTCATCTGCGGATCCAATTATTTTGGGATCCATTGAATCTTCACAAGGATCAAATAGTTAACTTATAAATAAGTTTGTTTTTATGAAATACTTTTGAAGAAAACAAATAAATGGTTAAATCATTAGGGCATGCAAGTGTGGTCGTGCAAGTGTGGTTGTGCAAGTACTATCGTGCAAGTCAAAATCTTACTGGAGAAGCACGACATTGGGAAAAAGCAAGTGAAAGAAGTGATGCATACACTTATATGACGAGAGCTCAAAAACACAGAAGGCATGATAGTTTGTTTGAAGTGACACCCATATATATTGGCGATCCCACAACCCTGCACGCTGAAAATTGCATGCTGGAACCTGTGCGCCAACATCTGCACACCTCCAAACTCTTGTTTCACGTTTTCCTCAGAGTCAAATCCTCTTTCCTTTTTGGATCCAACTCTTGGGGGGAATTTTTTTGATACTCCTTTCCATCACAGAGTCTAACGAATGGAAAAGGTGAATACCTTAAGCATAAGAAGAGTCATCCTTTGAAGAACATAAAAAATTTACAAAGGCATGAACAATGAAACCTTCAAGAATGTGTCACGCAAATTTCCTTCTGGTCGCTCAAGTCACTTGCGCGCCACATTTTGGTCGCACAATTCACTTGTGTTCCCTATTATTTTTTTCACCCATGGTATTCAGTGGCCTATAAATACCCCCTATGGGCCCCCCATTTAGAGATGAATTTTCCAAAACTAAAATTCAAGTTCTGGTTGCCCAAGACTTTTTCTAACATCATCCGAACACTTCAAAGGTAATTAAATACCTATAATGGAATCTAAAAAGAGGAATAATAAATCCTAAGTGTTATAATTCATCAACACTTGCATGCCTGAGTGTCCAGCCCTTATGGGAAATGAAGACACTTGCACGCCGCCTTTCCCTCTCAAGGGAACTTCCACGCCAAAATTCAGGAAGACTCTATGGATGATAACAAGGGATTGAGTTCAAAGTTGCCCAAGTATTACCCTATGGTTTATTTGTCTCCCATGGTGACTCATGTCGCACAAGTATACTTGCTCGAGCAGGACTTGCGCGCCAAAAAGATACTTATGCGCCTCCTTCCTAGTCACCTACTTTCCTCAAATCCACCACTCCTCTTCAAGATGCAGCCTTAAAAACCCTCTTCATATCCATTTATGGAATGGTTCCTTTGTTGGCCTCCTTTTCTAAAAGGATTTCTGTAAGAACCTCTCCCAAAACCACATGACATAAAATCTTTAAATCACCATGGTTAGGGGGTTCTTATATAACCTCATCCTCTGAGATGGGGAGATCATTTGATTTGGGACTCCATCTCAGAATTATTTCCCAATCATAATTTACTTTAAAATTGGGCCACCTTATAATGATTAAGCCCCAGGTTATAAGTTACCTTTATTTGGGCCTCCTTCTTAGGAGTAAGCCGCATGTTACAAATCTCTTTAACCTAGGAATCCTTCTCAAGACTAAGCCCCGATCATAATTTTTTTTACATGGGCCTCCTTCTCAAGAGTAATCCCTAGTCATTATTTTTTTTAACCTGGGCCTCATTCTCAAAAGTAATCCCCAGATATAATTTTTTTTAACCTGGTCAACCTTCTTAAGTGAAAGCCCCAATAATAATTTATTTGAAACATTAGGAATCCTCCTCAAGAGTAATCCCCAATCTCAATTCTATTGATTTGGGTTTACTTTTTAGGAATAAAACTAAATCATAAGTCCGTCTTAATTTAGGCTTCCTTTTCATTAGTAAGTCCTTGGTTAAAATTCCAAATCTCCATAATGTACAAATACCATTATAGACCCTACTTCTTGGGCTTCATTCCTATGTCCTGGTCTTAATTTACCTGGGTAGTCAAACACACATAATCCCCACATCATTTCTCATAATTTCATATTTTATTGAACCATCGTCAAGCTTACTAAAACCTCTTGTTTCTCACATTGAGAATGACTCACGTGAGATTAGTGTGTGAAAGTAATCACGACAATTCTTTTTGGGCCATTAACCATGCTTAGACCACATATTTCATTACCCAAACTGTGTGTACTTTGATCTCTGTATTAAGAGTAGAGTAATGTCATGACACGTCCTAGTGGGGACCGCGCCGTGACTCCCCAAGCACACCTCCAATAGGTCAGGGGCAGTTGACCAGCACCGAGTAGTCATATTACTAACATGGGAGGAATTGAATATGTACCTATAAACACGCACACATCTCCAATCCCACAACTCTGAAATGTAAAAATTATTAAAGAACAAAAATGCATGAATACAACTAAACCCAACCATCAAAGTAAATCAAAAGTTAGAGTACAAAAAATTAAACTGGGCCAGAATACATGCACACTAAAAACAAGAGTCTAAAAACTGCAAAGTCCAACCTATAAACACAAATGGTATTGGGACTGCTGCTTGTAGCCATAAGAATTCCTCATCCTGTAGGGAACTCAGAAAGCTCGTTCATGTCCAAGTCCACCGTGGACTATGTAAAAAGGCTGATCATCTGCAGAAGACACTAGGTGTGCAGGCAAATTCTATGCAAGGGTGAGTATAACAATACTCAGTAGAGGACCCCAAAAACCACAAAACACTACACAACGTAAAGGTAGAGTCATCTATGCACAATTTATGTCATATAGAACATATAGAACAAACCAGATATACTCCAAACCCAAAACCATGGTCTAGATTCAAGTCACCCAACTGCATACCCCCATTAGGGGTTCAGTTCGAAGATTCTGTGAAGCACTCGTCCCAAGAGAACACACGCCATGAGTCTTACTTCTCTGATGACATCCGTCTGAGAAGTACCATCTGTCAGGAACTATCACGGGAGGTAGTCACACTCAGTATGGGAGACGCACTCTTTATTGGAAAGATTTATGATATATAGAAGCACTCATTACGAGAGACACTCCAGGTTGGAGAAGATCACGATACATAGATGAGGATCACTGCCAGGGCCATGGCGGATACCGCGACTCATCTAGATTCACCAGTTAGGTGATACACCAACTAGGTAGAGGATAAACACCCGGTAGAGTTTGTCACGTCAATTCCTGACTCTACCTAGGGTCAGGGATGGATATAACATCTTGATCCGGGCCTCTCGGATGGATGCCTGACTCTATCACAGAAAGTCCTGCTAAAGGGATCATATTCTTGTGTGAGGAAATGATGCCTCACCTTCAGGGGATCGAGAAGAAGGGGCACTAACCCAAATGAATGATGTACAAAATACGGTGAACAAGAGTTCAATGCCTTTTTTCAAAAAGTACATGATGTGTATAAAGTTACACGTCATTTTGTCTGACCCTGGGTACTTCCCGTGTACAACGACATGTGACATAGGCTAGTCCTGTAGAAAAACTCAGTACACGGCGTGTAGTACGATATACACGCCGTGTCCGAGTGACCGGGGTTGGCCCCGTGTACGCTGGCCATGTGGCCATATGCAGTTATCGACCCATGTTCTCTAACTCGTGTCTGTGTTTCCCTGGGATACACACTGAGTCCTGCGTAGCCACTCCTGTCATGTTGTACACGCCGTGTTCTGAAGCCGTGTAGATCATATCGTGTATGTGTACATCCCAAAATACAGGCCAATCATCAGGGAATGTCCAACACGCCATGTGACCAGGGTCGCCTGCCGTGTGATTCCTCCCTAGCCCCCGAAACCCTAGCCGCTACCAATATTACACGACGTGTTCTTCGTAATTACACGTCATGTATTTTAAAAATTTCTTGAAACACGGACTTCCACCGTCACGCCTCCGGTGATGATCTGTTCATCGATACGGCCATCCGAACACCATGAAACTTCCAAGTTTTGGATGCCCCGACACCACGAAGCTACTCCAGATGTTTTCAGACCTCTGATCGGCTCTGAAAACATGATTTAATGTTCCTGCGTGAAGAACACTCGATGAATTCCCTTTTTTGATCCGGTCCGATTCGTCGTCCTCCATCGTCACCACACCTATGCATGGTTATTACGGTGTCAAACCTTCCATTTGGGATCGTTTCATCACGGAACGGATATACAACGATCCGTTGTTCATCACCCCGCGAAGAACATGAAGAACACGTGAGAAAAAAGGGGGAGAAATCCAATAAACAATGTGCGGAATGAACCCCCACCATCGTTCGTCACAGCGTTGATCTTCTCCTGTTAGCAGGCACAAATGGAGCAAGAATCAACAATAACAAAACAACATGGATCAATTCCCCAAATCATCCCGATAAAACCCTCCCGCAAGAACGTACGAATCTGCGGATCATCTTGTTCATGGCTGATCCACATTCGTCATTTAAAATCCAAAACAGTGAAAAGAATTCAAATAAAAAACCCCTAGAACAGCCGAGATTGATCGCTGATAAAGGTTTCACACCGCTGTCTTCGTCGAGATCCTTCAACGTCGTTGGCGCAATGATTCTCAATTTTGATCCGTCATCATTCTCCGTTGAGGGTTCGGTCCGGCGCTCTGCGGATCCTCTAGTGATTTCTCCCAAATGTTTGTCAACGATCACCAATTTCTTAACCCATTAAAAAGGGAAACATGATTGGAATTTAAGACATGCTTTTGTATTAATGGATTTGTCTTACCATTCTTGAGTCATTGTGATGCATCATTAAAAGGGAAACAGATGTCTCGTCACTGCGTTGTAGCCAATGTTTCCATAAAAAAACAAACATTTAGCATTTTATTTTATTTTCATTTTACTAAAAATGTCCGAAAATTAAATTTTTCCCTCGACCCACACCGTTCTAGGTTAGGATCATTCATAAGTAAAGTCATTTTCCTAGACGCCATAGTGCCCTCAGATTTTTAATCCGGGCATCTATTTGGAAACTTCCACAATCGTGCACAAGTGTTGACTCACTTTACATATAAAAGTTCAAACCTCCATTCCGGGCTCACTAGACATTGGAATGATGTTCCTTCTTCATTCCCGGTCTCAAAATAATTCGATATAATAATTAAAAATAATATATGGAAAATATGAGACATTCCATTCTTCCCACCATTGGGCTTTATGTCCCAGAAAATCCAAAACAACGGTTACTCAAAAAGATGTGGGTACTAGGAACGGATATGGTTCTCTTGCTCCCACGTGCTCTCCTGAAGATTCTCATACTGCCACCAGAAGTGCACCAAGTGAATCGATCACCCACAAAGGATCCTCTCATGCCGATCCTCGATCTCCACCAGGTACTCAGAAAAGGTCACTCCATCCTCAATGTCCATCTCGCCCCAGTCGATGACGTGCGTCGGGTCGTGCACGTACCTCCTCAGCTGCGACGCGTGGAAGACATCATGTACCCAATGAAACTGTGGTAGTAGTGCTAGGTGGTACACCACCTCGCCAACTCTGCACAGTATCTGGAAGTGTCCGATAAACCTCGAATATAGCTTGTCGTCTCGGCCAAATATCTATAACCCTCGTCAAGGTGAGACCTGAAGAAAGACGTGGTCTCCTTCTTCAAACTCCAGTGGCCTCCGTCATCGGTCAGCATTGGACTTCTGCCGACTCTGTGTAGTCTTCATCCCCTCTCGGATGATCTGCACCTTCTCTGTGGTATCCCACACTAACTATGGTCCCATGAGTGCTAACTCTACCAGGCCCGTACAAGGCCTCAAATGGTGCCATACCAATGGTGTAGTGGTAGATGTTGTTGTATTCAAACTCCACCAGTGTTAGGTGGTCCTCCCAGCTACGTCCAAAGTCAAGGATACAAGCCCAAAACATATCATCTAGAACCTGAATGGTCATCTTCGTATGACCATCAGTCTAGGGATGAAACACTGTGCTCAAGCGTAGCTAAGTCCCAAAATCCTCGTATAATCCCTTCCACAACCGACATGGGAAGTCGTCATCTCGATCTGAGACTATAGTCGAGGGGACGCCATGAAGAAGAATTATCTCCTGCACGTAGAGCCGTCTCATGCTCTCTACAAAACTCTGATCCCTGATAGCTAGGAAGTTGGCCAACGTGGTGAGTCGGTCAAAGGTCACCCAAATAGAATCATGCCCTTTGGACGTATGTGGTAAGCCTATCATGAATTCCATCGATATTATATCCCACTTCCACTCTGGAAGTTCTAGGGGGGTCAGCTAATCCCACTAGAACCTGTTGCTTAGCCTTCACCTGTTGGAATGTGAGGCATCGAGAAATGAACTCCGCTACTGATTTCTTCATGCCTGACCACCAGAACTATTGTTGGAGATCCCAGTACATCATTTCCACCCCAGGATGTACCACAAAAGGGGATGTATGAAACTCTCTCAGGACCTCCTCCTGCAACACCACTGGTACAACAGTGCGTCCTTTGAAAAGAAGTATGTTCTCCCCACCTTGTGAATATCCACCAAGAGCATGTCCTGTGGATAACTGAGAATGTAAAGACACACAGTCGACATCCCCAAGATGTTCCTCCCTAACTCACTGTAAGAGTGGAGGGGTGACAACCATAGACTGTAGTTATGATGTATCCTCTCCATCCACGAAGGATAACCACAATGTGGCTAACTGTTGTGTCACCTCACTCAGCAGCTATAAGCTCAACCTTATTCTAAGAGAATCCTCAACCTTGTTCCCCTTTCCAAGAGTATATATGATCTCGGAATCATAGTCCTGGAGGAACTCTATCCATCGTCTATACCATAGATTCAGATCTTTCTATGAAAAGATATACCTGAGGCTCTTGTGGTCAGAGTAGATGATAAATTTCTCGCCCATCAGGTAATGTTTCCACATCTTCAACACGAAGACCACCACTGCCAACTCAATATCATGGGTCTCATAGTTCTTCTCATGTGGCCTAAGATGGTGTGAACCAAAAGTAATCACTGCATGCCGCTACATCAAGACACAGCAGAGCCCAGTCCTTGATGTGTCACAGAAAACTTCAAACTTGATACCCTCCTCCGGCATTCTCAAGACTGGGGCGCTCATCAAACTTCGTCTCAGCTGCTCAAAAGCATGATGGAACTTCTCCGTCCATATGAAGGGATGTCCCTTCCTGGTAAATACCATCATTGGTGCTGATATCTAAGAGAAATCTGGAATGAATCTCCGGTAATATCCTGCCAACCCAAAGAAGCTCCACACCACTGTCATGCTCCGAGGTGGCTCCCATGCTAACACAGCCTCCACCTTGGCTGGGTCCACAGCTACTCCATCTACTAAGATGAGATGTCCCAGAAAGCGGTCCTCCTCAATCTAGTACTGGCACTTCGAGAGCTTCCCATAAAGGTGGTGCTCCTGGAGTACGTCCAAAACCATCCGCAAATTGTCTCGCGTGATCCTCCTATGATACCGAGTACAGAAGAATGTCATCGATGAAGACCACTATGAACCGGCCCAAGTATGGCTGGAAGATCCGGTTCATCAGTCCCATGAACACTGCGAGGTCGTTTGTCATGCAAAAAGGAATCACCAAGTACTCATAGTGACTGTAGCAGCATCTGAAATCCGTCTTTGGTATATCCTCATCCCGCACTTGTAGCTGGTGATAGCCTGATCGAATGTCAACCTTTGAGAACCACTATTCCCCTCTTAGCTGATCGAAGAGGTCATCGATTCTCGAGAGTGGATAATTAATCTTCATCGTCACTTAGTTCAGGCATTGTTAATTCATGCACAACCTCAGAATCCCATCTCCCTTCATGGAAAACAAGACTGGGGCTGCCTAGGGTGAGACGCTAGGTTTCACGAAACCCTTACTCTACAAATCCTCCAATTGCACCCTCAGCTCGCGAAGCTCTATGAGAGACATCCAATATGCTAATGAGGAAATATGTGCCATCCCAGGGTGTAAGTCGATGTAGAATTCGATCTCCCGGCAGGGAGGCAATCCTGGAACATCTTCAAGAATGATGTCCTCGTATTCCGCCACTACTACGGGGAATTGGGAGCTCACAACATCCATGACTCTGACGGAAATGCTAGCCAACTCATGAGAGATTGGCTGCACCCTCCAATGTATAAGTACATTATGTGCTTCCTGGGTTTCCTTCTCTCTGAAAAAGGAAAAACTCATTCCATCACGGTGGACACACCGCACTCTTAACCTAAAATAGTCAATCTGGGCATGGACCGAGGATAACCAATCCATTCCGAGAATGACGACTTAAGGCCTCGATGCTACCACCAAGAGGTTCCAACTGAAACTATCACCTCCAAGTGTAATATTGCACTATATGAAAAGGTGTGTGATCATCAAGTCTCCTCTCGTAGGTGTCTCCAAACATAAGGATTGAGTCAATGGTTCTACCGAAATCTCGAGGTTTCGTGCAAGACATGTGGCTATGAAGGAATGACTGAAACCTGCGTCTATAAGCATTGAAGCTAAGGTAGAGAAGACACATATGATACCTCGAATCATCCCTGGAGTTCATGGGTCGTATGCCTTGTCCGCATGCAGCTGTCCTTGCCCCTGTTCCCCAGCTCCCTAAGCCTGGCACGGACCTCCTGAGGGTGGTGGTGGATGAAATTCGAAGCGTCTTCCACCACCTGTAGCTCTCAATGCTCCTCTGACACATCTTCCACCTAGTGATTATAAATGTTCTATTCTCTGCCTCTGCCTTAGTGGTCCTTCCACCACTTCCCTATCAGCAGCTCGACGGGTCGGGCAATCTCTAGCGAGATGTCCTCTACCATCGCATGTGTATCATCACTTCTCTCTAGGATGACTGGATCCAGTCTGATAGCCTGGGACTGTCGATCCCCTGTCCTGGGTCCTCTTATGATGTTTCCAATGTCCAGATCCCTGTTCTTGACGTCGGCTCCTAGCTGCGGGGGTCTCTACACATGTATGTCTGCTGTTGACTGCCAGTGGCTATCTCTGCTCCGCCAAGAAGCTCTCGATCACCAAGGCCCAATTGAGAACTCCATCATAAGTCGATATACATAGAGGCACGACACTATCTCAAATGTCTCGTCATAGACCTTGCTCGAAGGTCCGAGATCTGAAGAACTAATCCCTGACCATATCCATCGAGTACCTTGCGAGGGTGGTGAACCTCGAGGAAAAGTCAGCTACTATCATACTGCCCGGCTAGAGCTGAAGAAGCTCCTCGATGTGTAAACCTCTCAGCGTAACTTGATAGAACACCTCCCTGAAGAGTCTCTCAAACTCCATCCATGAATGAGTCTCCTTGTCATGAGTCTATGTGGTCAGACTCCACCATTGTCCTATCGAACCCTGAAGAAGGATCACTCCTAGGATCACCATCTAGTGTGCTGATGTCATCACTAGATGGAAAACTCTAGACACCACCTCAAGCCATTCCTCATCGGCCTGAGGGTTGGGATAGCCTTGGAACCTGAGGGGTCTCTGTCTCTGGAACTCATGGAGCGCGCTACGCTTGTGCTCCTCCCCGGTCTGTACTGTAGGTACAAATGGATTCTCCACTGGTGGTGGCATAACTGGTCCCCCACCTGGTGGAAAAGCCTGGGGAACTGGTCAATGTATCAAAGCCTCGTAATTAATGTGGTCATCCTTGTGATCATGTTGTTGAATCATAGAGGGTATGCGTCACAGAGGCATCCTATCAGGAAACAATATGTTCCATGGTCAAAGAGTATATCGGGATAGCTGACACAAAGGACAAGGGAACCACAAAACATTCCTATATAATGCATGTACCTTTTATCCTCCCTGCAACCCGTGTTTTCATGTACCGAGTCCAAAAGCAGGTAATCAAAGTCCTGGTTTATGGATACGTCGGCCGCTGCACCAACACTGGAGTCTTTGGCCAGAAAGCCGAACCCGGAACACTCAACAGTGTTGCCCGAAACTAAACTCACTGACTCTTGGTCCTAAGATAGAACTGACCACCTATGATACCACTCTATCATGACCCGTCCTAGTGGGGCACGCGCCGTGACTCCCCAAGACCGCCTCCAATAGGCCATGGGCTGGTGACTATCACTGAGTAGGCATATTACTAACATGTGAGGGATTGCCTATGTACCTGTAAACACACACATATATCCAATCCCACATTACTAAAATTTAAATGCCACTAAGGAACCAAAATGCATGCATACAACTAAACCCAACCAACAGAGTACAACGAAAGGTAGAGTACAAAAAAGTACAATGGGCCAGAATACAAGCCCACCAAAAACAAGAGTCTGAAAACTGAAAAGTCCAAAGGTACATGGACGGCTGCTCATAGAAATAGGTACGCCTCGGCCTGTAGGGAACTCAGAAATCTCGGTCCTATTCTGCTCTGCCCTGGACTCTGTCAAAAGGCGGCTCATCTGCAAAATACACCAGACATGCAGGCAAAGCCTGTGCAGGGGTGAGTATAAAAATACTTAGTAGAGGTCCCTGAACACCACAAAATAGCACACAAAGTAATGGTACAGTCATCTATGCACAATGTACGTTATATAAAAAAATATAACAAACAAGATATACTCCAAACCCAGACCCATGGTCTAAAGACAAGTCACATAACTACATACCCCCGTTAGGGGTTTAGTTTGAAGATTCTGCGAAGCACTCTTCCTGGGAGAACACAATCCACGAGTCTTAATGCTCTGATGACATCTGTTTGAGAAGTACCGTCCATCGGGAACCATCACGAGAGGTAGTCACACTCATTATGGGAGACACACTCTTGAGTGGGAAGATTTCCGATAGATAGAAGCACTCATTACGGGAGACACACTCCTGAGTGGGAAAGATCACGATACAAATATGAGGATCACTTCCAAGGCCATGGCGGATACCGCGACTCGTCCGGATTCACCAGTTAGGTGATACATCATCTAGGTAGAGGATCAAGGCCCAGTAGAGTTGGTCATGTCAATGCCAGACTCTACCTAAGGCCAGGGATGGATTGGGGATCTCAATATGAGACTCTCAGATGGATGTATGAATCTATCACAGAATGTCTTGCTGAAGGGATCATACTCCTGTTTAGGAAATGATGTCAGACCTTCAGGGGAACAAGAAGGAGGGGCGCTAACCCAAATGAAAGATGTCCAAAATTTGGTGAACAAGAGGGCCATGTTGTTTTCCAAAAAGTACACAGAATGTTTAAAGTTACGCGCCATGTTATCTGACCCCTGGTACTGCCCGTTTACAATGGCATGTGTCGTAGGATGGTCATGTAGAAAAATTGAGTACACAGTGTGTAGTATGATGTACACGTCATGTCTGAGTGACCAGGATTGGCTCCGTGTACACTGGCCATGTGCATGTACATGGTTATCGACCCGTGTACTCTAACTCATGTCCGTGTATCCCTGGGATACACACCGAGTCCCGCGTAGCTGCCCCTGTCATGATGTACACGCCGTGTTTTGAAGCCGTGTAGATCATCCCATGTCTGTGTAGTTCCCAAAATACACACTGAGCTTTGGAGAAAGTCCAACACGATGTATGACCATGTTCACACACCGTGTGATTCCTACCTAACCCCAAAAACCCTAGCCACTGCCAGTACTACACGGCGTGTTCTTTGAAAGTACACGACGTGTATTCGGGAAATTTCCCGAAACACAGACGTCCACCGTCATGCCTCCAGTGATGATCCATTCGTCGAACAGGCCATCCGATCACCACGAAACTTCCAGGTTTTGGTCGCCCCAACACCACAAAGCTGCTCCCGATGTTATCGGGCCTCCGATCGGCTCTAAAAACATTATTTGATCTTCCTGCGTGAAGAACGCTTGAAGAACCCCTTTTTCTGATCTGGTCCAATTCTTCGTCCAACATCATCACCACACCTCTGCAAGGTCATTGCGGTGTCAAACCTTAGATTTGGGATCGTTGCGTCATGGAACAGAAGCGCAATGATCCATTGTTCGTCGCCCCGCGAAGAACATGAAGAACGCATTAGAAAAGAAAGGGGGAGAAATCCACTAAAAAAGTGAGGAACGAACCCCTGCAGTCATTCATCACGGCATTGATCCACTCCCATTAGCAGGCTTAAATGGAGCAAGAATCAACAATAACAAAACAACATGGATTAATTACCCTAATCATCCATATAAAACCTTCCCGTAAGAACAAATGAATCCACAGATCATCTTGTTCATGGTTGATCTACATTCGTCATTTAAAATCAAAAATGGGGAAAAGAATTCAAATAACAAACCCCTACCTCAATCGGGATCGATCACTGACGAAGGTGTCACGCTACCATTGTTGTCAAGATCCTTCAACGTCGTTGGCGTAACAATTCTCAATTTCAACCCATCGTCATTCTCCGTTGATGGTTCGCTCCAGCACTCCGTGGATCCTCCAGCGATTTCTCCCAAAAGTTCATCAATCATCATTAATATCTTAACCCATTAAAAAGGGAAACATGATTGACATTTAAGATATGTTGTGGTATTAATGACTCTGTCCTCCCATTCTTGAGTCATTATGATGCATCATTAAAAAGGAAATGGATGTCCCATCACTGCGCTGTTATAGATGATTCCATAAAAAATCATCATTTAGCAATTTATTTTATTTCATTTTACTAAAAATGTCCAAAAATTTACTTTTTCCCTCGACCCGCGTCAGTCAAGGGTAGGCTCGCTCTTATGTAAAGTTATCATCCCAGTCTCCACGGTGCCCTCCGATTTTTAATCTAGGCATCCGTTTGGAAACTGCCACAACCACACACAAGTGCCGACTCACTTTACTTAAAAAAGTTCAAACCACTATTTCGGGCTCACTAGACCTCAGAATGATGTGTTGTCTCCGCGCTCGTTGTCAACATAATTCCATATAATATTTAAAAATAATAAATGGAAAATATGAGAAATTACAAGTAAGTAGGAAGCCTTTATAAGGTTCAAATCCATCTTTCATTAATTCTATTATGTCCCATATGACGTTAAACTATATCATTCCTATATAACTACGTGGGTTCTGGTTTCTTGTTTAACAAGGATACGTAGGTAACCCATCTGCGGGTACAATCCCAACTCTGAAATAATCCCTGTCTTTCTAAATGACAATAAACTTCAAGTGCCCCACTGAGTGGCTTTAAAACCAGTGTGGTTATCATAATGACAAAGGGAATTCTATATAATTTGTTGAAGGATACTAATGACTAAGAATATTTATTAAATATGGATGATTCTCTATCAATGAAGAACCACAAATACATATAAAAGATTCTCTAAATCTCATACCTATCAATCATTGATTTCTAAATCTAAAGGAAAAAACTTATTTAGTTGCTTGGTAAATTAATAAGGATTCATGAACATAACTTAAATCTATGAGAGAGTCCCAGAGTAGGCAATAATTCCCCCCAAAAAGGTGTGATGAGCCTGAACTCCCATCCTCTAGACCAATTCAAATTCTTAATCCACATCGGCCCACAACTAATGAGAACCTACCTTTGGAATGTAGGTCTAAATGGATATAGAATCATTGGATGTTTCCGGTTATATTAATAAATCCATTAAAAACTGATTGGAAGGTTTTAACCTAAACAAACATGGTCATCCCCATTTACAGAAGGAATAGTATCCCATTAATCCCTCTCATATACACCTGTTAGAATGCCATAATTTCGTAACGGATTTATCTCTTCTCATTTCAAATCAAGTGTTTATTTTATATTATGAATCTAAATTAAATTTAATATGTGGGATATTATGTTACCTAATCCCCTTACATTCCTTTTCTTGTATAAAATAACAGTGACCCCCTTTTCTCTCTTCAACATGTTTTGCGAGATTCTATTTGACAATGTCATACTACCGAAATTGCACCATGATTTTCCATGCCAAAATGATCATTTAGTGAATACCATACAAATTTCTCTGTCAGGGGTATTCAACATTATGATCATGTACTTATTTATTTTGTACTAACATTTATTTATTCTACATTCCCTATTCATGTAATAAATTATTATGTTTACTGAATCAATTTAGTGTGATCTATGTGTCACACTTATACATGAAAATGAAATGATTTTGAAGGGTGCACCCTGATATCACTCCATTACACTAGGTAAAGATTAGTATCAAGATACACCATGTGAAATAAGGGTTTACTCATTATAATTCATGTGAAATGAGGGTTTACTCATGCTAATTCATGTGAACTAAGGGTTTTTTATTTCTAATCCATGTGAAATGAGCCTCTACTCATGCTAATATCATGTTATATCTTGTTGCCACATTTCCATGTTATTAATATCATGATATATCCGGCCTTTCTGTTCATATTTATTTTTATCTCCATTAAAATTCCTATTGAATGACATGAATTATCTTTATCATGTTATGCCATGTTTTTTTCCTTACTGGGCATTACAGCTCACCATTTTCTTATGTATGTTTTCAGGTTATCCCATGCAATCCAAGTACAATGTAATGTTGTGGTCATATAAAATAAGTTTTCAATGAACATTTGTATTCATGTTTTAATTTTTTATGTAATATTACTTATCCCCAAAGACTCTATACATGTCAATCTTCCATGTTTTATTAAGTACAGTTTCTTGTAATAATTCATGTTTAAATATGAAATTAAGAGGATGTTTTTATAGTTGGTATGAGAAGATACGTTTAGTTATTTTTGGGATTATGATTAGAAAATAATTGTGATATCCTTAATTCTAAGACTAAGTATAAGAAAATAATCCATAAATGTTTTTTGATTATAGATTATGTGGTTTATCATGAAAATAAATCATGTTTGGATACGAACAATGTAACACCCAGACCCCAATTACCCAGAGTCAGTGCATTATTTCAATACATTGGCATGATTACAAGGAATCAAGTCCCGAAGGACCGATCAGTTTAGTAGTATTGGAAAATAGATTACATACATGAATATTACATTACACTTCCTAACATACTAAACAACATAAATAATCCTTCATGAACGCCATTATTCACTTGGCTTAACCATGCATATCAATCACAATACACTTCTTGGAATCCCGGGAAAAATAAAATATAGAAAGGGATGAGCTCAGATGCTCAGTAAGGATTAAAATATAGTGGAAACGTTAATAAATAAGTATAAACATTTAAGACAATGTATAACTACAAAAAAAATCCTTTTAAACATGAACATCAGCATAATATGGAAAAGATAAAATGAAATAATTCAATTTACTTATTTAATTGGATATTCTACTAGTCGAATAATCACATGAAATATAAATAACCACATTCATAATGATAGAATGCATAATTCCAAATATTAATTTCTGTGTCAAGGCCTCGTGCCAAGACCTAAGGGATAACTGTAACCAGAACCCAAACCATAGATCCTCTGTAACCGGACTCCAACCCAGAGTTCCTCTAATAACCGGACACCAACCTGGAGTGCCTATAATAACTGGACACCAACCCGGAGTGCCAATAATATCCGGACACCAACCCAGAGTGCCTCTAATCACTAGACACCAACCCAAAGTGCCTCTAATAACCGGACACCAACCCAGAGGGTCTGCTGTAACTGGACCCCAACCCAGAACATACTAGTCCAACACATTCATCTTAAGAAGAGGATTAAATATAACATAAACATTCGTATTAAAACTAGCATACGAAATGCCAAAACATTAATCATAAACCATTAATGACATAAAAATATATAATACATTGTCAAAAATATCACTAAACCTTAAATACAATAAGAATTATTTGTATCATAATAAATCAACATCAAATAAGTGTAAAATTTATCAAAGGATGTTGAAATAAATGAAATCAAAACTATTTGAGAGAAATATCTCGTTTTTGAACTAATTTAAATGTAACATAATTATAAAATAAAACATCTAATTTGAAAGTATCCTTATTATATTGCAAGGGATGCTTCAATTATTTTTTAATGGTGTAAAATAGCCACACTAGCCGTATAAGGTAAAAAAAATTCTTACCTTAATTCTGTCAAAAAGGTTAAAAAGGACATGGTTTGGAAAATGACAGAAGGATTACTTTATAAACATCTTATAAAAATTCAAAAAGGATGTAAATGAATTTAACCAATAATCTGTAAAATAGTAATAATGATTTGAAATACATTTTTATGAAACATGGATGTGGATGATAAAGAGGTCCCAGTAGATAATTACGTATAAACAACCTCAGAAAATGAAGAGATTGTGAAATAAACCCATACCAATTTGGTAACTTGGAAAAAATACACCCCATGAAAGAGTTATCATACAATTAATTTGTAAATACACTTAAATTAATGTTTACTACAGAAATAATACAATTATGGGTAGTATATACACCACATAAAAGGTAATATTGGCAATATGGCATGAATCTCACGGGAATAAGGAGTGAGATGAAAACCCCTTACCATGTACTTTTCCTCGGTCAAGGGTAGGTTAACCTTCTGTATAATGGTGAAATAATTGTTATTAAATTGTACAATAATCATATACATTAATATGATATCATATATGATCTTTTAACAATGCTTTGTTAATAATATCTTATTATTATCGTCGTTTTGGGTGTTAACTTACTCATTTTCTTTTATATATTTTGTTACATAAGCCATGTTTGTTATGGATAGGTTGTATCTTATTCATATCCATAGTTATATAAAGTTCTCAAACATTATTTCTAATCATAAAATGAGAATTATACTTGAATGGATATGACGGGGAATGAATCTCATCACGTTCGTGGAGACGGTAGTCCGTACGTACGCACGAACGGTAATATCACTCTTTTGATATTAAAATAATACATAATTGGATAGTATATCATATAAGAAGAATCATTATCATGTTATATTTATTATTTACATGATTTACATATCATTATTATACCCATCCAAATAAAAATGTTTTGAATAACAATTACACCATGACGTGGTGATTGTAAACTGTACGTACGCATGTATGGTGAAAAGTCATTCAATATATGTATAGAATACTGAATATGGTTGTACCATATTTATAATAACATATGAGTATATATAAGATACTGGAGGTATTATTTTAGAATTATAAAAATAAAGAAAGAAGAAGTTTAAGAAGAAAGGAACTTGAAAAAGGGTGGTGAAAATATTACCTCTTCTTCAGGTTCTTCCTTTCTATTTGATCAAAAGGGCTCCTTAAGATGGATTTCTGTTCAAACTATGGCCTTTAGGATGAATATAGGTGAGTTTATAGAGTATTTGGGAAGGGTTTGGCTGAGCCAAAAGGCTTTAAATGTATTAATTAGTGAGAAGAGGGAGTGCCCTTTTTTAAGAGGGGTGAGGGGCACCATTGGAAAAGCTAGTAATATTATTTTATAATAAATTAATCATCAGTTTCTAATGGCTCCAAAGTGGATTATTAAAAGTCTAAGATTAGGATTAGTCAAAATTATTTCATCGAATATAATTTATATAGGAGTGTTTCATTATATTAACCTTATATTTTTGTTTTAACTCTTAGTTAATTCGTTTAACATTTACCATGTCGCATTGTATTTTAATATTATATAGTTAATAAACGTACTATATACATCCAAGCGACCCCAAAGTGGTCCATTAATGATAAAACTATCATGATATAAGTATCTTGGACGAAACATAGATTTTTAGGAATTTAATAACAATTAATAATATAATATTTATTTTAAAAACACTTTTATGTCAATTTTGACACTATTGAGTGTTTTGTTTTTTATAAATTAATAACAACATTATTTCTTCGAATAAAATTTTTATAAACAATACTAACATATCATATTAACCTATAATATTATTTGAATTTATAAAAAGTCTCAAATTATATTTATTAGGGTATTTATAATATCAACTCTCTTAATCTTTCATTAATACGGTAATTACTACATCATCATTGTGTAAAAAATAAATTTAATTATTTAATGTCTTAAAATTATAAATAAAATTCCTTTATGTAGGAAATATTTTCATATTTCTTATGAATATTTATTGTTGAAACTATAACATATATATATTTATGTAAAAATTGTTTTTCTAAAAGATATATAATTATGTCATTTTTGTATTTACTTTAACTTAATTAATATAAAGTGTCCCTATCACATACAAGTGGCTCCATGGGGTCCAAAAATCAACCCAAAGATTCCCATTGTTGGAGATGTATCCACCTATATGGTTAGGACACGTTTTAGGGTAATTTATGATTATTATAATATTATTTTTTAACCTTATTTACCGGATTTACCCTTTAACAATGGTGTTTCCGACGCTTTCGCCGGGGCACGCGCGCATCCGTCCGCGGAGGAGGGGGACGCGCGGCTTTGTTGCCCCGCATTCCCTCTTTCCAAAGGCGGGCGGCATTCGTTCCTTATTCAGGGACGTCTGCTCCTTGATCGAAACGGGATGATGGGATGTCGGTTCTTCCTCCTGTGGATTCCTCCTCAGAACTCGTCACCTAGTCCGGGTCTCCCTTATAGATTTAATACGTAGTTCGTGAAACTCTTCCCAGTGCCATGTTTCCATAGACTCTGGTTAATTACACTTCTTCTGTCGGGACATTCCAAAGGGTCCAGTCAGGGCAGCAACCTTCGGTCAGGGGAGTAATCACGTTTGAGGCATCAGTAGCGTGTCTGGATGCTGGGGTACCTGGCATGTTTGTCTGTTATCCTCGATCACAAGGCTTCTCAAGGGCGTGGAAGCCCGAGGCATCCCACATCGAGCGCAGGGAATTACATGTCATAGACACGTATCTGAGGTTTTCCTCAGCTTCCCATGTTCAACACAGGGTATGCCGCGAGTTTAACGTCTTGCGGAGACGGTTACGCCAAAGGCGTTCCATCCGAGGTTTTCCTCAGGAATCTCGTGTTTATCACGAGGTAGGTCGCGAGTTTTACGTCTTGCGGAGACGGTTGAGAATGAAATGGGACCATCGCAGGGGGGCGACAGCGAAGTTGGGCTTGAGCCTTGAAGAGGCTTCCTACGTATCCCCGTGGCAGGGAATCAAAGTCCGCGTAGTTCAGGATGGTGCCGGTAAACCGACGTGAAGCTGGACCTTGGTCCGAGGAGAGTTGGGCTTGAACCTCTGGGAGGATTCCTACGTACCATGCCTTGACATGGATCAAAGTCCTCGTAGTTCAAATAATACAGTTTAACGTCATGCGGGACGATAATGAACCCTGGCGTGAATAAACGACGGGTGGTGGGTGTCGGTGAGCCGACGTAAGCGAGGGACCTTGATCCACTATTGATGGGCTTGAACCTCGTGGAGGCTTCCTACGTACCATGCCTTGACATGGATCAAAGACCTCGTAGTTCAAATGGGGCTGGGTCACAATGGCTTACCACTGGACCAGGATGTAGTTTAACGTTATACTGGACGTAGGTAGAACACGACGTGAATTGGGTGATGGGTGAGCTTGAACCTCGTGGAGGCTTCCTACGTACCATGCCTTGACATGGATCAAAGACCTCGTAGTTCAGGTGAAAGTAGACCTTGGTCCACTGATGGTGGGCTTGAACCTCGTGGAGGCTTCCTACGTACCATGCCTTGACATGGATCAAAGACCTCGTAGTTCAGGTGAAAGTATACCTTGGTCCACTGATGGTGGGCTTGAACCTCGTGGAGGCTTCCTACGTACCATGCCTTGACATGGATCAAAGACCTCGTAGTTCAGGTGTCACAACGGCTTACCGCTGGACTGGAATGGGACCCGATGTGAATGAGCGACGGGCGGGCTTGAACCTCGTGGAGGCTTCCTACGTACCATGCCTTGACATGGATCAAAGACCTCGTAGTTCAAATGGGGCTCCGCCGGTGAACCGACGTGAAAGTAGACCTTGGTCCACTGTTGGTGGGCTTGAACCTCGTGGAGGCTTCCTACGTACCATGCCTTGACATGGATCAAAGACCTCGTAGTTCAGGTGTAAGTAGACCTTGGTCCACTGATGGTGGGCTTGAACCTCGTGGAGGCTTCCTACGTACCATGCCTTGACATGGATCAAAGACCTCGTAGTTCAGGTGGATTTGTCAGGGTCAGTGCTCACTCTAAGCCCACGTGAGTCATGCTCGGTGTGAGAAACAAGAGGTCGCAAGGACCTGGTGATCACGTCGCGAAGGGTGCGTCCGTGAGAAGCGAAGAGGGGCTTACGCGTTGAGCAGCCCATGGTGTTGGGACTTACTCCAGGATGGAGGCCCAGAACGGGGTGCCTCGTTCCCTATCACGTCCTCCACTGACCTTGGTAGTGGGGAAGTACAGAGATGCATGGGTGCAATCATCCGTACCAAAGGTTAGGGGCTTACGCTCTAAGGCAGCCATTCCCCTGCGAACATACACCACTCCGACAAGGAGGATCTCATTCCATGTGCGGAAGAGTTACCATTCCTGTGGAGATGAGCGGTGTAATGAATTCTCGAGCTGGGGGGACCCATCGTGAGGGAGACGAGGTTGGGTCACAGTTTAACGTCATGTGTTGAGGACGTGGTGCTTGGCAGTTTAACGTCCTGCAGCTCGGACGAGGTGGGTTCACTCCACACCCCTAGGGCTTACATAACCGGTACCCTCTGGTCCTTGGGGAAGGGAAGGTACCGGTAAGGCCATGGTAAATGGGGGTCGAGGGAGGAACCATCGAGGGGTCCACGTTAGCGTGGCTATGCGAAGAAGCAATAGCCGTTAGCGTGCCTATGCTAAGAAGCATTAGGCGGAGCAACGCTACGGGAGGTGTTGTCCATGGGACTTTGAAATCACATCGTGCTAACCTGGAGGGTCGCACGGAAAGAGGAATCGCTAAGCAGAGGAGTGTGCTTTGCGAAGTGGGGTGCCTTGGCCTTAGCATGGGGCAGAGGTGGGAGTGGGTGGTGCTTCGCGAAGTGGAACAGTGTTCGCGGAGCACTGCCTCGCGAAGAAGGAGTGGTTCGCGAAGCAGGGTCCTGCCAAGCAATGTGCTTCGCGATGCATAGTTATCCTGCCTTGGCATAGGGATTACTAGCATGGGTTGGGTGTTTCGCGAAGCACAAGTGCTCCGCGGCTGCCCGGGTTCCCTTGGGAATCCCCTTCCTTTGCGAACGCCCTTGAGCTTCGCGAAGGGCATCCCTCTCAGAAGAGGGGCTCAAAACGAAGCAAATCAGAGTCGTCTCGCGAAGTAGAAATACCTCACGGAGCTCATGTTTCCCGGGGAAAAGCTTGCTTCGCGATTCGGGAGAGGAGAAGCCGAAAGGTCGGATTGTCCGTCCTCCGGGACTCAGGGGGAGTCGAGTATTTATAAGGAAGGGGCGCCGCGATGCAGGGCTCGCGCGCCGCCTTCGGAGCTTCGCGGCAGCTCGCGAACGTCAAACGGGCTCGCGGAGGATCACCGCCTCCGGAGCTTCGCGGCGGCTCACGAACGTCAAACGGGCTCGCGGAGGATCACCGCCTCCGGAGCTTCGCGGCGCCGCCAGGGTTGGGGCGCTTTGCGGCGGGGCTTCGCGGCGGTGCTTCGCGGCTGTGCTTCGCGGGGCAGCACGCCGGCTGTCTTTTTCGTTCCTTCCTTTCGGGCCACATTTTTGGCGCCAACAAATGCCCCCCCTCAGACTTGGAGCCGCGGAGGGCGAAGGGTCGAAGTCTGAGGGATGATCGCCAAAACTGTCGGTGGTTCGCGATGCAGCATCGCGAATGAGACCCGCGATGCTCGCCGAGGCCGCAGATCCAGACGTGCCGCGATGCTTCGTGCGGATAAGGCGCGCCGCGATGCTTCGCACGGATAAGGCGCGCCGCGATGCTTCGCGCGGATAAGGCGCGCCGCGATGCTTCGGGCTGGATTCATGGTGTCTCCGGCGGAGGCGGAGCAATACTTGAACGAGCTGGAGGATTACGTCCACTCTAGCGGTGTTCCTCGCCCAATGACAGATCAGGTGAGGGTACTGTTGAATCAGACGGTGCCCCCACAGTTATCGGCTGCCGATCTGAGGGAGCGCATCCCCTTGCCGGAGGAATCAGGGGACTCTTCTCAGGGGGACGAGGCTGGAGGAGGGAGCCCGTTGGAGGAGGGCAAGGTCGGAGACCGAAGCTCAGAATCTGATGACTTCGCGGAGGCTCTCGAGGTAGCATTCCGAACTCCTCTTCTTACGATCTGTTCTTGAATCCCTATGGACTTCTCACCAATGTTCGAGCCATGCAGGAGGAACTTGTTCGTATGCCTCGTTCTCGCTCCTTGGCGGGTGATGTCGCGGGACCTTCAGAACCCGCGCCTATGGCTACGTCCAGTTCTGCATCTGGTGGGACCAGGGGGTCTGAGGTGGCTCCTCTGGACTCTCCAGGCCTTCCAACAGTATACGTGGGGCCTCGTCTTGGAGTCCCATCGGTAACGGTCCGGGAGCAGCGCTCGGAGGTCGATCTTCGTAAGTCTCCTTCACCGGTCTCCTCATTGCCACACGTGGGCCATGCCAACTAAAGTTTATGTCTATTTCTGTCATACAGTTCTCCGACTGGCGTGGGCTGCTGCAGCTAGGCTGGTTGGGATGTCTGGCGGCGTCCCTCCCAGGGGCATGCCGGTGATGGTGTCGATAGTCCCTTCACCTCCTCAAGCTGCGGCGCACACCATCACTGGCGGGATCAGCAGCAGGGCCATACCTGAAGTCATCGAGGTGGACTCTGAGGAAGAGGATCAACCGGTCAGTCCCAGTCCTGTCGTGCCTGCGCCGGCGTCAGGTGTCGTACCAGACTCAATACCAGATACGGATCCCGCTGAGGAATTCCTGCAGGCATATCCTGCGTACGAGCCTGCCGACCACGCGGATTGGGACGAAACAGCCTCTGATGAGGAAGACAGTAGCATAGTCCGCCGCCGGTCGTGGAAGCTGATCACGCGCTTCATCAAGGACACTCCCCAAGCGCAATGGCTGGCCGAAATGGATAGGCTCCGCTCGCAGTTGCGCGAACTGTGTGCCGGGGGAGTGGACGCCCAACGCCCTCACGCGCTCATCCGAGACCTCATGGCTGAGAAGATCCGGGAGCATGATCGTGGGCTGAGCGTGGGATGGTAGCGGAGGAAGGCGACCAGCATTAGGAAGCTCCAGGAGGCTGAAGGCGAGGTCCAACAGATGCAGATCCGGGCCAACGAGCTTTCAGCCACTCTCGATGCGCAGTCTGAGCTGGTCTCACAATTGAAGGCCCAGCTGGCAGAGGCTGAGGAGCACATGTGGCAGACCTCTGGAAGGATGGTTGTTGTTCGGGCCGGGGTGGAAAGGGCCAGGGCCAGGGTTGAGGAATTACGCCCCGCCGCTGCTGAAGAGGAGCGAGAGTTGAATAAGCGACAACAGGCCTTGGACGCCGCAAGTCAACGGGTGGCGGAGCTGCAACGCTCCTTTGACGGAGTCAACCCGTCCATGGGGGAAGTCAACCCCCGAGTATTGTAGCGAACCCGAAGAAACTTTTATTAACACTTTTGTGCTTCAACTCTTTCTTTCTCCTTTGTTTTGAGTTCCGTAGCACGCACGATTTCCACTGTTGAATTGCTTTGTTGCATCCCTACAATGTTTGCGGGACGTTTGACGACAATTCCCTCAAACCAGTCCAGATTCCCGAAAGATGGGGAAGGCTTGATCGGAGGAGGAACCTCCAGGATAGCCGAACCACTGTTTCTTCAACGTGCTCTTATGCACGGACAGGGCAACGCCAGGGGCGCTGGAATCGGTTCAAACAGATGAAAATGGGGAGTGTGAATCACGATGCCCAAATTCGGAACACTACGGGGATGGCGTGACAATAAAGGACAACCGCTAACCGTGGAGGACAGACGGTATCGTTACTGTGTTAGCCTAAAATGGGGACAACAAATGAGCATCGACCGCTGACCATATTCGCAACGCGGGATTTTATCAATTTGTTGTCGATCAATCTTTCAGAACGTTGGCCCAGGAAAGTTGGTGGACCATAGGTCAGACATCCATACTGTTAGGGGGTCCTTCCAGACATGACCAGTCTTCCGGAACGTTGGCCCAGGACGGTAGGTGAGCCGATGTGGCATAAGACCAGGCCGTTAGGGGGTTCCTTCAGAAATGAAAGAGGACGAGGGTCCGAATAAGGGGCACGCAAAGCGTGGAACATGGAGTGATGGTTTGTCCGAACAGAATCCAGCACTTAGGTAGTTACACCACCGTGGTGGGAGTACGCCAAACTGGGCGCATTGGCCTGATCATGGATCATTCCTTCTTCCAGACAGGGCCTCTGGCGAGGGCTGGAAATGGGGAGGAACAAGATCTCGTGATTCCAGGGGCTGAACCCTAGGTGAAATGCCTGGGTGTCTCTACGTATCCCACATGATGATGGGAATCAAGCCACACATAGTTCTTGAAGCACAGTTTAACGTCATACTGGACGAGGAGCAGCCTGACCGTGTTGGTACACATCCAGCCAAAACTACTAAGCCCACGTGAGTCGTGCTCGGTGTGGGAAACAAGCAGTAGTGGTGGGAATTTCCCGACGCAGAGCGGGGCAGGTGAGGGCAAAGGGATGCTCGGTGACTACCGGCCCAATGACACTAACACGATTATTCAGCGCACCCAGATGCGCGAAGAGAAAGAGCCGAGTATGATGGAGTTCCACTTGAACACGAGGGAGTGGAAATGTGTGAATCATGGTGCTCGAGATTCAGATCACAATGATGGTGGCGTGACGATGGAGGATTACTGCTGACCATGTTCACAATACAGCATCCTGTCGCGTTAGCCTAGATTGGGGACAAACAAATGAGGGTCGATCGTTGACCATGTTCGAAACACGGGACCGTGTCACAAATGTTGTCAGAGATTCGTGGGGACGTTGGGCCGAAACGATTGAAGGGCCCTTAGGTCCAGCATTCATGGAGAGCCCTTAAGCTTAATGTCCACGTCGTCCGAGGGTCCTTTTGGATGTGGAAGAGGATGAGGATCCAAATAGCGAGCTCACGAAGCTTGGTCATGGGATGAGGGGAATGTCCCTGTGAAAATCCCATGCTTCGGGATTTTTGTCAAAACACATCTGAATACGTCAACGAAACGTATTAGAGAGAGGGAGCAGATTCCTTTCCCTTGGGGAGATCTTAGTTTAGGGTCATAGAACTCGGACCATGGAACCGAACACCAGGGTTAGGCTGGGCCCGCGGGGAAATACCCGGGCGCTCCTACGTATCTCATAAGGATGAGAATCAAGCCATACGCAGTTCTAGAAGGTGGCACGGTAGGATACCAGTGCCAGGGGAAAAGGGGAGTGCGGACGTGGCCCTTGCACTAAAGAAGCGGAATTTGATGTATCTTGTTTGTTCTTTAAGGTGAATAGTTTTTTTTTTGTGAAGCGACAGGCCTAGAACAGTAGGTCGCGATGTCTCCACATGAATCAAGCCGTGATGGGCATTGACAAATGGCATGGCACATGACCAATACCCAACGTGATGTCCTCTACAGCGAGGTCACCACAATGCGGTGCTGTTTTTCGTCGTGCGGCCAGGACGATAATGTCACAGTTTAAGGTCGTATGATAGGACCAAGCATGCATTTTATCATCATGCAGTGCAGACGTAGCAGAGACGATGCTAGGCGGGAAATGTGCGCAGTGTTTATAAAACACATTTGACAGAGACATGATCCCACATCAAATTGTACGCCATCCGGAGGTAAAACATGGAGAGAGACTGGCTTCCTGAATGGGTTGTACCTGGAGTCAGGGCGTCTCGGCGGTCCTACGTGTCCCATGAGGATGGGAATTTGAACGTAGTCCCGAATGGGTCTTAGTTTATGGTCTTAGAGCTCGGACCATGGGAGTCCCAAAGGACGCCAGATTGCAGCTTTGTCCCCCTAGCATGCAAAGGCGCACTGAGGGATAGCGCCAAAAGTGTCGAGATTCCACCTGGACATGATGGGGTGGAAAATGATGTGAATCATGCAACCAACATTCAAGGACTGAAGGGGCTGGCGTGACGACAGAGGATTACTGCTGACCATGTTCGCAACACAGCATCCTGTCGCATTAGCCTGAAATGAGGACTAACAAAACGAGCATCGACCGCTGACCATATTCGCAACGTAGGATTTTATCGATTGGTTGTCCGAAACCCTGGAGGGCCTTGGCCCGTATCGGTAGGAGAGCCCTTGGGCGTAGTATCCAGGCCGTTCTTGGGGGTCCCTCCGGGTGTGAAAGATGATGGAAGTCCGAATAGAGGGGAACACGAAGCTTGACAAGTGGCAGGAACTTGATCAAGTTGAATCTGACACTCTTGGTGCTAGACCAGAGTACTCTTAATACATGGGTGAACCACTACAGGGAGTCAAAGGAATCAACCTTGAGGCTGATCGAGAGATGGCAGATTCCCAGGGGAAGGGGGCATGATGCCCAAAACCTTGTATCATACCTGCACACCCCCCGCTGGAGAGGGATGGACCAAGTGGCCTAGGTGACCGGGAAATCAAGATATCTCCCAGAGGTAGGGCTGGACCCGAATCTTAGACATTCAGGTGGTCCTACGTACCCCATTAGGATGGGAATCAAGCCACACGTAGTTCTGAAGGGTGCCTTTTAATGTCATGCTGGACAGAACAGGAGGACTGAACCTCAGAATGGGGGCGTGCGTGGTGCAGTTGTTGCAAACCCGACGTGAATGAGGACGTAGTCCTACACTGCGCCACGCAGTCCTGTGATCAGGGTCCTGAAGATAGGATTAGAGAGGTAAATTTTCTGAACTCAAGCTGGGTCCAAAGACAAGGGGTCTTGAACGTAGTTCCAGATGAGAGTCTTAGTTTATGGTCTTAGAGCTCGGACCGTGGATGGTGACAACTCCCGAGTAAGCACAGATGTCAGCCCAATCCCTAAGCCCACGTGAGATAAACTCGGTGTGGGAAACAAGGGGGGAATCCTCATTGCAATACTTGGGGCATCCATTAAAGGGGAGTCAGCAGAAAGTTCCGAAGGACACCTTTGATGTAGCTTGTTCCTCAAATGCGCAGACGTGCACAGAGGAAAAGTACCAAGAATCCCGAGACTCTACTTGGACACGATGAAGTGACGAAGGGTGTGAATTGTGTACCCAGCATTTGGGCTTAACGGGTTGGCGTGACGACAGAGGAAAACTGTTATTCGTGACGGAAACACAGCGTCTGTATCACGTTATCCTGAGGTGGGAACAACAAACGAGCATCGACCGCTGACCATATTCGCAACGCGGGATTTTATCGATTTGTTGTCCGAAACCCTGGGGGCGTTGGCGCGTATCGGTAGGAGAGCCCTTGGGCATTGTATCCAGGCCGTTCTTGGGGGTCCCTCCAGGTGTGAAAGATGGTGAAAGCCCTGATGCGGGGATACGCAAAGCCTGGAAAGCGGGTGCGGACGTGTCCGAGTAAAGCTTGGCATTCCAGGTAATGAACCAGAGTACTCTTAAGCACATTGGGGAACCGCCGAAAAAGAGGGATCGACGAAACAACTCAGTAGGGGGTGGGAGCATGGCGTGGTCATCACGAGACCGTCGTGAATGAGGACATAATCCCACACCGCACCATATGATCCCCTCATGGAGGAAGGATGGGCCAAGGGGCCAAGATGGGATGAGGATTCCCGAGAGATGGGGCTGGACCCGGATCTTGGACATCCAGGTGGTCCTACGTATCCCATCAGGATGGGAATCAAGCCACACGTAGTTCTTGAAATGTAGTTTAATGTCATACCGGACGAGGAGGGGAGTAACATACCCCTAAGCAAGGTGTACAGTATGGCGAAAAACCGACGTGAATGAGGACATAGCCCTACGCCATACCGTACAATCCTATAAGATAGGTCCTGGGCCGCGGCCTGGAAAGGCCGAGGGGCCTGGGGCTGAGCCTCGGTCAGGAAGAACATACGGGTTTGTAGTTTAACGTCTTACATGAGGACGGGGGGCCAGGGGCCCAAGGAGGCCAAGGGGCCTGAGGCTGAGCCTCGGAAGGGGAGTCGTACGACATGGTACATGATCCCGACGTGAATGAGGACGTAGTCCCACACCACACCGTACACTCCGGGTAAGAAGGTACCTAGGCTGTGACCTGGAAAGGCCAAGGGGCCTAAGGTCAAGTATCAATCAGGAAGACCTGACTGGCTTGTAGTTTAACTTCTTACATGAGGACGGGGGGCTAGGGGCCCAAGGAGGCCAAGGGGCCTGAGGCTCGGTCAGGAAGGCCTGACCGGTTTGTAGTTTAACGTCTTACATGAGGACGGGGGGCCAGGGGCCCAAGGAGGCCAAGGGGCCTGAGGCTCGGTCAGGAAGGCCTGACCGGTTTGTAGTTTAACGTCTTACATGAGGACGGGGGGCCAGGGGCCCAAGGAGGCCAAGGGGCCTGAGGCTCGGTCAGGAAGGCCTGACCGGTTTGTAGTTTAACGTCTTACATGAGGACGGGGGGCCAGGGGCCCAAGGAGGCCAAGGGGCCTGAGGCTCAGTCAGGAAGGCCTGACCGGTTTGTAGTTTAACGTCTTACATGAGGACGGGGGGCCAGGGGCCCAAGGAGGCCAAGGGGCCTGAGGCTCGGTCAGGAAGGCCTGACCGGTTTGTAGTTTAACGTCTTACATGAGGACGGGGAGCCAGGGGCCCAAGGAGGCCAAGGGGCCTGAGGATGAGCCTCGGAAGGGGAGTCGTACGACATGGTACATGATCCCGACGTGAATGAGGACGTAGTCCCACACCACACCGTACGCTCCGGGTGAGGAATCATGGGCTGTGGGCCCGATCACTAGCACCACCTGGGGGAAGTTTGTCACCTCAGGATGGGGCAGAATGAATCACTGTTGACCATATTCGAAACACAGCGTTCCTATGGTGACCCGCATGGGGGCAACAAATGAGCGTCGACCGCTGACAAAATTCTCAACGCGGGACTTATATCGATTTGTTTCTTGAGAAACCCTTGGGGGCGTTGGCCCGTATCGGTAGGAGAGCCCTTGGGCTTTGTATCCAGGCCGTTCTTGGGGGCCCCTCCGGGTGTGAATCCATCCACGAAAGGGGAAAACACCTCCAGGGGGGAATGTGCAGCCGGGTCGAGGCTTGCTCGACGTGGTTCGGGGCAAAAGTGGGCACCCTGCCCTGTCTTGACCCGAGGGGAAGATTTTGGCTTTTGGGCTGGGCCGACGGACGAAATGTCCGGGCATTCCTACGTATCTCATAAGGATGAGAATCAAGCCATACGTAGTTCTTGAAGGCCATGCGGTTTAGCGTCATGCGGTGAGGACATGGGAGGGTAGAAGAACGGGAGTGGGCGCATGGTGCGACCCCCACAATCTTTGCGTGAGTGGGGTTGCATGAGCGGGGCCAAGAAATCCGACGCCCTGCTACACAAAGATCCTCCAAGGAGACCATCCCCAGGGGGAATAGTGGAAGAGAGAAGCTTGGGACTGGGCTCAAGACAAGGCGTCCGAGCGTTCCTACGTATCCCATGAAGATGGGAATCAAGCCGTACGTAGTTCTTGATATGCAGTTTAACATCATGCGGGACGAGGGGAATCTCATTCGGGGATGTGTGCAGCATGGTACATGATCCCAACGTGAGAACGTAGTCCTACACTGTACCGTACGATCCCGTAAGAGGGTAAGTCGGAGAGAAATGAGGGGGGCTGGGGCCAGACCTCGGTGGAGACGGGGCCAGGGGCCCAAAGAGGCCGGGGGGCCTAAGGCTGAGCCTCAGTCAGGAAGAACTGACTGACTTGCAGTTTAACGTCTTGCAGTGAGGACGGAGATACAGTTTAAGGTCATGCGGGACCAAGTCGCAGTTTAGGGTCGTGCAGGACCAATGCAGTTTAATGTCGTGCAGGACCAATGCAGTTTAATGTCGTGCAGGACCCTCTCGCAGTTTAGGGTCATGCAGGACCAAAGCAGTTTAATGTCGTGCAGGACCCTCTCGCAGTTTAGGGTCATGCAGGACCAATGCAGTTTAATGTCGTGCAGGACCCTCTCGCAGTTTAGGGTCATGCAGGACCACTTTTGCCCTAGGCAAAGTATCGCTTGAGGAATCTGGCATTGGTGGGAGGGGTTACACGCTCTCCATCTGTGGTCACCAAGGAGTATGCTCCATTGGGGTAAACCTTATGGATGATATAAGGCCCTTCCCATTTGGGTTCTAACTTGGGCGGTTTCCTTCCTGGAATCATTGGCGCTCGCAGGGCCAGCACCAGGTCACCCTGTAGAAAAGAGTGGAGACGAACCTTCTTGTCAAAAGCTCTTTCTATCTTGTCCTGATGCCTTTCCAGATTGTGCAGGGCACGAAGCCGGTTCTCGTCCAGTGCCTCTAACTCAGCTAGACGGATCTCGGCTACCTCATCTGATGTCTGGTGATCATAAACTGCCGTGCGTAGCGACGACAGCTGGATCTCAATGGGTAGGACGGCCTCAGCTCCATACACCAGGGAATATGGGGTCACCTGGGTAGAGTTGCGAGTCGTCGTCCGGTAAGCCCAGAGGGCGTTGGGGAGCTTGTCCGGCCAACCCTTCTTGTTCTGACCAACCATCTTCTGCAGAATGTTAGAGAGGGTCTTGTTGAACGCCTCGATCTGTCCATTTGCCTGTGCGTGGTAGCGGGAGGTATGGTTTGACCGGATGTCGTACTTAGCGTACAATTTCTTCAATTCTGCTGCTCAGAAGTTGGTGCCGTTGTCAGTGAGGATGGCGTGAGGGACTCCAAACCGGTGGATAATGTTGGAGCTCACAAAGTCAACGACGGAACGGGCCTTGACCTCTTTGAGCGGAACTGCTTCTGCCCACTTGGAGAAGAAATCTGTAGCAGTCAGGATGAACATACACTGGCGAGCTGTTGCCGGCGGATACGGTCCCACTACATCGAGTCCCCATACCGCAAATGGCCAAGAGTACTTGGTGGGGTGGAGGGGTTCTGGCGGCCGATGCAAGAAGTTGGCGTGCACTTGGCACACGTGGCATCTCTTGGCGTATCCAATACAATCGTGGATCATGGAGGGCCAGAAGTACCCTAGCCTCCGGATTTGATGGGACAGCTTCGGCCCAGCTTGATGGGCGCCACAGGAACCGGTGTGAACCTCTTGCATAACTTGAGGTATCTCTACTCCTTGGATGCAACAGAAGAGGACACCATCAAAACTCCGTTTATAGTGGGTCTGCTCAAGACTGGGGCCGCTCTGGAGGGTAAATTGAAGTGTGCGGCGTCGGATTCGCTCGCGCTCGGCCCGGTTGTCCGGGAGCTGACCATTTTGGAGATACTCGACAAAAGGTGCTCTCCAATCGGGGGTCGTTTCAACCACTGTGTCTGACGAACCCGGGACCCCCGATACGGAGGGTCCGGCGGTGAGATGACTTACCCGCAGGCTATCACGGTCCTCTTGGGTGACAGGAGCAATGACTCTCCGGTGGGCCACGTGTATGACCAAATCATCTTGCTCGGGTTCTGCGAGCGATGCGGCTAAGCCAGCTAGGGCATCCGCTTGGCCGTTCTGCGACCGCGGGACATGGGTAACCTCTGGACGAGAAGAGAACCGGGCCATTAGTAGGAGGGTGTACTCCAGCAACGGTGCAAGCTCTGGCTTCCTGACGACGTAGTCACCATTAACCTGTTTGATTACCAGCTCGGAATCTCCCTTCACATGTAGATGGGGTACATGGATCTCAAGGGCCAACTCGAGGCCGGTGATGAGAGCTTGGTACTCTGCCTCGTTGTTCGTACAACCTTTTGACAACAGGAAGGAGTACAGCAAGACGGCTTGCGCCGGGGTAATGAAAACAATACCCAGACCCACTCTGTTGAGCTTGGGGTCGTTGAGCCTTCTACCGGTGGGGCTCCGGGAGGCGCCGTCGAAATGCATTTGACAACATGGGACAGCGTGATCGACCGAGAGGATCGTCTCGTCGGGGAAATCCAGGTCCAGGGATTGATCCGCGGAGGTTGGATGGGCAGCTAAAAAGTCTGCCAACGCCTATCCCTTAACGGCCTTCTGAGGCACAAACCTGATGTCAAACTGCTGGAGAATCACCGCCCACCGTGCTAGTCGGCCAGTCAGCATGGGGCGGTTCAGGATGTACTTCAGCGGATCCACCCGAGAGATCAATTGCACCTCGTGGTGTTGCAGGTAGTGTCGCAACTTCTGCACGGTGAAGACGAGCGCAAGGCAGCTCTTTTCGATAAGGGAATATCTGACCTCTATATCGAGAAGCATGCGACTGAGATAGTAGAGACTGTTCTCAGTGCCCTCGTTATTCTTCTGGGCGAGCAGCGCGCCGTGGGATCTCTCCAGGGCGGTCACGTAAAGGACCAGCGGCTTTCCAGAGACAGGTGGCATCAAGACCGGAGGATGGAGCAGATACTGCTTGATTTCCTCGAAGGCGATCCGACACTCCTCATCCCATTCGTAGGCAGCGCCTTTCTTCATGAGCTGAGAAAAGGGCTTACACTTGCCGGACAGGTTCGCAATGAATCGGCGTATATAGGCTAAGTGGCCTTGCAGGCCTCGTAGCTCCCGAATGTTGCTCGGGGGAGGCATTTGGCCGATGGCCTTGATCTTCTCCGGGTCGATCTCGATACCTCGATATCTGACAACAAAACCCAGAAACTTCCCGGAGGTGACCCCGAAGGCACACTTCAGCGGGTTCATCTTCAGGTGATGGGAACGGAGGAAACCAAACACTTTCTCAAGGTCTTTGAGATGGTCCAGGCGCTGGAACGATTTGACTATAAGGTCATCCACGTAGCATTCCACCAATGTCCCGAGGATCGGTTTGAATATGCGATGCATGGCCCTCTGATAAGTGGCACCTGCAATTTTCAAACCGAATGGCATTACCCGGTAGCAAAAGGTACCCTGGGGAGCCCTGAAGGCAGTGGACTCCTCATCTTCGGGGGCCATCCGGATCTGGTTATACCCGGAATACCCATCCATGAAAGAGAGGGCTTGGAACCCGGCCGTGGCGTCAATCAACAGCTCCGTCACTGGGAGTGGGAAGTCATCCTTTGGGCAGTGGCGATTGAGATCGCAGAAGTCGATGCAGACTCTAATCTGACCTTTCTTCTTCCTGACTGGCACAATGTTGGCGAGCCATTTGGGGTACCGGACCTCTTTGACGAAGTTGGCCTTGATTAGCTTATCAACTTCGGCCTCAACCATAGCGCCATGGGAAGGGTGCATTTTCCTGGGAGGCTGCTTGAACCCACAATGTTTTACTGGGAGACCCAGACGGTGGACGACCACTTGGGGATCCAGCCCTGGCATCTCATCGTAACTCCAGGAAAACACATCGCGGTGCTGTTTGAGGAAGTCTACATACTGCTGCCGCTCCTCGAGGGACATGGCCGCACTGATCAATGTGGGTCTTAGATCTGCCACGCTACCAAGGTTCACCTGTACCAGCTCATCGACCGTGGTAGAGACGCCTTCTTCAAAGGCTGGGGGAGCATCCTCCAAGTCTTCCTCCCCAGCCGTGGGGGGACTTCCCACGACGGAAGATACTTCTGGGCTTTCAAAACCCGAGGGGCGGCTGGTGCTGGCTTGGGCAGCAGCGGTCATCACATCCGGAGACTCACTTGTCGTCGAGACCATAGCAATGAATGCATTTGATCCTATCCCATCCGGCCTTCGGCCTAAGGGGCCACGCTTGATGATATCAAAGCAGTGGTGATGTGTCGGCCTGAGTCGGTTGATTCCAGACTTGCGAAATAGACACGTATGGCGCACCGCCGTTGTCATGATCTTGACGTCCCGGTACCGTACAGGGGTAGGAGATTCCGGGATGACCCGAGCCTGGTTGATGTAGGAGTACGAGGTGATTTTCCGCCGTCGCTTGGACGCGGGAACATGCCTTCCTTGCGTACCCGAAACAACGAAACATTGTCCCATGTCGGGGGTCGTGGCCTCCAACCGGTGGATCGGGAGGATGTAGGTGTCGTCCATGCTCGCCCAGGGATCACTTGTGATTGGGGCGGGCTCATCCTCGCTGACCAGGATCTGCTTGTCCTTACTTTTGTAATAACCCGCATCCAGATATCGGGCCTCACAAGAAGCGAAAGGGGACGCGTCTCCTTGGAGCACGCCTACTTGACCGTTGAGCGAGTACTTAAGGCACTGGTGATACGATGAGGGGACCGCGGCATGCAGATGGAGCCATGGCCTACCCATCAATGCGTTGTAGGCGGTGTCCTGAGAAACAACCATGAACTCGGTGCTGGCAATTAAGCCACCGAACTGGGTCTTCAGGCGGATCTTGCCGACCGGGGTTTGCTCTGTCCTGTCGTACCCTTGAATCCTGAGGTCAGAGGGAGTCAAATCACCTTCGGACAAACCCAGCTTTCGCAGCGTCCGGGTCAGAATTAGATTGATTCCAGAACCCTTGTCAACGAGGCAGCGACAGACTTCCACACCGTTAAAGTGGACAGTGATATACAGTGGGCGAATGTGCCCCTGTATAGGAGGGTCTTCATCTTCACCAGAGAACGAGATAACTGCCTGACATTCGGCGTTTTCAATCGTCTCGGTATGGAAGGCCTCCGCGGCTGCCACTTCCGTCTCGAACTGGAGGGGGCTCCTTAGGGCCTCGGAAAGTGCCTCGCGCATCTCGGATGACAAGCGCAGGGCCTCAAGGATGGAAAGCCTTGCCGGAATGCCGGCTAGGTGCTTTAGGACATCATACTTGCGTGCCAAATGCGAACCTCTGCTTACAGGGGGTTTTTCGGCATTTGGGGGCATAGCGGGTCCTGCTGGTTGAACTGGCGGTCGGCTAGCACTGGGTGCATCCTGCTGCCTGCTAGTAGAAGCCTGGAGAGTAGTCGTCGGGCTAAGATCGAACAACGGGGGCTGGCTCGTCGCCGGGCGAGACTGGCTGTGATACGAACGAGGCGGCTCTCCCCGATCCAGCAACACGAACAGCGGTGGAGGTAGAGATGAGGATGTTGGATGGGCCTGCGCGTGCTGAGATCTGCGCTGAGCCTGCTGCCTGGTCTCGGTAGCGTGCACGGCTTGGTCACAAGTGCCTGCTGACATACCTCGGTGACCGGCGCGATTGCGATTCCACTGACGTTGACGTCGGCTGGAAACATTGGGGCGGTCTGCCTGGGATTCCCCCTCATCGGGGGTCATATAGGGCTTTACCAACTCCACGGTGTTAACCGAAGCGTACCCTTGACTGTCGCTCGAAGATTCATCCACCGCTGGGCGGATTCTGGGAGGAATGCCCATTTCGGAAGGCATAAAGTCTCCAAGAGTGCGGGATGACGACGGCACTGGCGGTGCACGTTGCTTCTTTTTGCGTCGCCGCTGCTTGCCCTTTTGGGCAGAGGTCGACTGTGAAGACGATGCTGAGGCACCGGCTGCTTCTTCTGAAGGTTCCGGCTGCTTCAGGCGTGCCCGGATGATACCCTGGGCACGGACGACAGTTTTTCGAGCCATCCAGTTCTCGTATTTCTGGGACCCGCGGCTAGGGACCTGCTGCCACTCACCCTCGCTGTCACTGCCGATTTCTGATCCCGCAAAGAAGCCTGCCACCTGCGCTGGCGCTGGGCCCAACTTGACTATGTTGTTGTTGACCTGGTCCTGAAGCCAGTCTTTAAACACATAGCATCACTTGAGGGTGTGCCCCAGGATCCGATGATAAGGGCAGTAGTTGGGGTGATTAGTGAGATGCGCCTCTGCCGGCCTCCTGCACTCAGGAAGACGCACGATCCCTTGCTCTAGAGCACTTCGGAAGTAACCAGGGACCTGATTTTCGTTAAACGAATATGTATGGTACTTTATTTCCGGGTAAGGAGCCCTGGGGGCCTGGTCCTGTCGAGGGACCGGAGGGGCCTGCCGAGGGGACGGCGCTTGGTTGTCTCGCCTAGGTGGCGGCGGCGCATTGCGCGGGGGAACCTGTCGGTTCTGAGGCGGTCGCTGCTGGGCAGGAGCCTGTGCTTGAGGTGGAGGACCTCTGCGGGGTTGCGGGGGTGGTGCCGCCGGTAACAATTCCAGCTGCCTCGGGGCTTCTATTTGAGCCACTGCGGCGGGTTCAGCCCTGGCGGACCTCCTGGCTGGGATCATAGGGGGCAGCAAACGTGCCTGACTAGCCTGTTGCAGGGCCTCCTCGAGGTGCTGGGCCTTATCCGAGAAATCTCTGAACCCTCCAGGGTAGTTCTGGGTAATCAAGGAGGGTAACAACTCTGTCTTTACGTTCCCCACACACATCGTCAGTAATTGCTCCTGAGTCAGTGGCATATCGAGGGAATACGTAATTCCTTTCCACCGGGCGATGAAGTCTGCAACCCGCTAATCAGGCCTCTGTTTGCACTTAAAGAGGTCCGCGATGCTGGTCTTCCGCGTGGTGGAGCTGAACTGGTACAAGAACTGCCGGCGAAGATCCTCCCAACCGGTCACTGATCCGATGGGGAGCTGGCTGTACCAGACGAATGCCGGACCTTCCAACGTCTGTACAAAACATTGGAGCTTAGCGGCTTCTTGCTGAGCCGGGGTCCCCAGCATGGGGCCACACCTGGAAGAGAAATGAGCCAAGTGCTGGGGTGGGTCCCCTGTCCCGTTAAAAGGCGAGAAAGTGGGGTTCCCAAAACCCGGAGGCGCGGGCATATCATCCACCCACGCGGGATAAGGCTTTCCATCCGGTGGGACCGCCACCTGCCGTGTTTCCAACGCCTCGAGGCGGGCTGTGAGTGCCGCAATAAGGTCCTCCGGGTGGGGGTCCCTGTCTTGACGGGGATCCCTAACCACAAGCGCATTGCCAGGTTCTTCAACACGGTAGACGGCTTCGGCCGCTCGCGGGTCAACTGGCTGGACAACCTGCTAGGCGACTGGGGGAACCCGGGTTGGGTTCTTCATATTGCCCCGTCGCTCAGGGGGGTTTGGCGAGACGTATCGCGCCCTCTTGCTGTACGTTCCGGCTTCCGCCCTGTCCGCGACAGTAGCATGATCAGGGTTGCCCGGAGGCATCTCACCGGGGGGAAATTGTTCCTGCCCCTGCTGCCCCGGCCTGGGATTACCATAGTCGGGTCGCCGCTCTGCGGCGCGCTCAGCCAATAGTTCGTCAACCAGCCTCTTCTGCAGAGCAAGCTGCTGGCGCAACGTGGCCTTCTCAGGATCTTCGTCCGTCTTCTGCACAGAGGCGGACGGGTCGGAGTGCTTGACTATTCCGACATGCTCCTTACCCTTGCTAGTGTTCTGACCGAGTGCCAGTGACTCGGTGGGTACAGGGAGGCCCAGCAGGTTCCTCTGATGACGGGTAACTCTCCCTGACGGGTCAAGAAGCGGCGGTACGCCCTCGGATGGTAAGTCCCCATCAAGGAACTCAAGCTCATCTTCTTTATCCACAACGTCGGCCATGTGGACTGTGACTCCTCTTGAGGGCATATCCTCAATGTCGCATAGCGAATCGGGCTGTCGTCGGATAGGGTCGAAGAGGAGAGCGGCATAGCGTCCCCAACCACGGACTTGCACATGGGGGGTGGCTTCCCTGACGATCTTGCGGAGTTCCTTGAAACTCTGAACGCATTTTCGTTGGAGGGCACTCTGATGACCGGGCGACTCGGGGTGCTGGGCCGCAAGGAGCGCCGCTGCATCAATCAGGTGGCACTGTTTTCCAATCTCCTCGAAGTGCTCTCGACTCCTGGGGTACACTACCCGTTCCCAACGGAGGCGGAAGTGCGTCGCCCACAGGGTCCGACAAAATCATCCCACTTCTTCAGGGGTAAGCGACTCGGGTACGCGAAAATTCAGCACCGCCGTGGGCCCGAACTTCTCTGGGAAGTAGTCCGCTGCAAGAATACTCCAGAAGCTCCTGGGTTCGTCCTCGGCGTTCGGCCCTACATTTCCCCACTCATCAACCGGGGGTGGCTGAGGGACCGGTAGCAGTACCGAGGCGGACCTCTGGGATAGCAAACTCGGCGGTGCAGAATATGGCGAGTGAGCAGACTGGCCACTGTACTCTGGGCCTTCCTCTGAAGAGCGAGGTGACCTGATCACAATGTCACGATAGGACGGGCTAACAGCCGCTGCTTCGGGTACGGGAATTGCCGTTACCGGTGTCCGGTCATGTCGTGGCTCTACCACCGTTGACCCCCAAAACAGCTCCTCGTGGTCTCGAGTAGAGGTAGAGGGCGCTTCGGGTGACGGTGGCGGTGACTGCGCGGTCGAAAACTGCGGAATTCCCAGGATTTCTTCCTCCTGGATGTACCTGCGGAGAGAGACGGGAATCCGGTGGACCTCAAATTCTGGGAGAACGAGGCTGACGCGTCTGGTTCCTGCCCCAGTCCTTGATACGGAGGAGCTGGGAGAAGGTTCCATCGCAGAATCGCATTCCGCTTCCGAATCGGAGAAGCGGGCAGGTTTGATCTCCCCCTGGGCCTTCCCAGGATTCTTCTTGTGGCAGCGACGACCCGCTCTTCTGCCCCTGGGTGGCTCTTCGGGACAGGGTTGACCCCTATCAGGCGGCCCTGGGGCGGCGCTAGCGCCGTGGCGGAGAGGGCCCCCACTTGAGACAGCCGGGGTGCGAGGGGCACCAGGGAAAATATCAAAGGGTACATGGGGAGGACCTCCATGAACAGTACCCACGTGGGCGGGGCCTCTATTGGAACCGATAGGAGCATGGGGAAGGCCTCCATGGTCGATGCGAGTGGAGCGAGGATGACCTTCACTCCTTGAGTTGCTGGGGCGAGGAGGACCTTCGCCAGTCGCAGAGAGGACGTAGGGGGGCCCCCACGTCGAAGGACCGGATGGACGGTGCCTTCAGAAGGATGGACTTCATACCCTGTACAGTGGGTGCGGGAAATGTTTCCGCGCTGAGCATCACTGCCCCGGGGCAGGTCTTCCTGCAGGACGGGGGCAGCACGAGGCATGCCTCCATGATGAACCTCGGAGCGGGGAAGGCCCACGCTCTGTGGAGTAGTGGTACGGGGAGGACCTCCGTACGGGGTGGCATCACCGCGGGTTAGCTCGCGACGATCATCACTTGGGCCTGCAACCCGGAGAGTCAACCCGGCCTGCCCATGGGGCGGTTGGGGTCTCGATATTGGTTGGGCAAAGGGGTGCCCCTGCACAATGTATGCGGGGGATTCATAATGTACGCCGGCGGAGGCTCGGGCCACTGTAACTGTCGACGTGGACGCGCCTAGGCGAACGTCCTCAGCCCGGGCCCGGCGCTGACGTCAGGTCAGGCGGGCCGGTGCAGGTGGTGCAGGGACGTATTCTACCTGCTCTTCCTGCGGGGCCGGACGACGGCGTTGACGTGGCCGGACGGGAGCTCTCGCCTGGGGGCCCCGGGTCGGGGCCCTGAGCGGACTGAGCCGGACAACACCTGCCTCTTCAGCGTAAGGCGAAGAGTCGTCAAGGCGTTCCGGGGATAGGCTCCTGAAATGATTGAATGTCTGGGTGGGGAGCGGGGGCTCCCTGCGCGGCCCGTTAGGGCGGCGTTGACGGCGGGGCCTGGAAGCCTCCAGGTCCAAACGTGCCATATCCCTGGTCGGGATGACCCCTTGTTCCTCATACCTGCGCACGAGGCTGTTGATCACCCTTCGTTGGATGACCTCTGATGGGGAAAGGGGACGTGGACGTCCCGCATCCCGTGACGTGGCATCCGTCGTGGCGGTAGTGGCGCCATGTGGAGTGGCCGTAGTGGTGTTTCCCCTGCCCCTGCGCGGGCGAGGAGCGGATGGTGACCGCATCTCTGAAATAGCAACCTGGTTCCTGGAAAACGAAGGGATCAACTCATCAGTACTGAGAGGAAAAGGATTGACAGCCAGTGCCCCAGCGTTCTTCCATCCTCCATGTCTGTGAGAAGGATCCACACCAACACGCTGCAGAGCGGAGTGCCCCACGTTCTACTACCTCGACTTCCGGTGAGTTCCACGACAGGCCCGCCATTTGCTTGGCGGGACCAGGCACCAGATATCTGGATCCGGTGACACGTCAATCTACTGGTGTCTCGAACGCTACTAATCCCCATGCTGAGGAGAAGACTTTCACGTCGGGTTCACCATTTCTGTTTCCGACGCTTTCGCCGGGGCGAGCGCGCATCCGTCCGCGGAGGAGGGGGATGCGCGGCTTTGTTTCCCCGCATTCCCGGTTTCCAAAGGCGGGCGGCATTCGTTCCTTATTCAGGGACGTCTGCTCCTTGATCGAAACGGGATGATGGGATGTCGGTTCTTCCTCCTGTGGATTCCTCCTCAGAACTCGTCACCTAGTCCGGGTCTCCCTTATAGATTTAATACGTAGTTCGTGAAACTCTTCCCAGTGCCATGTTTCCATGGACGCCGGTTAATTACACGGCTTCTTTCGGGACATTCCAAAGGGTCCAGTCAGTGCAGCAACCTTCGGTCAGGGGAGTAATCACGTTTGAGGCATCAGTAGCGTGTCTGGATGCTGGGGTACCTGGCATGTCTTTCTGTTATCCTCGATCACAAGGCTTCTCGAGGGCGTGGAAGCCCGAGGCATCCCACATCGAGCACAGGGAATTACATGTCATAGACACATATCTGAGGTTTTCCTCAGCTTCCCATGTTCAACACAGGGTATTCCGCGAGTTTAACGTCTTGCGGAGACGGTTACGCCAAAAGCGTTCCATCCGAGGTTTTCCTCAGGCATCTCATGTTTATCACGAGGTAGGTCGCGAGTTTAACGTCTTGCGGAGACGGTTGAGAATGAAATGGGACCATCGCAGGGGGGCGACAGCGAAGTTGGGCTTGAGCCTTGAAGAGACTTCCTACGTATCCCCGTGGCAGGGAATCAAAGTCCGCATAGTTCAGGATGGTGCCGGTAAACCGACGTGAAGCTGGACCTTGGTCCGAGGAGAGTTGGGCTTGAACCTCTGGGAGGATTCCTACGTACCATGCCTTGACATGGATCAAAGTTCTCGTAGTTCAAATAATACAGTTTAACGTCATGCGGGACGCTAATGAACCCTGACGTGAATAAACGACGGGTGGTGGGTGTCGGTGAGCCGACGTAAGCGAGGGACCTTGATCCACTATTGATGGGCTTGAACCTCGTGGAGGCTTCCTACGTACCATGCCTTGACATGGATCAAAGACCTCGTAGTTCAAATGGGGCTAGGTCACAATGGCTTACCACTGCACCAGGATGTAGTTTAACGTCATACTGGACGTAGGTAGAACACGACGTGAATTTGGTGATGGGTGGGCTTGAACCTCGTGGAGGCTTCCTACGTACCATGCCTTGACATGGATCAAAGACCTCGTAGTTCAGGTGAAAGTAGACCTTGGTCCACTGATGGTGGGCTTGAACCTCGTGGAGGCTTCCTACGTACCATGCCTTGACATGGATCAAAGACCTCGTAGTTCAGGTGAAAGTAAACCTTGGTCCACTGATGGTGGGCTTGAACCTCGTGGAGGCTTCCTACGTACCATGCCTTGACATGGATCAAAGACCTCGTAGTTCAGGTGTCACAACGGCTTACCGCTGGACTGGAATGGGACCCGACGTGAATGAGCGACGGGCAGGCTTGAACCTCGTGGAGGCTTCCTACGTACCATGCCTTGACATTGATCAAAGACATCGTAGTTCAAATGGGGCTCCGCCGGTGAACCGACGTGAAAGTAGACCTTGGTCCACTGTTGGTGGGCTTGAACCTCGTGGAGGCTTCCTACGTACCATGCCTTGACATGGATCAAAGACCTCGTAGTTCAGGTGTAAGTAGACCTTGGTCCACTGATGGTGGGCTTGAACCTCGTGGAGGCTTCCTACATACCATGCATTGACATGGATCAAAGACCTCGTAGTTCAGGTGGATTTGTCAGGGTCAGTACTCACTCTAAGCCCACGTGAGTCATGCTCGGTGTGAGAAACAAGAGGTCGCAAGGACCTGACGATCATGTCGTGAAGGGTGCGTCCGTGAGAAGCGAAGAGGGGCTTACGCGTTGAGCGGCCCATGGTGTTGGGACTTACTCCAGGATGGAGGCCTAGAACGGGGTGCCTCGTTCCCTATCACGTCCTCCACTGACCTTGGTAGTGGGGAAGTACAGAGATGCACGGGTGCAATCATCCGTACCAAAGGTTAGGGGCTTACGCTCTGAGGAAGCCCTTCCCCTGCGAACATACACCACTCCGACAAGGAGGATCTCATTCCATGTGCGGAAGAGTTACCATTCCCGTGGAGACGAGCGGTGTAATGAATGCTCGAGCTGGGGGGACACTTCGTGAGGGAGACGAGGTTGGGTCACAGTTTAACGTCATGTGTTGAGGACGTGGTGCTTGGCAGTTTAACGTCCTGCAGCTCGGACGAGGTGGGTTCACTCCACACCCCTAGGGCTTACATAACCGGTACCCTCTGGTCCTTGGGGAAGGGAAGGTACCGGTAAGGCCATGGTAAATGGGGGTCGAGGGAGGAACCATCGAGGGGTCCACGTTAGCGTGGCTATGCGAAGAAGCAATAGCCGTTAGCGTGCCTATGCGAAGAAGCATTAGGCGAAGCAACGCTACGGGAGGTGTTGTCCATGGGACTTTGAAATCACATCGTGCAAACCTGTAGGGTCGCACGGAAAGAGGAATCACTAAGCAGAGGAGTGTGCTTTGCGAAGTGGGGTGCCTTGGCCTTATCATGGGGCAGAGGTGGGAGTGGGTGGTGCTTCGCGAAGTGGAACAGTGTTCGCGGAGCACTGCCTCGCGAAGAAGGAGTGGTTCGCGAAGCAGGGTCCTGCCAAGCAATGTCCTTCGCGATGCATAGTTCTCCTGCCTTGGCATAGGGATTACTAGAATGGGTTGGGTGTTTCGCGAAGCACAAGTGCTCCGCGGCTGCTCGGGTTCCCTTGGGAATCCCCTTCCTTTGAGAACTCCCTTGAGCTTCGCAAAGGGCATCCCTCTCGGAAGAGGGGCTCAAAACGAAGCAAATCAGAGTCGTCTCGCGAAGTAGAAATACCTCGCGGAGCTCATGATTCCCGAGGCAAAGCTTGCTTCGCGATTCGGGAGAGGAGAAGCCGAAAGGTCGGATTGTCCGTCCTCCGGGACTCAGGGGGAGTCAAGTATTTATAGGGAAGGGGCGCCGCAATGCAGGGCTCGCGCGCCGCCTTCGGAGCTTCGCGGCGGCTCGCGAACGTCAAACGGGCTCGCGGAGGATCACCGCCTCCGGAGCTTCGCGGCGGCTCGCGAACGTCAAACGGGCTCGCGGAGGATCACCGCCTCCGGAGCTTCGCGGCGCCGCAAGGGTTGGGGCGCTTCGCGGCGGGGCTTCGCGGCGGTGCTTCGCGGCTGTGCTTCGCGGGGCAGCGCGCCGGCTGTCTTTTTCGTTCCTTCATTTCGGGCCACATTTTTGGCGCCAACAAATGGTAAATAAAATATTTTTACCTAAATAATTATTCAAAATTTCTAAAAATGAAAGTTACTTATTTACAGAATTTGGACATCCTGATTCCAAATATGGAATCCATTTTTCCAAATTCAAAATACATAAGTGGCAAAAATTAATTTAAAATTAATTCCCGCTGTCAAAACAAAAATCGTGTTTTTAAGAAATAATAACTATCAAAATATAGACACTTGTTTATGTCCGGTTTAATTGTGAAATTATGTCCAATGACAAAATTGTATTAAATGGTAAAAATATATTCTAAATATACTTTAAAACCACTCAAATGCATAATTTATCACTATTAATTATTTTTATTAAAAAAGTTGTTTTTAATTAAAATTTAGTAATTTTCACTATTCATCAAAATATAAAAGTTATTCAAAAAGTACCACAATTTCACCCTAGGCTAAATTCGATATTCCCAATCAAAAAATCAAGTCCATTTTGAGAGATAAAATTTATAAAATTTCAAAAAGTGGGTATTAGAATTCATAACAGCTAGTTTGATTGGTTGTGGTCTGTGCTAGAACTCGAAGTGTCGTACAACACACGCAATTGTATTATTCAAAGAGAAGAATAACATGGATGATTTGGGTGTTACATTCACCCATCCTTCAATAAATTGCATCTTCACATTTTAGTCTCGGTAGTGGAAACTCGGGGTTGACATTTCAAAATATCTGAGTTGAAATCCAACATCGAAAAATGGATTAATGAGGCCTCTATTTAAAATAAATAGTGGTAAGTATGAAGGTTAACAAAATTAAAAAATACTAGGGTTACACGTAGGAAAATATGGATATGGAAGAGAAATTTAACCATCAATATCTGGTGGATATCGGTAGAGAACATGGCTATGAAATGGCCAACAATCCCAAAGCCATAAATTTGTGATGATCTAAAGTACCATCTAGGGAAACATTTTTGTTCAAAGTTCATTTTCGTCATGTTGAGGAATTTATTTATGAGATTCGATAAGATCATAAGGAAATATACTTACTTTATAATTATAGTTTTATCCATTAATAAATTTCTAACACAAACTCATCTTTCACCCCAAAACATAATACAACTCATAAATACTTTATTTATCCTAAACGTATAGGGTTCAAATATAATGAATTTATAATTCACATATCAGACCCTTCAAAAAATACATTATACCATCCAGGAACATCACGTAGTCCAGTGGTAGGTGATAAATCCAAATTGAACTATGGTTGTGTGTTTGATTCCCGCATATTTGTCTGACACGACGGGTCGCCACATGGTCTGCGTGTTGTCCTTTTATAAAAATCCAAAAATAACCTTTCAAACACAATCCATTCCAACCTTTAGAATTATCCAAAATATTTATGTAAACTCTCAATCCAAAATTTATATGAAAGGTAAACATAATGAAGATACTTTTTACCCCGTAATAGCGTGTAAATAACTTCATCATGTATTCTTTTAAAACATTGAATCATCCTGAATTACCATAAAACCTTATTGATTACATTCATGCTCCCTTATTCCTTATAAAATACTGGATATTCTTCATCCATCCAAAAATTTTTGTAAACTCCAACAATGATGGAATATACAAATCTTTAATCAGTTTCAAGACAGTCAAGAATATCAAATATAATTTACCCAAATCAACCATATCTTATTCCATAATCAGTACCTCAATATTATGACCATATTAAGGTTTATCTTTCCTACAACCATGTAATTTCAAAAAATTTTAACTCACTATAGAGTTACTTTTCTTTGTACCATAAAATCTCAAATCCTCAATGAAATAGTACTGCATTACAATCCTTATTTATTTCCAGTACATCATTGACACAACACTTCAATTAAATAATTCCAAAATAACAACATAAGAACACTAGTCATTCCTCTTCATCTGTGGTAGTATCATAACTTGATTATTATCCAATAGCATCATTTGGGGAATACTGTGATGATTTGAAAACTGGTTTGTGTAGTGTCCCAACTTCTTACAAATGAAGCATTGTACATTTGAAACCTTTTTCTTACCATTGTAGTCACGTACTTGGTGTCCTTTTTCTCCAAACTTATAACAAACTCCCATTCCCTTCAGGCAAGTTCCAGGGTGTTTTTTCCCACAGTTATCACATATGAAAAAATTCTCCTTTTCCTTATTCCCTTTATCCATCCTTTTCTTCTATTGCTTCCCTTTAAATCCATAGGATTCATAAAATTTGTAACTTATCTTATTAAAACATGATACGATTTCTTTATATGTTGAGAAAACATGAGAGACTATTTACCTTCTAAAATTTGAATTAATACCCTGGAAGATATGATCCTTCTTACTCTTTAGATCAAATGTATTGCTTGAGTTCACATTCCTTCTACTAGGTGCCATTTCTATACAATGACATACACTAGGCCAGTTTATGAATTTCAATGAATAATTCCAAACTTGTAAAATACCTAACGTAAATTTAACAGTTTAAGTATATAATACATAATCATAGAAATGTTTTCTTTGAGTAATTATATACTTATAAGCCCATCATAATGGGTTTTAAAGAAAATTATAATTAGCCTAAGTATATCCCCCAGGAGTTTCGTAACCAAGAGTGCAGCAAGGCCCATTGTCGTACACCAGTTCCCATTCATGTCTAGCTCACTGCGGTGTTTTCGGGTTTTACCCCTAGGTTCATGTATGCCAGAGCCGCCTCTACCTACTCGTATACAGACATGGATGTATTGATCGGAAAACTCACAAAATATCTACAATACCAAAATTATAGGATGTTGTTCTATACTAATACTCAAAGTCTATATTAATGCTATGTGCTCTAATCAGAGTTTATATAAATCTAGTTTCCAAGGTTATTGCTAAATATCCTTTAATACTAACTGTAATTCCCTGAACCCAGTTACCCAGAGTCGGTGCATTATTTTAATACATTGGCATGATTACAAGGAATCAAGTCCCGAATGACCGACCGGTTTAGCAGTCTTGGAAAATAGATTACATACATGAATGTAACATTACACTTCATAATATACAAAACAACATAAATAATCCTTCATGAACCCCATTATTCCCTTGGATTAACCCTGTATATCAATCACAATACATTTCTTGAAATCCTGGGAAAAATAAAATATAGAAAGGGGTGAGCTCAGATTCTCAGTAAGGATAACAATACAGCGGAAACTTTCATAAATAAGCATAAACATTTCAGAAAATGTATAACTAAAACAAAATCCATTTAAACATGAACTTCAACATAATATGAAAAAGATAAAATGAAATAATTTAATTTACTTATTCACATGGATATTCTATTAGTCGAATAATCACATGCAATATAAATAACCACTTTCATAATGATAGAATTCATAATGCCAAACTTTAATTTCTATGTCAAGGCCTCGTGCCAAGACCTAAGGGATAATTGTAACTAGAACCCAACCTAGAGAGCCTCTGTAACCAGACTCCAAGCCGGAGTGCCTCTAATAACAGGACACCAACCCGGAGTTCCTCTAATAACCGGACACCAACCCAGAGTGCCTCTAATAACCGGACACCAACTCGGAGTGCCTCTAATAACCAGACTCCAACCCGGAGTGCCTCTAATAACCAGAAACCAACCCAAAGGGTCTGCTGTAACAGGACCCCAACCCAAAAAATACTAGCCCAACATATTAATCTTAAGAATTGGATGAAATATAACATAAACATTCATATTAAAAATAGCATATGAAATTCCAAAACATTAATCAAAAACCATTAATGACATAAAAATATCTAATCCATAGTCAAACATATCACAAAACCATACATACAATATGGATGATTTTTATCATAATAAATCAACTTCAAATAAGTGTAAAATTTATCAAAGTATGTTGATATAGATGAAATCAAAACTTTTGAGAGAAATATCTCTTCTTTGATATAATTTAAAAGTAACATAATTATAAAATAAATCATTTACTTTGAAAATATCCTTATTATATTGTAAGGGAAGCTTCAACGATTTTATAACGACGGAAAATAGATGCACCCGCCATATAGGTTAAAAATACATTCTTACCTTAATTCCGTCGAAAAGGAAAAAAGGAAATCGTATGGAAAACGACAGAAATATTCCTTTATAAACTTCTTATAAAAAGTCAACAAGGGTATAAATGACATTAACCCATAGTCTGTAAAATAGTAAGAATTGTTTGAAATACATTTTTAAGAAACATTGATGTGGATGATTAAGAGGTCCCAGTAGATAATTACATATAAACAACCTCAGATAATGAAGAGATTGTGAAATAAACCCTTACCAACTTGGTAACATGCAAAACATACACCCCAAAAACGAGGTATCATACAATGAATATGTAAATACACATAAATTAAAGTGTACTACACAAAGAATACAATTATGGGCAGTATATACACCACAAAAAATGTAATAGTGGCAATATGGCATGAATCTCACGGGAATAAGGATTGAGATGAAAAACCCTTACCTTGTAATTTTCCTTGGTTGAGGGTAGGTAAAAATTTTCTATAATGGTGAAATAATTTTTATTTAATTATACAAAATTGTATACATTAATATGATATCATATATGATCTTTTAACATTGCTTTTTTAATAATATCTTAGTATTATCATCGTTTCGGGTGTTAACTTACTCGTTTTCTTTTATATGTTTTGTTAAATAAGCCATGTTTGTTATGTATAGGTTGTTTCTTATTCATATCCAGAATAATATAATGTCCTTAAATATTAATTTTATTCATAAAATGAGAATTATACTTTAATGGATACGACTGGGAAGGAATCTCATCACATTCGTGGAGATGGTAGTCCGTACGTACGCACGAGCGACAATATCACTCTTTTGATAACAAAATAATATATAATTGGATAGTATATCAAATATACAGAATCATTATCATGTTATATTTATTATTTACATGAATTACACATCATTATTATAGCCATCCAAATAATAATGTTTTGAATAACAATTACACCGCAACGTGGAGATGGTAAGCCGTACGTACGCACGTATGGTGACATGTCATTCAGAGGATGGATAAAATACTGAATATGAATGTACTATATTTATAATAACATCTTAGTATATATAATATATTGGATTTATTATTTTAGAATGGGAAAAACAAATAAATAAGAAGTTGAAAAAGAAAGGAACTTGAAAAAGGGTGGTGAAAATATTACCTCTTCTTCGGGTTCTTCCTTTTGATTTGATCAAAAGGGCTCCTTGGGATGGATTTATGATAAAAATAATGACTCTAGGTTGATGTAAGGGAAGTTTAAAGATTATTTGTTCTGGGTTTGGCTGAGACAAAAGTATTTGAATGTGTGAATTAGTGAGAAGGGGGAGTGCCCTTTTATAAGAGGGGTGAGGGGCACCTTTGGAAAAGCTAGAAATATTATTTTATAATAAGTTAATATTCAGTTTCTAATGGCTCCAAAGTGGATTATTAAAATTTTAAGGTGGTTATGGGTCGAAAGTATTTCAAAAAATAGAATTTAGATAGGTTTGGGTCATTATATTAACCTTATCATTTAGTTTTAACTCTTAGTTAATTAGTTTAACATTTACCGTGTAACTTTGTATTTTTATATTATATAGTTAATAAACTTAGTATATACATCAAAGCGCCCCCCAAGTGGTCCATTAATGATACACCTATCATGATATAAGTCTCTTGGCCTATACTTAGATTTTTAGGAATTTAATATCAATTAATAATATAATATTATTTTAAAAACTCTTTTATGTCAATTTTGACACTACTGGGTGTTTTGTTTTTTTATAAATTCATAAAAGAATTATTAATTCGAAAAAACTTTTTATAAATAATCCGAATATTTCATATTAACCTAGAATATTATTGGAATTTATAAAAAGTCTCAAATTACTTTTATTTGGGTATTTATTATATCAATTATCTTATTCTTTCATTAATACCGTAATTACTACATTATCATTGTGTCATAAATAAATTAAATTATTTATTGTCTAAAAATTATAAATAAAATAAAATTATATAGGAAATTATTTTATCTTTATAATGAATATTTATTGTCGAAACTATAACATACATAACCCTATATTGAAACTCTTTTTCTAAAAGATATATACTTATGTCATTTTTGTATGTACTTTAACTTAATTAATATAAAGTGTCCCTATCACCTACAAGTGGCTCCATGGGGTCCCCAAAATCGTCCCAAAGATGCCCATGGTCGGCAGGTATCTACCAATAAGGTTAGGACACGTTTTAGGGTAATTTATTATTATTATTATTGTATTATTTTTTTACCCTTGTTTACCATATTTACACTTTAACAATGGTAAATAAAATATTTTTACCGAAGTAATTATTCAAAATTTCTAAAAATAAAAGTTACATATTTACACAATTTGGACATCCTAATTCCAAATATGGGATCCATTTTTCCAAATTCAAAACACAGAAGTGGCAGAAATTAATTTAAAATTAATTCTCGCTGTCAAAACAAAAAACGTGTTTTTAAGAAATAATAAATATCAAAATATTGACACTTGTTTATGTCTGGTTTGATTGTGAAATTAAGTCCAATAACCAAAATTATATTAAATGGTAAAAATATATTATAAATATACTTCTAAACTACTCAAATACATAATTTATCACTATTAATTATTTTGATTAAAGAAGTCGTTTTTAATTAAAATTTAGTAATTTTCATTATTCATCAAAATATAAAAGTTATCTGAAAAGTACCAAAATTTCACCCTAAGATAAATTCGATATTCCGAATCAAAAAATGAAGTCCATTTTGAGAGATAAAATTTATAAAATTTCAAAAAGTGGGTATTACAATTTATAACGGCTAGTTTGATTGGTTGTGGTGTGTGTTAGAACTCGAAGTTGCGTAGAACAAACACTATTGTATTATTCAAAGACAGGCATACCGTGGAAGCTTGGGGTGTTACAAACAAGTAGAGGTGGCTCTAGCACAGATGTTTCTATGGTTAAAACCAAAAAACACTACTTTCAGCTAGAATCAAATAGGAACATGTGCATTAAAATAGTCCTTGATGTACTCTCGGTTCTACAATCCTAGGGGATATGCTTTGGTAAATTCTTAAGATTTATATGAAACATTATAAAGTGAACTAAAAAAACCCCTTAGAAAATATGTTTGGAATTAGATCATGGATAACTTAAATCGAAGCCTAGAAAATCGTAAGTTAAGGAGAAAAATTTAATTTATATGTTATCCATTTTTTCATTATATTCCCTTTTATGTGTTGAATAGTTTAAAATACATACCTATAATTTTCCTTTTATTATATCCACTCGTCGGTAATAGGAGGAATCAAGATAACAAACGATGTGATGATCAATGTGATGACTGCTCTAGTGGGATACCCAATCTGATGGGATCAGGAATCAAAAACCTTTTCAAGATACTCTCTTAGTTAAAACATTTTATAATAGAAACATTAATCAGTAGGAACAACAAACCCCCCAAAGAATTATCAAGTCGTAATTGAGGGCTTCAAGAGAGAAATGCCTCTTTCTTTTAATAGATCATTTGATCCCTCAATCATATAATAGTTGATTTACTCAATTGAAAATATCTTTTCCATATTTCAATGTTCCAAAAAAAAAGATTATTCTTGATGATTTTTATATGGATGGTGAATCTAATCAATGGTGGACATTGATAAAAAAATATAAAGCATGAAGGAGAGATCATGGTGATGGAATAGATGGATTTCTAGGAAATACATTTTAATAAATATTTTCCACGCACCCTCCAACTTACAATGGAAAGGGAATTCCTTTCTGTTATGAAAAAAGAAGATGAATCCAATAGAGAATATGGGGAAAACATTACAAGGCTTTCATAATATGCCTCAAAATTTGTTGTTATCCCCGAATGCAATGTTGGATGCTTCTTTGGTGGGCTAAATCATAGTATACTAAATTCCTTGAAAATTAATGACCTTGAAAGCTATGAGGAAATTTATTGATGTGACCCCAAATACAAGTTGAAAATCAAAGAATATCAAGGGTAACAGAAAGATAAGAAGCGGAATGTGGAATTTAATTTTGGAAATCTAATGGATAAATACAACAGTTCTATTAAATTTGAGCACCCCTCTTATCGAATTTTTGAAAGGTAGCACCCCAAAAACTTCCTAATGGGATAAATGAAATTATATAGGTGTGGAAGATAAGGGAACATAGCCCATAATTAACAATAGGTGAATCCCCTTTATGTGATAGTGGAATAGAATGCTCCAGTCAACCCTCACTAATTTATCATTACTAAAACTGCAAAGAACCATGGAACTTTGTGAACAAATTCCCTAAGCCTTGGGTAATTGGAGGTAACCAACAACCTCCAAGGCAGTAAGGCGGGTATGTTTTCAACCACTACCTCCAAAGTGAACTTGAAAATCATGTGGGGACAAGTACATTGGTTATTCATTAAATAATTGAAAACATTCCTTTTTATTGTAGTTCTACACATTATTTTATATCATTAATGTTAATTAGAACAATGCAAAAACCACAAAAAAGCATGGACGTAATGATGTTGGTAAAAACATAAAATGGGGAAATTATTGCACCATATGTATATATGTCATCCTTTGTCAAAATATGTGGATTTATATTCTTAGAGAACTTCATCATACTACATGTGGTTTAATTTGATGCAATTTATGGAATATATTGTCTTTCACTATATTGACCCAACACAAATTGCAGCCAGAGGGAAATCACTATCCATAGGGTGAATCAACCCTCAATTCTATACAAGTGCAAGGAGGAGGATGAATCTTCATTAGAACCATCATAACAAGCATGGTCATTACTTCCCTATGATCATGTTTATCCTTCTTAGATGATTAATACTATGGAATGAACCATTCTTGAAGACAAACTTATTGGGAGGGAATTCACTAATGTGTTTCCTTAGAAATTAATTGGTCTTCCTCCTAGAGGAGATATTTAATTATCGATTTATATTATACTTAAAGTGTTGCAAATATCCAAGACACAATATAGAATAGTTGTTTTAGATAATGAGGAGCTGAAGAAACATCTACAGGAGAATCTGGATAAAGGGTTTATATGCCCAAGTGCTTCACCATGGGGTCGACCGGTCCTCTAAATAAAGAAGGATAAGTCCATTCTCTTTTTCATTGACTATAGTGAGCTCAAAAAATCATGATAAAGAAAAATTATCCTTTTACATGAATTTATGACTTGTTCGATCAACTAAACGGAGTACAATAGTTCTCTAAGGATGATCTATGGTCAGGATATTTACAAGTTAGATTGAATAAGGAGGATATCCCCAAGAATTCTTTTCATACTAGGTACACGCATTATGAGTTCATGCTGATTCTACTAGGACTCAGTAATGACCCATTAATCTTCATGGACATTATGAAGAGTGTCTTTAGAGATTACCTCAAATATTTTTTGGTAGTCTTTATAGATAATTTTATACTATACTCCAAAACCAAGGAGGATAATGAGAAGCAGGTGAGCACTATGTTGCATACCTTACAAAAGGATATTATTTATGAAACATACAATAAGTGTTATTTCTAGTTAAAGGAAGTATCATTTTTGCAGTATATCATTATAAGAAATGGGATATATGTGGGTACTTCCAAAAAAAATCAATTGAGGTATGTTTGAGGCTGACATCTATGATGGATATCCATAGCTTTCTGGGCTAGCTGGATATAATGGTAGATTTTTTAGAAGTTTCTCACTATTGTCAAACACTCTTACCTTGATAACATGGAATGGAGTCATGTTTTCATTGAATAATGAATGTGAAGAAAGCTACATGGAGTTGAAGAAGAGGCATATCATTACCCATGTTCTCACATTACCCATAAGTGTGGAGCACTTTTTAACCATCAGTGATTATTATAAGAAAGGAATGGGTTGTGTGTTGATGCAAAATGACAAATTCATTGCCTATGCCACAAGGTAGTTGAAAATTAATGGGAAAAAATATCCCACACTTGATCTGGAGTTGGAATCTATGATCTTTGCATTTAAAATTTGGTTACATTGTCTCTTTGGGAGATGGGTAAAATATATGTGAATCAAAAAAGTCTCAAATATATATTCACATAGAAAGATATTATTATGAATCAACGAATATGGTTATAGCTCATCATGTATTACGATTTCCCAATCCATTACCATATTGGGAATGTGAACAATGTGGTGGATGATATAATAATGAAGGACCCAATAATAATATCATTAATGAGAGTTGAAAAGGATCCAATCTTCTTATATTTGATAAAGTTGGAAATGAGAGTCATAAATAAGGGAACATCACTTTCACAAATGATTTAACAATCATTTCATTCAAGAATGTCTAAAGGATGCTCAAAAATATGATTTTATAATTCAGAAGAAAGTGTAAACAATCAGAAAAAGGAAATCCTTGGTTTTCACTTTTAATAAAGAATGAATTGTGAGATTCGGGTCAAGACTATGTGTTCAATAAAATCCAGTGTCATGGAAAGAAATTTTGGATGATGAACATAGTTCGAATTTATATATTCACCCAAGAAACAAAACGATGTATCAAGATCTCTGAGAGTAGTATTTGTGGGATAACACAAAGAAAAAGTCACTAAATATACATCAAATTGTCTGGTATGTTAGAAAGTAGAGGTTGAGAGGTAGAATTATAAAAAGATGATGCAACCATTACCCATAGAAACATGGAAATTAAAAAACATCATGATAGAATTTTTCATCGGATATCTACATACATCCAAAAGAAAAAATGCTATCAGGGTTGTTGTGGATAACCTTCCAAAGACCTCACACTTCGTTGAACTTTAGGAGGATTTCTCACTCAATCAATTAACATGAATATACATCAGATAATTGTTATGGTTGAATGGAGTACCACTATCGATTGTGTTTGATCGAGATCCAAGATTCACCGATATGTTTTTGAAATGTCTCCAGAAAGCTCTAAACACAGATCTGAATATCAATACCATATTTCTCCCTCAAACTGATGACAAATCTAAGTAGACTATCGAGACACATGAGGACATGCTGAGAGCTTTTTCTATAGAATTCAAAGGAGGATGGGGCCAACATCTTCCTTTGGTGAAGTCATCTAAAAACAACAGTTTCCACTCAAGAATACAAATGGCTCTATATAAAGCCCTTTATGGGAAATGGTATTGAACAATTGAATTTTGGGATGAATTTTGGATCAAAAAACATATATGTCTTGAAATGGTCGAAGAAATGGTGGAGAAGAATTAAACCATGCATCAACACATCAATGCTGCCCAAAGTCGATAGAAGAGAAATGCTGATAATCCTTAATGGGACCTAGAGTTTAATATAAGAGACATGGTATTCATCCACATATCTTCGTGGAAGAGTGTTGGGAGATTTGTGATGAAGTGGAAGATTAGTCCAAGGTACGTATGAATTTTATATCCTTAACCTCATTGGATAAGTGGCCTATAAATTAGAACTCCCGCCAAACCTATCTCAAGTACATGATGTATTCCACATACCCCTATTGATAAATTACAAAACAGATCCCCCTCGTATATTAAATCTAGAGGTGGTACCATTATAGAATTACCATTCCTATGAGGAGCATCCTGTGAAGATATTAGATCCTAGAGAAAAACTTCTACGAAATAAGATGATGCCTCTTGTCAAGGTGTTAGGGTGATACCAAAAGTTGAAGAAGTTAAATGGGAACCATAGGAAGTGATGAATTAAAGTTACCCCCTTCTGTTTTAATGTGTGTAAATGAAATTTTGAGGGTGAAATTTCTTAAGGGTGGAAGTTTGTAACAACCAAATCATTTATGAATAAAATTCCCTTTCATTCAATTAAATGTCTTACTGATTTAGAAAAAAATCACACCTTTTGAATTATTACATTGAATAGGATTTAAATCAAATTTAAGTATCCTTACCATTGATAATATAGTCATTAAATAGTGGTCACATGACTAGTATAAATATAGGGTTTTAACTAATACTTTTGGCACAAACAATGTAAGTGATGACCTCAAGCTGTTGGATCGTATCCTATGAATCCCATTTATTAGAGCCTTTGAGGGAGAGAGTATTTTCGGGAATTTCTTTAGTCCAAGCCCTAGTGGATATCTAGAAACATAAGAATTATCGAAACTATTTAGAAGAGATGTTCAAACTCATCGAGATCAATACCCAAACCATGTTCACCAAATGACCCAAAGAAATCCCCACCATCACACACCATACTCTTAGGGTGTATGATAATTTATTATAGGGATATGTATCAGGACCCTATAATTATGATTATTTTGGTATAGAATAATGAATATACTATCATTCTATTATTGTGATTTTTTAAATTATTTTCTAAATCACAAATAGTATTTTTGGATAGTATTTGAAGTTAATTAAAAAATATATTTTAATGAATTAATCCATTTTTAAAATAAATAAGATTTTGATATAATATTATTATAAAATTATATTTATAAAATATTAATGACTATATAATTTTATTGAAGTGAAAAGTAACTTTTATTATGGTTTGGAAACAATTCTTTCCAAAACCCTTCAATTTTCAATAAATATTGGTTTTTATTTTAAAATAGAAAATTAACATATTTAAAAAAGTATTATATAAAATAAATATCATTTTTTGAATAAGGATGTTGAAATTATCAAATAATGAATTTTTCATAATTTTATGAGACTGTCGAATGTTTCGGTAAAAATTAAATACCATATAAAAATATTATGGGATTTATAACATCATAAGGAAACAATAGTGATGTTATAAAAGACTAAAAAAGGTATATTCGGACAAATATTTGTTTCTATATTAAAATTATCTAATTTTTGGTGTATTTTATTTATTTTATAAAGTATTAGTGAATCCTCCAAGACATATAAATTATTTAAAGATTTTAAAGTCATTTCCTTGAATGTGTGAGTCGCCCCGACATAAGCAAGGGAAATATTTTAATATCATTAGCCCTTATCCTTATAAAATGTTGCATTCTAATCACCTTTTCCAGAATCCAGGGGAAAACCCATGGGATAGTTTTTGGTTTGGAATGTTTTAGTTTCTAGTGTATAATACATAAATAATAAATAATTCCCCCACCTTTATTTTATATACCCACCCAGTCACCCATTCATCTTCACTAAAAATACTTGAAACTCGTAAAAACACTTCTATCTACTCTCTAGAGTCCTCCCAAGGTTCCTCGATCTCCTAGGAAGACTCTTCCAAGCCATCGAGATCACACATCTAAGTAAGGGATCTCTCTCTATCCTTTTCTTCAAACACCTCTTTTATTCCATGCCTCTTAATTTCCATTTTCATGATTTGGGATATGTTCTTCCATACCAATTTTCTATAAATTTGATGTATAAATTATGTTATCTTACTTTCACACCCATTAATTTCCATATGATTCTTTAATCCCACCCATTACTATGCCAAAATTCTATATGAGATTCTCACATTCCCTTATTCCTTCCAATTCATAAACCTTGTTTCAAATTTGTAAAATTTATTTAAATTTTTTATATTGTAATCATATTATAATCAATTAACTAATATAAATTTTATTCTATTTTAATTAAGGTTCATTTATCCCAACCCCCATTTAGACCCTTACATAAGATGTTACTTTTCTGAAATTCTGTAATGGTTTTTTCCTTTCTAATTTTTATCCAATTTTCTATACATTGTAACACCCATTTATAAATAGTGAAAAATGATGGGTTATAATTTCTAAACACTTCAATAAATCTCTTATTATGTTTTAAATATGATATACCCCTATCTATCTCATTAATCCCTCCCATGTGCACCCATTACTATGCTGAAATTCTATAAGGGATATCTATCTTCTCATTTACATTCAAGCATTTCTATTATATTATGCATCTATATTAAATTTCACATGTTGGGATATGATGTTCCATTTTCCCCTTACCATTTCATGTATCAATTAATAGTTACCCATTTCTCTCTCATCAACCCATTTTACAAATTTCTATTTGACGCCTTTATGCTACTTAAAATGCACCACAATTTTTCATGCTAAATTCATCATGTAGTGAGTACCATACCCATTTCTCTATCAAGGTTATTCACTTTTATGATCATGTATTTATTTATTAGGGACATACATGTATTTGTTCCACATTATTTGTTCTTGGAATAAATTATGATGTTCAATGAATATTTGTTGTATGATCTATGTGGCTCACTTAATCATGAAATCAAAATGATTTTGAAGAGTGTTCCCTTATATCACTCTAATGCATTGGGTAATGTACAATTCTATGATACTACATGTGAAATGAGGTTTTAGTTATGATAATTTAAGTGAAATTAAGGTTTACTCATCATAATTCATGTTCAATGAGGGCATAATAATCCTAATCTATGTTCAATGAGCCTTAGTTCAAGATAATATAATGTTGTATGTTGTTTCCACATTTACATGTTATGAATATCATGATATATCATTCCATTATGTTTATTTTTATTTTTTGCTCCATTAATATGCCTATTATCTGACATATATGTTCTTCCTCATGTTATGCCATGTTAATTTCCTTACTATACTTTATATCTCACCCTTTTCTTTTGTATGTACTCAGGTTATCACATTAAATGATAAGTATAAATAAATTTTGTGGCCATGTAAAAGATATTTTCAAAAAAAGATGTTTATTTCACGTTTTAATTTGTTATGTAATTTTCCTAATTCCCAAAGACATTGTGCCTCTCGATCTTATGAGTGGTATTAAGTGCATGTTTATGTATTAAATCGTTTTTAAATATGAAATAATGACTAGGGTTGTTATATTTTAGGTATACGGTTTGAGGGAAATTTTGGAAGAATAAATTATTTTATTATGTCTTATGTTGATTTTGGTAAATAATGAAATTATAACATATTTTGGATATTATATGATTAAGGAATATAAATTTTTTGTATGTGATTTTATGAGTGATTAAATTTGAAAGGAGATACATATTTTTTTTGACTAAGAAGAATATAAGATCAAATATTTTTGATTTTTGGTTTTAAATTTTGTTGAGGAATATTTTAAAGGCATTTAAGGTCTGTTTTTTAGAGTTTTATTTATGTTCAAATTTGGGTGTTATTATTGGTTATTTGATGGTTAATGTTGTACTTTATCATATGAAGGATTATTAATATTGGATATTATATAGATTTTTTATAACCATTTTTTATTTTATGAAAGTATAGAAATATTTGAAATAAATTTTCATCCATTTTTTGATTTATTGATCAATTATAAGTTGATTTTATAGCTTCAGGCATGAAAAATTCATCATGGTTATTTATTTTATAACATGAAGTAGAGGTGGAAAACATCTCTAAACAAAACCAAATAATGAAATTGTGGGATGAAATAAATTAATTATATTATGTCATATTATTTATCTTGATGGTAATATATTTCCTCATACTTAAGAAAAAGGAGGATAAAAATATAAAGTCTTATGTGGAAAATATTACTAGCTTTGAAGGCACAATTTAAGAAACTCATTCACATGTATGAGTCTTACAATCATAAATGTATGGTTTTAAAATAATTTATGAAATTATATGTTTTCTAGTATTATCATATACATTAAATTCCTTTTCAAATGTAAATGAAATTGATTTGGAATAAATGTTAGTTTTTTTAATTATGTATATTTATATTCCATTCAAAATTCATACTGAAATTGTTTTAAACCCCTTTCATAAAACATGACATAAAATTTCAAGAAATTAATTCATTTAATGAGGTTATTATTTAAATCAACAATATTTATGAATATATTTTTATTTTACAATAAAATTATGTTTGATAGTGTATTATAATCACAACACCGAGATTAAAAAAACAATGAAGTACTGTAAAAGTATAATTATTTAAATATTTATGTTATAACTTATCCATTGGATTGGAATGTATAAAAAGGGTAACTAAATTATGATATATATATATATATATTGAAATTTTTTCACTAAAATAAATTTAATAATTAATTCTTTCAAAATAATAACTCAAATTTTAAATAACATCATATAAGAATAAATGATATATTTTTCGGAAAACTGATTTTTGTGAACAATATATTTATCAATGTAAATTAAGTTAATCATTTTAGATAAATGTTTACAAAAAATATTATAGATCAAATTTTTTAAAATAAATTATCATTTATCTAATTGTTTTCACTTGATAAGGAATGAGTATAACTATATTTTATACATTAAAAATATATATTCTTGAAAAATGGTTTTTATTGTATTTTGTGTGTGAATATTAAGATTAATTTAGGAAACTTTTAGCAATGGTATTTAAAAAAATGGATAAAAGTTCTTGGAAATAATCATATCAATATTATGTTAAGAATTTTTTTGATTTTTATTTTTTAGAAATAAATGATTTTTAAGTGAATAGTGAAAACTGTCAATTTTGCAAGCATCATCACTTTAATGATATTAACATAATATAAAATAGAATTTAGATTTTATGAAAAAAATTATAATAAAATTTATTTTATAATTAAATTAAATTATTTTAATGTAAAAATATTCAGATTATAAATCTAACTTTAACATCTATGAAAATTAAAGTATTATTTTTTTTTTCAAATAAAAATATTTTAATTCATTTCTTCTAATCATGAATTTAAATGTTTTTTATTTCTTGGATTGGTATGAAAGTAAAATAATCCTCATTTTATTTTCATTAATTCATATAATTCCATACAAATTAATAGTATATTTATTTTAGAATGAAATTATTTTTATGCTAAAAATATATTTTTTTCTGAAAATTGTTTTCCTTGCGGTTTGAATTATATAATTTAAATTTATTTTTAAAACTTTTTAAAATTTAATTTGATAATATATATTTCTTATTTTTACTCAATAGTATCAAATTTTTCACTAAGTTTAATTTCATTTTTGATTGTTATGAATAGTATCCAAGATAAAACATTGTAACTTTGGTAATGGTAAAAAGAGTTAATGAGGTGGGTTAAAAATTGGAGACAATATTTATGACATCATAAATATTTATTATATTTTATTGGATGATTATATTTTTACTCATCCTTGTCATATATTCAAAATATTGAAATTTAGTGAAACTTTAATTTAAGAAATTTATAAATTGTATTTTAATGTTTTTAGTATTTATAAGTATGTACCTCCTCTCACTTATAAAAGGGAACATATTTCCTAACTTCATCAAACTTTTGAGCCACTTAAATCCCTGAATCGATACCCAAATACCTTATAAACTATCTTACCCATGGCTTAGAGGTCTTTGTATTATCAAATGACCAATCATAAAAGGATTAAGGTGTAAACCGAAGGGAGAATTAGAGGAGGAGGTATAAATCCCTACTAACCTATTACAAGTTTAATACATCTTCTACCCCCTTTAAATATTTTATACACAGTATAATGTATTTTCAAAAGTATATTTCTTATACTTAAATTTTATTGTGTTGAAGGGAAAAATATATTTTATCTCTTTTCCATCGCAGGGAAATGAAAACATCTTCTGTCCATACGTATGGAATCCCACATCCATGAAATGATATGATTCAGTTTCCATCACCACCTCACATGAATGGTCATAAAGATAAAATTAATGAATATATAATGTCATAATTACAATATTAATAATATTTAATTATAATGGAATACATACATTCTTACCCTTTCAATTCATTGTAAAATAATAACATCGCTCGTTCGTACATGTGGAATAACACATCCATGAGGTGATGCAAGTAATTATTCATTACAGCCTCACATGGCTGGTCATATTGATGGAACTAAGGAATAAATATGAAATTTATAATATAGTTATAATTTTGTAAAATTTAAATATTATATACATTATATCATTTCCATCCAGATGAAAAATTGAAATGTCACTCGTGTGTACAAGAAGACTACCGCCTTCAGGATACAACATTTTCATTGTATATATCAAACTTCCTTAGATAGTCATAAAATTGTTTTATGTATAAATATAATACTTTATTTATTAGACTTTTTTTGATGATAGAACTATGATCCGTTTGACCATTTTCAACCTAATGAAGTCATTTTGAATTTATAAACCAAATATCCACAGAAATATATAATGTAAACATAACCATTTTACTAACTAGAAAACATACTATAAATTGAAATAGAGGTAATAATGAAAATTAAATTAACATGAAAAAGGTTGTTAAGTATGTAAAGAAATAAAATAATTATATTAATCAAGAAGTATGATGTATTAATGAAAGATTCGGGACATGAGGTAATGTACTTTCTTCTAAAAATATTATTTTAAATTTTTCCATCCAACTATTTTTCTTCTATATCTAGGTTCTTTAAAATATTCCATGAATGTTTTTAGTTAAAATTTAATTGTTAATGAATTTCATCTCTGATTACTGTAAACTTTCATTAAAAAGGATTAAAATTTGTATTTTTAACGTTTTATATATAGGTTAACTTTTTAATTTTTAAAAAAGTAAAAAAAAGAATTCTTTTAAGATATATGGATTGACCACACTATCTGGCCATTATAGTATGTATTGTCCTATGTTTTGGACTAAGTTGAAAATTTCAAGAGAATTTGAGATTTTCATTTGGTCAATGGTCAAAATAATATATCAAGCCTCATAATGTAAATATATGAAATGGAAAACTAAAATTTGAGGATTTTATATAGGGTTTAAGGACCAAGATGTGAATAAGGTGTTCAGTTGAGTATTGGGAGTATCATGACTTGAAATCCTAGAGTTTATAAATGTAAGGGGTGGTGCACGGTTTTTACACATTTAGTGAAAAATGTTCACCCCAACCACAGAACCCTCTAGCGGGTGTCAAACAGTTTTTCAAATTTTGTATATGGGGCCTCATGGTCATGTGAGAGGGTATCCCTTTTGATAGCAGCACCATATGGTTGGCACAAAATTAACCAAACTATGAGGAAAAACTGATAATGTCATTAAAATAGAAAAATAACCATTTTCACCTTCATTTCTTAAAGGGGGTTTCCCCATTTTCATCCTTATTTCACTAGGAGGTCCCATGTACATGATATCTTTTTTATCCCCCATTCATGGAGAGTTCTTCACACTTATTTGTTTTATTTCATCACTATCATAAGAAGTGTAAAAATATTTTTAATTCTATGATTCCTCAGGCCTCATTTTCACATCATCATTCCATATTAAATGTTACTATTATGTTAAAGAGTGTCCCCTATTTTAAAGGCATCTATCCAATCCTTTGATTTCACTCATTTCGGCTCAAATAAAATCACTATATTAGATTAGTTAAGCATCATTAGTATAAGTTATGTGCTTTACATGATTTTCCCTTAAATATTCTTCATCTATAAAATGAATCATTATGATTCAATTTTTAATTCCAGCATGTTTCCCTTAAAATATATAATTCATAAAATTAAATGCATAGGGAAAAATCGAGATGTTCTTTAAACCCTATACAAGGTTGGAGGTTGACGACCTCAAACATGAACCACCTCTTGATGTGAGTTATATTTCATGATTATTTGTACTATCTCTAAGTAGTGATTAAACCACCCTTTTCATGTGTTCTTTAAATTCTATGCCACATTTATAGATACCATAATGACTTAAAATGTTCTCTATAAAACACTTAGTACTTGATGAATTACATTATTCTTGATGTTTTTTAATCATCCAATCTTAATAATTTAATTTAATTTGAATCTATTTAATGAAAAGTGTCTTGATGAATTATATTTTGGCATGTTTTTTTCTCCTAACATTTATTTTTTTTATAATGAACTTCTTTATTTTCATAGTTGATTTGATTATTGTATAAATTATATTCCTTGGACATGACATATATTTTTTTCCTAAAAGACCTCTTATGGAATATATTAATTATTGAATATAAATTACTTACACCTTAAATTATTACACCTTGATTAAACCTTGGATTCCCAATTGATAATGCCTTGGATGGGTTCACTAGTAAGATGAATTATAATACAGGTTGAGCGACCCTTGGATTCCGATGTATGAATGATTTGGTTGGGCTCATATGTTAAAGGAATTACACAACACTTTGAGTGACACTGGGTTACTCTTTATGGATATCCTTAGTTAAGGGTTTAAATTTAAAGTTGAATTACCACATACATGAATATTATTAAGAGGCCTCTATTAGGGATATCTTAAATGAAATTTTACACCCCCTTGGTCATGGATTATAAAAATGGAACTTTAAATCCATTTGGGTTGTTAGACATGATGTGCCACACCCTCTAATGAGGATGTTGGAAATGAAACTTTACATTAGTATTTGGGATGGTCAATCATGACACTCTATACCATATTTTAGTTCATCGACTTGTACCTATACTAACATATTCATACCCATAAGATATTATTATAATTATGCATGGATGTTGGAGTTACGCCTCAATTATTAAATAGTACTATGTATCTATATATATGACTATATATGTAATTTTGTATATAGTACATAGACACACACAGACATATATATATATATATATTTATACACGGTGACAACTTTTCAAAGATATTATGGATTGGGATGATGCATGTATGGTCATCATGGGGGATATGAGGAACTTAGGCCATATTTGATTATATTCATTTACTATATTCTTTAGTTATTATTCTTGAACAATGAATTTATAGGCTGGATTGTAGTTGGAACCGTGGGTGGTAGACTACTGTGTTTATCCCCCATCGTCTTTGATATTCCATTTGGTACCCAAAAAAACCTCATGGTTACATGTTTAGGATCATGGATTTTCTTACGTGTTGTTACTTTTTTATATGGGATCTTAGGATAACATGACTTAGATGGTGTTCATGATGCTCATAGAGATATACATGGGTCTATTGTTCATTTTTTTGGGCATGTTTATGTATTACCTATTTTATGTCTACTATTGTATATTGTAGCATGTTCATGAAAGGTTCTTATTAAATTATTTTTTTTGTTTGTTATTTATTATTATCATCCACTGATCTTTTATTCATATTCCTCCATTTTAATTTAATTATGAATACACTAATTTTATATTGGTCCAAATTCTTTAGTATCCCCATTTTACATTCATTAGAAATTCATTGCTAGTCAACAACCTATCGTTTATGGGGAGGTGAACATGAGGCCTAGAGGCCAACTGGTTTGGGGTACCATTTTATTAGATCCTAGGATGGGACTATATAAGTGTTATCAATTCTGTTTTCCCCTTATATTATTATTTATTATTGGTATACAGAAGAATTATAATTTTTCATCACTTCGTAAATATCTTGGGTCTGGGTCTAACTAACTCACACATGGGAAAATGATCATGTATCCATATATGGGATTGTTGTTAATGATGCTAGTTATTGTAGTTGGTTATTATTTCACCTTGAGTGAATGTTTTACTTCTAATGGTAAATGATTTATTGATTGATGAAATTTACCACTTATGGTAGTATGTAAAGAGAATAGGGCATATTCATGAATCATTATTGGACATATAGATAAAATTGTCGTGCATATGTCATGTTATATAGAATTAATTTCTTGAATTCTAGATACTTTATTGACATGATATACATGATTCGTTAGAATTATTAATTGAATTCCATGCTTGATTGATTAGCTTCATTTCATAATAGTGTTTATTACTTACGTAATAACTTGAATTGATTATTTCCATGTCTATAGGTATTATTTCCCTATGATAGAATTCCTTGTTGTTCTTATGTTAGGAAATGGTTATTAAAGTGTATGCATCAATCTAATTGGTGTTTTCATATATAGTTTGATAGTGGCACCATAATTAACCAATTATGATATGTTTGAGCCATGGATCATTGGTTTCATTGGATGAAACATTTCTAGTGGTGATTAAATGGGTACCAAGGACAATTTATAAAGTGTACGAGCCTTTATATGTTTTTAAGGGTAACCCATATAAGAAAACCATCATATATGAGCTTATTATATTTTGAGAATAAAGACAAAATCATAGTTGTACATACATCAATTCAAATTTTAATTTATCAAAGAATGTACATTAATAGTTTAGGAATGTAAATGCATCTAACTAAACCATTATATATGATGAAATTGAATTCTTACAGAAAATAGTTCCCTTTGTGTAGTTTTTTACCTTTGATACTTGGGTATGATGACCCATATGAAAAAATCCCTAAATGCACAGCTGGACCCAAGTAGGTCAGTTGGGGCATGTTTATTATGAGATAAACTGTCTAAGGGTGTAATTAATCTTAACAAAAAAATACTATTGGGTTAGACTTAAAAAGGCTCAGCTTGGAAGGAAAATACCCAAGTAGGTCACCTTTATCTTTTATACTCTAGTTATTGGCCCAATGAGGGTATATTCATGATACATGGGATGGTTATTTAATGTTTTATCATCCATTTATATGAGTTACATATAAATTTATTCTATCATATTACTGAACATATCCCCTTTAATGGAAAAATATGTTTTATCTTATTTTGAGATATATTATATGAGGATTTAGTTAATTAAAATTCTAATTACAAAATATAGGGTGTTTTCCCCTATATCATGGAATTTAAATCACACATATGGATGGATAATTTTTTTTGATGAATTTGAATTTTCATTACCAGATGGGTTGAATCATGAATTAAGCATAAGAATGGGATTTCAGAAGTTGGAATGACTCAAATTGGTGTTTTGAGATGATTAATGATGCTCATGATGTTTTTGTTGGGGTTTGGTCAAGCCTTGGAAAATTTGGGTTATGTTTTGGAGTCGTATGAAAAGATTCCATGGATTGGTGTGCACGATTTAAGAAAAACCACAAGACACCTTGGTGCTCAAGAGGTTTATAGTTTAATTTAAACTAGGCAGGATTCAGTTGCATGGTTAGAAAGGGGTTTGGGGAAAACCGTTCAAGGTATAATGAGGAACCACTAGTGGTTGAGGAGGTTATATGTAACACCTCAAGCTTCCACGATACGCTTCTCTTTCAATAATGCAATAGCTTGCATTGTACGCAAGTTCGAGATTCTAACGCACCACGACCAATAAAAATAGGCTTTATGAATAGTAATACCCACCTTTTGATATTATATATAATTAATATTTCAAAATGGACTTCATTTATTGATTTGGAATATCGAAATTATCCTATGTTGAATTTTTGGTATTTTTTCTGAGAACTTCCAATTTTTTATGAATAGTGAAAAATACTTAAAAACAAATTTTTTAATAAAAATAAATTATTGTGATAAATTAATCTATAGAGTGGTTTTAATGTATAATTAGAATATATTTTTACCATTTTATCCAATGGTGGTCATTAGAATTAATTTCACCTTGAAATTGGACATAAACAATTGTCAATCTTTAGATATATATTGTTTCTTAAAAACATGCTATTTGTTGTGACAGCGGGAATTAATTATAAAATTAATTAATGCAACTTATATGTTTCTAATTTTTTAAAATAGGCATCATTTTTTAATTCGGAATATCAATTATAGCTTAGGGTGAAACTTTGGCATTGCTCGGAAAAACATCAATTTTTGATGAATAGTGAAACTACTAAGTGGTAGTTAAAAAAATGATTTTTCATTAAAGTGAAACATTACCACTTTTGTGATTTGATTTTCAAAAATACAACATACATGGTTGTCATTAGGAAGTAAAATGTGGTTCAATGGGATTAAAATAATTTTTTGGTGAATAGTAACTTTTAAGTTTAATTAATCACGATTAAAGGTAATTAGTGAAATTTAAGGTAAAAATGATATTATAAAAATATGAAATTACTTTTACACTTGTCCTAATCTTATTGGATGAGTCATGGACGACCAATAAAATCAATGGGTCAACTTGGGGACCCCATGGAGCCACTTGGTTAATAAAATGACATTAATAACTTTTTATTTAATGAAAAAATAAAATTGTCAAAACATGTGTTTTATTACTAAAACAATTATTACATGGGGTTATATAAGTTAATTTTTTTACTATAAATATTAATTGGAAATATAAAAATATTTCCAACATCATGGTAATTTTTTTATAATTTTTATACATTAAATAAATTAAATGTTTTATGACACAATGATGATGCAGTGATTACCTCATTAATTAACGGTTTAAATAAAATGAAAAGATAATGTAAACTCTAAGTCTTAAACTTTTCAAAAACCTATTGTATGAGCATATTTATAACCCTTATCACCTTAGCCTCGAAATATATCATTGTGGGACCTTTAGAATCTGAAAAGCATTTCATAATAATGTAACATTTCAATCTTTCCAAGAGTGCCCCTCCTCTCCTCTTATAAAAGCCCCCCACCTCTACCAGCTTATTCACACATTCCAAGCCATTTGGATTGGCCAAACTCTGCCCAAATACTCTCTCAAATTCCCTCTCCTACTCCTAGAAGCCTCACTTTGGGAATAATACTTCCCAAGGAAGCCTTTGGCGCAAATCAAAAAGAGTTACCCGATTTAAGGGTAATGTCTTCACATGTGTTCTTTTGTTTTATTTTGCTTCTACAACCCCCTAAACTCTTTTTATTTCTATCTTTTGTAACAACTCCAGTATCTTAAATATAATATGATGTTGTTATGATATTTATTTTATTTACACTTACACACACCTCTGTTTAATGGTTAACGAACATATTGTTTTTATGGGTGGTGAATTACTACCTCACAAAACGATGATTGTTCAATCTTTTTTTAACACCTCTCATGGTGGCCATTATGATGAAACTATTTTTACATATGATATATATTATGTTGTTTTCCTTATAATTCAGTATTTTTCATTTATGGAATAACTTTATGATTTCCATTATGGGTAAACGCGATAATTTCATTTTAGGAAGTGCGGAATACAGCCCCCTCAAAGTGATTTGAATCGTTAATGCCATACGTGGGATGTATAAAAGATGGAGTAAATTATATTATATATTATATTATACTGGAATTATAATACACCTTTATATCATTATGATTTCATTCCATAAAATACGAAATAGAAATGAAAGTAGCGTTAATGCGTACGTACGGCTTACCGTCTCCATGAACGGTGCATTTCATTTCATACATCTAAATGTTATGTAATATTATAAATGAAAGTATATAATGGAAATATTTGATATATATGATATCTACATCATGATATAATTGTGGATGTAATGGACATTTTACCACATGAACAACTTGTAATTATAAGAAGTTTATTTTTACTCAAGTACCAAAGATCGACAAAATGACCGTTATTAACATAAATAATTAAAAAATGTTCATAACATGGTAATATGTGATATAAAATGAATAATAAACTTGAAAAAGGTTCTTAAGCAATTATAAATTTACTCAAGTTTATTATTCTAGAGGTTAAAGAACGGTCGAGTCAAGACGGACATGAGGTAAGGGAACTTCTTAACCCAATTTTTGTTCTTTGGGTTAATCTCCTACTTTCAAATTATGTCATGATATTTTTATATCCTATTTTGTATTTTTAATTTCTTTGTGTGCACTTATAGTGAATAAACATAATAGATCTATTTTATCTAAAAAATGTTCTTTGTAAGGGACTTCATCTCAATATCGTTTCATTGAGGCATATTTTGTTTTATACATAACTTTCTTTTATACATTGTATAAAACCCTTTGACTTTTACTCAAAAGGAATATTTTTGTATGAAGCATTTTACTAAACAACAAAAGGAATGTTTTTGTCTTATGTATTCAGCGACAATGACTTCTCCTCCATCGTGACCATAATTTTTGTTTCGGCTTCCTCTACAAGCCATAACATTTTTTAAAATGAAAAATAAATACCATGGTTTACTTTTATTTTATTTTTGTATTGAAAATGGTTTTGATAATGTTTTTATTATATCAATGTGTTGTATTGATATCTTGTGATTGAAATGGAGAAATGTTATGTTTCCTTTATGCATTTCTATGTGGTACGATTATATTATGGTTTATGAAATGTTTAATCTTTTTCATATGAGGAATGCATTGGACTTAATAAGTTACGGGTGGAGCCTGCTATAGCTCCTCGATGCATCGGAAGGTCTCATGAGACAAACTAGTGTCATGGCATGAGGCCTTGAAAAAATATTATTTGTATTCTTGGCACGAGGCCTTGGTTACATGGTTATGATAGTCTGGAATTATGCCTTCCATCATTATGAAAGTGGTTATTGATATTGCATGTGATTATTCGACCAGTAGAATATCCATGTGAATAAGTAAATGGAATTATCTTATTTTAATTTTTCTATATTATGATGATTTTCATGTTTTGAAATGCTTTTGTTTTAGTTATACATTTCCTTAAATGTTTATTTTTATTTATGAAAGCTTCCACTATATTGTTATCCTTACTGAGCATCTGAGATCACCCCTTCCAATGTTTTAATTTTTCCAGGATGTGAAGAAGTATATTATGAATGACCTGCAAGGATAGTATTAGGGGATATGAATACAAGATGTTGTTGTAGTTTTTTTACTTTATGATGTAATGTATGACTTATGAATGTATCTAGTGTTTCCAAGGATACTAAACTAATCGGTCTTTCGAGACTTGATCTTTTGTGATCATGCCAATGTTACACAATAATGCACCGACTCTGGGTAACTGGGGTAGGGGAATTATAGTTGGTATCAGAGGAATTTTAGTACTAACCTTGGAAGCTAGATTTAGAAAAAATCTGATTAGAGAACATAGCCATAAGATAGACTTTGAGGATAAGTATAGATGAATTTCCTAGAATTTTGTTGTTGTAGAGATTTTGTGAGTTTTCTGAGCAATACATCCCTATCTAGATAGAAGCAGGTAGAGGCGGCTCTGGCACAAATGTACCTAGGGTTAAAACCTAAAAACACCGGTTTGAGCTAGACTCGAACAAGAACTGGTGCACGAAAACGGGACTTGCTGCACTCTTGGTTACGACACTCCCGGGGGATATACTTAGGATAATTCTCATTTTCATTACAAACCATTATGAAGGGTTTGCGAGTATATACTTCCTCAAAGAAAGCATTTTTTTTATGATTATGGATTATATACATAAATTTTTCAATTTATGTTAAGTGTTTTACAAGTATGGAATTATATATTTTGATTCATAAACCAATCTAGTTTATTCCGTTGTTTAGAAATGGCCCTTAGTGGGAGGAATGGTAACCGTATAAATGCACAAACTTCATGTAGGTATTTCCCTCCTGCTCAAGATAATTATTGTGGAGCTGGAGATACAATTGGTGCTGATCACCTTATCACCATACTGGGAAAACTCACTCATGTTATGAATACAAACCTTACTTGTATGGGGCACCCTGATCCGCAATGTGGAGGATCAATGTTTGATCATTTCATGAGGAAACAAACACCAATATTTAATGGGGGTACAAATCTATTAATAGCTGAGCAATTGATAAATTCTTTAGAGAAATTATTCCATGCCTTGGGGAGTAGCGAAAGGGAGAAGGTTGTCATTACAGTTTACCACCTTACTAGAGATGTCGATCAATGGTGGTCGCCGATTCAAAACACAAAGGAATATGAAGAAGTATCATGTATGGAATGGAGGGAGTTCAAAGAGCTTTTCTTAGAAAAATACATTCCTCATGACCATGAAGTAGATATGGAAAGGCAATTTCTGAGTCTGAGACAAAAGGAGGATGAGAATGTCGCAAAGTATGAGGACAACTTTAGAAGGTTAGCACGACATGCTGCAGATTATATATGTAACCCAAGAAGTAAGGTCGATCGTTTCTTTGATGGTTTAAAACCATTTCTCCGTCGAGAATTAGTCTCACAAACCTTCTCGTCATACGAATATATTGTCTCATGTGCTATCAAGACAGAAAAAGAATTCTCTAAATCTTATGACAATAATGTAAAGCAAGAGAAGAAGATAATAGTGGAAAAAGAGACAGATAAATGGAAAAAGGGAAAGAAGGATTTTCCATTATGCGATAATTGTGGGAAGAATCACATTGGTACTTGTCTAAAAGGAATGGGAGTTTGTTATAAATATGGAGAAAAAGGTCAACAGGCTCGTGATTGCAAGGGAAAGAAAGAGGCTATCAATGTTGAATGCTACACTTGTAGGGATATGGGGAAATATACAAATGAATGTCCTAAGAGTTAGGGAAACTTACCTCAGAAAAGGTGAAGGGATCAAGGCCAATACTATGTTGTTACTACAGTTGAAGTGGAATAATTAATGTTTTGGTGCTTTTGGACTCAAGGATTATATTATGGTTATAAGAATAATGTGATATATATAAGGATTGTACTGCAGTACTTGTTGTTTTCATTAAGGATTTAATATGATGAAGGTAATCATATTTTTAGAATGTGACAATAAGAGAAACATTACTTTATTTGGGGAATCTAATGTTACAATTGATTTTGGAATTTAGAGACCTTTTAGTGAAAGTCTGGATAAGGGTATTTTGGATAACTATAATGTTTGGAATGAATTATGTTGAAATTTGGATAGTATTGTTTAATGTTAAAACATTTCTGAATATTATTTTTGGAATATTATAATACTATACTTTTAGGAAAAGGACAACCTGCAAGTTGGGGGATAACCTGTCGTGTTAGACAAAGCTGTAGGAATCGAACCCACAACCATAATGCGACAGGCCTTTATTGCGTACCACTAGCATACAAGAAGTCCCTGTTTATTAAAAAATAGTTTTCCTAATCTAAATGGTATGTGGTAATATTTTTAACCTTATAAAATTAGGATAAATAGAATATTTTTGAGTTCTGTTACCATTTGGAGTGAAATATGGGTTCGTGGTAAAAATTTATTAAAGAATGAAAGACTACATGACATGTAATTATATTTCCTTACGTTCTTAGTAAATATCTTAAATAAATTCCTCAACTTTATGAAAGGTAACTTAAAACAAAAAAAATTGTCGGTTAACTTTTCCAACTGAGGATTCAATGACCGTTTAACCAATCACATGATTGTGATTTTCATGTGGTTAACTTTCTCCTAATGATGTTTTCTACAACTCTCCATCAGATCTTGATTGTTTTTTCCATCCAATCCATATTTTCATATAATCCAAGTATGGGCTATCTCGGGTGACCTTTGTACCTCTCTTTCTTTCTTTTAATGTTATATTTTTATTAACCCTATTTCCGATGTGGGTTTTACACAAAGGTATTTTCTATTTTCAACATTTTATTTTCAAAGAAAAATTTCAAATTGCGAGGATGCAATTTAATTAATTAGGGGGTAATGTAACACCCTGAGCTTCCACGATGCACTTCTCTTTCAATAATACAATAGCTTGCATTGTACGCAAGTTCGAGATTCTAACTCACCACGACCAATCAAAATAGCCATTATGAATAGTAATACCCACTTTTTGAAATTATATATATTTATATATTTCAAAATGGACTTCATTTTTGGATTCAGAATATCGAAATTAGTCTATGTTGAATTTTTGGTATTTTTCTGAGAACTTCCAATTTTTTAGGAATATTGAAAAATACTTAAAAACATCTTTTTTAATCAAAATAAATTACAGTGAGAAATTATACTATAGAGTGGTTTTAAAGTATAATTATAATATATTTTTACCATTTTATCCTATGGTGGTCATTAGAATTAATTTCACTTTGAAATTGGACATAAACAATTGTCAATCTTTTGATATATACTGTTTCTTAAAAACACGCTATTTGTTGTGACAACGAGAATTAATTATAAAATTAATTAATGCAACTTATATGTTTGGAATTTTTTAAAATAGACATCATTTTTGAATTTGGAATATCAATTATAGCTGCGGATGAAATTTTGGCATTGTTTGGAAAAACATCAATTTTTTATGAATAGTGAAACCACAATGTGGTAGTTAAAAAAATGATTTTTTGTTAAAATTAAAAATTACCACTTCTGTGATTTGATTTTCAAAAATCCTACATACATGGTTGTAATTAGGAAGTAAAATGTGGTTCAATGGGATTAACATAATTTTTTGTGAATAGTAACTTTTAATTTTAATTAATCACGATTAAAGGTAATTAGTGAAATTTAAGGAAAAAATGATATTATAATAATATGAATATCTTTAACACTTGTACTACACTTATTTGATGAGTCATGGCCGACCAAGACAATCCATGGGTCCACTTGGGGACCCCATTGAGTCACTTGGGTATGAAAATGACATTAATAAATTTTTATTTAAAGTAAAAATAATATTGTCACAAACAAGTGTTGTTTTACTAAAACAATTATTACATGGGGTTATATAATTTAACTTTTTTACTATAAATATTCATTGGAAATATAAAAATATTTCATACATCATGGTAATTATTTTATAATTTTTAGACAATAAATAAATTAAATTTTTTATGACACCGTGACGATGCAGCGATTACCTCATTAATTAACGATTTAAATTAAATGAAAAGATAATGTAACATATAAGGATTAAACTTTTCAAAAAACCTATTTTATGAGGATATTTTGAACCTTTATCACCTTATACTTGAAATATATCATTGTGGGACCTTTATAATCCTAAAATCATTTCATAATAATGTAACATTTCAATCCTTCCAAGAGTGCCCATCCTCTCCTCTTATAAAATACCCCACCTCTACCACCTTATTCACACCTTCCAAGCCATTTGTCTTGGCCAAACACTACCCAAATACTCTCTCAAATTCCCTCTACTACTCCTAGAATCCTCACTTTTGTCAGAAAACTTCCTATGGAAGCCTTTGGCTCAAATCAAAATGTGTTACCCTATTTAAAGGTAACGTCCTCACTTGTGTCCTTTTGTTTTATTTTGCTTCTACAACCCCCTAAACTATTTTTATTTCTATCTTTTGTAAAAACATCAGTATCTTAAATATACTATGATGTTGTTATCATATGTATTTGATTTACACTTATACACACCTTCGTCTAATGGTTAACAAACATACTGATTCTGTGGGTGGCGAATTACTGCCTCACAAAACGATGGTTGTTCAATCTTCTTTTAACAACTCTCTTGGTGGCCATTATGATGACACTATTATTACATATGATATATATATATATATATATATTATATAAGTAACTAGCCTTAAACCTTACTTAATCTTGAGTTATTACAAGATTACACATTGAGTATCTTTTCAGGTTTAGAGTTTTAGAGAATTAGATCATAAATATTGCATTACATTCCACATTTAAACAAAGTGGTTACATAAAGACAGTATTCATTTTTTCCCATCAACAGAACATATTTAATATAAAACATAGATTCTTTCTTGAAACTTCCTTGAAACTATCATCATATCATGTACCTTTCCCTTGACCTGTGAAAAACATTTCAAAAAAGACTTGGGATGAGCATAAAAAGCTCAGTATGGGTTATATAAAAACACATGGAAAGGAAACATGAGTTCATATATACATAAGAATGAAATCATACATTACCCATAAAACATAAGCACATTAACATACCTCATCAAATAATGAATAAATCATAGAAATCATAAGACATAAAGGTTACTTGAGGCATTCATAACATTCTTACGTAGGGAGTAACCCTCTTGGTTACGTTTGGAATACCCATCACAGTATATTCTCTAAATCTCTTTGGAGAAACCATAACGTTTCACTCCTTTGCGTTACCCAATGCACTGGAGATCTATATCGGGCTCACCCGCCCATAGTTTATCACGGAACCACCCGTCTTCATAATAATTCCCAAGAACCATAACATAATCGTATCACATAAAACATACATAAAGGAAGCATAACATTTCCACATTTCAATCACAAAATATCAAACACAGTGATATAAGAAAAACATTATCAAAACCATTTTAAATACCAAAATAAAAGACAAGTAAAACATGGTATTTATTTTTCATTTAAAAAAAAGTATGGCTTGTAGAGGAAGCCGTAACTCAAATAATGGTCATGGCGGGGGAGAAGTCATTGTCACCACATATGTATGACAAAAAACATTCCCTTTTGTCATTTAGTAAACGCTTCGTATAAAAAATATTCCTTTTGAATAAACTTAGAAGTCAAAGGGGTTTATACACCGTATAAAATAAGGTTGTGTATAAAACAAAATATGCCTCAATGAAAGGAGATTAAGACGAAGTCCCATACCTTGGGTCCGACTTGACTCGGTCGTTCTTTAATCTCCTGAATAATAAACATGAGTTAATTTCTACTTGTTTAAGAACCTTTTTCAAGTTCATTATTCCTTTCATATCACTTATTTCCATGTCATGAACACTACGTAATTATTTAAGTTAATAACGGTTGTTTTAACGATCATTGGTACTTGAGTCAAAAATAAGCCCTTTATAATTACAAGTAGTTCATGTATCCATTATATCTAGAATGGTATTCATGATGTAGATATCATATATGTCATATATATCCAGTACATGCATGCATTTATAATATTACATAATCATTTAGAGGTAAGAAATGAAATGCACCGTTCATGGAGACGTTAAGCCGTACGTACGCATGAACGCTACTTTCATTTGTATTTCGTATTTTACAGAATGGAATCATAATGATATAAAGGTATATTATAATTCCAGTTTAATATCATATATAATATCATAAATTCATCCTTCATACGTTCCACATATGGTATTTAACGAATCAAATCACTTTGAGGGGGCAGTAGTCCGCACTTCCATAAATGAAGATATTGCGTTTACCCATAATGGGAACCATAAAGGTATGCCAAAAATGAAAAATACAGAATTTTAAGAAAAACATAAACATATTTTATATCATATATAAATATAGTGACATCTTAAAGGCCACCTTTGAAGGTGTTACAAGATTGTTGAACAATCTTCGTTTCAGGAGGTAGAAATTCGCCATCCACGGAAACAGTATGTTCTTTAACCATTAGATGTAGGTGTGTGTAATTGTATCTCTAATCCGTCTTATAAAAACATCCTAGTATATTAAAGATACTGTATTTGTTACAAAAGAAATTAATAAAAAGAGTTTAGGGGGTTGGAGAAGCAAAATAAAACAAAAGGACTCAAATGAAGACATTACCTTAAAATCGGGTAACTCCCTTTGGTTTGAGCTCAAAGGCTTCCTTGGGAAGCCCTCTGCCCAATGTGATGCTTCAAGGAGTAAGAGAGGGAAGTGGAGAGACAAAATGGGCAGGAGTTGGCCGAGCCAAAGGCTTTTTAAGTGTGGGTAAGGAGCTAGAGGTGGGGGCATTTTATAAGAGGAGAGGAGGGGCACTCTTGGAAAGTAAAGAAATGTTACTTTATTTTCAAATGGGTTTCGGATTTTAAAAGACCAACATTGATATAATTCGAGTATAAGGTGATAAGGGTTTGAAATATACCCACCCAATAGGTTTTGGATATGTTTAGGTCGTAGATTTTACAATATCTTTCCATTTTATTTAAATCGTCAAATAATGAGGTCATCGCTGCATCATTATGATGTCATAAATAATTTAATATTTTTAATGTCTAAAAAGTATAAAAAAAATACTATGATATATAAAATATTTTTAGATTTCCAATGACTATTTATATTCTAAATGATCCTTTATTTAGAAAAAATTAAAAATATTTTACTTAGGTGATACATTGTTTGTTACATTTAACATTCTTTAATAAATAAAAAGATAAAAATTCACTTTCTCACAAAAGTGATTTCATGGGGCCTCCAAGTTTGGAACAAGGCATCCCATGATCGGCCATGAGACAACCAGTAGCCTTAAGACACATTTTGGTGTCATTTTTTGTTATTATGATATTATATTATTATCCTTAACTACCTGATTATTCATTAATCAAGATAGTTAAAGATAATTACTGTCGTTACTATTCATAATGTCCAAAAACAAGAGTCTTAATTACATAATTTGGACCTTCTGATTCCAATTATGTATTCCATTTTACCAAATTCCAAACACATGAATTTTAATAATTGATTTAAAAATAATTCCCATTGTCAAAACAAATAGCAGGTTTTTTTGAAAAAATATCTATGAAAATTTTGGCATTAGTTTATGACCAATTTCAAAGTGAAATTAATCCTAATGACCACCATTCAATTAAGTGGTTAAAATATATTCAGATTAAACTTTAAGACCAATTAAAAATATAATCTAACCATATAATTAAATTAAATGAAAAAGCCGTTTTGATGTAAAATGCAGTATTTTTCACTATTCAATAAAAAATGAACATTGTCAGAAAAATACCAAAAATTTATCCAATGTAAATTTCAATGTCCCAATCATAACGAATATGTTTATTTTCACATATATAGATTATACAATTGTCAAAAGTTTGATTTAAAAAGGGTTTGTCATCAAAAGGCAGTAAAACAATCCTTTAAGAAATATTAGTGTATTCCATGCTTAAGATTGGATTTATTTTCATTTTTAGCCTCTAAAACACCATCTAATTCATTAATAAAAATAGATAAAAATATCTATTATTCATTACATACTTGGTATGTTACATCCTTCCCCCCTTTAGAAAATTGCTTCCCCACAATTTATTTACTTTTCAAATAAATGGGGGTACTTATCCCTCATTGCATTTTCAGATTCCCATGTTGCCTCTTCCATCATGTGGTTTTTCCACGAAACCTTTACCTGATTGATAACCTTATTCCGTAACACTTGCTCCCTGTGGTTATGAATCTGGACCGGTTGTTCCTCATAAGATAGGTTCTCTTCCAGCTGAACTACCTCTGGACTCAAAACATGAGATGGATCTGGCATGTACTTTCTCAGCATCGAAATATGAAAAACATTGTGCACCTGAGATAAACTCAGAGGTAAAGCCACTCTGTAAGCAACTGATCCATCACTCCCCAGATTTTCATATGGTCCAATGAAACTTTGACTCGCCTTTCCTTTCTTACCAAATCGCATCACACTTTTCCATGGTGATACTTTGAGAAAAACATGATCACCTACCTCAAAAGAGAGATCCTTCCTCCTGTTGTCCGAATAACTCTTCTGCCTACTCTGAGCTGTTCTCATGTGTTTCTGTATCAGCTATACTTCTTCTGCCAACTCTTCTACCAATTCTGGTCCCATCAACTTCCTTTCACCTACTTCATCCCAGAAAACTGGAGTTCGACATCGCTTCCCATATAATGCCTGAAATGGTTCCATCAGTATACTAGAATGAAAACTGTTATTATATAAAAATTCATCCAAAGAATGATTTTGGTCCCAACTTCCCAGATAATCCATCAAACAAGCTCGTAGCATATCCTCCAGGGTCTAAATGTTTCGTTCCGAATGACCATCTGATTGAGGATGAAAAGCTATACTAAAATTTAATTCAGTACCCAACGACTTCTGAAGGCCTTTCCAAAAGTTAGAAGTGTACCTGGGATCACGGTCAGATACAATGGAGAGAGGAACTCCATGTAACCTGGCTATCTCTTTAAGATACAAACGGGAAAGTTGATATAAGTAAATAGTATCTCGTATAGCAAGGAAATGAGAAGATTTGGTCATGCGATCAACAATAACCCAGATTGCATTATTACCTCGAGATGTCTTCGGTAATCCCACAACAAAGTCCATGGATATATTATCCCATTTCCACTCTGTAACTGGTAAAGGCTGAAGCATCCCTTTCTGTAACTGTCGCTCTGCTTTAACCTGCTTACAAGTCAAACACTTCATAGTAAAATCAGCAATATCTCTTTTCATTCCATCCCACCACTAATACTCCCGAAGATCTCTATACATCTTAGTACTTCCTGGATGAACTGAAAACGGAGAACTGTGAGCTTCACATAACAAATCACTCTTCAACTGTGAATCACAAGGCACACACAATCTCTTCCAAAATCTCAAAATGCAATCATTATCAATGTTGAATTTAGGCAAATTACCCTTCTGAACCAGCTCTACCTTTTTCTGCAACTCACTGTCTTGCTTCTGTGCTTGCTTGATTCTGTATGATAGAGATGATCTCACTAATACCTGAAACAAAACAGAAGAGCATCCTGCACCAACAACTTCTATGCCAATGTTCATCAAATCCTTAACCAAAGGATCACGTTCCAAACGTAACATTGCTAATGAAGCATTACTTTTTCGACTCAAAGCATCAGCCACATTATTTGCTTTTCCTGGATGGTAATGAATTGTACAATCATAATCCTTGATTAATTCTAGCCATCTCCTTTGTCTCATGTTCAATTCTTTCTAAGTGTATATATACTTTAATCATTTGTGATCGGTATATATTTCACACTTTACTCCATACAAATGATTCCTCCAAATTTTTATAGAAAAAACAACAGCAGCTAATTCCAAATCATGTGTAGGGTAATTTACCTCATGAGTTTTCAACTGACGTGAAGCATAAGCAATTACCTGATCATTCTGCATTAGGACACAACCAATTCCTTTCAATGAAGCATCACTGTATATAAAAAACTCACCATTCCAGGAAGGTAGTGCCAAAACTAGAGCATTCACCAATCTTCTTTTCAAATCCTGAAAACAATCATCACATTCTTTTGTCCAGATAAACTTAACACCCTTCTGAGTTAGCTTAGTCATTGGACTAGATAACCATGAAAAATTTCTAACAAACCTTCGGTAATAGCCTGCCAAACCAAGGAAACTACGAATCTATGTTAAATTTGTGGGTCTTGGCCATTCTTCCCCAACCTTTGTTTTTGCAGGATCAACGGTTATCCCATCTTTCGAAACAATGTGACCAAGGAAAGAAATTTGTTGCAACCAAAACTCACACTTGCTGAATTTTCCATACAATTTATTTTCTTTTAAGGTTTGCAAGATAACCCTTATATGTATTTCATGCTCCTCTTTACTTTTAGAAAACACCAAAATATCATCAATGAAAACCACCACAAACTTATCCAAGAACTCCTGGAAAATTTTATTCATTAAGTCCATGAATACAGAAGGTGCATTGGTTAGCCCAAAAGGCATTACTACAAATTCATAATGGCCATATATTGTACGAAACGCAGTCTTCGGAACATCTGCTTCCTTTACCTTCACCTGATGGTACCCTGATCTCAGGTCAATCATTGAAAAATACTGAGCTCCCTAGAGCTGATCAAACAAATCATCGATATGAGGAATAGGATATTTGTTCTTAACAGTGATATTATTCAAGGCCCTATAATCAATGCAAAGTCTCGTTGGGCCATCTTTATTATTAACAAACAAGACAAGAGCACCCCATGGTGATGTTCTAGGTTGAATGAAACCATTATCTAATAACTCTTGCAATTGTTTCTTTAACTCTAAAAGTTCAACATGATCCATTTGATAAGGGAGTTTTGAAATTGGCTTAGCATCAGGAACTAAGTCAACAGTAAATTCAACTTCCCGATCTGGTATTATTCCAGGAAACTCATCAGGAAAAACATCAGGATACTCATTTACCACTGGCACATCATTAATCTGAACAGTTCCCTTGTTTTCAACAATATGTGCAAGGTAACATTCATTTCCATCTTTTACAAGTTTCTCGGCCTCTTAATATGTTATCAATAGTAAGGGTTCTTTCTTGTACACAAACTGAAAGTCTTTCTGAAAAGAAACTTCTTTAGATCTACAGTCAATCTTAGCATGGTAAATAGAGAGCCAATCCATACCCAGGATAAAATCAAACTCTACTAGAGGTAGAAAAATTAGGTTTTCAAGTAGTTTCTTTCCATAGATAAGGATAGGAAGATTCTTATAAATTCTTTTTTCCTCAACATTTCCCCCAGGTGTTTTTACCACAAGTTCAGGAGTCATTTCATGAGATGGTATTCCCATTTTACTAGAAAAGGTTTCAGAGATGAAAGAATGTGTAGACCCCGAATCAAACAACACACTGGCATAATCTGAAAAAATAAAAAAAGTACCTGATACAACTTCATTTGATGGCCCGACATCTGCTGAAGTAGTTGCAAAGGATTTCACCACCCCTTTTTTCATGTAGTCTAACTACTTCCCATCACTCAATCTCTTTGTCGTACACTCGTTTTCATAGTGACCCATCTCATTTCACTTAAAACATTTCACTAACTGTAAATCAAATTTGGGACTACCTTCACCTTGATCATTTTCAGTGCAATCACGAGCCTTATGTCCCATTTTACCACATCGGTAGCACTTTCCAGAATTCAGAAGACATTCCGCAGCATGCCTTTTGCCAAATTTATCACAAACTGGAAACTTAGTTTTCTTACCATCATACTTTTTTTAAGAATTCTTACCTTTCTCCTGCCACCTCAGTCTCTTCTTCTGTTGGTTGTTATAGAACACTTGATCATGGGAAAACTCCATTTCCACCTTCTCAGCACATCGAACAAGCTTTTCTAACTTTTAAACTCACGAGAAGCTAATGCCCTTCGATATTTTGGCATTAATCCTAAGTAAAAATGATTGATTTTATTATCAAGGTCTCAGATAAAATTTGGAGCATACCTTGCCAATCGAGTGAACCTTTCTTCATAGGCAGCCACTGAGTGTTCCTATTGCCTCAATTCCAAGAATTGCTTTTCCATCCTAAGTCGAACAGCCTTAGGAAAATACTTCTCAAGAAACATACATTTGAATTCATCCCAGTCAAGAGCATCAATCTCATCGACATCCCTGATATTTTTATCCATAGACCACCACTGATCTGCCTCACCCTCCAAATGGTAAATAGCAAGACTAAAATTTTGATTGTCTGAACACCCCATGACATCGAAAATATTCTCCAGTGCTATAATCCACCCATCAGCTAACACAGTGTCAGATGATCCTCTGAATGATGGGGGATGTTTCCTCATGAAATTTTCCACCACTGACATGTTCCTCTACGGTTGATCTGGCTGATCTCGTGCATGGTTACCACCACCATTTATCGCTTGAGTCAATTGCGCCATTACAGCAACAAGCTGCTCAGTTCCAATTCCAACCATCTCTGTAACGCCCCGACCCCAGCTACCCAGAGCCGGTGCATTACTTCGTAACATTGGAATGATCACAAAAGATCAAGTCTCGAAAGACCGATTAGTTTAGTAGCCTTGGAAACACTAGATACATTCATAAGTCTTTCATTACATCAAAAAGTAAACAAACTACAATAACATAGTCTTCATAGTCCACACTTCTATCCTCTTCGGACTATCCCTGCAGGTCACTCATAAATTACTTCTTCACATCCTGGAAAAATATTAAAACATTGAAAGGGGTGAGCTCAGATGCTCAGTAAGGTTAACAATATAGAGGAAGCTTTCATAAATAAACATTAACATTTAAGGTGATGTATAACTAAAACAAAAGCCTTTTAAACTTGAACTTCAACATAATATGGAAAAAGTAAAATGAGATAATTCCATATACTTCTTCACATGGATATTCTACTGGTTGAATAATCACATGCAATATCAATAACCACTTTCATAATGATGGAATGCATAATACCAGACTATCATAACCACGTAGCCAAGGCCTCATGCCAAGACCACAAATAAGATTTTGTCAAGGCCTCGTGCCAAGACACTAGTTTGTCTCATGAGACCTGCCGATGCATCGAGGAGCTATAGCGGGCTCCACCCGTCACTTATTAAGTCTAATGCATTCCTCATATGAATAGGTTTAAACATATCATAAACCATAACATAATCATATCACATAAAACATGCGTAAAGGAAACATAAAATTTCCACATTTCAATCACAAGATGTCAATACAACACATTGATATAATAAAAATGCTTTCAAAACCATTTTCAATACCAAAATAAAAGCAAGTTAAAACTTTGTATTTATTTTTCATTAAAAAAAGTGATGGCTTGTAGAGGAAGCCGAAACTCAAATAATGGTCACAGCGGCGGAGAAGTCATTGTCGCCGCATAAGTATGGAAAGGAAAACATTCCCTTTTTGTCGTTTAGTAAAACGCTTCATATAAAAAAGATTCCTTTTGAATAAACGTAAAAGTCAAAGGGGTTTATACACCGTATAAAAGAAAGTTGTGTATAAAACCAAATATGCCTCAATGAAAGGAGATTGAGACGAAGTCCTTAAAAAGATCATTTTTCAAATAAAATAGATATATTATGTGTATTCACTATAGTAACACATAAAGAAAGTAAAAATACAAAATAATACATAATAATATCATGACATAATTTGAAAGTAGGAGATTAACCCAAAGAAAGGATATTGGGTTAAGAAATTCCCTTACCTTGTGTCCGACTTGACTCAACCGTTCTTTAACCTCCTGAATAATAAACTAGAGTTAATATATACCTTATTAAGAACCATTTTCAATTTCATTATCCTTATTATATCACTTATTACAATGTTATGAACATTATTTAATTATTTAAGTTAATAACGGTCGTTTTGTCGATCTTTGGTACTTGAGTCAAAAATAAACTTCTTATAATTACAAGTTGCTCATGTGGTGAAATATCCATTATATACAGAATTATATTCATGATGTAGATATCATATATATCATATATATACAGTATATACATTCATTCATAATGTCACGTAACATTTAGAGGTAAGAAATGAAATGCACCGTTCATGGAGACGGTAAGCCGTACGTACACATGAACGCTACTTTCATTTCAATTTCATATTTAATGGAAATAAATCATAATGATATAAATGTATAATATAATTCCAGTATAATATAGTGTATAATACCATTTACTCCATCCTTTATACATCCCACATATGGCATTAACGATTCAAATCACTTTGAGGGGGCGGTAGTCCGCACTTCCTAAAATGAAATTATCGCGTTTTACCCATAATGGAAATCATAAAGTATTCCATAAATGAGAAATACAGAATGATAAGGAAAACATAAACATAATATATATATCATATATGAAAATAGTTTCATCAAAATGTCCACCATTATAGGTGTTAAAAGAAATTGAACAATCATCGTTTCGTGAGGCAGAAATTCGCCATCCACAGAAACCGTATGTTCTTTAACCATTAGATGTAGGTGTGTGTAGGTGTAGCTATAATCCTTCTTATAACAACATCCTATTATATTGAGTATACTGGTGTTGTTACAAAAGAAATGAATAAAAAGAGTTTATGGGGTTGGAGAATAAAAATAAAACAAAACAACATTAGAGAAGACATTACCTCAAAATCGGGTAACTCTTTTTGATTTGATCCAAAGGATTCCTTGGGAAGAGTTCTGCCCAAATTGAGGCTTCTAGTAGTAAGAGAGGGAAGTTGGGAGAGTATTTGGGCAGAGGTTGGCCGATCCAAATGGCTTGAAGGTGTAAATGAGGGGGGAGAGGTGGGGGCCTTTTATAAGTGGAGAGGAGGGGCTCTTTTGGAATGATTGAAATGTTACATTATTTCACAATGCTTTTCGGATTATAAAGGTCCCAAACATATATAATTCTAGGATAAGGTGATAAGGTTTCGAAATATCCTCATCCAATAGGCTTTGGACAAGTGTAAGCCTTGTATTTTTCATTATCTTCTCATTTTATTTAAATCGTTAAATAATGAGGTCATCGCTGCATCACAATGATGTCATAAATAAATTAATTTCTTTAATGTATAAAAATTATAAAAAAAATAATATGATGTAGGAAATCTTTCTAGATTTCTAATGAATATTTATAGTCAAAATTTGGACTTGTGTAACCCCACTTAAAAATTGTTTTAGTAAAACAACTCATGTTTGTGTCAATTTAATTTTAACATTAAATAAATATATATTAATGTCATTTTCCAACTAAAGTGGCTCCATGGGGTCCCCAAGTTGACCCATGGGTTGTCTTGGTCGGCCATGACTCATCCAATAGGAGTAGGACAAGTGTCATGCTCATCTCATATTATTAAAACATTATTTGTACCTTAAACTACACTAATTACCTCTAATCGCGATTAAGAACTTAAAAGTTACTATTCACCAAAATATTATTTTGATCTAATTGAACCACATTTTACTTCTTAATGACAACCATGTATGTCGGATTTTTGAAAATAAAATCACAGAAGTGGTAATATTTCATTTAAACGAAAAATCAGTTATTTAACTACCACTTAGTGGTTTCACTATTCATCAAAAATTGAAGTTTTTCAGAACAAGGACAAAATTTCACCCTAAGCTATAATTGATATTCCGAATTCAAAAATGATGTCTATTTTAAAAAATTCCAAACATATAAGTTGCATTAATTAATTTTATAATTAATTCCCGCTGTTACGACAAATAGCGTGTTTTTAAGAAACAATTTATATCAAAAGATTGGCAATTGTTTATGTCCAATTTCAATGTTAAATTAATTCTAATGACCACCATTGGATAAAATGGTAAAAATATATTCTAATTATACCGTAAAACCACTAAATATTATAATTTATCACAATAAATTATTTTGATTAAAAAGTTGTTTTAAGTATTTTTCACTATTCATAAAAAATTAGAAGTTCTCAGAAAAATACCAAAAATTCAACATAGGATAATTTCGATATTCCGAATACAAAAATGAAGTCCATTTTGAAATATTAAATTTCTATAATTTTAAAAAGTGGTTATTACTATTCATAACGGCTACATTGATTAGTCGCGGTGTTTTAGAACTCGAAGTTGCGTACAATGCAATCTATTGCATTATTGAATGAGAAGCGTATCGTGGAAGCTCGGGGTGTTACAATCTCGAGATGCTGATTCGGAAGGTTATATCCTTCTGTATGCCTTCCTAGCACTTCTTCCCTGGTTTCTCTGTGGAAAACCATTTTGAACAAACATGTCTTAGAAGAAGAAACATGGTAATCTTCAAAGTCTATATCATCTCAAAAAAAATATTTTTGGATAATCATTTAATAGAATTCTAACTCCTAATGTTATCAAAACCGACCTCTGATACCGACTATAAGGCCCCAGCCTTAAACCATACTTAATCATGACTTATTACAAGATTACACATTGAGGATCTTTTCAGTTTTAGAGTTTTAGAGAATTAGATCATAAAACATGCATTACATTCCACATTTAAACAAAGTTGTTACATAAAGATAGTATTCATTTTTTCCCATCAATAGAACATATTTATAATAAAACATGGAATCTTTCTTGACACTTCCTTTACACTATCATCATATCATGTACCTTTCCCTTGACCTATGAAAAACATTTCAAAAAAGACTTGGGATGAGCATAAAAAGATCAGTATGGGTTATATAAAAAAAATATGGAAAGGAAACATGAGTTCATATATACATAAGAATGAAATCATAATTTACCCATAAAAAATAAGCACATTAACATACCTCATCAAATCATGAATAAATCATAGAAATCATAAGACATAAAGGTAACTTGAGGCATTCATAACATTCTTACGTAGGGAGTAACCCTCTTGGTTACGTTTGGAATACCCATCACAGTATATTTCCTAAATCTCTTCGGAGAAACCTTAACGTTTCACTCCTTCACGTTACCCAATGCATTGGAGAGCTATATCGGGCTCACCTGCCCTTAGTTTATCACGGAACCACCCATCTTCATAATAATTCCCAAGAACCATAACATAATTGTATCACATAAAACATTCATAAAGAAAGCATAAAATTTACACATTTCAATCACAAGATATCAAACACAGTCATATAATAAAAACATTATCAAAACAATTTTAAATACCAAAATAAAATAAAATTAAAACATGGTATTTATTTTTCATTTTAAAAAAATGTATGGCTTGTAGAGGAAGCCGAAACTCAAATAATGGTCACAGCGGCGGAGAAGTCATTGTCGCCGCGTACGTATGACAAAAAAACATTCCCTTTTGTCATTTAGTAAACGGTTCGTATAAAAAAGATTCCTTTTGAATAAACGTAAAAGTAAAAGGGGTTTATACACCGTATAAAAGAAGGTCGTGTATAAAACAAAATATGCCTCAATGAAAGGAGATTAAGACGATGTCCCATACCTCGGGTCCGACTTGACTCGATCGATATTTAATCTCTTGAATAATAAACTGGAGTTAATTTCTACTTGTTTAAGAACCTTTTTCAAGTTCATTATTCCTTTTATATTACTTATTTCCATGTTATGAACACTATGTAATTATTTAAGTTAATAATGGTCGTTTTAACGATCATTGGTACTTGAGTAACAAATAATCCCTTTATAATTACAAGTTGTTCATGTATCCATTATATCTAGAATGGTATTCATGATGTAGATATCATATATGTCATATATATCCAGTACATGCATTCATTTATTATATTACATAATCATTTAGAGGTTTGAAATGAAATGCACCATTCATGTAGACGGTAATCCGTACGTACGCATGAACACTACTTTCATTTCTATTTCGTATTTTATAGCATGGAATCATAATGATATAAAGGTATATTATAATTACAGTGTAATATCATATATAATATCATAACTCCATCCTTTAAACGTACCACATATGATATTTAATGAATCAAATCACTTTGAGGGGGCGGTAGTCCACACTTCCTTAAATGAAGATATCGCGTTTACCCATAATGGGAACCATAAAGGTATACCCAAAATGAAAAATAAATAATCTTAAGGAAAACATAAACATATTATATATCATATATAAATATTGTTTCATCTTAATGTCCACCTTTGAAGGTGTTAAAAGAATGTTGAACAATCATCGTTTCGGGAGGCAGAAATTCGCCATCCACAGAAACAGTATGTTATTTAACCATTAGATGTAGGTGTGTGTAAGTGTAGCTCGAATCCTTGTTATAAAAACACCCTAGTATATTGAAGATACTGGAGTTGTTAAAAATGAAATGAATAAAAAGAGTTTAGGGGGTTGGAGAAGCAAAATAAAACAAAAGGACTCAAGTGAAGACATTACCTTAAAATCAGGTAACTCCCTTTGGTTTGAGCTCAAAGGCTTCCTTGAGAATACTTCTGCCCAAATTGAGGCTTCAAAGAGTAAGAGAGGTAAGTGGAGAGACAAAATTGGCAGATTTTGTCTGAGCCAAAGGCATTGGATGTGTGGGTGAGGAGGTAGAGGTGGGGGCCTTTTATAAGAGGAGAGGAGGGGCACTCTTGGAAAGTAAAGAAATGTTACTTTATTTTCCAATGGGTTTTAGATTTTAAAGGTACCACATTGATATAATTCTATGATAAGGTGATAAGGGTTCTAAATATACCCACCCAATAGGATTTGGACATGTTTAGGTCTTATATTTTACATTATCTTTCCATTTTATTTAAATCGTCAAATAATGAGGTCATCGCTGCATCATTATGATGTCATAAATAATTTAATTTATTTAATGTCAAAACAATTATAAAAAAATACTATGATGTAGAAAATCTTCTTATCTTTCCAATTACTATTTATAGTCCAAAATTTTATTTTTTTAGACAAAATTAAAAATATTTTACTTAGGTGATACATTCTTTCTTACATTTAACATTCATTAAAAAATAAAAAGATTAAAAGTCACTTTCTCACAAAAGTGATTTCATGGGGCCCCCAAGTTTGGCACAAGGCATCCCATGATCGTCCATTAGACAACCAGTAGACTTAGGACACATTTTGATGTCATTTTTTATTATTATGATATTATATTATTATCCTTAACTACCTAATTACTCATTAATCAATGTAATTAAAGATAATTACCGTCGTTACTATTCATAATGTCAAAAAACAAAAGAGTCATAATTACATAATTTGGACCTTCGGATTCCAAATATGTAATCCATTTTACCAAATTCCAAACACAGAAATTGCAATAATTTATTTAAAAATAATTCCCGTTGTCAAAACAAATAGCTGGTTTTTTGAAACAATATCTATGAAAAGTTTGGCATTAGTTTATGACCAATTTCAAAGTCAAATTAATACTAATGACCACCATTGAATTAAATGGTAAAAATATATTCAGATTACACTTTAAGACAAATTAAAAATATAATCGAACCATATAATTAAATTAAATGAAAAAGCATTTTTGATGTAAAATGCAGTATTTTTCACTATTCATTAAAAAATGAACATTGTCAGAAAAATACCAAAACATTATCCAATGTAAATTTCAATGTCCCAATAATAATGAATATGTTTATTTTTGAAAAATATAGATTATAAAACTGTAAAAATTTTGATTTAAAAACGGGTTTCCAACAAAAGGCAGTAAAACAATCTTTTAGGAATATTAGTGTATTCCATGCTTAAGATTGGATTTATTTTCATTTTAAGCCTCTAAAACAATATCTAATTCATTAATAGACATAGATAAAAATATCTATTATTCATTACATACTTGGGATGTTTCATATTATGTTTTTGTTTTTCTTATGATTATGTATTTTTCATTTATGGCATACCTTTATGATTTCCATTATGGGTAAACGCGATAATTTCATTTTAGGAAGTGCGGACTACCGCCCCCTCAAAGTGATTTGAATCATTAATGACATATTTGGGATGTATAAAGGATGAAGTAAATGATATTATATATTATATTATATTGGAATTATAATACACCTTTATATGATGCATAATTATTTTAATTTCATATTATTTTCATCAATGTTATTATATTATAGATTTGGATCAAACATGTCTCAGGTTGGGGTCTCTTGAGGTTCTAAAATTGGTTCCATAATGATCGTTGTTTGATCTAGTGTAGATGACATGATATATGATATTAATATTATTTCTATTTCTATGTCAATTTAATATAAATTATATTTTGAATATATTAGCATGAAACAATGGTGTTAAGTTATATTTATTTCAACAAGGGAATAGTGAATAAAAAATTAAAATAATCCAATAATGGTTACCAGGTCTCATGGACCCTTTGATTTAGAATCAGACAGGTATGAGGACTATGACTCTTCTTATGAATTTGATTATGGTCTTTGATTTTATCTTCCCTTGGTATGAGGGAATAATTGCTTGTATGACCCCATACATCTCTCTTTGTCTCTCGTTTTTTTCTTTTAATAAAAAGGGCGTCGCCTTACCTATTAGAAAAATAATAAACAATTAAAAGAAAATTAAATAACTATACTATAAAACTATTGAGAAGAGAGATGAAGAAATGGAAAACACATAAAATAATGAAGAAATTATAAAATTAAAAGTATAGGGGTAATTAAAAAGGGGAAGCTAAATAAAAAATTTAAAAAAAAGATAAATTTAAAATAAATCAAAAAATAAATAGTTCTTAGATCCTTATTATCATTTCCAAAATATGAATTAATTAATGAATATGTAAAATTAGTTGTTTATTTTAACAAGAATATATACAGTATATAAGGAATCATAAGTCAGATATAGATAGCCAATTATGTAAAAATACATTTATATAATGTTTTAATTAAGGAAAATATAATATGTTTTAAAGAAATAGGGGTTCGGGTTCTTGTGATAATGAAGAATTAACAAATTAAAGCATGAGATTTAAAATATTTCAATAAATGTAAGTTTATAATTACCTTTATACTAATCCATGAATATTTCAATTGATTGGTATAAATATATTAATCCTTTATATTTTACTTTTTAATCCATATTTTTAATTGATTTCTTATTTTCATACCTTCTTTGATTTGGTTAGAAATGAAAATTGATTCATTGGTTATTTCCGATGAACGAGTGACTTGTGTCCATTGTCTAACGTGAACCCAACAAGGAAAAATATGAAAAACAAATCGTGTGTATTTTTACTATTTTTTATAATTCCCCAAAATTAATATTTTAATTATAATATGTTTTTTCATATGGAATCGATCAACCAACGTGTTCCATAAATACACTATTCATGTGATAGGGATGTAAATATGGAATGAGGGACTGAATAATAACATGAGTGGATAACACCAAACATGATTAATTTATTATGAGTCATCCATTATATTTTAAAACTCAAATAATAAATATAATATGAATAAATAATTTTACAATCCGTATAATTCAAATGATTATATGTTGAATATCGATATTTGTATCAATGTTTCTCCCCAGGGGATCTCAAGGAATGTAGCACTCTATGTATCAGAGAGGGATAATATGAAATATTCAAAGGCCTACTATCACCCTATATAGTAAAAAAATTTATAATATAGAATATGTATATTTTTATTAATAAATTATCTAATACATTACCAAAATAAGTGAATTACATATGTGTATAGGTGAGATTCCCATGGAAGAATATCCACCCCATGATCTACCTGGATAACTAACTTATCGGAAAGACAGTAAATTAATTTTTTATATATTTTTAATTTTGTCTTAAATATATAATGAATATAAAATTAGGCCAATATCATGTTTGTACGCACGATATGTCCTTGTTATAAAGGGTGGTTCTAAACATCCTGGTCCATATTCTCTTCCCTTTTTAGCCCCTGTTGGGATTGTTGTGTTTATATACAGAATATAGTTTAATTAAATAAATTATATCCGAATAAATATTTCATAAAAATTGTAAATTTTCAAGATAGTTTAGTTTATATAATTTAATTCTAAAAATAACAACATGTTATGAAATTGGATTAAAATGTATCTTTTTCATGATAAACATGTTTTTGATAAATAAATTCATAATATATGTGGACTACCAAAGGTTGTATTGGTGTGATTATAAAACACATAAAATATATTACATAACATTATATGGTTTATAATCAATATTACATATTTTTGTATTAGATATACCTGAGATAATCTCCATAGATCCATTACTCAGAAATTTATTATGACTTCTTTTTTGAGAAAAAATATTTTTGTTCCTTCATCTTATAAATAACCACATCATTAATTAATACCTCAAAATATGTTGACCTCGTTAAATGAGTGACTTTATTGGAATATATAGATTAAAATTAGTCTCATAATATCATCCTCTCATAGCTAAAATTCAGAGATAATACCCTCTTAATTTACATACTCTTCCATAATAACTCATGCAATAATATCCTATATAGGTTCACCCCACTAATGTTTATCCATAACCTTCGATTTCACTACACCAACCTAAACCACACAGGTTCAATGTCTATTATCCATATCTATAAATTCAATAATACTCTTAACATCAAGATAAATTATTTAATTCTATTTCAATTAAAAAAATTCTTGTTTCCATCAAATCTCTTTATTTCAAGTATAAGTTAAAATAGGATTAACGTGACTACCATATATTGGGCTTTACATTATAATAAACACAATATAACATCATTATATTTAGTAGCCTTATAATGGTCCATAAATTATATGAATGTGTCCATGTCTATTTATTAGTAGGTTTTTAGGCCCTATATTACATGTTATGATGGAATAACACAGTTTCCCTACCAACCAATTCAATCCCACATGGTTGAAAACTCCAAAATAAAACCTAAATCCCAACCAAAGCTCTGATTCCACTATATTGTGACTTGTAACCACTATAACCCTAACTATATTGATTGCTAATATATGAGTAACCTATAAAATCCTCTTCCAATGGGATATAGGTTGGATATTAGAATCAAAGGTGAAACCAAATATAAAAGGAGGCATTAACAACATGAAACCAACTAAATCAATAATAAATTCTCCGATAAACCCCAGAAATGTTAAATATATATATTTCCATAAATAGTGAAAAATGAATACAATGGAATACAAAAATAAAAGACAATTTCAATAAGTATATTACCAAAGAGGATGCACCCCTAAAGGAAGAAACTCTAATAAAAAACTGACCTCCACATCTTGAGCAAGTAACATCGTTCCTAATAAATGACCTGACCTTGAAAATATGTAAGAACAATATATATAAGTGTGAGTTAACATACATATATAATTAGTAGGTTCCTCTAGAGAAAAGCTATTGAAAATATGGAAAAATTCTATTATAGCCTCCATTAATAGAAATTAAAACTTTCCAAATAACTATCCCATATCAACTACATTCAATCTCTTGAAGACCACACTCATCAAATAGATTTACAAGTAAGATAATATTGTAATCGTGACAATATAAGGGGGAACCGTAAACTTGAATCCCCAATGATACTATTCTAGTCATGTCTTGATGAAAAAATGATGCAATGTTCTCATCCCATTGTTATCCACATATCACCTCCACACACTATTTCCACATAACATCATATAATGACATATCCACATAGATAATAACTAACCCATAACCATATAACTAAAAAAATACCTAATAACTAACACATCATTTCATAATTTCCATATCAAATCATAACATAACTGGAATACATATTCAAGATTCGGTGGGAGGGGGTTTTTCTGTATCAATATCCCCACAAAATTGATATTTATGGTACACAGAGAACCCAAATACTAATACGGGTGTTGGTAAAATTACCCAAAATGGGTGGTAAGAAATGAAAAAACATATAATCGATATAAAATAACCATTAAACTGAACAAAGATACCATATCTTATCCAATAACCTCTATAACCACAACTTATTATCAAACTTTCACTATCACATGTAAAAACCTACCTCATATTCTAAAAAAATATTTCATACACCATTATAGTCACATAAATACAACATAACATCTTTATCCGATTTCATATTTCATTACTAATTCCATTCTAAAAATTTTCCAACCACATTAATTTCATTAACCATAGTAATAGATACTACATTTCTTTCCACATAAACCATTAATCAATTATCACACATTCATTATTTCTTATTCATTTACCAAATAATTAAATCCCCTCTTTATTTCAAGATATTTATCATTGAATTAATTTTATCATTTCCCCAATATTATTCTATATTATTCACTTCATTTATTAATCTCGTCACATTCACACACTAGGATCTTTGAATCACAAACTGCATCAACATCATTATCCCAAAACATTAATTAAATGAAAAAATCACAAAAAATCACCCTCATTATTTATATTCATGAAAAACTGAACTAATCATCTTCAACCACATTAATTCACTACAATAAAAAAAATGAACACATATTTATCTTCTGTATTATTATTAGAAACAAATTACTCTATAATAAGACTCAAACAATAATTATATTTTCTCATTTATTTCTCTTCAAATTACCATTATTCTCAACAAAAATACAAAAAATTCAACTGTTAAATAATATCAATTATAATACATTTTTTCAATAGTCTATTTAATTCAAAGTATGATTCAATAAATTAAAAAACACATCAAAAAATTGAATTATCACCCTAATAGTCAAGTAACAATGTAAGAATAAAAATGAAATTGAATTAACAATAATCATATCACTTCCCTTTATAAATTTATTCTATTTATTTTTCTTCATTTCATTCAATTCCAACTATACACCCAAATAAATCCAACATTTAATAATTATACACTAACATTTTTAAATAAAAGTTGGAGTCTGAATAACTTATCTTAAATAATGATTGAAAAAATACAAAATAGAGAAGATAAAATCGATTATAAAATTCCAAAAATATCAAAAGGATCCTTAAATGACATAAAAAATACTAATCTCTCATTCAATCTTGCACTTTCAACATTACTAAGGCACCCTAAGAGAATAAAATAGAAGAATAATAAGAATCATGGAAGGATTGTGCTATTATATAAATATACTTCCGATGAGAGGAGATGAATAAATTGAAATTGGTTAAAAAATTATTTAATAATATCTTACAAATGCCTTATGTCACCAAAAAACATTATGAATTAAGAACAAACATAATAAATTTTGGGAAACCACATGAATTTATAAGTAAAAATTAAAAACTATGAATCATGAAATAACTCTCTGTAATATAAAATAATGGGCTTTAGTCAAATAGACAAAAAAAATAACAGTGGAATCATTTTTATATAACACCAATTTATCATATTCAATAAATAATTCATTTCTTTGATATTAAATAACATTATAGTGTAATGCTCATCATTATACCGAAATGATCAAACCTTGTAATTTTTTGGTGTATCCCTCATCACCCACTACATGCTTACATGATCCCCCCATAAAACTATGGGGTTATGTCACCCAAATAATGAATTTATATAGTCACCCACATTATCCATCACTAAGGTTATATCTACCAATGGATAAATCTATGTTCATAACTCTTCAATATATACATGGAGTAACATTATCTTATAGAAAGTGTCCCATGGTTCATGTGAATAAGACAACTCTCCCCCATAAAAATCATGATAAAAACATAAACCAAGGAAAACACTTTTCCAAGGCCTTAGCCCATTCAATCATGACTCACCACATAAATTTCAGAAAAACATTGTTCAAAGATATGAATAACCAAAAAATAATATTTTATTGTATACATACATCCAAGGATATAAAACATACCAACACCAATTTCAAATATAATTTTTTGAAAAACATATTTTTGTTTAAAAATAATTTCATATCTTATACAACACATTATTTGATTTCAAAAAAACTACTTTTAAAATCAATAAATAAATTTTAAATTATTTGAAATCAAACACTTCTTAAACCCAAAATAAAAAAAAACATTTTTGTGGTTTAAACAACCCATTCCTTGGGGATTCATCCAAATAATCAACTATATGTCTTAAAATTTACAACTTGAATACACCAATTTAATTAACCCATTCTGAAAAACATTTTCATACCAAAATAAACTAACCAAATGTGTTTCATTTAAATCATTGTAGTTTTCTGACTATCCTCCTCCTCATAAGAATCCATGGGATGATACTCCATTTTTTATGGATCATTTAGAATGTGGTTGGGTGAAAATAAAAATCCAAATGAGTCTTACAATCCTCATTACATTTTTTTCTATATAAGGCCTTGTGTATATAATTATCTCATTTAAAAATCAAAATAATTATTTTTCATAAAACTTCTAATTTGGGGCCATGGAGGTGTTTGAGTTAGAACCAAAGGCTAAGGTTAATTGATATTTTTTCGAACATTAGGAAGGTACTATAAAATTAATATCTCATAGTATTGATGTTTATTATGTGTAAATGGTTGTGGTTATGGTTCCATTATGATTCATTTTCCCCAGTATATGGAATGGATAATTAGGTTCCTAAATGATATGTTGGGCCCCTCATGATCTCTCTGGGATCTGATGATGATTATTAGATTGGTCCAATGGACACCCATGGGGGGGACCACTCTGTTTAACATGAAATATTTGTATTTTAAATGATAAACTTTAGGGATTATGATATTGAAAAAATTGTAAATGTTATTAAACTACTAACATTAAAAGATGGTATGTTGTCTTGACATTAAGAGTGTGATAAATGATGGAATGTAAATGGATTAATTTGATAATTAGTTAATGGTAATTAGACTCATGGTTATATAGATTGTAAGGGGGATTTAATGTTAATAAAGTTCTAAAAGGTTAAATGGGTTTGTGTTGGGAACCGGGGACATGATGATTATAAAAAAATCATGGATATTTTATTAATAAGAAATGGTAAACCCTTGTTTTTTTATATCATGAAATTTTTATTTATATAAACTCTATGTTTTTGTGATTTATGGTAGTGGGATGTTGGATTGTTGCTCCAATATTGTGGGTGGACCATTCTGATGCTCCAAATGGCCTTGTTAACAATAGTTATTCAGGGAATGGACTAAAGATCCTGAATCCAAGGTCATGGACATGGAATTATATATCACGGTTATTATGGTCAGATATGTCATTCTGAATCATGGTTGGATTCATGGACCAAGTCTCCATGTTTAACAACCTGTGATCCATTTGACATATGCCTTAGATGACCAACACATGATGTTATAGGTGTGATGAAAAAAGGGATAAAAATGTGGAACTAAGAATGGATGGAATTGATCTAACCAATGATAAATGATGTATCATAATTTATTTTACTATTATTATTATTATTATTATTTATACCTATGAATACACTTTATTAGATGTGATATTTTATAGGCACTGTTGGTTGTGGCCAAATAAGTTTCACATAAATCCTGCTTGTGCTGTCATTGGTCACCCATGCATACATAACAGCTTTAGGATAGGATAAAGGAAAGGGTTTTATGCTAGTGGGTTGATTTGGGAATCAGGATGTCAATGGATGAAGGAACCATGCATTGTTTTAGGACACATTTTTGTGGTTCTCTTATTTCCTTTGTTATTGTTTTTCTATAAAACCTAGAACTGTAGACATAGAGTGAAATACTTACAATTTAGTTGTGGGAATGTACCCAGTTTTGGGAAGTGGATATGTGATTCTTGTTTACTATTATATAGTTTCCATTTTTTTCATTCATCTACTAAGGAATATTTTGATAAATAGGTTATAACTTCCCCAAGGGACTCAAAATACCCTTACTGATAGTCAGTAGCCTTTGGTGTACGTGCAGACATGCCTGAGGTCAAATAACTAATCGGCTCGGGTCATTATAAAGTGGTATTAGAAATGGATTCTTTTTTATGAATGGTAGATAGTATATTATAAGGTGTTAGGACATAGAAATATGCTCTTGAAAGCGAGTATTTAACTTGTGAATGGTGGAAATCTCGAGTCCCCATGGTTGGATTAGTGTTCTTTATGTTTTCCATTATCAATGTATAATATTTCATCTAGATTTATTCACATATAGTGTGATATTAATAATTTTTGAGATTTCATTTTGACCTAGCATGGCATGATTTTTTATATTCATGCATCATCCTATCCAATTAATGACACATGTGATATGTGTAATACAAGGTACATATGGGAAGATGAGTTCTGGTTGGGTATGGTAGTTAAAAATGATTCTTGGAACTTTTTTAATTTTAAATAAAATGAGTCTAATTGAATGTAATAATTAAAAAGGATTGGGTGATGGTTGTGGGAATGGTTCAAAAAGTGACAAATGTAAACTGAAAATTTGGGAGTTGTTTTACCCATTGTTTGAAATGGCCCATGTTTGGGGTGGATAAAAATGGTGAAGGGTTATTAGTTATGTATGTCATGATAGTGTTTTTTGGGTGAAATTTTTTGTAGGATGTAAGATATCTTTTGCATATTTGTGAAAATTCTATGTTATGTGTTCTGTGATGTGAGTATCAAATTATAATAAGAATCCACCATGACGAGGTCTATCAGTAGGGCGATAGAAGGAAATTGATGAGAATTATCATCTAGTAGAGGGTAAGGAATCCCTAGTGAATCCAACTAATAGATGGAGTATTTATATAATGAAATTTATTTTCCCGGTTATATATTTAGAAATTATTTGGGAAAATTTCAAGACTAAGTACTAAGACGATGTGCGATTCTGAGGCCTGGCGTTCCCAGAATGATTCATTAAAAAATGTTATATATTTAATATCTTGCACGTGTGACTTTTATAAAAAAAGTGAAATAAATTTTAAATTGTTTTTCATAAAAAAAATATGAAGGCACCATTGTACTCAGAACAATGTATTTACCATTTGTGCGACCTAACCTTGGTCGGCATAGGCCATCTCTAGAAAAATCCACAAGGGACATAACTGTAATGAAAATAATTAAATTAATTTATTTACTTTTAGAATGATAATAACTCATAAATGGTTTCACAGAATGGAAATGAGTGTCTATCATTGGGTTCATAACGGGGTGTTTTCATTATGCGAGTTCTAACATCATTCGACGCTGACCGACTGTGAAAGATATTTTTTAGATGTGAGCAACATTAAAATGTTTTAAAAAAATATTTTATAATTAATATAATGAATCATTTTATTTTAATACGGGTTTTTCAAAGAATTTAGAGTTATCAACATAACCCTGGAATTCTTTTAAGGAAGGGAAATAGAGCCCTCTTGATGAATGATAACGGATTGTGGATTGATAATCAACGACGGACCTCAGATTCAAAGGATATTCACCATCCAAGATGATGTGATGACCATTATTAATCAACGATCAAACCAAATTGAGGTATAATGTTAGTGATTTGATTTCTTTTTTCCTATTCATGAATTCCATGATGGACGTTGACCAATCAACAAACAGATTGGCCTACAGATCGATCGTCGGCGAGGGATGGTATTTCCCATTGCGGGCTATTGATGGGAGAATTATCTTGTGATTATTTTTTTTATTTCAATTGTCGTACTCTTGGAAAATACCCAATATGCACATGAACATCGATCAAGGTTCATTCCTCTTGGTTGATTTATGCTTTCCCCCATGTTCTTCATTCTCCGTGGGCATCCTTCGTTTTCCCTGCGACTCGACATGTTGGCATCAATTGATCATTGCACACTCAATCATTGGTGAAATGATCCAATATAACATATTTGGGATTGGGATGGAATGAATAAGTTGTGACGATGACATATTGATCAAATCTAGTCAGTAGATATGGAAATTCGAGTGGGTTTCCACCAAGTTGAATTGTAACATTGATCTGATATCATGGTGATGAAAAATATTACCCATGAATCATTGATGTACTTGTATTTAAAAAAACAGAGCATCAAGGTTGGATGACAGTGTCATGAGGTGGTTACCTCATGCAGATGTGGTGGATGATGGCAGGATGACTACGAATGTGGAATGTGGATAGGCGGTGTGGGAGCCTAGGGGTAGTGACCAGGGATGTGATAAAGGGAGACATATATACATCTTGGGTTTACGGTGAAAGATAGCCATGGGGGAGTTGGGACATGGTGTTCATCCACTATGAACACAGTGGCGTAGCGTTGACCATTGGGACCCATGAGGTTCAGTGAACCAGTAGCAGTGAAAAATTTTTTTTCCATAATGTGGGTCAGACTAGATGAGTCGGGATGCACTTGTGGCTCGGTGGGACGCGGTCCACCAGGCATAGTAGTTTATGTTGGATCCTGCCAGACTGTTCTAGGTTGGGTTCTATGGGTCAGGTCAGACCTAGACCATTCTCAAATTGGGCTTTTCACTAAAATAGCCATATCTATTAAACACAGTGTTAAATTGATGAATAGACTATGGTATTGGGACCCTTATGAGGGGGTGGACCATTTGGGATGGATAGGTAGGATTTTAGTTAGATCAGAAGAGGTTGAGATCATACCTTTGTTCCTTTCCTATGAGGGTTCAATACAGGACCTGTTCCCATCATAAAAGATGACCCATTTTCGGATGATAGTTTTCTCACCTCATCTTTGATAGTTGACTCAGTGGGATAGAGCACGTACCACACCTTGATGAATGGTTTGTCCTCAATTCCCATCATGGTACCATAGATAGATTTTTTCAGGATGTCTTGAACAATATTTACATGGGAACCTATCCCATATATAGGATTGTGTTTTGAGTAGTGTGAGGAGTTTCTCCAATGATTCCTAGGTGCGGAGGACCCCTATCTATGTATCATGATCAAATTCATTCTATTATATGTGACTAGACCTGAAAAGGGTGCTTCTAGATGTTTTATAGTGTTGATGTTTGGTTATGACTTGGTGACTACATGACATGGGAGATACATGACTTATCAATCCTTCATGTGTAAGTGACACTCCATGTGCAACCGACACTCTATGTATTATGGAAACTCCATGTGTTATCGAAACTCCATGTATTACAAAAAAAATATATTATTTTGACTGGATGTCCCCAGGAAAATATGTAACTTTTCGAGACCCTATTTTTCCTTTGGGTACTTTTGGTTAACCTTTTCTATATGATTCAATCAAATATCTCAAGGATTGAGATCTCCCGGGATTAGATTTCTACTAGCAAAACCACATAGTTGGATGTGGATGAGACTTTGAGGATTGGAATAAATTATTAGAATACCTGAATGTTCTTTTAAAATTTTTGTAGAAATAAATCGGTATTGATATGACTATATCATAATAGTTTTTTCCCTTTGTGGTGTTTTTTTGTGGAATCTTCTTTTTGATGTTTCCTCTCTGGTATTACATTATGTTTTTTGGGTGTCATATTGTGTATTTTTTTACTTCCCACTACATTGGATTTTCATGAACATGTCATGTGTTGTGTAGAATTTTTACCTTGTTACAATGTTCTAGAAAGACTAGGACCAAACGATTCTTGGTGAGTTTAGACAAACTAGGGTGTGCTTCTAATGCTATAGACAACAGTCCTTGTATGTTTGTGTATAGGTTGGACTTTTTGGTTTGTAGACTAATTTTTTTCGGCATTTATTTTGGCTCAATTATACATTACTGCACCCTACATTCCAGTCATACTCTATGATTTGTATCATAGAGTGTGCATTCTTTTTATACTTAGTGTTTTTACATTTCATCATTTTTTTTCATTGATATGTCTTTATATGTACAGGTAATTGGGAAAATGCCTCCCATTTATGGGATATGCCTACTCAGCACTATTCTCCATCCCCTGGCCTATCAGAGGTGGTCTTGGGGTAGTAACGGCATGGGTCCCTCTAGTAATGGTCATAACAGAGTGGCATAAGAGGAGGTCGGTTCTACATAATGACTTGGAGTCTATGAGGTTGGTTTGGGGAAATAGTGTGGAGTGTTTTGAGCTCAGATTTCAGACCAGGGAATCCAGTGTTGGTGTATTAGATGATGTATGCATAAACCATGACTCTCTAAACCTTCTATTCAACTAGATACATGAAAATAATATTTGGATGAAAAAATAAAGTTACATGCATCTTCTAGGCATGTGTTGTGTTTTCTATGTCCTTCTTGAGTTAGCTCATCTGGTATACTCTTTTGACAAAGATATATCTTGTTTTCTTATTGAATGTATTCCAGATTCTATTCAGTGAGGTTTCCTCAAAAAGATTGAGAGTTCAACACAATATTTTATGAGGCCTCCCTGAGGGGATCCGGTCATGAAGGAGTTTTTCATCAAGATGGTCAATAGGTGGTGCTTTCTACTGTTGACCAGTTCAGGGACACACCTCCCATGGTTCAAGTGATTGAATATTTATAGGATGAGTCATGCATGGATATTTTGATTCTAGATGATGAAATAGAGGGTTAGAGCATGTATCATAGGATTCTGAGGCAGATGTTTCTCAGTATGCAGGGTTATCAAGACTAACTAATAGCAGGTTCATGACATAGGCCACAAAACTAGAGGTTTTGTTGGATGTTATAGGGGCAGTCTAGTTCTACAGTGAAGATGCTTTTCTATGATTATCATGATAAGGGAAATTTCATGTGATATTGAATCACAACTCAGTCATCATTTAGAGAGGTAGTTGATGAAATTCCAATGAAGAGACAGTGGTTTGAGCATATATATTTTTTGGGTGGCAGAGGTGGTAGAGGAGCTGGGGAAGCAGTAGTAGGTGTCCAACATTTTAACATGTTACCACTGCCACCCCAGGTGGTCCATAAAAGACATCGGGAGCCAGAGGATAGTGGAGAAGATAGTTGTGGGTTGTCGAGGCTTATGACCCTAAGACTACATGAATGATTCAACATACAATCTATGTATTTATACTTCAATTGTAGCAGATAGGCACATGTACTAGTGATTTCCATTCCTACAACTTTTATTATTTTATACCTATAGATTCTGGTAAAACAATTGATGTGAACCTTACACTTAGAGACCCAAACAATAAGATACTCAATGAGAATACACTATTGCAGACAATGTGACATGACTCTTAAAGGGGACAGTTTCTATTGGGGTCTCTTTGTAGTAGCATTGATTCCTTACGATTTCATTCTCAGTATGGACTAGTGGCCAAAACACATTCTTAGATTGATTGTTTTTGGAAAAGGGTGTGGTTCGTCTAAGGTAATCGAACCAAATTTCCCCTTTTTTAGAAAAAATGAATTACTTGCATCTCAATATGGACTCACACATAAGAGGGTGAAGCCGATTACTCTTCAGTTAGCTAGAATGTCCATCAATGCATCATTTGTTTTGAGTCCTTAGTTTCATATAATAGTGGTAGAGTATAAGGATTTCATTCTTGAAAATGTTCCTAGATTATTTACCCATAGTTAGTTAGACTTATACAATGATCTATCCCATGAGACAACATATATTTCTACACAAACATATCGGATGGATCTCATAGCGATTCGTGAGCTGAGAGTGCAGTTAGAGGACCTAGCAAAGAATGGATTTAGGAGACCCATTGTTTCTCCTTGGGTAGCCTAATGTAGTCATTATTGATGACATCCTAGTCAACACGATTTCCAAGAAAGATCCCACATGACACTTGACGATAGACCTAAACAAACATTGAGAGCAACAACATCATGGGAAGCTCTTGAAATGTCAGTCATGGATCCAGTGAAGGTTGGGGAATAATTTGAAGAGTGATCCCAACATGATGTTTCCAATGGAGGCTATCAAGTATGTAGTGTTTTGTAATGAAATAGAAACTGGGATTTGTTGTTTCCTGATGCAGAGGAAAGCAGTGATTGCCTAGTGTTCACGCTAGTTGAAATCACATGAGCAGAAATACGTGACCCATGATATTGAGTTAGCAACATTAGTCTTCTCCTTCAATATGTGGTAACACTACCTGATGGGAAATAATTATATACTCTACATCGACCAAATTATCTCATGTATATTTTCTACCAGAAGGAATTGATCATGAAATAGAGGAGATGTCTAGAGTTCCTATAGTACTATGTATTTGAGATTGTATATACTCATAGGATGGGGAACATAGTTTCAAACACTCTTTGTAGGAGATCCAACCTATAGTTGATGAGTGATGCATCAAAACATTTGGTTTCATTATAGATATCCTTTGTGGATAGAGATGTAGTAGCTTACCTCCAGTCAATGGTTTTCACCACTCCACTATTATTGTGAGTCAGGGCGTCACGAGTCTGGGATATTTACTACAATAACTAACATGTTTAGTTGTCAATGGGGCTTTCCCTTGATGTATTTTTGATAGGTGGGGATCACATCATTCTTTTTAAAGGGTTCATGGTTGTACCAATGACATTATAGGAGGTTTAGAGGGAGTTCCACATACCCCCTAAGAGATACATCCAGTTGTAGATAATATGTACTAGGACATCCAATGTCATTTTGGGTTCCATTGATGAAGAAGGAAGTTGAAGACTATGTCTCTTAATGCCTTACTTATCTACAAGTGAAGTCTGGGTATCAGGTTACGACTAGTTTGGATCAACCCCTTGAGGCACCAGAATGGAAATGGGATGGAATAACAATTGGATTCATGATGGGTTTACCACGTACATCCATGGGGCACGATACAATATGGGTGGTCATTGAATGACTCACCAAGTTGGTCTACTTCTTACCTATCTAGGATCAGGATTCAATTGAGAACATAGGAAGCCTCTATATACATGAGACATTTCGTTTTCATGGAGTGAAATTGATGATTGTTCTAGATTGTAATCCTTGTTTCACATCCCAGTTGTGGAAGGGATTGAAGGTGGCATTTGTAACATTTTTATAGTTGATTATGATGTTTCAAACCTCAATGAAATTCCAAATGGATTGGACCATTCAGGTTTGGGAGTACATGATTCAAGATCTCATATGACGTTTTTCCACAGTTTGGAGGATCGCTTACCTCTAGTAGATTTTTCATGCAAGAATAGCTACCCATACACCGTTGATATGCCACTGTTCGAGGCTCTGTATTGCCGACCCTATAGGTCCACACCTTGTTAAATTGACCTCGGAGAGTTGGAGATCATGGGACCAAATTTCGTGCAAGAAACTATAGAGAATGTGAAGGTCATCGAGGGTTGGATGAAGACTGCCATGAGATATTAGAAAACATATTCTAATATGTGACAAGGGCCTTTGGAGTTTTATGATGGAGAACATATGTTACTTCAGTTATATCCTCGATGTGGGATACAAATATTTCACCTAGAGCGACAAGCTATCTCTAAGGTTCATCAAGCATTTCATGATATTGCATAGAGATTGATAGGTGTCGTACCACTTGGAACATTCCCCATAAATGCACCAGGTAGACAACATATTCCATGTGTCTCAGCTAAGGAGATACATGAATGATCCATTTCATGTCATTGACTGGGGTGAGATGGATGTTGACAGTGGGGTGAATTTGGCTGAGTACCCTGTTGAGATCAAGGATCGACAAGAGGGGATCCTTGTGTGGGAATTTTATTCCTATGGTGTGAGTTTAGTGGAAGCACCAAAATCTACATAAGGTCATATGGGAGGGGGAGCATAAAATTCATTCTCACTACCCTCAATTGTTTGAGTAGCCCTTTTTTATCTTTTAGGGACATAAATCCCTAAGGTGGGGACAATATCATGACTGAGATTTTACCAATATTATTTTTCAAAATTATTTCAGAAAATTTTGAGACCAAGTGGTGAGACAGCTTGTGATTCCTATGCCTAGTGTTCTCAAAACAATTATTTTGAAAAATGATATTTTTTAATAGCACGTTAGCATGATTTTTTTTGAAAATCTATATTACATTTAAAATGGTTCCCAAATCATAAATCTAAGTCCATTGTTTAACATAGAATAATGGGTTTACCATAGGCGTGACCAAACCTTAGTCATCATGGGACACCAATAGAAAAATAAAACAAGGATGCGACTATAAATAAAATAAAAAAATAAAAACATTTATATTAAAATCCTAAAAACACATAAACGGTAACTCAGTTTGGAAATAAAATTCCACCAATAAGTTCATAATTATTTTTTTTCTTATGCAAAGGCCTAACATTGGCCAGTGTGGCCTATCTATGAAAGATAGTTTTTAGATGTAAACATCATTAACATATTTTAACAAAAATATTTTATTCTTGACACAACTATGTGTTTTAATTTAATACATGTTTTTATAGAATTCATGGATATCGCCATAACCCTTGAATTCATCTAAGGCAAGGAGACAAAGCTCTCATCAGAAATATCTACAAATCGTGGACCAATGATCAACATAGATACTCATATTCTAAGGATCTTCACCCAAAAAATGGTGTGGTGACCATTTTTTATCAGTGATCAAACCGAATTTAGGTAGGGAAATTTTTATTTGATTTCTTTTCCTCATTCATGAATTCCATGAAAGAAATGGACCAATCAAAAAACAGAATGGACCATGGATTGATCGTTGTTGCTAGATAGGATTTTCAATTGTGGGGTTTTTATGGGAGAATGATATTTTGATTATTTGTGGGATTTTTATTGTTTTTATAATGTAAATGAACCTTGATCGAAATGAAAATCGATCTCGGTTCATTTCTCTTGGTTCATTTATTATTTTCTCCCCCCACTCTTCATCCGTCGTGGGCGTTCTTCATTTGGCCAATGACTCGACATGTTTCTTTAAATTGGTTATTATAAACTCAATCCATGGCAGAAAAATATAATATCATAGATCGTGGATCAAAATGGTGTGACAGAGGTTCGATGACGATGAAAAAAGATAGATCAATGTGAGTTGGGAGATATTCCCGTTCGAGAGGTTTTTAATCGGGATGAATCATAATGTTGATCCAACCCCTAGGAGATGAAGAACATGACCCAAGGATCATAGGTGTGCTTCTGTTTCAAAACAAATGCGCATTAGAGGCAAATAGGCAGCCCAGAGAATGGGCCACCAGTGGTGGCAACCGTTAGTGGAAGAGGAACGCGGCCCGGCAGGGCAATGTGGGAGCCTATGAGTGGCGATTTTGGATGCTTCGAAGTAATTGCATACACGGTTGGGGTCCATGTAGATCCCATGGAGTTAGTAGGCTACACGGGTGCTGGGAAGGAGTGGTTGTCCGCGTTGATCACATCAGCGTCTTGTTGATTGGGAGGATGAACATTGTCCCGCAAACCACGCGTGGTGAAACAAAATTCACCCACAGCATGGTCTGAACCAGATGAGCCAAGACGCTCCGGTCACCTAAATGGCCATGGTTCTGTAGGCCTAACTGGCCATGCTAGTTCTAGCCAAACTGGTCTGGGTTGGTTCGGCCAGTTCGGGTTGACCAGAACGGGTCGATTCGAGTCCTGAAGGTTCGGTCAGACCCAGATTAGTTATTTTCACTAAATGGCCACATCATTAAAAACGACCATATGATTGATGATCCATATACAATTTTGGAATCCTTAATATGGGGTAGTCCTTTTGAGATGACTTGGTTGGTTTTTAGTTATATCAGAATATATTGAGAGTGTACCCTTATTCTATTCCAATTAGGGTTTGATGTAGGTTCGTTTCCTGTTTTAGTGAATGAACCATGTTATGAAGTGAGTTGTCTCTACCCGACTTCAAATATTGAATTAGCGGGATTGAGAATGTATCACACCGAAAGGCATGGTTGGTCCCCAATTATATTCATGGAACCTTAGAAAGTGATTTTGGAGAAGTTGTGACCAATATTTACATGGGAACCTATCCCTTATATAGGATGATGTTTCTAGTAGGGTGATGAGTTCCCCCAATGAGCCTTAGTTATAGAGGATCCCCTATCTATGTATCGATATCAAATTATTTCCATTCTATGTGACTTGAGTAGAATAATGTTCATTAGGAAAATTTCAGGGATTTATTTTTGGTTATGACTTGGTGACTACCTAACTTGGGGGATGCATGACCTTTTGACACTTCGTGTGTTACCGAAACTCAGTGTGTTATTGACACTCTATGTGTTACTAAAACTACATGTCTTAGAGGTAATGGATGTCTCATAGAAACTACATAACTTATTGATACCATCGTTTTCACTTGGGTAATTTGGGTAGACCTCTTTTACAAGCTTCTATTAGATAGTTGAGGAGTGAGATCTCTTTGGATGAGCATGCTATGAGCAGAACCATATAGCTGGAAATATATAAGAATTTGAGGCTTGGATTCCTTTATGAGTGTACTTGGATGTTCTTGTCATATGTTCTATAGAAATATACCTATATTGAGATAATTATATCTTCTTAGTGTTGTTTTCTCCCTGTTGTATTTGTACATGGTATCTTCTTCACGGTGTTTCCTCTATGTTATTCCTTTGTGCTTTTGGGGTGTCCTACTGAGTATTGTTTTAATCACCCCTGAACGGGCTTTTCCCGCACGTGTCGTGTCTTGTGAAGATATTCAACCTTGTTATAGTGTTTTATGAGGACCAGAACTAAATGGTTCTTGGTGAATTCAAAAATACTGGGCCATGATTATATGATTATAGACAGTAGTCTTATTACCTTTTTTACAGGTTAGACTTTGTGGGTTGTAGACTCTTTTTGGGGTGTTTGTATTTTGGCCCAGTTATATTTTAATAAACCTTAATTTCCTATCATACTTTATGGTGGGTATCTTGTTGTTTTCATGAATTTTCTACTTAGTGTTTTTACATTTCTTCATTTTGGTCTTGGAGAATTGTACGTGTGTATAGGTACATGGGAAAATGTCTCCCATTTGTGGGATATTCCTAATCGTCTCTAGTTGCTAGCCCCTAGACTATTAGAGGTGGGTACGTGGTAGTCATGACACAAGCCCCTCTGGGATGGGTCATAATAATATACATGTGGAATTATACTATTTAATGCAGTTTATGGAGAGAGACATATGGTGGTCTATATCGGGTTTGTTTGACATGACAAGAGAGTTACAATCACACAACCCTCTAAAGTTTTTTGGAGAGGGTAGATCTAAGGGAGAATATTTTTGGATTTATTATATACAAATGATTCTATATCCCTTAGAGACTCCCCCCAACAAGGAGTTAATCTGGTGAATTATATGTTTGAGTGACCAGAGATGTAATGGCTATATATATGGGCTCGATATGAAGAGTTGGAGGGAACAACAAGAATATAAATCCATGAAAAATTTCTCAAACAATATTACCTTGAGACTATGAGCTAAAATAATGCTGAAGTGTTTATTCACATTTATTATTGTAGAATGAAGATGATGGATTATTCTAGACACTTCACACTTGTACAATGATTTTCTCTATGGGAAACCTAAATAAGGCTTTTGGTGGAAGAAAACCATTATAGTTATACAATATTAGGGTCCATATTTTTACAGAAAGAATATCCATTGTGTGAGTTTACCAAAGAATAGGGGTAATACTGGGAAGAGTAACCTTCTTCCATGGGAGTAACTCAGTCATCTTCTGTAAGTGTGGAAGGTGAGGCCACATTTGAGGTACGTTTCCATGACCATCTATGGAGTGTAGAGCATGAACAAGAATGGTTCTTATACAAAGGTTATATAGAAACAAAAAATTAAAATGTAGTAGTGGAGGATCTAGGCTAGTATAGAGTGTCTACAGGATTTCATCTGTAACACCCCAAGATTTCATAGTACATTATCCCAAGTAATCTAGTAGCTTGCGCTACATGCAACCCCGAGTTCGAGTGCACCACGACTTACCAAACTAGTCATTCAAAAAAGGGGTAATGAGTAGTTTTAACTACATTTTGAATTTTATATACTCAATTTAATATTAGAATCCAAATTATGTGTTTCTTAGACATATCATTAAAACAAATTCATTTATTTCATATAAAAGAAGTATTTTTTTTTCAAAAAAAAAGAAATTTTACTGCCTTTTAATTGCAAACCTTTTTTTAAATCCAATATTTGAAACTTTGATATATTCAATTTAATGTAAATAAATTATTCTATAGAAGAAGGACATATAACCTTAGTTTGTATAAATTTTTGGTGCTTTTTTTATAACTTTCATATTTTGATGAATAGTGAAGAAAAACTAAATTATAATTGAAAATAACTTTTTTAATCGAAATATTTAACAGTGTTAAATTATGAATTTGAGGGGTTTTAAAGTATAATTAGATTATATTTTAATCATTTAATATAATTTTGTCATTGGATGTAATTTCACATTTAAAGTTTACATAAACACATATCAATCTTTTTATAGTTTTTACTTCTTAAAAAACATACTTTACGATTTTGACAATAGAAATTAGTTTTAAATTAATTAATGAAATTAATATTTTATAATTGGGTAAAATAGAAATCATTTTTGGATTCTGAATATCAAAATTATCGTCAGGTTATTTTTTGGTATTTTTCAAAAAACATTCAATTTTTATAAATAGTGAAAATCACTACGTTATTGTTTAAAACTGAATTTTATTTAAATAATTACTATTTTTAATTAAATTTATCTTAAAGGCAAAAATTATGCATAATACTTATATTAGTTCAATTTAATTCAATGGAGTCATTTTGTAATAATATTATATGTATAAAATTTTATTTAAAATTTTAACGTGTTTTACCAACCCTCTTGGCACATTTGTAAATTTGTATAAAATGTAATTCTACCACTTCTGGGAATTGAATTTCACAAATCCGAGAGACATAGTTGTCATCACTAAGTATAATTTGGATCAATATGATGAAAAGAATTTTTGGTGATTAGTAATAGTTGAATTTTATTTACCACGGTTAAAAGTAAATTTGGTAATTAAAAGTAAAACTGATATTCTAATCACCCTAACACATGTCCTAATTCTATTGGATACGTGTATTTTAACTAAAATAAACCTTAGGAATAAAATATGATCCTTTTGGTCTACATGGATTATATTAGGATATTTATTATAATATTATTTAAACAACATTTAAAATTGATAAATTTAATGTTTAATACCTAAACCATTTTTAATATGGGGTTATACATAAGATAAATTAGACTATGACTTTTCATTAGAAATATAAAATTATTTTCTAATAATGGTATTGTATTGATAATTTTTAGACATAAAATAAATATATTTATTTATGACATAATAATAATGCAGTATTGTTCTTATTAAGGAAAGAATCAAATATATGATATTATAAATATTAAAATAAATATAATTTGAAATTTATTATTCCATACCAAACTTTTCTTGAATAAGATGAAATTTTAGTGTTTATTCAAGTGATTTTTTTATAATTAATCATGTTGTGATGACTTTCACAAAAATAAAATACTAAATAGTGTAAAAATTGACATAAATGAGTTTTTTAAAGAAATACAATTTTATTAAATGATATAATATTCCTAAAAACAAATACTCAGAGAAAGGACTTAGATAAGTTTAGAATTATCATTAATGATCAAATTTAGGTTCTCTTGTAATTTTATAGTTAGTTTATTAACTATATAATATAAAATTAAAAGGGACATGGTAAAAGTTAAACAATTTAAAAAAGAGGTAAATCAGAATGATAAGGTCAAAATGGTGACCTATACTTGTCTAAAATCTATTAGTTGAGAGATTTGGATCGATACCCACCGTAGGTTCTAAATAAATACATTTTTATCCATTATAAATAGAAAATAATATTATAATAAAATAATATTTCATGTTTTTCATAAAGTGACCTTCACATCTCTTATAAAAGGGTACTTCCCCTTCTATTAGTTTCACAATTCCAATGCCATTTTTCTCGAATAAACCATACTCAAATATCCTCCCAACTACTCTAAATTAAACCTTGAGGCCTTACATTGATCATAAATTCAACCTAGGGAGCCATTTTTTCAAATCAAAATGAAACACCTGAATAAGAGGTAATTATTTCATCTCCTCTTTCAATGTTTTTTTCTTCTTCCACTTTCTCTTAATTTGTTGTTTCCATACTAAAATAATAACTCCAGTATATTTTATATACATAGACGTTATTATAAATATGGTATAACAATATTCACTATTATATCTATCCTATTAGTGAAAAATTCACCAAACATATGTATGTACGGCTTATCGTCTCCACATCGTGGTGTAGTTTGTTATTCAACACTTTATTATTTGGATGGGTATAATAACGAGTTTAATTGATGTAAATAATATAGATAACATATTTATGATTCTTTATATAAAATATTCCACCCAATTACATACTATTTCACCATCAATAGAATGATATTGTCGCTAGTGCGTACATAGAGCTTACCATCTCCACGATGAGATGAGATTCATTTCCAAGTTCACCATTCAACGATGATTATAAAAATATATATTATTAATAATTAAGTAATATATTACATAATTATTCTACTAGAAATATATATATATATATATATATATATATATATTCTTATATATCTCATTCACTTACTTCCGTTCAATATGATATGAAAACGGAAACATCGTTTATGCGTACGTACAGCCAACCGTCCCCATAAACGGTGTTTTCCATTTCATATATCTATCTATTATATATTATGAATTAATATGATACATAAAAATATTTATATTCTGTAGGAATTTAAATTATTATATATGTGATACAATCACAAATAATAAGTTAAAACATGTATGATAGAGAAAGCGATTACAAGAAATATAATTTTAACATAGAAATTATTATTAAAATGATAGTATAAAGCCATAAATGAATAAAGTATGACATCATAAATATGAATATGGTTATGGTATAATTTAATAACATACTCTGGTCATCATTTAGAAGGTTAAATGTACCCTCATCCAAATGAATGTACAAGGTAAGGGTTATTTTTTCGGTCTCGTTATTATCCTAGATTGATTATCTGTAAGTATCTACTGGGACATATCTATCATCTAAGTGCATGTTTCATTAAAATGTTTTAAAAAGGAATATTTTATGTTTTATGGTATGAACTCTTTAACTAGATCTTCATTTTAAATTTTTTTTAAAGATTTAATTTTCTAAATCTTTAAATTAATGTCCATTTTTTCAAAAGAATTTTATGGATTTATTTACATAGACATGCTTATTTTTAAGTGTTAATTTCATTAAAATGTTTCAAAGTGGTATGGAAAGCATTGATTCAAAAATCTAATTTAAATTACATCCTTTATAAATTGTACAACTTTTAAATGATTTCATGAAAAGGGGTATTCCACTCAATATGTTTTTATGATTATTTTCCACTATGTCAACATCCTTTATTGGATATTATTCTTGATTGATGTTGATTTACAATAATACAATATTTCATATTGTATTGAATGAGTTATGATATGTTTCACTGTGTATGTGCAATTTTTATACCAATCATGATTTAAATCTAAAGTATTAACAGTTTTTATACTAGTTTTAATATGAATATTTATTTTATGTTTCAACCTTTTCATATTAGGAATGCATTTGACTTAGTAAGTGATGGGTGGAGCTCTCTATTGCTTTTAGATGCATCGGTAGGTATCATGAGAAAAAATAGTGTCTTGGAATGAGGCCTTGATGAAATATTATTTGTAGTATTGGATCGATTCCTTGAATATGTGGTTATGCTGTCTAAAATTAGGCAATCAATCATTATGAAATTACCTGTTGATGTTACATGTGATTATTTGACTAGTAGGATATCCATGTGAATATGTAAATGGAATAATTTGATTTATCTTTTCCATATAATGTTGAAGTTTATGTTTAAAATGATTTTGTTTTAGTCTTTTACAAAGCCTTAAATATTTATTATTATTTATGATTGTTTATCCTATATTGTTATCTTTTCTGAGCATCTGAGCTCACCTCTTTTTATGTTTTATTTTTCCATGTATGTGAATAGGTGTAGTATGTTTTATATGTAGGGTTATTCTTGAGGAATAATAGTGTTCACCTTACATTATTTATGTTTTGTTTTACTTTATAAATTATAATGTAATGTTGATATATATAATCTATTATCCAATACTTCTTAACTGATTAGTCCTTCAGAACATAATTCCTTATAATCATGCCAATGTATTAAAATAATGCACTGACTCCAGGCTTCTGGGTCCCCGCGTTACAATTTGTATTAGAGAAAGTTTAGTAAAAACCATGGAAACTATATTTAGATAAACTCTGATTAGTGAAAATTCCCCTAAGATACACATTGAGGATTATAATAGAATAACATCCAAAAAAATCATACTATAAATATTATATGTGTTTTCTAAGAAAATACATCCCTGTCTAGATACAAAAAGGTAGAGGTGGCTCTGACACAGATGTACCAAGGAGTGAAAACAACGACAAGGAGTTTCGGGCTTGAACTAAGGTATCCTAATATATGACAAGAGACCTTACTGCAATCTAGGTATTGACACTCACCGAAGATATGCTTAAGATAATTCACATTTTCATTACAAACCATTATGAAGGATTTAATAGTAAATATGTCCTCAAAGAAATTTGGTTATGATTATAGATTATGGGCATAAACTTTTCAATTTATGTTAGGTATTTAACAAGTTTGAAATTATTCATTGTGATTCATAAAATAGCCTAGTGTATTTTATTTTTTAGAAATGGTTCCCAGTAGAAGGAATGAGAACTCCAACAATATGCATGATCTAAAGAGTAATAAGGATCATGTCTTTCAGGGCCTTAATCAAAAAATTAGAAGGGAAATCATCTCCCATGTATTGTAATCATATAGATAAATGGTATTGTGTGTTAATAAGATATGTAAATAATTCTTTGAGTCTTATGGATTGGAAGGGAATCTAGAGAAGAAAATGATGGTAGAGAGAAAGATGGATAAAGGGAAGAAGGGAAAGAATTATTTTCCCATATGTGATAACTGTGGAAAGAATCACCTTTGTAAATTCTTGGAGGGAATGTGAGTTTGTTATATGTTTGGGGAAAAAGGACACCAAGTACGTGATTTCAAGGTTGAGAAAGGGTTTCAAATGTACAATCATTCATCTTAAATGAGTTGGGACACTACGTGAATCCATGGACCAATCATCAGTGTATACCCCAAATGGTGCTATTGGATAATATTAATGTTAGGATACTACCACAGAAGAAGAGGAATAATTAGTGTTTTATATTTTTATTAATTAATTATGTCATTTGAGTGTTGTATGAGTGATATTCTTGTTATATGAATTATGGAAACAAATAAGTATTGTATTATAGTACTATTTTATTTGGGATTTGAGATTATATGGTACTAAGAAAAGTGACTCAATAGTGAATTAAACTTTTTGGAAAATACGTGGTTAGAGGAAATATAAACATAATATGGCCCTGATACTAAGGTAGTGATTTTGGAATAAGATATGATTGATTTGGATAAATTATATTGGATATTCATCACTTCCATGAAATTAATTAATGTTTTTTTATTCCATCATTGTTAGAGATTACAACAATTTTGGATTTAAAGAGTATATCCACTATTCTATGTTTTACAGAATACATATGTAAGTACATATATATTCAAATATGGTTTTTGGTAACTCTTTTTATTAACACATTTTAATATAATTCACGAAGAAGGTATTCACATGTATATTATGCGAACTTCCCCATAAATTTTGTACAATGAGTTCGGACATAAGTATTTTTGATAAGTATAAATTTTGGAATGGATTATGATTACAATTTGATACTATTGTTAAGGTTAAAATATTTCATAAGATTATTTTTTGATTTTTATAAAAAGTACAACCCATAGGTTGGGCAACAATCTTTAGCTTCCAGCATGGCTGCGAGACTTGATCCCTTAACTGAAGGGAGACAAGGGTGCCCCACCTACCACTAGCCTATGTGATGTCCTAGATTGTATAAGGTAGTTTTTTACAAGGTCTGATATATGAATTATAAATTCATTTTTTTGAAACCCTATACTATTTGGATAAATAGAATAATTTTTAGTTCTATTATCTTTTGGAGTGAAAGATGAGTTTATGGTAGAGATTAGTTAAAGGATAGAACTCTACAAGTCAAGTATTCTTTTTTTCATATTCTATAAAGAAATTAATTCTTAAACATTAGGGAAATGATCTCAAATCCAAATTTCTTTTTTACTAATAACTTATGTTTTGTTCAACCGATGATATTTTAACTCATCATAAATTTATGGCTTTGAAGCCCTCAGTATTCTATTTATTGGTCACTTGTTTGTGATTTATGACCTCAATAACTCCCTATAATTTTTTACATTTTCCTCTATTTATGTGTCTATATTTCCACCAATTTTCTATTATTCGAAACCCTAATTTGGTGGTGACTTCTTCTTTTCCCTTTTCTTCTTATAAAGACTAAATTATATTTACCATATTTCCGATGTGGGTTTTCCACAAAGTTCTTTTCTATTTTAATCCTTTTATTTTCAAAGAATAATTTCCAATTGAAAGGATTCAATTTATTTAAGGATGGGATAATGTAACACCCCATGATTTCATTGTATGTTATCTCTTTAATGTAGTTCAATAACTTGTGTTGCACTCAACACTGAGGTCGAGCGCACCACGACTTACCAAACTAGTCATTCAAAAAGCAGTTATTAATAGTATTAACTAAATTTTGAATTTTATATACTCCATATAATTGTAGATTCCATATAATGTGTTTATTAGACTTAATATAATAAAAAATTCATTTTTCCAGATAAAAGAGATATATTTTAAAAAAATGAAATTTTAACACCTTTTAATGGAAAACCTTTTTTAAACTCCAATATTTGACACTTTTATATATTCAATTTAATGAAATAAAATTCTTATTTAGAATTAGGACATAAAAATTTAGTTTGAATAAATTTTTGGTACTTTATTGATAACATTCATATTTTTATGAATAGTGATAAAATACTAAATTTTAATTGAAAACAATTTGTTCAATCCAAATAATTTATAGTGTTAAATTATAAATTTGAGTGGTTTTATAGTATAATTAGATTATATTATTAAATTTTAATATAATTTAGGTCATTGGATATAATTTCACATTTAAATTGTACATAAACACATATTAATCTTTTGATAGTTTTTACGTCTTAAAATCCCGCATTATGGTTTTGACAACGGAAATTAATTTTAAATTATTTAATTCATCTAATATGTTTTCAATTTTTTATAATAGAAATCATATTTGGATTTTCAATATGAATATTATCTTAGGGTGAATTATTAGTATTTTTATGAAAACATTCTTTTTTGATGAATAGTTAAAAACACTACCTTGTTGTTTAAAACCAAATTTTATTTAAATAATAATTTTTTTATTTAAATTTATTTTAAAGTAAAATTAGATACATAATACCTATATTAGTTCAATTTAATTCATTGGATTAATTTTATAATAATATTAGATGTATAAAATTTTATTGAAATTTTTAACGACTTTTACCCACCTTCTATGCACATTTGCAAATTCGCATAAAATGTAATATAAACACTTATGTGAATTGAATTTCAAAATAACGTGAGACACATTTAACATTAGTAAGTAAAATTTGTTTCAATAGGATGAAAATAATTTTTGGTGAATAGTAACTATTGAATTTTATTTACCAAGGTTAAAAGTAAATAGGGTAATAAAATGTTAAAAATATATTATAATTACCCTAAAACATGTACTCATTCTATAAGAATAAGTTTATTTTGACCATAATAAACCTTAGGAATAAATTATTATCCTTTTAGTCCACTTGGATTTGATTAGAAGATTTATTATTATTTTATTTAAAGAAGAGTTAAAAGAGTTAAATTCAATTTTTAATAAGTAATCAATTTTTAATATGGGGTTATACATAAGATAAATTAAAATAAAAATATTCATTATAAATATAGAATGATATCATTTATAATTATATTTTATTAATAATTTTTAGACATAAAATAAATATATTTATTTATGACACAGTAATGATGCAGTGTTTTTCTTATTAATGAACGAATCAAATAAATGATATTATAATTATTAAAATAAATATAATTTGAATGTTTAGATTCCACACACCAAATTTATTTGTTAATATTATTTTTTAGGATTGATTAAATTTTTTTTTTAATTAATCAATATGTGATGACTTTTACAAAAACCAAATACAAAATAGTTTCCAAATAGATATAAATGAGTTTTTAAAATAAATATTATTTTATTTAATGATATAATATTAATAAAAATATAATATTCAGAAAAAGGAATTATATAAGGTTATATTTTTCATTAATTACCCACTTGATATTCAATTTGAACTTTATAGTATGTTTATTAACCATATAATATGAAAATACAAAGAGACACTTTAAATGTAAATGTATTTAACCAAGAGTTAAATCTAAAAATATGGTTAAAATAGTGACCTAAACTTATAAAAAATCTATTTTTTGGAATGTTTTAGACCCATACCCACCTTATCCTCTAAATAAATACATTTTTATCTGTTAAAAACTGAAAATAATTTTATAATAAAATAATATTTCATGCTTTTCCTAAAATGACCCTCACCTCTCTCATTAAAGGGTGCATCCCCTTATCTAAATTTCACACCTCCAAAGCCATTTATCTTGGCCAAAACCTGTTAAAATATCCTCCCCCAACCCTTAAATCGACTTATAGGACTTAAATTGATTTTAAATCTAACCTAAGGAGCCATTTTGTTCAAAACAAAAGGAAACAGCCAAAGAAGAGGTAATTATTTTAACAACTCTTTCAATGTTATTTTCTTTGTCCACATACTATTTCTTTGTTGTTTCCATACTAAAATAATGAATAAAATACCTTCAAAATACTGATATGTTATTATAAATATGTTATAGTCATATCCATTCTTCTATATATCCTATTAATGACAAAGTCATCATTCATGCGTATGTATGGCCTACCGTCTCAACATCGTGGTGTAGTTTGTTATTCAACACATCATTATTTGGATGGGTATAATAATGAGTATAATTTATGTAAATAATATATATAACATTTTAATTATTATATATATATAATATTCCATCCAATTAAATACTATTTCACCATCAATAGAATGATAACATCGCTCGTGTGTATGTACGGCTTACCGTCTCCACGACGTAATGAGATTCATTTCCACGTTCAGAATTCAAATATGATTATGAAAATATATATTATTAATAAATATTTAATATATGACATATAATTATACTGCAAATACATACATATATATATATATATTTCTCTGTGTGTGTGTGTTTACATTTATTTCATTCACTTAGTTCTGTTCAATACAATATGAAAACGGAAACATCGTTTATGCGAAAGTACGACATACTGTCTCCATAAACGATGTTTTCCATTTCATATTTCTATATATTATATATTATTAATATATATGATACATAAATAATGTTTTAAATTTTGGAAGAATTTAAATCATTATATAAGTGATATGATCAGGAATAACATGTTAAAACAGGTTCGATAGAGAAAGTTATTATTACCTGAAATATTATTTTAACATAGAAATTATTATTAAATGGGTATTATAAAGCCATAAATGAATAATGTATGATATGATATATATGAATATGGTTCTGGTATAATTTTGTAACATACTATGGTCATTATACAGAAGGTTAAAAGTACCATCAACCAATGGAATGTACAAGGTAAGGGTTATTTCCTCAATCCCATTATTATCTGAGATTTTTTATCTATAAGTATCTACTAGGACATATTTATCTTCTATGTCCATGTTTCATCAAAATGTTTTAAAATGTTATATTTTAGGGTTTTATGGAATGTACTCTTTAACTACATCATCATTTTAAATGCTTTTTTTAAGATTAATTTTTCTAAATCTTTCAATTAATGTCCATGTTTTCAAAAATGATTTTACGGATTTATTTACATAGACATGATTGTTTTAAAATGATTATTTCTTTCAAAAGTTTCCAATTTGTATGGGAAAATTTTATTTATAAAGTTAATTTAAAAGACTTCCTTTATAAATTTTGTGACTATTAAATGTTTTCATGAAAAGGGGTATTTCTCCCAAAGTGTTTTATTGATTATTTTAAACTATGTCAACATCCTTTATTGGATATTATTCATGATTGAGTTTGATAATCTATAATAAAATCTTTCATATTGTATTGAATGAGTTACGATATTTTTGATTGTGGATGTGCTATTTTTTTTACCATTCATGGTTTAAGGTTAAAGTATTAACATTTCGTATGCTAGTTTTAATACAAATGTTTATGTTATGTTTCAACCCTGTCATATGAGGAATGCATTGGAATTTATAAGTGACGCGTGGAGCCTGCTATATCTCCTCTATGCGTTTTTAGGTCTCATAAGATAAAATATTGTCTTGTCATGAGGCCTTGAAGAAATCTTATTTGAAGTCTTGGAACGCTGCCTTGACAATGTGGTTATGATGTCTAGCTTTATGCATCCAATCCTTATGGAATTACCTATTGATATTACATGTGATTATTCAACAAGTAGAATATCCATGTGAATAAGTAAATGGAATTATTTGATTTATTTTTTCCATATAATTCTGAAGTTTAAGTTTAAAAGGCTTTTTTTATTCTTATTCATATCCTTAAATATTTATGCTTATTTGGGATAGTTTTTGCTATATAGTTATCCTTACTGAGGATCTGAGCTCACCTCTTTATTATGTTTTATTTTTCCCAAGATGCGAAAAAGTGTATTATGATTTTTATATAGGGTTAATGTTGAAGAATAATGGAATTAAAAATGGATTATTTATATTTTGTTTTATTTTAGAAATTGTAATGTAACGTTTATATGTGTAATCTATGTTCCAAGACTTCTAAAATAATTTTTCCTTCAGGACTTGATTCCTTATAATCATCCAATGAATTAAAATAATTCACCGACTCCGGGCATCTAGGTCGGGGTGTTACATCAACTAATTTGTATCAATCATACATTTGGAGTTTCAATGACCATAATAAATGAGGTGGTGGAATTGTTTCTACAGGATATGATTATCCATTTTACTAGGTATGTAAAAAACTAGGAACTCAAACAGGATCCCCAAATTGATAGGTAGGTTAACTTCATGCACTCTAGCCTACCCATATTAGTGGTGAGGATATACCATAGACTATTTGAGGTATAATTTTTGGGGATAATATTCTTTCATGTTCTTTATTTGATATATTGTGCCCTCACTCTTTCATATATACATGTTTTTGTAAAAAAAATTGATCAGACGATGTAACTTGTTTTTTGTGTTATTTGAATTGACACACCATTGGGAGAACGAGTATAAAATATCTAGAAATTTATGGACTAAGCTATCAAGGTTGGTGGGTAGCATTTTATTTGGTACTTTTTTATGCTCGAGATGTATTTTTTTGAAATGATATTGGGGATTGATTGATTGGTGTTGTATCAAGACCATATCAACTATTATTGTTGAAGGGTAACATTCATGTCCCTTTGTGGTGATAATTATGTCCATTGTGTGGAGTGGGATATGTAGGAGGGCCATGCATGGAAATTCATTTAGTGTTTATGTGAGATCACATCCCATGTGACACCTCTTGTGATCTATTATTAGAGTGTAGAGTATGAATTTTTTCCTCCTATGGTGGATAAGTTCTAGGATTTGTTTCCTAATGAATTAATAGGGTTTCTAGCAGAGGGAGATATTGAGTTCAAGATTGAGTTGATTCGTAAATATAATATTGTTTTTATACCATCATATAGAATGGAACTAGAAAAATTGTAGAAAACTAAGTCTTAGTTAGAAGAATTAGAGAACAGTGCATTTATTTTCCCAAGTACTTCACCTTGGGGTCCACCAGTACTATTATCCAAGAATGTTAATGGGTTGTTTTTATTTTGTATTGATTACTAAAAGATGAATAAGATAAATATTATGAACCAATATCATCTTCCATGTATCAATGACTATATTGAATAGCTGGGTGGTTCTTCGGTGTTCTCTAAAAATCAATTTTTGGTTGGGATATCATCAACTAATGGTGATATCTTATGATTTACTATAAACATCATTTAGGAGTTTTTATTTGTTATATGAGTTTTATGTGATAACTTAAGACTTTATGAAAGCTTCAGAAATGCTTATTAAATTGATGAAGTGAATTTACACCCATTCATGGATTAGTTTTTGGTAGTTTTAATTGAAATTTGTTTTGTGTACTCCCAGAATTATGAAGTCCATTCCAATATTTTTGACATCATCATGATTACACTGAGAGAGAATCAGATATACACCAATATATTCAAATGTAGCTTCTATTTAGAAAAGGTATATTTCTTATGTCACATAATATCAATGAAATGTGTATTAGTGGGTCCATAAAATGTGTATGTAGTTGTATCTTGGGATAACCCAAAGAATGTTATTGATATAAGAAGATTTCTCAGTTTGGAGAGCTACTATCGAAGGGTCATCAAGAACTTCTCTCACCTGGAAGAACTGCTTTCTAGTTTGACTAAGAAAGGTGTCATGTTCGAATAGTAAAGATCATGTGAGAATGATTTCTCAGTGTTATAGAATCATTTTAATAACATGCCTATTTTCATCCTACCCATGTTTATTAAGGAATAAACATCATTTTTCAACTAATATAATATTGGGCATGGGGTAGTGTTGATGTAGAAAGACTGGGATGTGGCATATGGGTCATGGAAGTTGAGGCCTCATGAGAAAAATTATCCTAAACATGACATTGATTTGGACTTAGTGGTTTATTCGTTAATGTTTTGGATAAATTAAATAATTAGAGAATGTTTTATTATGTAAAACAATCCTAAAATCATGAATTACATATTTTCACAATGGGATTTGAACCTCCAATAGAAAAGATAGGTTGGGTATATACAATCATTATATTATGAGTTTTCCTATACACCAGGATATATAAATAGAGTTTTAAATGCATTAAGAATGAATACACATACTCAGGTAGTCTAAGAGTCTATTCTTGAGTGGAATATAATGATGTTTTTCATTGAGATGCATATGAAGGTGCATGAGGGCTAGGGGAATATGAACCTTTCATCATTGGCATTTGATTCTATAATTTTGAGCCAGTTCAAGGAGAAGAAATATAAGGACATATAATTTTTCAATGAGATAAATCTTTGAGGGTGAAGAGACACCTTCTAATAGGATAGTCGATGATAATGAGTTAATTTATGATCATGGGCATGTTGTGCCTACATGTTTGTAAGAGGATCTGATGCGTAAGTTCCATGTCTCTATGTGGGCGGTGCATACTAGGTTGAAAAAATATGTCATGATTATTGTAGATAGTATTTGTGGTAAGTTATACAGAAAGATGTTACCATTTTTTTGTCACCATTCTACGCCTATTAGTAGGTGAAGGCCGAGCACCAACAATCAGTTTGTACGCTACAACTGTTTCCAATTCCGGAATGGAATTGGGAAGAAGTCACTTTGGTCATCATGGACTTTCGTGGATACTCTGAAGAAATAAAATGATATGGGTAATTGTCAACTAGTTGAAAAAGGTTTAACAATTATTATCTATTCAAGAGACTACTATTGTGGATCAGTTTTAGGAATTATATGTCTGAGAAATAGTACATTTTCATGAGGTATCGTAGTGTATTATTTTAAATCATGATTTGAATTTTAATTTGTTCTTATGGAAGGGTTTATAGAAGGTTCTTGGTACCCAAGTGCATATGAGAATGTCTTTCCATCCACACACATATGGGAAATTAGAGCATAGTATACTGGTGATGGAGGATATTTTGATAGAATGTGTCCTGGATTTTGGTGGTACCTAGGAAAATAAAACAATGATTATTGAATTATACTTCAAAAAATCTTATCAAGAATATTTTCAGACAGAACCATATGAGGTGCTATATGTAAGGTCATGTCGGTCCCTATTATGTTGGATAGAGGTTGGGGAATTAGAGCAATTGGGGTTGAGTTTAATATATTAGACAACAGAGCAGGTTCAGTTAATTTGAAAGAATATGACTTTGGATATTATAAGGGAAATTTCATATGAATACTGACATCATAATCATATTCCGTTTTTAGTGGGTGATTGAGGGTGCCATTAATTATTTCCAAAGTTGGTTCACTATTGGATTCAGAAACAGGGCATGTTGGCACCTAGGTATGTGGGGATGTTTTTATTATGTATAGGGCCAGACTAGTGGCATATTTTTTGGATATTCCACAGTAGTATAGTGGAATTTATAGAAATTTTTATTTGTCATTTATTTGATATTAACACCCTAACCCTTATCTTTTGATCGATATTGATGATATAGAGCTTGAGGGTGATGTGTCCTTTGAAGAAAAACTAGTTTATATTGTGGATAACAGTGAGAAAATCTAGTGGGGGCAAGACTAGGCCATTGGTTTTAGTGTTTTGGTAGCTTCGTAATGTTTAAGAAGACATTTGGGTGAGATAAGTAGATATATGGGCCCAATGGACCAATAATTTCACCTTAGAGACCCATTAATACATGAGAGTATAGCTCTAGGATGAGACGTTATAAGGTAGAGATGTTGTAATATCCTGAACATGCAATAAGGTATGTTCTAGTTTATGTTTTTTTAGAAAATCCAATTATTTTCATTAATGTAATGCTTCCTAAGAATGTGAGGATGCTCAGGGGTGTCATAGGGGTTTGGGACATGGAAATTGATGAAAATGGGCTTTACTAGTCTAGGAATATAATAGTTTCCTAGTTATTAGTAACTTTCATTAACAGTGCAATGAATAGGGGGAGGGTGCACGGGTAACAACCCATGCAAGGGGAGCCTAAAAGATGTAAAATTTTGGAGATATCCCTTTTTCACAGATACCAATTGGTTTTTGAAACCATGTGGAATCCCTAGAGACCATGCAACCCAATTCCCCATTATATTGAGGGTAGACAATGGTTGACCCCTAGTTTGGCCAACTGTGAAGCCAAATCATGTGCCTCGTTAAGGAAGGAAAACTACCATTTTACCCCATTAGGATTTAGGTGTTATAATAAAAATTTATTCCCCATTATCCCATATTACATATCAATGAATAAATTCTCCAAATATTTCCAGGGATGAATATCCCTCATTTCTTCTCCTTTTGTAGTGCATTTGGGTGAGAATCAAAGATCTAGGTGAGTCTAACACTCATCTTTCCCCTATTTTCTAGATTAGTCCTTAAGTGGTTTTTCTTCTCTATTTTAAACCCTAAAATATTTTTTACATAAGATTATATGTTTGGGATTTTGAAGGTGTTCAATTTTGTATAAAATTATATGTTTAACCGAGCTTCCATCCATTAACCTGAAGCAAGTTTTGTAAAATTTATATCACATAGTCTTTATATTGATTATGTGTGTGTGCTTTTTTATAAGTTTCTTTATGCTATGTTTTGTTTCCCCATGATATGAAATTGTTAACTTGGTATCTTAATGATGTGTTGGGCCCATCATGATCCATGTGGGATATGATGATAATGATTAAACTGGGACTATTGACACCCATGTGGTGGACCACATCATTGAACATAAAATATTTGGATGTTAAATGATAAATTGTGTGGTTTATGATAATGAAAAAATTATAAATTTGATTTTTCTAGTAACATGGAATGATGGGATGTTTGATTGACATGAAGAGTCAGATAAATGATGGTATAGAAATAGATGAATACATTATTTTTTAATGGGGATTGAACTTATGGTTAAATGAATTGGATGGAAGATTAATTGGATGAATTGTGTAAATTGGTAAAATGAGATTATTTTAGAGATTGGGGATACAATTATTATCAAGGATCATGAAAATGTAATTAAAATGAAAAAGCGCACTATTGTTGATTTATGTGATGAAATGGTTAATGATGATGAGCCTATGTGATTCTGATATCTTGTAGTGGGATGTTGGATTGATGATAAAATCCCATCGGCTAGCCAAATTGATGATCCATGTGCCCCTGTGCATAGTAGTTATTTAGGGAATGGACCGATTCTCTTAAATTAATCGGTATAGACATGGGGATCCATATAATAGTATGGATGGTTGGACATGGTATTCAAAATCACAATCAGATTCATGGACCAAGGATCCATGTTTTTTTTACCTACGATCCCTTTGATTTATGGATCAGATGAATAGATCTGGTTTAAGTAGGATTGATGAGAAATGGGTTAAAATTTTCAAATAATAATGGAAGGAATTTATATAAACAAATATAATTTATGTAACATGTTTTATTTTCTATTTTCATTATTTTTTATACTTCTTCATACACTATATTTGATTGGATATTTTATAGAAACCATTGGTGGAATCATATTATGTTTTACTAACATCCTTCTTGGGACATAATTGGGTACCTAAGTATACTTAATGGTTGGAGGTCTATATAATGGAATAAGTATTATGCTAGAGGTTTGATATAGGGATCTGAGACATGCATGAATGATGGAACTAGACATGATGTTGGGAACCATTTAGGGATTCTCACATTTCCTTTTTTTGTTTTCTATGAAACGTGGAACTGTACAATTGACATGGAATACATACTATTTTGTTTTAGGCATGTACCTAGTTTTAGAAAATGAATTTGTGATGTTTTTTTATTGCAATTCAATTTCTATTGTTTTAATTTTATCTATTGTGTATTACTTTAATAATGAGGGTATAGTCTCCCTATGTATCTCAATAGACCCTTGATGCTAGTTAGTAGACTCTAGCATATGGAGAGGTCTGTGAGAGATCATGTAAGGAAAATTCTCAGGGAACTGGTTATAGTGTCTCTCAAGACATGGCATTACACAAACCTTTTTGAGACTATAAAACCGATCTAATGTCCCTATAATTTTAAGGAATCCTAAAATCAATCATTAAGAATAAATACCAATGATCAAGAAAACATTTTGATAAATATATATTGATATTAGTATTATTATGGAAAACTATCCCTAAAGAGTTATAATCAATCCAAATATTCCACTTACACTTTCAAAATAATGGTGATACCAAAAAAAATAACATAACCATAATCAATATACAACATCAAAAGAATTTATATTTATTTTATAAAATTCTAGTATTAATAATAGAAAATGAATATAATAACACATTACATTAAAAAATATTCAATTAATTCACTATCAGGATACTACATGATGCATCACACAAAAATCATGTCTCACTCCAATGTTCCCCACACACCTCATTTCTAAAAATATTTATTCATTTTGATCTAATAAATACATTAAATCTCCAAATATCCTTGTAAAATCATGTATTTTTATAAAAACATTAATCATAAATTTTTGTAATATGCTTCATAAATCCTGAATCATCTTATATCCACACCTATCAGACCATGATACTAAAAAAGATACTGTTTATAACATTCATACAATACCCAACAACTCAATCCCAACCTCAAGTCAAATAATAATGTTACTTGGTACTTTTTTTATCTCCAATTTTTCACATTCTTGATAACAAATAAACAACATTCTATACATAATCATGGTAAATATTTAAACCAAACATTCACAAGAAAAACCATATACCTTGGTAATGTATATGTTGGGAAACCATATAATGATAAATACATACATACAAACCATAACAATAAAAACACACCACATTAAAAAATAAAAACTTCTAAAAATTAACGACCCCCACCGATGAGGTAAAATATTATTGTCTTCACTAGTATTCAATATATTAATTCATCCATTCCATCTAATCAAATGGAAAAACAATCCATGTAATCAAAAACACAATATAATTATTATTATATTGTATTTGAGTATATAAACATAGGGGTTATAGATAATAACATACTGTTAAATTCTTTAAAACTTATTAAAAAATCATATTTTTTAAAAATATAGATTCGTATATATTTTCTAAAAACATTTTCCACCTATGAATTGTGATATAATCAAATATACATAAATCATTAAATGGAAATATGAAAATATTTTCCAAAAACAGTAACAAAACATTTTATAACAACATCAATTTTATATCAACTAACTTTCACAAACTCATCCAGCTCAACCCCAAAACAATTATAAGCTAATTTTATATATATTTAGGTAAATACCAAAAAATTATATACATTTCTTTCTAAAAGTTATCCCACACATAAATTTGGACTCCCAACCATCCACATTCAACCTAAAAAAAATACTTACCCCAAAACTAATATTAGATCCCTTAAACATTCGTAACTCACACCAGTAATACATATCAAGACATCAAATAAAATACATTCATAATAAATATCACAAAACATCACAAAATATCAATAAAAATAAAAAAATTAAATTATAATTTATATTTTTTATTTTTTTTCTAGAAATTACTCAAACACCATAAAAATAAATATTTCATTTCCATGAAATCCAACTTCATAGACTCCATTTATCTCAAAGAATAAAACCATATTTATATATCAATATATATATATTAAAATAATTTATTTTGGAATAAAAAATACAAACAATATAAATTTATCACAAAATATCGATAATTTGAATCCATTAACCACATATCACTTCCAATATTCTGTCACCATCTAAATAATTCATTACTAACCTCATTAGACTCTAACCTAAAGGAATTCCCCAATTTAATTATATAATAAAATATATTTAAATTCATAAATATAAAAGAAATATAGAAATGATTACTATTTTCTAATATAATATTACCATCAATACAAATGACATGAAATCCACCCAATATGACAATTATTTGACTCTATAAGAAAAACACCAACCATCTAGTGAGTTTTATTATTACTTATAGAACCCTAGTAGCCCAACTCCCCGTATCTAGCCACTAAAATTAGAGAAACCAATGAAATAGAAGATAAAAGTTTGATGAGAGGAACTTATAAAACATTCATTATGATATGAGATTATGAAATTTCCAAAAAAATTATAAATAACATCCATATAAGTAAAATACCACGTGGGGAATAATATGAGTGATATTAGGATGTATATGGATAAAAATAGAAAATATAGTGGTACATTTAAAATAATTCATGTTTCAATTACATCCTATTCTATAATGTTCATGATTCTATTCTTTGTTACATCCACCGAACCAACGATGTACATATGGCATTCATGGTCTTTTAATCAATGCTTGTGGATATGAATTTCCTACTGCCAAAATCCATAGGATACTAAATCATTATGTAAGGTCTACCAGCTTCTGAAGTTGAGCATACATTCCCCAATATACTCCCCATTTTAACATTTATCCTCATCCACCCCCAAACCTCCTAACACTTCCCAAAACATTAATAAATATTCAAACACATACCTTTAACATTAATGAGGATTATCACCATCATCAAATACCTCCCCCAAACATTTAACCAAACTATACTACATAATTTATTTTTGATCCTAAAATTTTGGACTTACATTCAACTCTTAATGTATTTTCTCATAATAATATAACACCATTATGGAAAAAAATTCAGTAGTTAAATGTAGAAAATTTAGTTAAAATTATATTTTAGTTTTGATAAGATACTTTTCATATAATGAATTTGTAGTAGTGATATCAATTTATCTAAAAAAATGTGCCCCATTAACTTTTTTCATTACATTTAAAAGAATCATAAAGACATATCATGTCTATTTAAGTATATAAATAAGCATTACCATTTGTAAAATCAATAAAAATATTCATGTCAACCTTCAAAACCACTAAATATTCATTTAGATTGACAAACTCTTCATTTGTAAACCTAAATGTCTTGATATTTTATTCCTTTATGAGAAAATGAAATAAAATTCAAGAGTCTCTAATTCTTCAACAACCTGATCAATCCATGTTTCAATACCCTAGTTAACTTTAGTAGTTCCTATATAAATCCTATGGAATACATAAATATGACCTTGGGTTAGTTATTCCATGAAATGTTACTTTGACTCAATAGAAATGGATTTTATTAGTCTAATAAACTATATATTATAACTATTAAAAATGTTTTTTCATCTTATACCAAATCCAAAATTTCAAAACAATATAAGTAAATTTGATAAAATTAATTACCCATGAGAAGGGAGTCAAAGGGATACCCTTATTTAATTTCATTAAAATATTTAACAATTTTTTAAGAAAGAAGCCTCTTTGTCTACCCATGTTTTCTACATAATAAAAAAAATACAGTCTACTTTTTTGGGAACCCTATATTCAACCATTTCCAAAAATAAATTAATTAATAATTACAAATAATATATGTGGGAAATTAATAAAATAATGGAATTAAATAGAATATACATACAAACATCCATCATCAAGATAATAAATAATCAATCCAAAAACTATTGAAAAAAAACACTTATGTTCTTTTGAATATTTTTTTTATTCAATTTTTATGAATTTTTTATGATTTATATATTATATATTTATTATGATTTCTAATTTTTAATGACTTTTTTAATTTTTACTAAGAATAACTATACACACCAAAAGATTACCTAGACTCCAAAATTTACTCTGAATTGATAATAATTCAATTATTTATTGTTAATCATTTTACTTTTTTATTTCTATTTTTTAATTTTTTTGGTACTAAATTATTTTATTTATCCCTATAAATAAATAAACCCAGAATTTTCTATCCTCGACAGCAATGCCTAAATTTTATTGATATATAATAATCCCCATAAATTCATTGGGTAAATTATACTAAATATAAATTGATGAGTTTCAGGTCTAATCAACTTAGGTTGGTGTTTGGGTTTTTAATTGAATATAGATTAATTTGGAAATTATTAAAAATATTTGTATGTGGTATTAGTTAAAATTATAAAAATGGTATGATAGATAATAATTCAAGTGTTCAACTAAGGATTCAACTAATAATGTTTAAGCATCTAAATTACTGAATCTCTTATTTGTGAGGTATAAGAAACAACTTAGAAGACCTATCCAATTAACTAATAGTGTATAAATATTGAATAAAAATCATTGAGTTATTAAAAAAATAATCAATATTCATAATAAACTCAATTATATGGTTGTTTTTAATAAGGTTTCCTATAATACCTTGTTAGAGTTTTTAATGATCTTTTTAATTGATAAATTATTTTACCACATTCCATAGGTATCTACCACTACTATTTTGGTGATCATGTATATTTTCCTAGTGTACAATCCATGATTCCACTTATACTACTTCACACAAGCCCTCTAAATTTTAATATAGTGGCCTACTGCATTGGACAAATTTTACATTTTTTTGTTTTAATTTATTTTTATTGCATTTTTTTCATTTTTTTGTTTTTTTTATTTTTTATAATTTAGTATTTTATGAAATAATATTTTAGTATTTTACACACCTAAATTTTTTTTCATTATTTCAAAAAATATTTGAATCATGAGAATTATAGAGCTGGTTCATTGAATTTTGGACGTGTTTAGATGCAAGGGAATATACTATGAATGATGAAATGGAAGACGATGGAAGCTTTATAAAACATATTTTTTTTAAATTATGTTGGGGATAATGTATACTGGGCTGAGATCCTCTATGATAAATATCATTTCCAACATAGTCATATCTAAACACATGATATAGTGTTAGTATTCAAGCATAACACTCTTGATAACCCAAATAGTATGGAAGGGATAACATAATGTATTATAAGTGAGTAGGATAGTTTGATAGGTTGAAAAGAACCCCATATTAGAACATCATATTTAATTATTAATCTAATGACATCATTCATTCATCATTACTAAAATATTTTAGCTCATTAATTTAAATTGTGTTAAATTTTTTCGACTACACCTGCAAAACTATAGTGTAGGGAAAATACTTTAGATTTTGTTTTTGTTAACATTGAATCATATAATCCATATAGAATTCACCATCTACCTAATATATAATTTTAGGAACACTAACATTACAAACAAGAAGATACATAATGATAATTTCATTAATTTTATTTGTGTGAACTCAAAATTTTATGGGAAGAGAGACTATGTTCACAATAAAACATAACCTGCACAAAATATCATGTCGTTATGAGAGATAATGTAACCCAAGTTACATACTAATAATACATCCACGCCCCAATACAATATCATTTCATAACACTTGATCCAAAATAACATCAACATAATACAAGGGGATGAAATTGAGACTAAATTTCTACTCCAACATATATTTGGGGCCAAAAAAATATCATTTACCCCTAAAATTGAATTATTCCTCCAATGTTTGAGAACAATGATGTTTAATATGTGAAGTATTATATGTGTCTATAATTTCTTATGTGGGCCCAAATCACTATAAAAGTACACAAAATTATTAATTTTGAATTTATTTATGTTTTTTGACAATTGGGTGCCCCTGATCAAGTGTGTTTTGACATGTAGCACATGACATCTTGTGGGGTCCAAAGGAATACCTATTTAAAATAGTGTAACCAAATTGATAAAAATAAAGACAAAATGGATTTATGAAAACTGATATAAGGGAGAGAGAATTAGGTCGATGAGGTCAAGTAAAAAGAGATTAACTATAGGTAAATGAACGTTTTGTTCAACATGGGATGATCTTAAACAGTCCTATCCCAATAGATTCATCGTTCAGAGTTAAAAGAAATACTAAGAAAAGATCGCATGAAAATATGGGTTAATTTGATGCTTTTGAGTTCAAATTTTATATGCTTAAAGGGTTGATATAAATAATAGATATTTTAGATGAATCCATTGAAAGAAGACACCTCATCAACCAACATAAAGAATAATAACTTTTCCGTTGAATTTTTATTGTTTTAACTTTAATATGTATGTTTATAAACCTAGTGGGATTCATGTGAGGTGTAATTATAGATTATTTCCTAAGTATTGAATGAATAAGAATATATCATTGTATATAATTATTATTATTATTATTATGTTCATAAATATTAGATATCTTGATCACCTGGTATTTAAGATTCAAGAATATTGTGATGAAAATTAGAGTTTAAATACAACTTTTGCACTTGAAGTTGGAACATATATTAATAAAGCCTTGGAGTGTCCGAAGTGTTTAAGAAAAAAATCACATACTAACAAGAACATAACCATATTAGTATAGTTTATAAAATAAACTTAACAGGGTCATGTGATTTTCCTAAGAATACAAATAGTTCCATGATAGAGTTCTTGGAATAATTAATTGAGTGTACTAGTGGAGAATTGATGAATTAATATATAGGAAAAAGGATGTAATTAATCCAATCCTATAACCCCCACTCATTTTCATTGATTTTATAAATGATTTTTATTTATTTACTGTGTTTACATTTCCAATGAATGTTTCCATGTTTACTTGATTCATATGTTAACACACACCTCAAACATCGTTCACTTTCTCATAATATCTAGATTTAATTGTGAATTTAATATTCTGTACATATGGATATGACCTCGGGTGACTCTTAGTGAATGTGTTACATCACCTCATACACTTTCAGAGAGGCTATGAATCTTCCACTACATAGTTATTGATCAATCACATTCCAAATAGATAATTAACTGAAACAAAATAGAATAAAAACATATATCATAATCATTTCATAATTTTTAAGCCAATATCATTTAGATATTTTCATCAGCACCTCAAATCTTCCATGAACAATTTTTAGTCAATTTAAAAAAAAGGAGTACTATTAGATAAATATTTGTAATAATTGTTAATATCTTCTAATCAATTTAAATACCATTATAATCTAGTTCTAAAAGCTCTAGGTTATCCGTTGATGTAATCTCCTTTATATTATCCTTTTCTCTTTATTATTATCACATTATTCTTTTCTAAAAAATATAATGTTTATTGTGTATCCTTTTTTATTTATATATATCCAATTAAAAATATAAATTTTTAAAAAATTTGGAATCATCTACATTGTTTAATGTATTTTTAAATCAATGAAATTATTTTTTAATAACAATAAGAAATATATAGATGAGTTTATGATTTCAATGGATTTTTTTCATCCTCTAATCCTATGTGTTTGAGTTTTTTAACTTTTTATTTTATTTATGTTCTGATGTATGTGTGAAAGGGTAAGTGAATTGGGGTGAAAATAGTTTAAGTGTATTTCATAATTGATGAAATTGGATTGATGAGAGTGTATATTTTATCCTTCAATTCTTTATATATTTTCTTTTCCCTTTTTAGTTAATATGGAAGTGTGTTATGGTGTGTATTTCATGTGTGAGGTGTCCAAAAGGGGTTTTCATGATAATGGAATTAGTAGGGCTATATATATAAGAGTGGTTTTGATTTTACATTGTTTTATTTTTTATCTTATATATTTTTGTTTATTTTTTACATGGGTAGTGGGGATCCATGTCTAAGGGGTTTATTAATGAATTTGACAAGTGGATGCGACCGAACCATTATATATGGGATTTCATTTTTTATAAGTATTTATATATTTATAAAATTATATATATATATATATATGTAAAATAATACATTTACATATGAAGAAATACTATATATAAGTTTAAAATAATATATTTACTTATAAATACATAATTTATATATATATATATAAGTATGTATATATGTACATATATATGAATGAATGCATGCACGTATGTATATATAGTTATATGTTTTCTTTTATACATGCATACATGAATGTATGTGTATATATATATTTATATCAAAATAAAATGAAGAATAGGAAAATGAATGTATATTATACTTACAATACTATATGAATTCTAATATATTTCAAGGGAAACAACAAACCCTGAATATAAAACTGAAAAATATTTTAGGTATTTCAAGAATTCTCAAGAAATTATTATTTAATTAATGTAATTCATAAAATGAAAAAGCATTTTTAGAACCATCTAAAATACATGAATATAAATTAACATCAAAATATCATGAAATGCATAAAATAATAAATTTAAATGGAATTTTAATAAAAAATAACCGTAAAACAAAAAATAATTTTTAAGAATATTATGTTAAAAATTCATATAATCATCACTCCAAAAGTAATTATAATTGACCATGATCATGAAGTCACCAAATATAACTTATAATTAGTTTATTTTTTATTAAAATATGAATTTTATTAACAAGTCCCACTCTTGTATCCTAAAATATTTAGTATTCACTAGATGGGATTGTAGAGGTTGTACTATGATTCTATCTATATGACGGAGAACACAAAACAATTTTGAGAAAATAAAAATAATAATAACATGAAATGTTTCAAGAATTCATCTTGTGCACTAAAACCTCGCGGTAAACTTTCTAAAGTGAATACAATTTTCAAGAGTAGATACAAAACAAATTATAAGAGGGATAAAAAAAAATTAGTTAAATTAAAAAATATTGATAGAAGTGAGTGTCATCAACCATGTATTTTTATTATTGCAGTAAATATCTCTAATAGAATGTCAAGGTTATTCGATATCATATATTCAGATTACTTATTTTATAATGTGAAATTATTATAAGACATCCCATAATGGAAGTGTAACACAACTATATTGTAAATGTGGAGAATATTACAACCATATTCATGGAGGTATATATATGATAATTCTTCAATTTATATTAATTCTTGATCTAGAGAACTATTATTTAATAAAATTCATCAATAAAAACTTGATACATGTATGTTATCTTATTAATAAGTGGTTTTCAATTTAATTAATGGTCAATTATTATGTTGTTTATATGATTCGAATTCAGTAGTGTTTGGAATATGATAAAAATATTATATTTGTTAAACCATGAAAATGTATTCTATAATGTGGGAGTGAATTGGGTTATGAAAAATTATCCCAAACATTCATACCTTTGAAATTATTACATTCATCATAATAATGAGAACAAAATTTAAATATTGTATAAAAGAGGTCAATTGTTGAAATTTTATTTAAAATTATATGTTATATTTAAAATTCATCGAAGGTTAATATGACAAAAATATAATTTCTAGAAATTTATAGAGAGTGAATAAAATTGTATACCTTGTATGTTCAAATATATGTGGACCTATTACTATCCAAGGTTTAGAATGCCTTTGATACATTATTACCTTTATTGATGATTATGGAAGGGAATCTTATATATTTCATATAATAAAAATGTTGGAATCAATTGATAAATTTATAATGGTTAAAAAGTAAGAAAAAAATATCTATCAATATGTATCAAACCACTCCAATTATATCAAAATGGTGAATAATCAAGATAAAATTTTTATTTCTATAAAAAGGAGTATTGTAATACATTTTTATTCTTCTAGTTTTAGTTTGAGTTCTAGTGAATTTCATATTAAAATAGAATATTTTAAATGGTTTTTCACAGGTTTAATGTATATTGCATAAAAAACTAACAATTCATTATAATCATAATTTTTCATTTATAATTAATAATATACCAAGAAAAATATAAAATTAAATAACTATATAGGTTCAATTTGGGGGGTTAGTATTATTTTATGGTTAGGTGAGTAGTTACTTAGTGATGTAGGCTGTTCATTTATACTAGGAAATGTTGAACATAATGAATCAAAAAATACGAAGTTTTCACAATTCATTCTCATTAAATTCCAAAATAATCTTTCATTAATACTAAGGCATATTTGGGGAAATTTAGGTGCTATCTACCATATATAAAATGGATTTATTTAATTTTTTAGATGGATTTACATTAATTCTAATGTATGTAAATATTATTTTATACTTTTAATAGATCCCATTATTTATTTACACATAAAAAATCCATTCCATATATTTAGTTCATGAAGGGAATAGTTATCGAATTTAATATGATCACATATATTATATGGATTGATGTACTGTATTGAAATTAATATAAAAGAAACCAAATCCATGGAATTTTATTAGTATTATCTACAGTATGATGATTACATAATTTTATATAATTGTTTTTTATCAATTTCTATTTAAATGATACACAATTTATTAATTTAGGTGGAAATGTTAAATTTGATTTACTAAATAATTATTTAATTGAATTTAATTTTACAATTCACGGAATTGATTTTATAAGCATGGGTTTTCACAAAGTTCTAAAAATTATAGATTTTTTTGGAAATATGTTATTTTTTATTTTGAAAACACTTTTTTATTTAAAAATATATTGTTTATTAATAGTGATTTTAATGATGGAATTATTTGGAAAATATTTCCAATTGTTTTTGGAGTAGTTCAAACAATGAATAAAAAAATAATAAAAGTTCCAAAAAATACAACCAGAAGTTCGGAGATGACATATGTAGAAAGCATCATGGAAAAGACAATGAACTCTATTTGGTCAAATGAATGGGTGGATGATAATACATTATATGTGATATTATAGAAATATTTGAATGTGAAATTCTGTTTATTATCTTATGGTTCCTTTAAATTTAATGGTATGTTGTTATTTGGATATGATGTAGAAATATGATAATTTTGATGTTGATTTTATTATGACATGGGTAAACTAGGATGGAGTTACCCAATTATTCATAAAACTCTTTCATCTGTTTGATCATTTTATTTTTTTTAAATATATATTCTTTTCTTATGATAATTTAAAAAAAAAATTTATAACATATTTTGGTTTCCCTAAAGTGATAATAACTTAGACATATTTGGATTAATAATTTATGATAACTTTTTAGATTTCTTGGGAAATGATTAATGGGTAATGTTTAGTAACCCATTATATGCTTACATCAATGTGAATGTATAAATTTTATATTATAATTTAGAAAAAGATAATTCTCATTCTTCAATTTCCATAGACCATGGGAGCTTCTAAGATGGATCAATATGATGGTGTTTGAACATATACTACTATAGTTAAATTTGGTTTACCAATAAAAGTTATAGAAAACTTATTTATAACTAAATTTGGTTTACTATATTTTCTAATAGAATAATAAATTATGGAATTTATTAATAGATATTTTACGTATTATACGATAACATGAATTCTTCCCATGATAGGTTTGATGGATGTAATGTTCATGAATAATTATTAACATTGAAAGTGATGTAATTATACATGCATAATTTAGAAAAATAATTTTACTACATAAGATTGGTTTTTAGAAACTATTTCAATGAATAATGATATTAAAAGTAATTTCAATGTTTATATATAAAACAATATTTTAACATTACATGAATAATGTTTATAGAAACTTTTAATTGAGAATATGAGGCTGGAGGAATTAAAACATCTACATATATATAGATTAGAAGTTGAATTTTATTATGATATTTGATGTGAGTCATTTCAGAAACTCTTTTGATATATATTTTTATTATCTGTAATGAAAATGTATTATTAAACCGAACATTTATTTAATATTTTATGTCATTGTACAAATTCCACCACGAACAAATTTTTTCAAAAATAAGGATATGAGATCATAAGATGTGTTTTTGAGATCTTGGATTCTATGATTTGAGTTATATTATAAATTTTAAACTACGTGAACCATTATTTATAATTTAAGGTAAATAAATCCTTGAAATTTTATAATCAAAATCATATAATGCTTATTGTTGATGTTTGAGCTCAATAATTTTATGATTATTTAGAAATAAAGTATTAAATATTCAATTTCCTATAAACTAGAGTGTCTTCCAATATAGATTTTACTAATTATATAATAGAAGTATTGGATAGTAAATAATGGGGGATAAAAATTGAGGAAACGTTACATGGGGGCCTTATATTGGAATGGTTACAAAAAAATAGGCAATACTTTTATCTAATAAAACATAATGTATGTTTTTTGAAATTTCATGGACTAGAGAGTGACTATGATAAGTCTAGAGTAATTGTGTTATTTTAAATCGGTAATTCAAATTTTTATTTAGATATTATCTATAATGAAAATATCTAATCTCAAATATTTCAAATTTCATTGAAACAAGATGAGATAGAAGTTGCATATGAGTGGCTTATAATTCGAAGTTAGAAAAAAATAAGATTTCATGTTCTTATCAAGGAAGGGGACTCAACCCATCTAATATAATTCAATAATATCCTAGATATTGAAACAAATCACCCCAATAATTCATCCCTACATGCTCTAGGTTTTTTACTCACCATGAGTGTCTATGGTCCACATTGGATAACTATGCACTCTATATCAATACCATAAATAAAAACACATAACCAAAAATCATCCATAATAGATTCAATGTGTATACAAGATAAAAAATAAAGTACTAAATAAAAAATGAACAATATAGTCATAAAAACATTAACTCAATCAAATCATCCACTTGAATGAGATCATGCACAATAAATAAAATAATGAAATTCACCCTGAAGATCTAGTACCAAACTAGAGCCTCACATCGATCATATATCTAGTCCCAGTCACGCTACTCTAGCCTATCATTCTAAACAATTTGTGACCTGAAAGTTAAACAAAATGTTTTATTGTACACTATCATGCCTATGAAATGGATTAGAAATACATATCACTGGGGTCCCCCAAAGTGACCCCAATATACACCATCATTTTCATCCTTATGCGTGAGTAAAATTAAATATTATTCTAGGATAAAAAAGATTGAATGTCGAGTCATAATATCCTAACCAGGACACCAGGACACCCAAACCTTCCTTGATCAGCAAATTATACAATTACAAGTCACCTAATAGAAATAATATAAACCCATAACCTATAATTTTGGGTAGGTATTCATACCATGTCATGTGAATTACCCTCTAACTCATGGATAGGTCTATACCATACCCTAAGAAAATTGTACCATGGATGAACCTTCATCCCCTCTTGTAGGGATGGGTAATACAATCAAAACATTGACTAACAACCTCTCACTCTGGATTGTCTATTCCAACACCCTCGCACTCAAGGTGATTCCAAACATTATGTTCCATGTCACATTATATTGATTATCCCCATTCCATTAGGTTGGGTCTCCCAATCACAACCTTGATTAATACCCTCTTCATAAGGTTGATCCCTTCTATTACCCTCTCACTCTGGGCGAGGACTAATATCTAGTATCTTGACACATCACATCAACAAATCACCTCTCACTCATTGTGGAATCACAATTATATCCTAGACCAATACCCTCTCACTCAGGGTGGTCCATAATGAACCATACTCACTCAGGGAACTATCTAATATCTTGTAATATGACACATCAAACCAGACATAACCCTATAATTTATTATGGGGATCATAATCACGATCTGGATAAATTCCCACCCAGTCAATGTGATCCCTTACAGCACCCTCATAATCAGGGAGAGGCCAATCAATGAGTATCTCTATCACATATGGACATAATCTAGTCTTACAATAACTAGGGAAGCACACCCCACTAATTATCCACAATCCACTAACACCACACTAGGTGAACCTCTAGGTGATATCCCACTATACTTCTCATCATCCGAAACCCATTCCCATTCACATAGAGAAAAAATCATCAAACCCATTGTCATGCACCATCTACCCATAAACCCTCACTCTAAGAATATTAACCAAAATCAATATGTATTCTTTGATAGTGACCTATATCTATCAATACATGGTGATCATAGTTTTTATAGGCCCTCACCTCAATAATATGGTGAATTTACGACTCTAGTATCCACATCATAAACCTTTCACACTTACCAAGGATTATCTATGTTGACTCAAACTAACCCCCATGGAAACCCCACGCCAATCCATGAAATAAATTCCCACAAACCTCACATGGGTCCCATGTCACATCTCTCGTAGGGTATTTTTCAATTATATCCTTCTAAAGAATCCATCCCAATCAGGGCAATCTATTACATAGAGGGATTAACCCACTCACAACCTATATGGAGGATACTACCTACCGTATTGGGTGTGCTCCAAAAAATTATGAGAAACATACGACCATCTAACATGTCATCGATAGGCCTAATCCCCTAATTCCTTTTCTACTAGACCTAGTAGGTAAATACATTGATACTCATAACTCATATAATCTCCACTACTCATCCTAGATCTCTCATATGGTAAACTTTTACCCCCATGGAAACATAGTGAACAAGCTCTCTCAATTCCATCAACATGTGTTAGAGGACTCCCTATGGACCTAAGAGGATCTAATCTATATATTTTATTATCTATGTTTCTATGGACCCCTTACCATTTTACACAAATCCATATTTTCATGGTGGTATTCAAAATCAAGGAAATCAAGAAAATTGTTAAGTATAACACAGGTAGTATACCTTATACATGGCCTTTACCTCTTCATCCATGCTCCCTTATTATTCTTCTAGCCAACGCTAAGCCATACTGTGCACCTAATGTGCATTAAAACCTTATATGAGGACATAAAATCCCATTAAATTAATTATAAATTATTATAATTAGTTAAATAATTTAAAACCTTGTGGAATTATGCTCAAAAATTACTAGACCATTATTTTATAAGAAAACCATGAGCAAATACCTAGAGAAAGTCAATTGTTCGACTATATAATTCATACAAAAAATTACTCATCATGTGATTCCCAATCGATAGTCAACTTAGAAAATTTTTCTTAAACACTTGAAAAATACATTGGGAGATATAGCTCTAACAAAAAAATCATGATATAAACATCCCCTTCAAAGGAGTCCCCTATACACTACACACAAAACCACCATGCGTGTAATAAATGTGGTTATAACCACATCATGGGAGAATGTCAAGGACCTATATTCTGTCCTTCAACGATGGAGATGATCTATGTTGCTCAAAACTAAGGGCTGAACCAGTACCAACATTACCAGAACCCTGCAGGGCATGATCACTTGAACCGAGGCTGGGGCCAACAGCAGTAGAATCCTCTACCCCTGAAACTGCCTGGCTATAGTCAGCCCCAGTATCAGAACTAGTACCCAAGGTAACAACATCCCCAGAAGGGCTCTTTCCAGCAGCAAGGGTATCAAAACACTCACCCGTAGCATCTGAGGCAGCCACCACCTCCACCAACTTCACAACCACCTTAGCAAGAGAACACCTCAATGTTAGAGGATCTCATTAAAAAATTTATATCTACTACTGATATTGGATTGCGGAATAAGGAGGCTTCCATTCAAGGCATTGAGAACCAATTTTACTAGAAAGAAAACCAACTCTTGGGAAGGTATCCTGGTACACTACCAGTTAACACGGAGAAGAACTTAAGGGAGGAGTCCCATGTTGTCACACTATGGATTGGAAAAGATCTACAACAGAAGGTAATAGAACAGCTAGGTGCACCTCGACCCCCTGCTGATGATGAAGGTATAGTTAAAAACCCCTCCTCATCCAATGTCCCACCAAAATAGGCTTCATAGGCTAATGGAAAAGTTGTTTTCAAACCCTTCATTCCTACCTTAGAATTATTGGAGAGGATGAAGCAGAGAAAGATAGACCACCAGCTTGGAAAATTCATGGAAGTGTTCAGGAAGCTGCACATCAAAATTCCATTTTTAGAGGCACAGATAAAAATTCCAACGTATACAAAATTCATGAAGGATATATTCTCAAACAAAATATGGAGGATCTAGGAACCATTTCCCTGACCATGGAGTGATAAGTAGTCGTACAATATTTGATAACTCCCAATATCTAGGATCTGTGTAGCTTCACTATCCCATGCACTATTGGAACATGTGAGTTTGGGAATTCCCTCTATAACTTAGGGGCTAGAGTCAACCTCATGCCCCTCAGAGTTTTGATGAAGCTAATGCTCAACGATTTTAATCCTACCAAAGTATCCCATAAACTTGCTAAATGATCTGTAAAATATCCAAAGGCCTACTGGAGGACATTCTAGTCATGGTGGGTAGGATAATCCTCCCTGAAGATTTCATAATCCTTGATATGGAGGTAGATAAATAGGTCCCTCTCATTCTAGGAAGGCCTTTCCTAGCCACTGGTAAGGTATTGATTGACGTACACCCAAGGGGCCAGATTTTCATAGTGGGAGACGAAATAGTCTCCTAAAATGTCCTAAAATATGTCAAGAAATCTTTATTATCAGAGCATGAGGGATTCTATACAGTGACCACCGTGGATGATCACCTGAGTTGAAAAGGAGACGATCCGGTATGTTCTTTCCCCTTAGATGACTTGGTTTTTTAGATATTATATTTGATGAAGCACCTGAGGACATCCAATTACTATTAGGCCAGGGCAGCCACTACTGTAAGAATACTGCTATTCCCAACATTCTAGAGCAGGAAGAGGAGCAATCACTTGTACCTTTGATTATAAAAAATCCTGCACTAAAACTGAAGCCTCTCCCATCTTCTCCGATGTACAGGTATTTGAGAGACCATCAGACATTTCCCGTCATACATAGTGCAACACTATCAAAGGAGTAGGAGGATGCGCTTCTACAGGTTTTGAAATAGTAGAAGCACACTATTGGGAAGACAGTTGCATATTTGAAGGGCATCATCCCTAACATTTACACCCAGAAGGTGCTTTTTGAAGAAGGAGTGAAGCAATATCTACAACCACATCGATTCCACCCCCCCCCCCCCCCCCCATGAAGGAGGTTGTAAAGAAAGAGTAAATAAAGTTGTCGGATGCATACATAATATACCTAATCTCAGATAGTCTGTGGGTGAGTCCCCTATAAGTGGTACCCAAAACAGGGTTATCACTGTGATATCAAATGATAAGAATGAGATAATCCCCATACACACTATCATGAGATGGAGAGTATGTCTGGATTATAGAAATCTGAATGACAACACGAGAAAGGATTACTTCCCCCCGCCCTTCAAGGATCAGATGCTAGAGCGACTAGCTGGTCAAAAGTTTTATTGCTTCCTCGACAGCTATTTCGGCTACAATCAGATTTCTATTGCTCCCAGGGATCATGATATGATCATTTTTACATGCCCTTATTGTATGTTCGCTTACCGAAGGATGTACTTTGTCATGTGAAATGATCCCACCACCTTCTAGAAATGCACGATGGTTAACTTTCATGACCCAGCGGAACATATCCTAGAGGTATTAATGGATGATTTTTCTATTTATGAAAAATAATTCACCACTTTCTTATGGAACCTGGAGCTGGTTCTGGAATGATGTGATAACACTAACCTTGTTTTGAACTGGTAAAAGTGTCATATTATTTATCCACATAATCTCAGCGAAGGGAATAGAGGTGGATCCAACAAATATAGAATTCACATCACGACTTCCTATTCTGACTTACTTCAGAGCCATCCACATTATCTTGGGGTATGAAGGTTTCGACAGGTAGTTTTTCTGCAACTTCTGGATGATAGCTCACCCCCGCAGCAACCTTCTAACCAAGGATACCATTTTTGAGTTTGATGATCCATGCACCACAGCTTTTGAGAACCTAAAACAGCACCTGGTGGAAGCTCCAATGACGATTTCTCCCAACTGTGAGGAATAATTTGAAGTGATGTGCGATTCCAGTGACTACATAGTGGGTGAAGTCTTGGGATAGTGGATTGAACAAATTTTTTGACCCATATATTATTTTAACAGGACACTCAACAAGGCACATATGATCAACACTACCACAAAAAAAGATGTTGGAAGAGATCTTTGCTTTTGATAGGTTCTGTTCTTACTTAGTGTTATCTAATGTTATATTTTATATTGAACATGCATCACTCAAGTGATTTCTAAACAAAAAGGATGTGAAGCTTTGAATAATGTGATGGGTACTCCTCCTACAAGAATTTGATCTGAAGTTCCGATAAAAAAAGAGAGTGAGAATGTTGTTGCTGATCATCTCACCCACATGGTGCTTCCACATTTGGAGAAGAAGGAAGATCGAGAGATCATGGTGGATTTCCCTGATGAGAACCTTTTTTCAGTCAAATAATCACATAAACCCTAGTATGTTTATATTGCTAATTTTTTGTTTACAAGTGCCATCAACCCCGACCTCTCCTTCCATCTGTGGAAGAGGTTTCTCTCTGATGTTAAGAGGTTCTTCTAGGACTATACCCTACTGATCAGATCATGTGGGGATGGGGTGATCCAACATCGTACCATAGAAACTAAATTTATGGAGTCCTGGTATTCTTTCATGCCTCGCCAGAAGGGGGATATCAGGGCTAGACCTTACTATAGCAAACATCATGTAGTCTGGGTTTTTCTGGCCCACCATTCATAGAGATGCCTGAACCTTTGTTTCTAAATGTGATTGATGATAATGAATAGGTAATGTGGGGCATAGAACTAATATACCCCAACACCCTATATTGGAGGTCAAGATCTTCGATGTCTAGGGAATAGATTGTATGGGCCCATTCCCCCATCATTCGGGAATAGTTACATCCCAGTCTGCGTCTACTACATCTTTAAGTGGGTAGAAGCCACTTCTATAGCACATGACATGGCCAAGGTGGTTGTGGGATTTTTAAAGAAACACATTTTTTTGCAGTTTCTCCATACCCCATTCACTGATCGGTGATAGAGGGACCCACTTCGACAACACAATGATGAACGAAGTACTATCTAAGTACGCCGTGAAGCATTATATGGCAATGCCATATCATCCCCAAATTAGTGGAAATGTTGAGCTCTCCAACCATGATCTCATGCATATTCTGTAGAAAAACAGTGAACAATTCAACAAAATACTTTTCCAAGATGCTAGATAATGTTTTCTGGGCATATCAGACCACATTCAAGATGCCACTAGAGATTTCATCATTCCGCCTCATCTATGGAAATCCATTCCATCGGCCAGTAGAGTTGTAGAAAAAAGCCTTCTGGGATATCAAGGGCATGAATTTTGATTCGAATGCAGCTGAAGAAAATCTTATGATTCAAATGTCAGAACATGATGAAATCTGATTAGAGGAGTATGAGAATGTCAAATTATACAAGGAGAATATGAGAGCAATCCACGACATGATGGTTTCATGAAAATATTCCAAACCTGGTGATAAGGTAGTCCTTTTTAACTCTCACCTTTGATTATTTCTAGGAATGCATTATTCAATATGGTTGGGACCACTCCGAGTCATATGAGTATTCTATCATGGACCGGTGGAAATTTCTGGAGAGGATGGTCAATCGTTCAATGTGAATAGACATTGGCTAAAGACTTACCATTACATAGAAGATATGGCGGGAACACTCTCCACCATACATCTCAGGTAAGAAGAGGTAAGTCGGTCATGCCAAAGACCTAAAAAATATTGCATCATAGGAGGCAACACAACGGAGACATGCTGTATACCACCTATATACATAGTGTGTACTGATTCCTTCTCGTTTAAATTCTTATTATTACAAATATATATTAACTAAGTAATAAACATGGATGACGCTAGTGTCGATGGTATGGTCACTGGATTTTATCCGAACTATCACCGGTTTGAATCCATCCCTACCTACTTTCGGCACGGGGTTCATCCTTTTTCATAGTCATGTTCACTTACATAGAATTTGTGGTATTTTTCATAATATATATAAATTTTCTAATATATAAGAAAACCCATGATGGGGATTGACCGATTGGCCATGGACGTAACCTAGTTCCAAAAGTCCCCAGTTTGAATCCTGAAAATCATCTCATTTCCATCATTTATCCTTTTAATAAAACCACATTTTGTGTATTTTAATATATGTCATGTGCGCCATGCTTTCATTAACCACTAAAAAGGTTTTCTAAATAAAGGAATTCATGTGGGTGAAGTGGGTAGATTGGAAGAGTCTAAGCCATGGATCCAAAAGACCTGGGTTCGAACTCGGATAATCTCCCTACTTCTTCCATTTTTTTCAAATTAAATACAAGACTCCATGATTTTCTTCCTTCCATGTAGTATTGTCCATATAAATTAAATATACATAATTCATTAACATGAGGAGTGGTACAACATTTTCTCTGGTTGTTGAGGGATTCCATTCATAATGGTCGATCGTCGATTTCAACCTCGCCCCATGCACCGAACCAAATGTTGTACTTCACCTTTTCCATTTTTAAAACACACAACGTGTATTTTTTAATACATTAAATGTATAGCATTTTTTTTGGTAAATTACACATATATATATATATCATTTATTTTAATTAGATTAATTATTACATAATCTATTATAATTATTATATTGTATATTGTTTTAAAAAGACTACATAGAATGTTTTCTAGAGTACACGCTGTGTACTCTGGCTATAAAAGCCAGAAACCCTACACAGGCACACCCCGTGTCGCGCGGTGCCCCCCTAATAGTTTTCTTCTCACAGATGCTGCATGACCTTCCTCCTCAAATCTGCCATTTTCTTCTGTTTTTCAGTTTGATTTCTTCTACATTATGAACCCCACATCCGGATACGGACGATGGAGAACCTATGTGTGGTAAGCATCATGCCTCCTCTACTGAGGGTGAGAGGCCCACTTTTCACTGGATATGACTCTGACCCGCGATGACACCAACTCTAGACTTACTGGTGTACCATCCTCACATGATGGCCATCCTTCCACCACACACCGCCTCGACATATATTGTTCTAAGTACCATACCTCCACTACCCCACACAGAGAATCTGTGAACAATAATATCTTCACCACCAGCCACCACACCTCCTAATTCCTCTTCATTTGCAGTTGATCCCTCATCTGCCGCAATGTCCAGTGGGCCTTCATTTTCTGTGGCTGATCCGTCACCAGAGCCAACTCTTTTTGTTGTACCACCTAGACCGGGCCCCATGGGTATCCCATTTCCTTTCATGGTGTTCCTGGTTACAGACCTATCACATGACAGAGTGCGGTGCTTCCCTCACTGCTAAATCCCATTGAGTTGTCATTTTCTCGATAGTAGTGTAGCTCTGTTGCTGGGTATCAGGGGAGAGTTGGGTGATCTCCTCAGGCACACACCATTACTCACGATCTACTAGGTTAGCACTCCTATTTTCTGATATTAATTTTTTGAGTCTGCTACTTTCTTCGAGTTCGATGGGACTAAGTACTTGGAGAAACCTAGTGACACAGTCCCGGTGGTCTTATTTCGGCTAGGCCGTTAACTATTCTCGCTTACTCTGAAAGAGTTTGGTTGAGGGTGCAGTTTCTATCATCATCCAGTCTGCCACCCCTGGGCTCCACCCTTACCCACCTGATCATTCTGCGATCAATTCCATGTTGCAGGATATTGATGGCCTCGACCACCGCTAAACCCCTTCTTCCTAGAAGAGTACCCTTATCACTGACCAGATCCTCTGCTTCACCCACCAGTGGTTTAGTGCCATCATATTTCCCCAAAAAGAGGATATGGTGGTTGTGACCAGTCATGACATGGAGCTCCTCACCTGTGTCATCTAGCACGACTACCCGGACCTCTTATACCTTGTCACCTCTTACTTCTTATCTATGTTCATCGGCCATTAGGGAAACCTGAACTGTGGGTTCTACACCACGGGCTTTCCCACCACTTCAAAATTGATCCTTCCCTTCTCCAAGAGAAGTTATGTCCCCCATTAGATGTACATTCCCATGTTTATTTGCATGGTATTGGTCCGGAAGTAAGGGAACTTACATCCATGCCCATTCATCACCCCCACCCTTACCACACATCATGCCCCTACCGATGCACCAACACCTCCTTCACCACCACTTCTAGCTTCCTCACCATTCCCTTATTCATTTACCATTACCCCTTATGGACCTCCCCTACCCCTTCCCATTATGAACCCTCGGCAGACCTCCCTATCCCCATCATCCTTGATGGGATCGACCACCGTCTCGCTCATCAGGAGCATTAGAAGGCTGCTTTTCTTTAGCGAAAGACAACCTCTGATCATTTCTTGGACTGCATTGAGGGGATGGTGGAGCTACTACTGTAGCATCTGTTGATTTATATTCTACTAGAAGTTCCTTCTCCTAACACACCTCCAGCTTCCCTCGTACCCACCTTCTGGTGGTTTCGTGGCTAGGGACTCCATAATCATCTTCACAATAGGTACTAGCCCAACTCCTCTTCCAGAGATCACTGTCATAGACACCCCTTCACTGACATCCCTACCAATGGCCGAGGTCTCTCTCCCTCCTGCTACTACATCTGTTGGTTTCTCCCTCCTGTACTAGACACTACATCCCCAGAGGCTACACCGTGATTGTGGCCTTTGAGTTTTCTTCTCTATATATCTTTTTTCCATTTCTATGCTTTGGTAATGTGCTTTCTTGATGTTTTCTTTTCCATCAACAGTCATAAGTACTCTAGAGTGACTTTTTGGACGTCTTGAATTATTCGCATGGCCTTCTTCTCTGACATGAGGGGAGTATTATTTCGGTTTTCACAGTATTTTATGTTTCCACTTATTCGTGCCCTTAATGGATCATGTGCAGTATTATGTATGGGAGAGCATCTATCCACCACCCTATTCTTTTCCCTTTACAGTCATCTAGGAAACATCATTTTTGGAAGATATATTTGAAAAAGTGATGAAATTTTTATTAGTCATATTTATAAATAATAAAGCTAAAAGTGGGAAATTTTTAAAGGTTGCATGCTTATTTTGATTATTAAGTGTTTTAAAATGATTACTGATATAGTTTAAATTACAACGTGTAATCTTTGTATAAGTACATTGATTAGGCTTATCATTTATACGCATGTCACGACCTAATTGTCCCTTTATTTTTTCCCACTTCTGAGAGGTATTCTAAACCCTTCATCGTATTCTTTCTAATACCCTCTTTCATGATAGGTTCGTAGGATATACATGACTACCATAATTTGTATGCTTTCTTTTCGAAACATGAAGAATTTTTGAATTATACTAAAATGATTGAGGAATTATATTGTTTCAACCCCTTTTATCAAGAGACATGACGTACATATAATCTTCATGAAGCCCCTAGAAACCATGAAAAACCTTGATAGGAATCCATTTTAAAAGCATAATTCCCTTCATACCCAAATTCTTTTTAACTTTTCATTATTATTCACTTGATCCTTAAAGATGGAATTGTCAGTACATGGTACATTTTTTTGAATCTTCATAAAATTAAGTGTGGGGGAGAGCCTCTTGTTCATTTGGGGTAGAAAGTCATCCAAAATCCTATTTGTGGAATTTTTATGTGGCCCCATTTGTTTATAAAAATGATCCAGACAAGGGGAACTTATATTCACATGATTATTTGTGAACCCTAAATAACTAAGGGTGATGGCGGTGATGAGAGCATTTGACAGAGCTTGTTGAGGATTCTATTACATTGAGAAATATTTTGAATGTCATGTAGTGTTATTTAAGGAATTTATCCTCTCTTTTCAATCCTTAGAGTATGTTTTTCACATCTCTACCTACCATCCCTTAGCCACAGAGACATCTCAACCTTATTTAAAAGCCCTCATGATTTTTGTAATTCAATTTTATAATGTTGAAAACTAGAATTCATGAAAATATATGGATTGAATGTATATAACATTGCGTGAGATTAAATTTGATTTAAAATATATTGAGTGTTGAGTGTGTTATTTCCTGGGGAGATAGATCATCAAGTGGCTTGTTTATTTTTACAATGTTGAAAAATATGTTCAAAGGAGGATGAATGTAGTTAATTTAATTGAATATGAGAAATTATTATAATATCATATGAATTAAAACTGTTTTATACCTTTTCATAATTTTCTCCTGTGAGTATATCATTTACACTTATGATTAATTGAATTCATTCCTTTAAAAATATTGTCTCTTTTAAGTATATGTTTAGATTTTCTCTAGGGAAAGCAAATGACTATGTGTGGGGAGTTTGATGCTCCTGATTTGTGTATAAATTTCCACATACTTATTTGGAGATAAGAACATGTTTTCAGAAAATAACTACTACTTAGTGGACAAATACTTGGATTTATGTGATCTTTTTCATTTTCTAGTGATTTCGGCCCAAACACACAAAATGGGGGAAAAAGTGAAAAATTTCAAACTACATGGATTTTACATATATACATGTTTTGTATATTTAGAATCAGACATGAATCGACTGGACAAGTACACGCCCATGTCACCAGATCAGAGGCAGAATTCCATGTGTAGAAGCGCCACACACCATACACAGGCTTCTAAATGCGGTTGGTGGAATTTTCAAGAGGCCACACGCCTTGTGAGGTGGTGCCACATGTTGTGTTTCCTCGACCAACTAGAAATCGATGCCACGAAAGTCGTGGGTGGTGTATCTGGATACCTACCAATGAAAAACAAGGAAAAAAGCATGTTGAAAAAACTACACGGCGTGTACTTTTGATACATGCCGTGTAATTTTTTTTCTATAAATAGAGGCCTTGGCCTCCAGTTTGAGAGGCATTAGTTAAGATCCAATGGAAAGAGGTTCTGCTTCCCTACTATCGTGATACCGTCATTCCACTACTCCACCATTCCACCAATTTCATAATAACTCACCTCTTCTCGATGATTTTGGGATGACCATATCAGGTATCAAGGGTTCAGTTGTCCTATTTTCATCTATGTGTAAGTAAACACCCAGTTTTTTGTGGCTGTGGGTGATTAAAGAGTTGTAATTTGGATTAGTTTTTATTATTGAGTTTTCTCTGTTTAAATCTTTTAATTATTATTCAGTCATTTATTTTTATCACTGAAAATTTAAAGCCATACCAAGGGAATATTTTTCAGGTACTCAAAAAAAGAATAACGTTGAATACCTTTATGATCATCTTATGTATTCACCAACTCACAAATGGACTAATCTAAATAATTAACTATGAAACATTGATTATGAGACCAAGGAGTCAGTTTCCTCGGTTCCATACATAGTTTACCAGAACAAGGGAACCTTTTCAAAATTGAAATACAGAGTATTGGGTTATCATGTACAACACAACTTCATAAGAAAACTGATTTTATAAAAAACCTCTTAAAAATCCACAACCCCGATGCATTTCCCTCCAAACTATTACCAAAACCAAATTTATGTGTTTTTTCTTTTTCGTTTAAGTAATTTTCTATGAAATTAAAATCCAATTATCTTTTCATCAAAACATTAATAATCATCTCTAAATTAAGTAAACTTAATTGAATCAAAGTTCAGAGTAGATAACAAAGATAAAAATAACTTATTTTCCCTCTTGATCACCCCCTTACTGGTACTATACATGTTAGGGTAATACAATTTGGGTCACTGATAACATACATTCAGTAAAAAGACTTCCATTTTCCAATTTCTACTAAGAAGGAGGCCTATAGTTCCATACAATATATTTATCAAGAATCAATGTTAAAATAATTTTGGATTTTAACAAGTTAGGATAAATATAATTCATGTTTTGTGGTTTAATAAGTATTTAAATTTGGTTGATTAATTTTGTTTTATAATAAGTTATTTGATAAAATATTTAATAAAATAATATTTATTATTTATTTGTAGTATTTGAAAAATATAACATTTATTATATTTATTTATGAATAATAAAGTGATATTTATTTATTAGATAAACATTAATTATTCATGGTTCACTAAATGTCAAGGAGGATAAAAACACTGAGTTTAATGGCCTCATAAGAAATAATATAAATGATATCGTGTTTTACATATGTGATTCATAAGTCTATTTAGTAAAATTTATATAATTATTAAGAGATGATGTTCACTGAAAATATGGAATTAGAAAGGGGGTTTACATTTAAATAAGAAAACCAAAAAATTCCCCTATATGTATGTAGTTATAGATATTTTCTATATAAGATTTAATTTTAAAAATGGATAGATAGAATCTATATAAATCAATATTGGGAGTTACAAAGATATAAGATGTGTCCAATCATCCTACTATATCAATCCATTAAGAGATTACTAATAATGTTTCATCCTTAAAAAGGATTCTATTGTGATAAACCATGAATGATACAGGAAATCATGATCAACTATGATAGAACTCGATGATTCTACAAAAAGATAATAGATTTTAATTCAAGTGTGTATCACCATTAGAGGTAATATTTACTTGGATCTTGTGAATCAATTATGATACATTGAGATTGGGTCATCCAGATCATCAATGAATAAATATTTACATGTTCAGGTAATTATATATATTTTTATAAATCAATTATAAATTTCACGTCACGGTCCTCATCTTCTAGTTTATAAATGTAGAAAATTAAACTAATATATGAATTAAATATAATAGTTGTGATTTAATTCATCATGTATAACTTGGATCAATCATAAATTAAGACTAAAAACTAAGATTTCCATGCCCATCAGGAACTATCACTGTTCTTATAACATACATGTCATTCCACACATCCAATTATATGACCACATAGAACATTGACCTCTAACTATAAAAATTTACAAATTGAAAACCTATAATAACTATATCTACCACATGAAAAAGATTATAACTAACATCATTTATCCTCTACCCATACCTAAGGTTGTAGATGAAAAATATCATCATCGAATAATCCTAAAGGTGTGATCATTTATAAAGACCCACATGAGCCCCATGGCCTACCTTATATACTCTAGGGACTAAGGGGTACTTAAAATCATTATTCCAACTTCACTATATTTATTTCATCTTTTTGGAACCTATAAAAGTCTCATATTACTCGTCCATATTCTAATCCAAAACATTGTTACAAAATGATCACAAAATTTAACCAATATGTACCTATCATTACACATTAGGTCCTTTTCTAGAAAAGGATATCTAATATTTACTCCCCACTATCCAAGGTAGATATTTCTTCTGAAAAAAATCTCACAGGTTCTTACTACAATTCATCATGATCAAATCTGACCTAAATTGGGTATACATGCTTTTATCAATTAATTACCAAAATTAATCTGTGCTCCTATGAGATGCATCTATAAAAAACAATGCTCAACCATTTATTTGACTATATATAACCCCCTTAAATAACACCTGGAATCTAAAATAGAGCACATATTCCTAGAATCTGAAAATTTTTCACATTTTATTCTCCATGAAAAGTACAGTATCATCTCCCCCTTGGGAATTCAACCTTTTTCTAGATAGAAGCCATATCCTAGTATTTACATTCCTCAAAATTTGATAGTCTTCATTTGGAATTGATTCAATTTGCGGGGATTAAATTTTTCATTAAAAATATTTACAAACAAAATTTATATGAATTAAATTAGGAATAAAATAAATTATTGGGGAAAATTAAGGTCAAATACTCTAATTAATACTTATTGGGATCCCCTAAAAATGTTGGGTATGAACCCTTAATTGAACTAGTTTGAGTGCCCTTATCTGGGGTGGAATTATATATATACCACTATAATAATTAGTGTCACCAAAACACTCAGGAATTAAGTGAAACAATGTACTTATCAGAGAAACCATTGTACACCCTTCAAAATTAATTTCACTCTGTTCACTCCCAAAAGGCTAGGAAACATGTGTGAATTTTGCACATAATTAAGACCCTCAAGTTATAAGCATAATAGATCAATATATAGATGATAAAAAGTAATAATCAAAGAATATTAATAATATAAGAACACACATAGGTGATTAAATAATAAAAACCTATGGTAATGTGATGAAAAACTGTGTTGTTCTACCCAACTCATTACTTTCAGGTGGTCTTAATTAAATTAAATCCCAACACCACTATTAGTAATGTGGATATATGAGGTTGAGTCATAGGGGTACTATGTAATTTTATGATATGACCACCTTGTAAATTATTTTATTTTTTAATTATTTAATTTATAATTATTCAAAACTTATGTTAAAAAAATTAAAGACTTTAAATTAAGGCCATTAAAAATTAAAAATTATAAAATGTGTATTTCTTATTTTATAATATAGATACATAGTGGTTATATATTTTGATTTATATTAATAAAATTATGTTTATCATCAAGTTTCATACAATTTACTATTAAATGTTAAATTTTAATTGAAAATTTTAATTATTTAATTATTTTAGTAAATAATAATTACATTATTTGAAATCCAATTTCATTGCCCAATAATTAATTATATAAAATGTTATAAGAGAAAACCATAATGTAAAAAATTAAACTCCAGTAATGATTTTGGAAAATTTCATTGAATTCCACAAGAATATTTCTAATTTTAGTGTTTTGGAATCAATATACCGTAAATATTAAATGGATTATTTTTTTTGTGATTGATTTATAAAAATGATCATATTAATTAAATGATCAAAAAATGAAAATACAATCAAAATAGAGGATTTCCATCATCTTCAAGTACCTCATAAAAATGGGTATTTAGTTCACATTAGGGAAATGATTATTTCAACAGTGATCTTATAGTAATACATGACATGATAAAGAAGAATAAGAAGATAATAGAAGGAACATTAAGATTTTTTCCCTTCCTTGGTTAATTTTCTGATCTCCCAAAGCCAAAACTTATCCCATGGATGGGTTTACTCTACTAAATTAGTCTAAATATTATTAATTATGTGATACCTATATCCACTTTAGGATTAATATTCCAAATAATAGGTTAAAAGTGGTTAAATGGAATATTTGTGGTACTTGGTATGAATAACAGTTAGGTTTCATTGATTGTGTATCTATGACACTAACCCTACATGGGTTCAAGATTCTAAAATTATTATGTATGAATCATTTATATGGTTATGTTAACTATTTAAGATACTATTTTTGGCTACTATTTTTTTCAAATCAGTCATTCATGATATCTACATTCTATTTTGTGATTTCTTAGAGAGCAATGCTAACCACACACCATTTTAAATTATTTGATTTTCCACCACTTATCCCTAAATCACCGAAAAAAATAATATACCAAAAATTACTTTGATGTGGTCTTGGTATTCCCCTATAAAGGATAAGTAATAAACAAAAAACATAATAATTTCTCTCATTGATCCATTTTCAATTTAAATTAAAAAACAAAAGAGTATATACCAATCATGTATCAATCTCCCCTAGAAATAGCCATTTTCATTTCATTAAGAAATCATGGTAAATCATTTTACAGTGATTAAAAATACATGAATAAAAATAAAAAATAATATTAAATAAAATAACCATGATCTTGAATAAAATATCATTGAATGTTATACTTATATCATTCACTACTGATCATTTTCCAAAACTAGGAAGGTATGTTGATACAAGATAATTTTTCAAAATTAAAAACTTAAATAATTATTTATATAATCATTAAATCCATATTTTTATTTTATAAAATTCCTCCATATACAAATTTAAATTCTCACACACCCAGGTAATAATTAAAAAGAGTTTTCCAATCTCAAAAGGTGGGTTAAACATTTTATAGGTTACACAATATCATTGAGTTGTGCTATTAAATCATAACAATGAGTAATCATAATATAGGGACATATTGTTTTAATTTATCATATTTTTTTATTAATTTAATATATTAATAATATATTTTTTCCAATTTTTTCCAAATGAATCACCTTGATTAATTATTAAATAAAATCAAGATTTTATGAAATTAAGATGATGTAATAGTCACCTGTGTGATGTCATAAAATTAAAATAACAATGTACCAAAAAACATCATTAGGACCTTCACATTACTAGTTTTCCAAATTTAGAAAAATCTATCATAATGTTATATTTAAATTAAATGTTTTATGATAAAATTTTGGATGTTTTTCCCTGAATTTTTTAAAACTAGCACACAAAAATGAACTATTTATAAATCCATACATTTATAGAACATCAAAAGGATTTAACTATGAACCTTATCAATTATCCAATATAAATTATTTAGTGGTTTAAATAGTCTGTAAATGATCTCTAAAAGAATATCTCATCATATGTAAGGTTAAGGGTTTGAGATTAAATGTAGTGAAGGGGTGACCTCTCTCACTTTAAAGATATATCTTGGTTCACCATAGTCCTGATAATGTGTAATAGTATAGGAATTTTGAAATAAGTATTGGGAGTGGGGAATAAATTAATGAATTTATGTTTAATGTTTGTAGAAAAAACTCACCTAGGTATATTTTAGTGGAACTAAAGAAATGTGATTTGTGAGATCCCTCCAGAAAAAATAGTGTGTTCCAAGTGGTTCAAGATCCCAAACATATAGTAAAATATATAAATACATGAAAAAATATGAAATGATGTTATAGAAATTTCTAAGAGAGAAATTCTAGAGGCACATAATCACATAATGTACAATAATGAAATGAATAAAACTCGGAAATTTATAAAATAAAGTATAATAGAGAAATTAGTTAGATAGATATGTAACTATTTCATAAAATCAATAATGGAAAACCAAAAAAATCATATTAAGAGTGAAAATCCTAGATTGTGGGTGGGAATATCCAAAATGGGTCACTAAAATAATCCAAAGCCTCCATATCCCAGGAAGTTTATCTATTGTCATCAACACTCATTAAAAATGAAATAAGAACTACCATTGGTTCTTCCGGAGGTAGATGATATACTACCTAAATGAAAGGATGTTATTTAATCCCTTAATATTTTCAATATCTAACATTTATATCCCAACTATGATGATTTAGTGAGTATAAAGGCCAATTTTGGATATCCTAGTGTGTGTATTGGTGTAGTACATGGGAAAAATTATATTAGAGGTTTGATAATATAACAATTCCAAATTACTCCAAGAAAAGTCTTGTATTCTCCATATACTGTTCATAATGGGTGTATTGTTCTTATATAACAGAAAGGTTAAATTTAGTGGAGTTAATGGGTTGGGAAGTGTTAGTTATTATTGAAACGGATGAGAAATAAGGGAATCACCTTTAAAATTAGGCTTCTGTATCAATAAATTGGGGTGGTGTTCCACTTTATTCCCCTCAAAAAATCTAAACCTATTCATCATCATCCTCGTATTTAGCTTTATCATCATCATTAAAGGTGAATTGATGCACCTCAAATTCTTTATATCCCACCTAAAAATAGAAATTATTTTATGGAATGCAAGGGATTTCATATTCGTAGCAGTATACAACAAAAACGTGAATATCAAGAAAGGATAATCGAATATGATATGGATAAATAATTTAAGGTAATTACATTATCCCCCACAATTATGTAACCCACATAATCTATTTAAATTTTTTTACATTATGGAAATTTTTTCACCAAATATAATAATGGATTCATTATAAATTTGAAAATAAAAAACAAATACAAGTGAAACCCCACAACCATCTATATAAATCCCAATTTCAATGTCAATTACTAGTTGAAAATTTCACTACTATAGAAATGTTTTTTCAGAATTATTGGAGGAATTTAAGTGTTTAGTATTGAGATTATTTTTTGTAAGAAAGGACTCATGTATATAGTGGTTTGGCTAGTGGGATTTAAGCTATAATCATAGAAATGTTTGGATGTTAAGTGTACCATGGTTATCAGATAAGGTTTGTGTTCCTTTCACATTTTAAAATTACCTAACCAATATATAAATTACAAAATACAAAGAAAACTTAATTAGTATTAATGGAGAGTAAATGTGTAGTATATTGTTTGGAAAGATGAAATAAATTTTTTAAACTACATTTTCGTGGATTTATTTTGGTTATTAGTTTGTAGACATGAATGGAAAAAAATTAAAAGAGGTAGATATGTTGTGAGAATGATGGTTATGAAAAGATAAAAATGGGGAACCGTTGTTTTTTTGAATAATGAAACCCTATAATAGAGATTAGATGTGTAATGGAATAAGAAATTACTTGGAATGTATTAGAAGAGCAATGATCCATCACAAACATGTTTTTTTAATTTAACATGTTCCCCTAATGATTTCAAACCAAAAAAGACAATGAGTATTTAATTCTATGGAATATATAGATTCATGGAACTTTATTCTCCACTGTCATGCAACTCAAGAAGTTAAAGATCAACTATAAACTTTATAAATAGGATTGGGAACATTAGACTGGATTATTGGTTTCTGTTAATCAAGAGTTTGTATTATTTTTGTGTTTAACTCTATCCTTTTCATGAACATTAGGTGATATTATATCCTTTATTTTCATTTGGTATCTACTCACATGTATGACATTACTTTGATAATATTCTCCATGAGTAACCTATAGACATGTTTCTATAGAAAATACTTTTTGTGAGACATAATATCTTACATGTACCATCTAGAAATAAATTTACCATACATCATAGAACAATTTAATAGGAAATTTATCTTGTCAATTCTTCTTACGTAGGTGAGATTTCATTCCATATATCCCACATAACATTATCTAAATTTCCTAATTTAATATCTAAATTATTATGGCAGTGTTTATCCACATGAAAGAGTAAGAGTACAGGGAATCAAAATGCCTTGAATAACCCATCATCAACCTAGAGGGAGATGAGGTAGAGTATGATCCTAAATAAGCTCCTGCACATAATGGGTAAAATACCATCATGTTAGTTACAGAATGATACCTTTAGATTATCTTCATTTAAGAGGAGCTAGATATTTTTATTTGTAATTTATAATCCATATCTATTTGTGGAACTTGATGAGTGAATCCTAAACTATATAGTGGAACCATGCCAAATGGGGCATGAAATCATGTTTTTATTGTCATTGATCAAGTAATTTTTGAATTCTGATCCTACTTAATAAGATAAAGCTAAACAGGGTTCGAATGTAGTTAATGAAATTTGAGTGATATTTTAATGGTTGTAGAAGAACATTAAGGGAATCATCACCCAACATACATTGGTTTATATGGGTGACCAAATAGGAATCCTATGCCACTAACTGGTTGAGATGGGGACTGATGGGGTCAACATCCATGACCTCCATGCATGACCCATGATTTTTTAGTCAAGTGGGAGATAATTAAGAAGAAAAAGGAAAAAATCATTAATAAGTCTCGGGAATGAACTGTGGAGTCAATGAAAATGGTTCAATAAAAAATATCACATCATGAGGAGAATAACCAGATTTAGGTCTTCAATTTAGAGTGGTAAGAGGTATTCACCCACATGAGGCCTCAAATTGCATCTCTTAAAGTTAAAATACCCTATGTAATGGCTTATGTGGTGGGACACCAAGCATGGAAAGATGAATTCTAGATTCAAATGGCCCATGACCTCCCATAGATAAATGATAAAATGATGGAGTTGACAAGTATTTGGTAGGTTGGTGAATCCTTCTATAAGTGGTAGGTTATGTATGATTAGTCAATTACTTAGTTTCATCCATAGAAATTTTTTTATTGAAGGAGTGGATAAATCCCATAAATTATCATCCTTATTTTTTAGAATTAATAATGGAATATTTGTTTGATTCCTTTACTAATTAATTAATAAACTACAACCCTGACGCATGTATGAGTCATTCATAGTGTTAGAAATAAGATATAGTAAAGTATCATTTTTATTTCATAAGAGCAAATAACATGGAACAATGGGTTTTGTTAAAAATGATTCATAGACTACTGAAAATTATCCCCTAATGATTTTTAAATTGTTTTGGGTGGTATACCAATAGAACAATTTTCCTTAAAACATGTAGAACCAAATTTGGGCAGAGAACCATGGATGTTACAACTCCATATGAAAAACATATGTTGGAGAATTATATATTATGACTCAAAGATTTTTAATTGAGGGAAGTGGAAAATAAGTTGAGGTTGTCCTCTATTAACCTATTGAAATTTTAGGCCCACTAACATATCAGCATAAATGGAGATAAATTTTTTTTATGATGACCTTTGAACATGATTTAGTCTTGGGTTCCACCACCTTGATACCGTGGATGTTTCCTCCAAGATGTGTGGCATGGATGGATGCTAGCAGGACGAGACATGGGAGCTTATACCATCACCATAAAATGAGGATATTCAATTTAGAAATACTATATTGTAATGATGATTTTAAATTATAATACATAAAGCGTGTTTGATGAGGTGAGTGAGATGCTCATGAAAATATTAAGAACCATTGGGATCTTCCATAATGCATTTTGTATATTGACAGGGAATACCAGAACAAATTTAGGGTTTTCCAAAATACATGATTTTTGGATAGACACAAATTAAAATACCATAATAGATATGATAACGAGGTTAAATAATTTCATAAGAATGGGAATGATGAAATCAATATATTACTATAGTTTAAGGACATATATTTTAGAACCAAATGGGAATGAAGTTTAAATTCATATAGCTTTGCCCAAATATGTACCTACTTGATAAAGGTCATGACCTGGTAGTTTAAGGTCATGTAGATCAGAACTGATGAAACTGTAGTTTAAGGTTCTAAATTCTATATTAAATGAGATAATTATAGTTTAAGGTTATACAAATTAGTCTATATTATTAGATAAAAATGTTGTTTTTATGTACTGTTAGAAAAGGTAACCCGATGGAGGGGCACTAAACTCTAAGATGTGATGGGGGAATGGAGACTTATAGTCAATCCCAATACAGGAGACATGGTTTTTAATAAATATCTTGTTTAATACGAATCAATCCACACATGGTATGTTTAGGGGAGGTTTCATCACAAAATTGGCCATATTTTTGAATACCCAACATGAATTGAAAATTTCATACAATGGGAGGTGATTTTAAGATGTAAAATTGTATATGGACTCAAGATAAGATATCTATGTGTCACTATTTATCTAGTGAATTGGAAATCAAGACACCCACAATTATTGGAAAAGAAGCATCTATAATGATGTGGACCCTACTTTGGAGATGGTTGAATCGGGTTGTCATCAATGTGAATAGAATTTAGGCGTTACCTAATCATGAGTTGGAAAAATGGCCCAAAATATTTGATTGAATTGGATTCTAAATCATAGTTTGGACCATGATATGATATTTGAATAAAACTATATATCATATAAAATATGAATCAATCCACGCATACATATTTTGGGGGATGGTTCAACAGATTACCAACACCGACAAAAATCAGGGTACTATTAGCATACCAACATCACCACAAAAGGGAAATCTTCTCAAGTGATGGATCCAAATAAGTAATGTAGTTTTATATTCATAAATAAAGAAAGAATTCATATAGTATACCTTCACATAGGTTGGATCATTGAATAAATCATTTAAAAATCATGTTATACGGATGGTTATATGATGTTGAACATTATGTAGCAAGGGGATACTCTGTGTATTTTGACATCATTAAGAAAGTATATATACAATTACTTTTAAAATAATATGGAACGAAGTATTTACACGATGTTTAACATTATGTGACAAGTGTAGCATCCTAAACTGGTATACACTAAACAATTCCCTGAGTCATTTGGCTACATAGACTCTAGAGTGACTCCCCATATGTTAGTGGCTACTCATTAGCAATGAGGGAATAGGGTCTGTTAGTGGGGATATTATGACCTAAAGTCAGAGTGAACACAAAAATATAGAATAATTGGGAAATAGATGAAAAAAATGGCATTGAAATAAATACTTCCAAGTAATGATGAAAGACTTAATAAATATACAAATTCATATTCTAAATGTTGATCATGTCATGATACTCTAAAAAATTTAAATGAATATGATATAGAGAAAGGGTTATGTATAACATTCTATATATAAAGATAGATTAATGCCCAAGTTAACTATAATAGTATCATTAACATAATCTTGGTCATATTCTCTTGTAATCTATCCTACGCAAGCAATCAAGCATCCATAGCTAGACCCATTCTTTTTTCCCTACCTGTAATCATGAAGTCTATTTTGGTATCAATGGGTGTGCCAAAAAGTGTGTGAGATATACACAGAAGGCCACCACCATCGAAATCATGAAATATCAATATGATTCATGTAAAATGACAGTGTACAAATATAATAGTGAAAATAATTTAAGTAAATTATAATGGGTTGGCTCTTATTCCTATAGGACACTAGTCTGACACTACCCACTTCAATCTATGCAATGATACCTCTAATGTTGTGTCACTATATATATATATATAAATATATATGTATGATAATAAATATTTATATATGTATATATATATGTATTTATATATGAACTACATACATGGTGACATATATATCCATATATATAAATACTAATAATAGTAAGGCCTATAGATGTAACTCAATAATCCATGAATAGTCATAAAAGTATCATTATATATATTCGGTACAAGCCCAAGAATTGAATTATTAATATAGATGTTGTCATATCCATCATCCCAATGATAAAAGTGAAACTTTATGTCCAAAAAACTCTAGAGGAATGTAAACATCATGTCAGTAGTTCATAATAACGTGTGATACAATTCCCAAAATCACAGGTTGAGGGACCACGAAGTATCCTATCCAACGCTATCCTCAACCTTTTATTAATTTACATTATACATTGGTGAGTAATAATAATAGTAGTCATTAATATATATAGTTCATTATTATAAGACAAGTAATGGATTCCAACTATTTAAAATTCAATTAGCCAAGTGTGAACTGACAATTAAGTTATGTGGAACATGACTTGCTCATACCATTCACTATTATTTATTTTAATTTGAATAAATAATTTCAATTTAATTATCATGATAAAACCTATTAGATATTGGGTTATTAAAAATATTAATTACAAGTCCTGGATATTCAATAATGACCCCAAAGTGGTGTAATTTGTCAAAGGTATCTCCTCTTCTAATAACAAGGGTGTAATGTGGAATTTCAATCATGGGAAAATATTACTATAATCAATTTATGATTATAAGAAATGTGTAAGAGACTTTTATTTTTAGAATCATGACATAGAATATAAATAAAAAATGCATTAAAGATAAATTCTAAACCACCTACCTTATGCTCGTAGATGACTCCTCATCCAATATCAACCTCTAATCTGAGATAGAATGGAAGTTATCATATAAATTAAAAAATGATATGAAAATAGGTTATATATTCTCACCTAGAAATAGTGGTGAACATGGAAATATAAATCAATAAAATAAGTCAATGAATCAAATATCTTACTAGTATGATTCTAATGAGATAAATGATGAGGGAATAAAATTTCTAAGGAATAGAGAGGCTCAAAACCCACTTAGAGGAGAAGGTGTAGATACTCACAAAGTTTCATACTGAAGAAAAAGAAAATGCAAGTAGTATTTTATGTTTTTATGTAAAATTGAGAAAATTTCATTTTAACTATCTTTTCATGGGGTGAACGGTTTGGCCACTTAGTATTTTAAAATGTGCATCTAATAATGTACCTATAATAGTGATGTGGCACTTTGGGTGAGGGTTGGGAACATTGTTTTGAAAAACCTTGAGACCCCCTTCAACTCACTAGAGCACCGTACAAAACCATGCTACACCCCTCTATAGTTCAATGTAGAGCCACACACTATTGAGTAGTATGATTATCAATTGACATGAAAAAAATATGTGGGCCAATATGCCCTTCCAAAATACAGAGATATAGATACCAAATGAGAAAAAGATGCTCCTGAAATATCAATTAACCGCTTAGTCATTTTCATAGGGATAGAAGGAATGGATAAAAATGAAATGTAAAGGGTCCATACCTCACATGAAAATTTAAGACGTTACAACCTTCACTCTTTAAAACAGCTCATCCTAGAGTTTCCCTTCCAAGGGAGTTAAGGATTAATAGGAGAAACATTCTAGACACTTAGTATGTTTTTCATCTTATTTTTAACATGTATCATTTGGTACATGACTGTGCTTTCATAGCGCCTATACTAGAGGAAATGGTCTACCTCTAAGAGGATTTGTGCTCTAATCAATGATATGTATAGGATTCTTATCAAAGGGTGAATCTGCCTCATGATCAATACACTTATGATTAAAACAATGATATGGCTCGGAATAATCATAGAGAAGCTACAACATATGGTTGAAATAATGTATGTCCTAGTACCTATGATCTAAATATAATTTATAGGTTACCATACTGACTCCCTTTAATATATCAAATATTCCAACATAAAGAGTTGATAACTTGGCCGATCTCTAATTTTTCTATGACCCAATCATAGAGAAACTCATTGAAAGACCCAATATACCACCTCAATCTCTAGAGGATGGCATTGAAAATTGGGATAAAACATCTTCCTAGACTGATATATATCTATACACTTATGAATAAGATATACCTTATATAATTTATCTTGAAGGGGATGAGGTAACAGTATCACAACCTCACCTTCCTCTAACTAGAACATGGATAAACAGAATGACCCACTGTAAAGGGACTCATATGGCTCCAACTATATAAATTATTTAAATATATTTTTGTAGTAAAACTATAAGAATGGTACATGTTTTTCCCATGAACCTCAAAAATCAAAGACTCATGCCTGGAGAATGTCCTATAACACCAATATTGTTCTCTTGGATTTATTATTGGTTTGAGGGTGATATGATATACAGAGAATCATTATTGAATCTAGTGCCTTATGGAACCACTACCCAAACCAATACATGAACTGAGAGTCACTTTCCAATTGGACTGAGAGAGGAATCATATAATGTTTTAAAATCTAAAAGATGTAAATATTCCCAAGCTCAATTGTTTAAAAGGAAACTCTTGTTGGTATTACATGAGGAATATTTTTCAACCTGTCGATGATCACCCATACCACATCATTGGCTCATGGGGATATCATCAATACCATCATCAAATACATGGTGATTTCATCTGGTTTTCATTATGCAGCGGAATAATTCTATATAAGTCTAGATAGTATTTATTACGTCACCTTTACCTACTGATAGGTGGAACGCCATGTGATAAAGCCTATATTATTCCTCTTCATACTGTTCCACCAATACTGGTGGCATAAAACACAATACTTATTGTTAAGCCTCATATTTTCCTTCCAAATAGAGGTAATAAATTACCACATTGATTCTTCTCATATATATTTAGGAACCCTCACATGTCTATGAATGTGAAGGATCTCATCCTCATAAATAACCCAAATATGAGCAGGTCATCATCTGAGACACTCTCCCTTAGGAGTAGGTCCTTGGGATCTAAAATTTTTCTCACATTTACCCCTTTTATAAAGCATGATATCAATGGAAAATATTCTAAACAATACTAAAAAACTGGTTTTATCCAGCTCTAGGACATTAACAGTGCTAGTTAAAATCACTGTTAAAGACTCCCTTTGTTAGCAATAAAAAAAAGAATTGTTAAAAGGGGTCTTTAACAACCTTTTTTTAGCACTATTAAAGGGCATCTCTAACAATGAAAAAATAATAATTGTAAAAGGGATAGCATTATCAGCACTTTTTTACATGTTCTGATAAATGCCCACCCTATAGCATCACATCTAGAAAAGTAATGATAAATGAGTTCATTTATTAGTGCTTGTAAAAAATGTTGATAGGGGGTTTATCAATGATTTTTTACAGGTGATGATAAAAGTATACATAAAAAAGTTATATTTAATTGATAATTTATTTATATATTTATATATTTATAATAATATTAATATAATATATATTTCAAAAAATATGTTTTAGATAAGGTAAATAGGAATTTACACATAATATATAAGATATTTAGTGAAAATGTCATATAAAATAATTTAAAATATATTTTTAAACAATAATTTTCTTATGATTACTAACTAAAATTAAATTAATACAAATTTAAGGATAACAGAAATCAAAAAATCAATAAAATATATAAAATTAGTTGAAAACATAAATCAAACTTCATATGACAATCACTTTTGATCAAGGTGCCTGTTTGAGGTCTACCACATACCAAATCGAAGCCTGCGATGAGCTCAACTCCATGTAGGACTAGGACCATATCATTGAGAATTTTTACTATTTTCCCACAGAAGGTCCAGGAAGGCCTCCAAAATGGAGTTTTTAGTCATCGAACCCGATTTCTTAAAATTCAAATGATGATACATCAAATCCAAGTGGTTGTTTGACCTGTACCACATATCATATCGAAGCTCATTTCATGATCAATTATTTGACTGGTTATAGAGATGAAAAAGAACACCCAGATAATATTTTATGGTCATTTTAGTGTTTTTAATTGTTTTAGAGTATCTTAACATTTTAGAGTTTGTTTATTTACTTATTATTTATTGAATCATTAATTATTAATAATTTATAAAAAACATATTATGTAATTATTTACTAATTAATTATTAATTATTAATTATTAATTAATTATTAAATATTTATTTGTATATTTTCTATTATCTATTATATATTATATATTTATTTATTTTGTTTACTAATTATATTTATATTATATTCTAGTATATTTAAATGAATATAATATATAATATATTTAAATAAATATAAGTATGTATATATATCACACAAACACACCTATATTTTAAAAATATATTTAACAAATTATTATATAAATATATGTAAATATATATAGGTAAATATATATATATAAATATACAAATATACCATTAAATAGACTGAAAAATCATATGGTGTAGTGGTAATGGTGTTCCATCTATTATGTATTGGTGCAAGGTTCAAATCTAAGTGGGAATTAATGAGGGAGGAAGTTCACAAAGAATTGATAATGGGGTGGATCACTATTAATGGGGTCATTCATGTGCTGATAAAGGGGTTGGACTCTCATGGATGTCTAATTTTTTAACCCCCTTTAACAACGATATGTTTATTAGTGCTAAAAAACTGCTATTAAAATCCCAAATTAACAGTGCCTAAAAAACACACTTCAAGGGGCACTTTAATAGTGCTAAAAAATATTATTAATGGAACCATTTTATAATGATTTTTAGAACTTTTAAATAGGGACTTTAATAGATCCTTTTGAGCACAAATAAATGTTTTGGTATTTTAACTACATTGAAAATATCATCACTTTTTTATAGCTGATAAAGGATTATTCTAGTATTGTTAAAGGCCTTTTTTAGTTATGAATCTGGGATTCCCATGATACTATTCAACCTCTATATGAATCATAAAAAATAAGGCCATCAAATTCTACTCATACTATCCTCCTGAGTGGAATGCATCTAGTTCTTCTGTCTCAATGTGCTTGATTTTACATTTCCCTACCCAGGTGTATAAGTAAGATCAATGTCAAATGAATGTAGACGTTCTAACCACCTACATTACCTGAGAGTCATGTAACACTGTGTGGAAATGTATTTGTTGATTATTTTTCTGTTTAAATGATGAACTATTCGGCCAATAAATAATGTATCCATCAATGTAAAGCATGAACCAAAACAATCCTATTTAGGTCATTCATAGGGTAATTCTACTCGTGATTCCTCAACTGGCAGGATTCATATGTGATAACTTGATCTCCCTACATCATAACTTCTCCTAGCCCAAAACATGAAGCATCATAATAAACTATATGTATTTCTACTGACTCTAGAAGAATCGGGATCAGTTCTGAAGTCAATATTCCCTTAAACTCTTGAAATGATGTATCAGAGGATTAAGTTTATATGAACATAAAAACAATTTTATTCAAGCCCATATAAGGTGTTTTTAGTTATGAAAATTCCTTAATAAAGTGGCCATAGTACCCAGAAAGACCAAAAAAGCTCTATATATCAAAGATGTTCTTGGTATGCGCCTAAACATCTACCACTCTCACATTATGTATGTCTACTAAAAGTCATGGATCATTGAATGTATGTCCTAGGAAGTGAACCTTATTGGTCCAAAAGTGTCATTTGGCTACTATAGTATACATCTACAATTATCTTAGTGAATTTAGAACAATATCAAGATGTTTGGATTGGATTTCTCTTATATGAGAATATAAAATATATCATCCATAAAGACAACCAAAAATGAATCTAGATATGGGTTAAATACATGATTCATCAAGGCCTTGAAAATTGAAAGTGTTTTCATAAGAACGAATGACATAAACAAATACCAAATACTATATCAGAATGATTTCTCCGAACCAAGGCCATGAAATATGATGAGAAGTTCTATGGAGGAGAGAGATCCCAAAGAAGTTCAATTTTCTCATTTGGAGAACCGTAACAAAGCGCTTCCTACGGAGGACAATATCCAATGCTTGGGAGTGAATCTGGCCTCCAAATGCCTATGATGAAGGGTGGCACAGACTGAAACTATTGATCATCTATTCTTTGGAAGTGACTGGGAAAATTTAGTGTGGCAAGAGTTAGAAGTCTTCATGGGTAAAAGATCCTAAGGGGAACCATGTTCTGCCTTTCTAGGGTAGTGGATTAAGGGAACGAATAACAATGGTTCGAAAAGGGCTGCTAGGGCTATCCTCTTGATGGATGGTTGCTTGGGAATCATGAAGGAATGCGACAAGGCCCACCATAAGGGTATCCCGGGAACCTGTGCGGGTCTCATCATCAAAACCAGGTACGTGATGGCTGATTTGGTCTGACTTTGTCATGCATGCCAGGATGCGCCTTCCATCAGACCTCTTCTCACTGTATCCTTTGCTCCCATCAACGACAACTATAGCTGGCAGGGAAGATGGGTATGCTAGTTTCCCCATCATCCAGGCCCCAAAATGAACATGGAAGGCTCATGAATCATGGTCATGATGCGAGGTGGGTGGGGGGGGGGCGATTCGGGACCCAAGGGGATCAGTGACTCTGGATTTTTGCGGCACTCTTGGCAGTGGGGATGCCCTTCAAGCGGAAGCCTCGGTGATGTTGACTAGTGTACTCTAATGCATGAAAAATAATGTCCATCTCGCGGTTATGGAAACAGACTCACTTATAGTATACAATGCTCTGTGGGGTATTGGCCACATCCCATGGGATATTGTCTACACCATTCGGCGATGAAAGGGGATTTTGAGCATCAACACAGAGGTATGTCATACATGGTGTGATGATAATTTTGTGGCTTACTTTTCAGCATCCAAGGCAGCTCAAGGGGTTTGCCTATATTTCTTTTCTGATCATTGATCTTTCCCCCGGGAGGGTTTCAACCTTGACTGCACGGATGCTATTGGCCTTCATTACTTCATACCACCATGACCCTCTTTGTTTATGATCTTTTTGTGGTCATGTCATGTTGTGACTCTTTTAAAAATCCAATAAAAATGTTTGTTTGGAAAGGAGGAATATACACTAGTGTAACTCCTGGAACTAAATCAATGGTTATTTATACCTTTCTCATATTAGGTTTTCTAGCACATTCATTAAAGAAAACATTCCCAAAATGATTGAACACTAGTGGTAAATCCATCATATTCATTCTCTAATCATCCAAATAGGTACATGTAATATGGGATGTGAATCCTCCCAACCCATGATTCTCAATTATATCTAGATTACCATAGAGATAAAATTCACACTTATGAATATAGGTATGATCATTGGGTGTTCAAAGAGTCATAATATGCTGATATAAATTAACCCAGGATCAAAACGGTACTATCCAGTCTATCTCGAGTATGATGGAAAAAATAGACATCTCCCAGATGAAGAGGTTCCATAAGAAAAAAATCTTTTAACATCAAGGTGGGATTCCTTACACTAAACTATACAATACTATCTCATTACCGAAAGTGCAATCAAATTAATTACCCCACAAAATTACTCAGTTTTAAGGCCCAATCATTCCATAATTTCAATAGATATAATAGAACATGAATCACTTATGTCAAAAAGATTAGACACTAAAGTTGAGGCTACAACAATCATTCCTAGAACTATACATGGCATAACACTTTGTTCATCTAGTATAGACTATAATGAATGGATCTATGAAATAATTTATCCCTAAGTCACAACCTGACTATTTAGAGTTTTCCAACACTACTGGAAACACATCTCATAACATTGTCTCCCACGAGACTAATTGACCAGTAGTATTCCAACATCCTATCTGATGCAAATATTTTATCCTCGCACGCAAAAAATAGAGTCAATGTAGACCCATTCTCAATAAATGATGGGGTAAATGTTCAATTAAAACACTATAGATCACACATATTTCCCCAATATCAACATTAAACAAGATATCAATTGTATTGGGGATTCACATGATCGGTTTTTTCATACTGGTAGAATATCAGTAGCTAATGGTATGTGCCACATAACTAGCACTACACCCATGTATAGACTCAACACCACTTTTTTCTACTATATGAGCCACTACCCTCTCTTAGTGATGAACCACCCTAGACCATTACATAAAATTCACTTATGTTTATATTAGATATTAGTGGTTGGTTTATAATCTATTAAATAGTAGTTAGTTGGAATATGCTAACCTAAGAGTGTATGGTGTATATAAGCACATCCTCAAATTATCTCATTTTCATAAAATCATCCTCAATGACAGTAGGAATGAAATCCAGGAGATCTATGAAATGAGAAGAAGAATACATCAAATAAATATCTCCCTTGTGAAGGATAGTAAATTCATTATCGCACTCAACTATTAGCATATGCGGGAAGAAGTATTCCTAGAATTACATATATAAATCCTTCCAAAACATGTCCTAATAGTGACTAGTTTGGGTAAAAATTTCCCATCGATAATTATTGGAATCATGCTGCATTTAGTTTGTGAGATTGAACCTCCTTTCTTGGGGCTTCTTGAGGTGTTCTAATATATAAATCAAGGAATCTATCCATGAATCTAAAAACTAGGGGCCACCATCCCCTGAGAACGTAGGGGAATTATACTAATATAAAATACATGTTAATATAACTATTTAATAGGTATCTTGTTGAGCCCCATGAACTGATTTCATAAACTATATGAAACCTCTCATAATTGAGCATCAGTTCCCAATTTCGGTATAGAAGGCGGTGCCACAAGTGGAAATGTAGGTGGAAATACTAGTGACTAAGGGCCCACCACATCCAGTTCATGGTCATTTCTTACTTCCTAACACTCAATATGAGATCTTTTTAGTAGTATATTTCTATAATATCCAAATAAAATTCCTCATAAAATAATTTGTAACTTAAATATCACAATTACAAAATTGGGATAGGTTCAACACCTTCGTATACAAGATTTAACCCCCATCTACCTACTCTTAGATCAAGATCTAGGTAATTATAGAAGATCATTTGAGTCATAAAAGACACTACCTATATCCCACTACCATATGTGGTTCAGTTTTAATGTCCCATATAATACAACAAAGGTCCCTATATATGGAGTTTCAATTGAAATGTATAAGCAAAAACCCCCTTTATGTTGCAATTGGAATCCCCATTTAATAGTAACCATGGTTTAATTTCTATGATCAAAAAGTTAATGTGTGTTAAATATAAATATAATAATAATGGTTTAGTTATATGTGCTACCATTCCAAATTTATTGAGAAATTTATTTGTAAATTATAATTGGAATGTTATGTAACCTCAAAAAACCTTTACAGTTGTTTAATTATATGGATTACCATATAAAATTTATAGAGTCCCGTACTCTCTATAAACTACAATTCACATCCATTTAATTTCAATAACCAATGTTCCATCCCATGTGATAAATGGTGTATGTATCAACATACCTAAATTGGTTAATTATGGTTCCACCAACATGTTATATAGGAAAACGCCATTTAGGTTGATGGAGAGAATTTAATTAATACAATTATTTATATTCTTATTAGAAAGGTTGGTGCAATTTAAACATAACTATCAAGGTAATCACAGTAACCACAAGAATTTTATAAAATAAAATAAATGAGAAGCACCTATATGGCTTGGCATAATGCGTGACATGTTAATATCTATGTCACTTTGATAATGCATGTATAGTACTTACTTTCCATATTTTTCCACATTTAAAAGAGAAAAATATAAATGTATCATAATAAAACAAGTGAATCATCAAATGGTGAACTCAATATAACTATAAAGAGAAAAACACAAAAAAAATACACCCCATCAAAGGAAATTTTAGTTTTTAATATATGTGGGTTTGATACTCTGAGAAACATGTTCATTATCAAATTCAAAAACTTCCAAATCTCTTGTATAACCATTTATAAACAATAATACAAAAGGAAATTAACCTATGATATCAATTTTTAGTGTCCAAACCAGGAGCCACTAAATGGTACCCAGAGCTGGTTAGCCATATGGCCTCAAGATTTCCTTCTCATATCCCTGAGGATGTTGACTACCAGGGACGACCTTGGGTGTTTCAGCGGGGAGACTATGCCCCCAGGTTAAAGTGAACATAATTTTAAAATATAATAGGTAAATATTTTAAATAAATAATTAGTAGTAATTAATGAAATATATCATGTTAATGAATAAAAAATAATAAATATAACAAGTCATATACAAAATGATGATCATTTCATGTTACCCAAAAAATAGAAATTCATGGGATACAGAGAAAAAATCATATACCACATGCTATACCAAAAGAAAAAAAATCTTATGTTAAATACAATATAATATAATGAATAAGATAAATACTTTACTACAATTATTCATCCTCAAATGAAAATTAAGTATACATAAATGGACCCTTTCCTTTGTCCTTATCTACAATCTAGAAGTCTATTTGGTTACAAAGTTGTCGCATGAATAAGGTGTGAAGTATACTTAGTAGCCCACCACAAATAATCATTATAAACTTACAGAGGATTAATATAAAATTATAGTGTATATATATAATAATGAAAACCAATGATATAAATTTTAACGAGTCAGCTATGGTTCATAAAGGACACTAGGGTGACACTAACTACATCAACCTCAGTCACGAAACCTCTAAACATGTGTCCCATATATATATATATATGTATAAACATATATATATATATATGTGTGTGTGTGTGTGTGTGTGTGCATATAAATTATATGCATGGTGAAGTATATATCTATATAGAGAGATTCTAATACTAGGAAGAACTCGAGGTATAATTAAAGAATCCATGAATTGTCATAAAATTATCATCCTGTATATGGAGTATTATACCAAGAATTCGATCAAGGATACAGATGTCATTATATATGTCAACCTAATAGGAAATGTGAAACGCCATGTCTAACAACATCTATAAGAACATGAAGCATCACATCAACCACTCATTATGATGAGATACATCTTTCCCAAAATCACATGTTGAGGTACCCTAAAGAATCATATCTAACACTTTCCTCAATCATGTAATAATGTCTATTGTACATTGGTGGGTTATAATAATAGTATTACATCATGTATTTATTTCTTTAAAATATTATAAGGAATGGATTAAAACCATTTAGAATTCAATTAGCCAATGTTGGACCCATAATTATTTTGAGGGAAATGTGACATGGTCATACCATTCACTACAATTTAATTTAATTAAAAAATTTCAATCTAGTTGTCAATAAATCCCCACATAGAAAGTGGGTTGGCCAGACTATAATTTAGAATGGAAAGACATTATATTATCACCCCAATGGGTGGAATTTGTTGAGCGGTATGTCCTATGAAAACAAAAATGGTGTAATGTGGAATTTCTAGAATGAAGGAAAATATTAGTAAGATCAATTTATGATTTTATGGAATTGTGCGGGAGTGATAATGTTCTGGAATATTGATGAAATATAGAAAGAAAAAAGTCTTTAGGGAAAAATTATAGACCAACTACCTTAATGTGGTAGATGAATCCTCATCAAGTGTTAGATTTTAATCCACCCTAAAATGGATGAAATCAGAAAAAAAGGAAAAATAATTAAAAATAGGGCATGTCATATCACATTGAAATAACACTAATGATGGAAAGATAAATCATGAAAGGAAGGTAAAATATTTAATATCTTATATTTCTTCTTCTAACATGATTGAGCATGTGGGATTCATATCTTACATAAAGAGGGAGGATTGAATCTTAATTAGAGTGGGAAGGTGGATCTCCTCACATGGCGAGCTGCTATAGAAAATGAATGGATATGAGGAGTTTTAGGTTTTTAGGAGAAAAATGTAAACAATTGAAATTTTACCAAACTATTAATGGTGTTCATGGTTGGGCCTCATAGTTTTCCAAAATGTGTACTTAAAAAATCACCTATACTCGTTAAGTGGCACTAAGGATCTAGGTGTTGACGCTCCTTTCGTCACAGAATCTAAAAATCGGAAAAGGGGAATATCTGAGCTCAAAGTGATTCAACCTTTGAAGAAAATATCAAAAAATCGACAAAGGAATGAACAAAGGATCAAAAGAAACTGCACCACGCAAGTTATATCACTGTCGCGCAAGTCCACTTGCGCGACGCCCTTATGGTCGCTCAAGTGACTTGCGCGACCTAATTGATAACTGCTCGGTAACCGCCCGGGGTCTTCTCCTGCCTGTAAATAGACCCTGTGGGCCCCCCATTCGGGGGGATTTTTTCCAGAAACTCAGATTGAAGCTCCCGACGCCGAAGTCTCTTCTCAAAGCTTCCAGAACACTTCTAAGGTAATTTATTACCTAGAACGGAAGATCTAAAGAGAGGGAGGAAGGCCTAAGTGTTGAAAATCATCAACACTTGCGCGCCTGAGTGGCCAGCCCTTAAGGGAAGTGGTCCCACTTGCGCGCCGCCTTATTCCTTCGATAGAACTTGCGCATCCCTTTTCTAACAGAACCTCAAGAGGATTCTAAAGACTTTAATAAAGAGTCGCTCAAGTATTTCAATGCTGGTTGACCATCACGCAAGTACACCACGTGTCGCGCAGGTTCACCTGCACGACCAATACTTGCACGCCCCCGAAATACTTGCGCGCCTTCCAAGACATTCGTGCCCCTTTCTTTTTGGATGCCTTTCTTGCCCATTTCACCACTCTTAAGCCATTACACCTTTCCTTTTCAAGATTCAGTCTTCAAGACACTCTTCAATTCCATTTATGGCATGATTTCTTGATTTAACATTATTAGCTGAAAGGAATTCGGTGGAATATCACTCAAAACCTAGTGATTTAAATATCCTTATGTCACTAAATATGGAGAGTTCATTCATTCAACCTCATCCTTTAAGATGAGAGAATCCTTAACCTGGGTCTCCTTTTCAGGAATAATCCCCATTCATAAGTCCTCTAATTTGGGCATCCTTTTCAGGAGTAAGCCCCAAACCTTAATCCTTAACCTGGGTCTCCTTTTCAGGAATAAGTCCCAGTCATAAATTTGGGCTTCCTTTTCAGGAGTAAGTCCCAAATCCCCTAAACTGGGCCTCCTTTTCAGGAATAAGTCCCAGTCACAAATCCATTAACCTGGGCCTCCTTTTTAAGAGTATGTCCCAGTCATAATCTTGGGCTTCCTTTTCAGGAATAAGCCCAAAGTCCCGTAAATTCTCTTTAACCTGTCCTAATTTATGTTTAATCTGGGAATCCTTCTCAGGAGTAAAACCCAGTTATCAATACTCTCCTAATTTGGGTTTCCTTTTTAGGAATAAGTCCCAAGTTAGAGTATTCAAATCTCCATGAAGTACATATAACTTTATGGACCCTGTTCCTAGATTTTCTCCCAAAAGTAAATCCTCTGGGCAGTCATACATACATAAGCCCCAAACCATTTCTTATGATTACATCTTTCATGGCTCAATTGTCTATTTTATTACCAATACCTCTTGTTTCTCACACCGAGCATGACTCACGTGATCTTAGAGGGTAAAAGTAATTATGAAATCCTTCTTTGAGCCATCAATCATAAACATCATACTATTCCATTCGAACTACGTGGGTTCTGATTCCTTTTCCAAAACAAAGGATACGTAGGTAGCCCATCTATGGGTTCGATCCCAACTATGAAATAATTCATGTCCTTCTGAATGACAATAAACTTAAAGTGCCCCACTGAGTGGCTTTAAAACCATCCTGGTCATCGTAATGACCAAGAGACTTTTATAAGAATGTTTTGAAGGTTACCATTGACCAAGAATCTCTAAATAGATATAGATGATTCTCTATTGATGAAGAACCTCGAATACATATAAAATATTCTCTAAATTTCATACATATTTAATCATTGATTTTCAAAACTAAAGGAAAATCTCATTTTATACTTGTTAATGTAATAATGATTCAAGAACATAACTTAAATCTATAAAGAGAGTCCTGGAATAGGCAATAATTCCCCTCAAAAAGGTGTGATGAGTCCGACCTCCCATCCTCTCGACCAATTCAAATTCCTAAGCCTCATCATTCCACAAGCTATTGAGCGCCTACCTTTGGAAATTAGGTCCAAAAGGATGTGGAATCATTGGATGTTTCTAGTTCTACGAACAAACCCGTTAGAAACTGATCGGAACGTTTGAATCTCCCATCCAGGAGGTCATCCCCGAATTCCGAGGGAAACAAAAAATGGTGAACCCGACATGAATCCTTAACCAAGTTAAAATGATGTTTTACCTATTTGTTAATCCCCTATTTAAAACTCAATAAGAGGGCTAACAAAAACAATCATTGACATGTGTGCTCATCCAAAGGATGAAGTGGCTGAATTTTTATCTTGATTACGTCTGTTATATCAAACAGGAACTCTTTTCCAAGATCTTCTGTATTTCTATAATGGTTGCTCTCAAATTCACATCTGTGAATACTGCTGCTGCAAATACCACTACTGCTATTCCTACTAGATCGTCATCCGCTCTAAGGATGACATCACCTATTCAGCGTCTTCAATGCTGGGTATCAAATGCACTGGTTAAGGAGTACCGTCAACACAGTACCATCCCAACTTTGGAGGCTACCCGACAGGCCCTCCAAGTGAACAACTCACACAGGTCGTCCGGACAACGACGAACAGTGATCAAGAGGCAGGCGGTACTGACTACCGTCTCTAACCGTTTCGGGTCGTTATCCCCGAAACGCAATTTCCATTCGCTCCCTTACTCTGAGGAAGTGAATGAGCAGGTCCCTCAGGGCCATAATTCAAAAAAACAGGAGTCCTTCCTGAGGGCTCCCATCAACAATCGCCGCCAGACACGTGCGTCAGTGCGCCCTCAACATGATGAGGGTACCGACTCCAGGCATTTAGCTCAGGTTCCTCGAACCCGAGCAGGCAAGACGAACCGCTAGAGACGGAATCCGGTTAACAATGGGCAGGATTTCATCCCTGCCATCTCCAGAGAAGTCCACCAACCTAACTCGGTGGCGAACAACGAGTAGGCACACACACCTGTCTGTTTTAATTCCACTGTCTAGCAGACTTGTCTGCCAGCATCACGCCAATCCCGCCAGGCAATTCCGGCGGAGTACTATAGGCAGGAACATACACCTACTTATACATCATCAGTTAGTCAGCAGGCTCGCCTGACTACATATGATGGATCTCGTCAACCGCATTTGGCGAAGTGTAATCAGCAGGCACATACACCTGCTAGTACTAATCAAGCCTACCAACAGTCTCGCTTGGTAGCACACGGAGAAGGCATTCAGAAAGCTCTGACGACAAACAGGAGGCAGACTCAACTCTCTTCCTCCACACTTGAGTACTATCAGGATTCACTGATAGGAAAAGGAGGACATGAGCAGGCACATACACCTACTCCAAGCCCGGAATGGACGTATATCCCTGTTCCGGTGGCTGAAGTCACCAAGCATATTTTGTCAATGGTGAAAGAGCAGAAGCAAATTCCTGCTCATATTCTGGATGCTTGCCAGGATATCATAACAGCTTCAGCATCATCTCAGGGAAAGACACATAAATCTATCCCTAGAAGTGGAGTGACACATCAACGATTCACTCCAGAATAGACACACACATATGTTCCAGTCCAAGAGGGTTTTGGGGCATACTCCCCCATATCATACGGACAGCCAAGTCAGGCACATACACCTGATTTGAGTGAAGATCGTCAGCCTAACCTGACCATCTTTCCTGATCAGGCAGATACACCTGCTCAGAGTAACCACTTTCTTCAACAAGTGGTTTCCAAAGAGAGTAAGAAGGCATATAAGAAAAATATTCGCCCAACACAGTCAGGAGATCAAAGGCCAATCTGTAACAAGGCCTTGCTCGATGCTGGTGTTCTTGAATCCCTCAGACATTTATCTCTTGGAATTCAAGATTCTACTCCCTCAGTTCCCAATAACGGGAACATTAATTCCGAAAGTCTTCAACAGACACACCCTCATGAAGGCTTGCTTCATGAAAATTCGGTCAATCTTGAAGTTTCTTCTTCTTCAGATGAGAGCCACAGGAACCCTCTGTGTGGTCAGAAGACCAAGGAGTAAGAGATCTCATCTTTTGCTGTAACCTATTATGGTGGTCCTCCCCATGATGATTAATTTCGCTTCGAAAGTCCTCTCCGCAGTAGTGATTCACATTGCCTGGAAAATACTCCAGTGTACAATGTAGTGATGAGAAATCCCTCTTATCTTGAGGCACTTGCAAATTTGAAACCAGTCATGTCTGATGCTTTATCGCTAGCAAGTGAAATACTTTCTCAATCAGAAGATAGCCCAGGGTGTAGGTCATTCTCCGAACCACCACTAAGTCATGCATCTTCTAGTTTGATCAATGATCTCTCTACCAATCTTTTTGAAACCGATGAAGCAACAAGGAAACACCAACTCTGGTCAAAACAGGTAGAAGAATCTTCATTTAATGATAAAGAGGAAATGCTGAACATGAGAAAAAAACTGGCGAAAAGTGAGGTACCAGTCATGTTTTGGCCTTTGGCTGACTCCCAGTGTGATATTCCAAATATGTTGACGGAAGATGGAGTCCATGATATTCATCTCAACATATGGAAAACTCTTTTTCAATTGTAGAATAAGGTATTATCTTATGATGAATATGAAAATTATCTTAATATAATAAAAGGGATACAACGTCAGATTGATTTGGCATCTCTATTAGTCTATCGGTATCCGAAGGCTGAAAAGCAACAGAGAACCCTTCAACATTCATGCCTTGGCGCACTAAGAAAATTGTGTCAGTTAATTTCCAATGATCCATCTGGTGTTCATATCAGAGAATGGGGTGCTCACGGAGCACTAAATTTCACAGTTATTTCCAGTCAGCAAAGCCTGCCGAAAATGGTCTCATGCATTGTTATTGCCAATGGCCGGCCACAGTCAATGGACTTTGTTCATAATCAAAAGCTTTTTCAAGAACAGGCTTCAACTAGTTCCTCTCAAAATCAAGCATATAGAGAAAAAGTTGTTGAATTTCTCTTACATCAAGCAGGAGAGAATATTGCACAAGCCTCTCGTATGGAGCAAACACATCATCAAATGACAGACGTTTCGGAAATCATCCAATGGTCTGTTAAACCAGGTGATAAAATTGGATACAGGCTAATGCATCCAGTTAATTTCCGAACTATGATTCGCAATATCAAGAGAGCTTTTAAGAAGGTCTCAGACATAGCATGTCAAGAGCCACCCCAGCTTGTCAGACTGGGGACTCCTTTAACCCAACCCTTAGAGTCAACAAATGGGATTCGAGGAGTTGAGCGGAAGCAGCAGGAACATCCCCAGTTCTCGGGACTGGGGACTCTTTCAAATCATCAATCCCCTTCTCAGAGAATATCTGTCCTTTCTTGATTGGGGAAGAAGCCCCAAGAGGAATGAAGAGCCAAATTATCAAGAGATTCCCTCCAAGTTATAGATCGTCAAGAAGTTCCTAAAATATTAAATCAACAAAAGGCAATGTCTCATCAATGACATGAAAGAAGACAATATCACAGAAATGTTGATATAAGGGATGTGATGAAGTATACATCAATCAATGTCATCAATGCCCTTGTTGCTAATCCACCAGAGGAGACTCACTCAGGGGACTCAGATGAAGAGCGTCCTGCTCATGAAAATGTATGCGCCGATACAAATGAAGAAGGTGTGCGTACACGAAGTCAAAGGATTACTCGGAACCTAGGTAATCCACTTCCTTCTCTCCAAAAAGTATCCAACAAAGGGAGAGGAAATAATCAGGTTACATATCCTTCCTCTGGAGAAGGTCAATCACTCTCGTTAGAGCAATGGTTTTCACAACAAGAGGAAGAAATGAAAGAATTAAGAAGGTTGAATGCAGAACTACTTCAGTGTAGTCTTCTTCTTAAGAATGCTGAAGTCCGACAGCCGAAAGAATTTGTTGCAGTTACTAAGATGGATCAAGAATATCCTCCTTTATCAGTACACCCTCAAGGGTCTAATCTCGTGGTTCAAGGGCAACAACGGTTGGCAGTGCTACCATCAGTTGCGGCACCAACCACCATGTCTATCCAAGCTCCATTCATTGCACCTACCCAAGACCAAATTCAACCTGATGTTTCTCAAAAGTTAATAACTACTATTGAGTCATTAACAGATCAGTCTGAAACTGTGGAAGGGAAATGGGCACAAGTTCAACCAGAAAAAAAAGTTTACCCTGAATGGGTAGATTCAATTTCTCCTCTATCTAATTTTGTAAACCCTGTTTTCCCTACTTTCAATGGATCAGGCGACCCTGAACAACAATTGACACATTACGTGTCTTGTTGTGATCCTATGATGGGAACTCCAGAGCAGCAAGAAGCAGTCAAACTCAGATGATTCGTGCGAACCTTGCAAGGAACAACTTTTGTCTGGTATACAAGCTTGCAATCCCGGTCAATCATCGGATGGGAGGATTTTGGTCAAAAATTACTTCTTCAGTTCAGCTCAACTTTGCAAAAAATGACAGTTTTCGATCTTACAAACTGCATGCAATGGGAGAATGAAAGAGTCTCTGATTTCTTTGCTCGCTGGAAGGGATTAACGTATTCCCTGAGATTAGCACTCCCTCAGGAAGATCTATTTCCAATCTGTGTGGCAAATTTGTGTGATGAATTACGCACGCCATTAATCCCTCTGAAATACACAGGAGGGTTTCGAGACCTTGCTTCAATCGCTCAGCAGATTGATCATTCCCTTATACAGGCTAAGGTTAAATCTCGTGTAATTCCATCAGCTCCAGGAAGGAGAATGGGTAAAGAGGAAACTGCTACAGTTATGCTTAAACAAGCACCTGTACCTATTTCTACTTCAAAACCATCATCTTCTCGAAGGGCTCCACCTCTTGGATGCCAACAACAAAGGCTGTTTCATCCAAATGATCAACGAGATCAACGACGAAAACAATTTGAGGATTTGAAGAGTAAAACATATTCCTTCTGAAATGAGCAAGTTCATGGTTACTTCATTTTAGCTCTGGAAAATAATTTGGTTCAATTACCAGTGCCCAAGAGGCCAAAAAAGGAAGGAGATTAAGAGCGTCCCAATTATTTTCCCTTTCATCAAATGTTAGGGCATCCCATCCAGGAGTGTTTTGTCTTCAAAGTCCTCCTGAAAAAGATTGTCGACATGGGACAATTCAAGTTGAAAGGTTCTTCGACTCAGGTAGCATGTGTTACTGCTACAGTTCCAGAGGAGGAAGGTGAATGGCAAGAAGTCAAAAGCAGAAATGTACAGAAATATGATGATTGGATGGTTAGAAAGACAATCAATCGGACTCATGCCAATTTGAGAACACAATTAAAAAAACCAATTGTGTCTTCTACCACGAATATTTCGGTAAAACCCTCTTTGTTAGAGGGAAAGTCCTCAAAGAAACGGTTTGATTCAAAGAAGGAAAAAGAATCAGAAGAAGATGAGTATGCGTTAAAGCCTAAATTGTCTTTGACTCTAGAAGACTTTATGCCATCTACTTCAAAACAACGGGCACCACCCCATCAAACGGAACAGCCTAAACAGGCTAGTCAGGCAGAGTCTTTATTAAACGAAGAGTTAATCTTCGGTTCTGTTAATATGATTTAATTAACAGATCCATATTCCAGTCGTAATTTCAATTTTGATAAGTCTGAATTCCCTGTATCAAATAAGGGAATCCGAGGAAGTTCCAGAGGTTCAGGATATAGGGGAAGACGTGGATCTTTTCGAAGACACTACTCCAATTCTACCCCTGCTAGCACTGTGTATGCAATAGAATCTCATTGTAGAGCCCTTCAGTGAGCTCAAAAAGAATAAGCATGTTCTTATGCCAATAGTCAACTCAGTCGTGGCACAATTATTTTGGAAGACCGATTGAAAATTCCATCTTCTTTATCTCGGCAAGTAAATGGATCTAATCGGTCTAATCTTCCAAAACCAAGGATGTTGCCAACTTCTATCCCAATACAAGATGCATCAGCTTCCAAAGCATCTGCTTCCAAAGTACCTGCTAAACTGCATATTCTTGTTGGGAAATGCAGACCTCTAGATCAAAAGTATGATATATTGAAACACTTGGCCCAAGTACCTGCCAAGTTATCAATTTTGGATTCTTTGAATCTATCAAAAGATCTTCGGGAAGCACTCATCGAAGCATTGTCAAGTCCCCAAGAATTTGAAGCTGAAATTACTACAGCTGAAGTCTATCACATAGAGAATAATCCTGCAGAATGCCATGCAGTGATATTTTTTACTGATAAAGATGAAGATGATATTGTGCATGGGCACATAAAACCATTGTACTTATCTGGCAAATTAAATGGTGTGGGTATCCGAAGATCTTTCATTGACAAAAGTTTAGGAGTCAACCTCATGCCCATCCATACACTTCGTCGATTGGGCCTCACGGAATCTGATTTATCTTCTTCTACCATGATGTTACAAGGATATGATAAAAATGAACAAGAACCATAGGGAGAGGTTACACTCAGAACTCAGTTTGGAGATCTTGTATCCAATTCGGATTTCATGATTGTTGATCAAGACTCAGCTTTCAACGTCTTGCTTGGAAGACCCTGGCTACATCAGCATTCAACTATTCCTTCATCATACCATCAATGTCTCAAATACTGTTTCAATGGTCAATTTGGAACATTGTATGGTGATAAGACCCCATTCAAGACATGTGAGTCTCAATACATTGAGGCAGAATTTTATCACATGAAGGGAAGAGAAAAATATACAATGAAAGAAATCACCAATGTTAATGCTCCATATGGATTGGAGAAAATTCCAATAAATCCATTTACACATGTGAGTATAGATTATGTGTTACCTATCAGTCAAATTGACAAAATAGGACCAAATCAAAATACTCTTATGGAAAGATCCATAATGTCAATTACGGAAATTGAACCAGACAACATGGGAGAAATTGGTAACCTACCAAACAGTGATGAAAGCACAAGTGGTGACGTCTTCATTTCATCTACTAAAATCCAACAGGTCTATACTTCGCCAATCATGACAGAAGAAGTTATAGCAACATCATAGTTGAATAATGATGTCAGTTCTCAATCCATCATTCTCCTCTTTATTTCCCAAAGAAGGCCCTTTATCATCAATAGGGTCGGAAATAGAAGCTTCTTCTTCAAAATGTGGAAATTTTGACATCTCTTCTGATCATGAAAATTTCGTTTTGTCATCTACTATGCAAGTAGAAATGGAAGAAATAGCACATGATGAAGAGGAAGAGGAAGATATTAGAGATGATCCTCCAGTATTTGAAGAGGGTATCTCTACCATTGTGGATGAACTCAGAGAAATAAATCTGGGTATAGAGAAAGATCCACGCCCCACTTTAATTAGTGCGTCCATGACCCTTGAAGAGCAAGAAATTTATACTTCTTTTCTAAAGCAAAATAAATATATTTTCTCTTGGAACTATACATAAATGCCTGGGCTTGATCCTGATATTCCTACTCATCATTTGGGTTTACCAAAAGAACATCGAGGATTTAAGAAAGCCCCGAGAAGAACACACCCGACCTATGCTTCCAAAATTGAAGCTGAAGTGGATAAGCTGATCAAAGCTAACATCATCAGAGAAGTTCAGTATCCAAAGTGGTTGGCTAAAATTTTCTTTTTAAAGAAGAAGAACGAACAAATTAGGGTTTTCATCGATTTCAGAGATCTTAATCGGTATTGTCCTAAAGATGATTTCCCAGTTCCGATTACAGAACTCTTAATTGATGCGACGGCTGGATATGAAGTACTTTCCTTCATGGATGGATATTCTGGATATAATCAGATCTGAATGGCCCCAGAAGATGAGGAATATACAGCCTTCCGAGCCCCTCAAGGTGTTTTTTGTTACTGGGTGATGCCCTTTGGTTTAAAGAATGCAGCTACAACATCTCAACGCGCCATGCATCGTATCTTCAAACCTTTCGTAGGGAAGTTTGTTGAATGCTATGTAGAAGATTTGGTGGTTAAATCCAAACAACGTTCTAATCACTTGGCTGATTTGGAAGTCATATTCCACAAGCTTCGACAACATAATTTGAAGATGAACCCCTTAAAATGTGTTTTGGGGGAACCTCAGGAAAATTTCTCGGCTTTGTTGTATGCCATCGTGGTATTGAAGTCGATCCTGAGAAGACCAAATCAATCCTTGGTATGTCACCTCCTCAAAATTTGAAAGGATTAAGAGGACTTCAAGGACACTTATCCTATATTCGGCGTTTCATCGCCAATTTGGCAGGCAAAAGTTTACCCTTTACCAAATTACTGAAAAAAGGAGTCACCTACCAATGGACTGAAGAATGTCAAGAAGCGTTTTATGTTCTCAAGAAATACCTCTTTAGTCCACCATTACTCATGCCACCTGTTGAAGGTAGACCACTTATCCTCTATGTGACAGCTCTAGAGCGATCATTGGGTGCCTTTCTCGCTCAAAAGAATGAAGCTGGAAATGAAAATAGCCTCTACTATCTCAGTAGAACTATGCTTGAAGCAGATACCCAGTATTCAAGTATTGAGAAGTGCTGCCTGGCATTAATCTTTGCAGTTCAGAAACTGAGACACTACCTGCAACATCACGAGGTCCAATTGGTATCTCGCAAGAATCCGCTCAAATTCATCCTTAGTCATCCAATGCTTACAGGGTGTCTAGCAAGGTGGGCAGTTATTTTGCAGCAGTTTGACATTCAGTATGTATCTCAAAAGGCAATAAAGGGACAAGCTCTTGCTTATTTCCTGGTTGAACATCCTTCAGTAGAAGACACGTCTTCAGATATTGAACTCCCTGATGAGGAAGTTTTTTCTATTCAAGAGTGTCCTCAAACATGGGAAATGTATTTTGATGGTGCTTCCAGAAGTCCAACAGGAAAGAAAATGGAAAATCCTAAATTCAACAAAGTTGGTTTAGGAATTGTACTCATTTCTCTAGATAAGGCATTGTTACCTTATTCCTTTTTATTGTGGGAAGGTGGTACCAATAATGAAGCCGAATACCAAGCTCTTATCACAGGCTTGGAGTTAGCGCTTCAAGCACAAGTGAATCACTTAAAGGTGAAAGGTGATTCAGACTTGGTAATCAAACAAGTCAATGGAGATTATGCCATCAGAAAAGAAGAGTTAATCCCTTTTTATGATTATGTCAGAAAGTTAATGGCATAATTCCCTTCAGAACCGACATTTTTTTATATCCCATGATTACAAAATGCTCAAGTTGATGCACTGGCTAATGTAGCCACAGCTCTAGCTGATCCAAATCGAGACGAGACAACCATCAGTATTTCCCACCGTCGTGCAATTTAAACTTATGTTCAAGCCAGAACAGAGGAAATTAATGAAATTAGTCCCAGTCCTGAACCGTATGGTCATACTACAGGATGGATGTCACCTATCAGGGAATACCTTTAAAATTGAACACTTCCACCTGATAGAGCCATGAAAATACAAATCTGGCGACGTGTAGTCAATTTTACTCTTTATGATGGCCCAAACCACCTAGAGAAAATTCTCTACTAATGTGGTTTTGATGGAGTTCTCTTTAGATGCATTGATGGTGAAGAGACAATGACTGTCATGAATGAAGTGCATGCAGGAGTCTGTGGTGCCCACCAGTCTGGACATAGATTGTCTGATCAAATTCGAAGGCTTGGATACTTTTGGCCTTCAATGATATAAGATTGTGTTGATTTCACAAAGAAGTGTCATTCATGTCAAGTACATGCCAACTTCATTCATCAACATCCAGAGTTGCTTCATACAGCTAAATACTCAGGGCCATTTTCCACATGGGGAATGGATGTGGTGGGACCTTACCCTTCAGCTACGGCCAAGCAGTTTAAGTACATTCTTACTGCTACTGATTTCTTTTCCAAATGGGAAGAGGTAGTACCACTCAAAGAAGTCAGTTCTAAATTCATTGTTAGCTTCATCAGGTCTAACATCATTACTAGATTCGGTGTCCCTCATACCATATTGACGGACAACGGCACAAACTTCTGTTCTTCTGAGGTGAAGAAATTGTATCAGGAATACAACATTAAATCCAACCATTAATCTCAGTATCATGCGGCAGCCAATGGCCAAATAGAAGCCTTCAACAAGTCTCTTTCAAATATACTACAATAGATGGTGGATAAAGATAAGAGGTCATGGCCTGATAAACTCTTTCATGCTTTATGGGCTTATCAGACTACCACCCACAATGCAACGCGGTCAATACCATATTCGTTGGTATATGGAACAGAAGCAGTCTTGCCAATTGATGTTCAATTTCCCTCACTCAAAGTAGCCATTTGTGATCAGTTATCTACAGATGAGCAATCCCAAAAGCGATTGAATGAATTAGAACGGTTAGATGAGAAAATATTGTGCACTTTTCACCACTTGGAAATCTATCAGAATCGAATAGCACGAGATTTTAAAAAAAAGTTCATCTTCGTTCATTCATTCAGGGAGAATTAGTATTAGTTCTTAGAACTCCAATGATACCAGGAAAGAAACCTCCCAAGGCTGAACCAAAATGGGAGGGACCTTATTCAATACATAGGGTCTACTCCAATGGAGCTTATTCATTAATCTCGATGGATGGAGAACTCATTACTACTCCAACTAATGCCAGATTTTTGAAGAAATATTTTGTATAAAATACAAAGTATTCACAAGATGTCCCCGCAACATGACACTAAAATGTGCAACACCAGTTCGTCCTTGCTATATGACGTTAAACTATACAGCAATGGTCATGTATGAACTTAAACTGCAACTTCGTCCCACACGACGTTAAACTGTGAAAAAGTTCCCTAAATGGTCAAGTATGACCTTAGACTACACCACCGTCTAGCATGACATTAAACTACACCATCCACGGTCCATGCATACGACCTTAAACTATTCGCACTTTCGTCTAACATGACGTTAAACTGTGACGTCCTAACTACATGACCCTAAACTTTATAAAAGTCCCTTACGTCCGTAAAGAAGTTAAACTATACAATCATCACAGGTCCTGTATGACCTTAAACTACACCACCGTCCAGCATGACATTAAACTGCACCATCCACGGTCCATGCATATGACCTTAAACTATTTTCATTTTCGTCCAACATGACGTTAAACTGTGAAAAAAATCCCCAATGCGTCCAACATGACTTAAATGGTGTGTTATTTTGTCCTTACTACATGACATTAAACTGCGCAGTCCCCCTTTGGTCCAACATGACGTTAAACTCTATTGTCCCCATCGTCCTAACTACATGACGCTAAACTGTACAGAAAATTCACGATACGTCCTACAAGACATTAAACTGTATTTTGTCCCTGCTACATGACACTAAACTGCGCAACACCAATCGTCCTAACTGCAAGACTTTAAACTGAATAGTCCCTTTATATGTCCTACATGACATTAAACTATGCATCGTTAAAGTTTTTGTTACCTCTTGTTTCTCACACCGAGTATGACTCACGTGAGCTTAGAGAAAACCTCAACCGTAACACTCTCTTTGGGCCACTAACCATGTATAAGTCCCAACAACATTTTTTTTATTATTAGATCGTTGTCCCCAAGAACAACTTGATCATTAATTCATTATTTAATTTAACTATACAGAATTTTATCCTTGCCCTCCAGGATGGGTATGTAGGCAACCTCCCAGGGTTCAAGCCCAAAAACAATCTCTTCACATCGGTTCACCACCTTCTCATATGATGTTGATTCGTGAAACCGCCCCTAGAATCAATATCTTTGCATTGATTCACTTTAGTCCTTGTTATATGACGTTAAACTATGCAACACTTCTGTCCGGTACGACAATAAACTACAATAATTTTTGATTTCCTCATTTGAGAGAGAACTATTATTGACATTGATTTTTCAATCATGTTTCATTTCAAAAGACTACATGCATACATGGTAATACCTAAACGTTTTATCTCAGGTTAAACCATCATTTCACTAAAGTCCCCTTTCACTCTTCACATGTACGAACAAAATTTGTACAAAGGGTAGTTCTAGAACTACGTGGGCTTGATTCCCATTCTTATGGGATACGTAGGAACATTTGAGTATCCCTCGAATCCAGCCCCAAGTCTTTTGGGCCTAACCCCAAATTTCACTTTCAGTCCCTTGGCTGAAAAGTCCTCATGAAAACACACACTGTGTATTCATTATTATGGTCCGAACTCTATGACCCTAAACTAAGATCTCTCATACTTTCATCCTGCACGATGTTAAACTGCATTTCAGGAACTACGTATGGCTTGATTCCCATTCTTATGAGATACGTAGTGATGTCCAAAATATCAATTCAGGACCCAGCCAAAACATGATTATGGTTATCATTGACCTATGTATCTCTATATACATTGGACAATACCCATCTTTATGTGTTATAATCCTAACCATAAATATTTTCAGATCTGCATAACCCTTTTCATGACTTTTGGTCACAAAAATGTCAAACTTCTGAGAATTCTTTTTCCTGACTATGCAGTACGTGCCCATATGTGGCCTTGCATAAACAGTCCACAAAACAAACTTGTTAGCCAAAAGATACTATTTATTTGACTATACAGCCAATGCCCTTAGGTGGCCCTACATAATTCAACCCCCTAACGAGTTTGTCAGATAGTGGTAACTTCATTCTTGGGAAGAATGCCTCTTCTGTCTTTATTTGTCTTAAACAACAGTATGTAGGGATCCACAAAAAAATAGCCATCCATAACATATTTGTCCCATATCCTTTTTCATTATCTGAAATTATTCAAGTCTATGGTTTATTTTTCTTCCCTACGTTTGGGTTAGACCTTCGTAGGAGTGATATTCATCCAGTTCTTCGATAATCTTGTCTGGAAATATCTTCTCCATATTCAAGTACCTCTTTCCATGCAGCAAACTCTATACTTTAGAAAATTTGAATCTCCATAAACATTCACTGGCTTTTAGAACTAGGAGAGTAAATTTATGAGAGTTCTTTTTTCCTGACTATGCAGCACGTGCCCATAGGTGGCCTTGCATAAACAGTCCACATAACAGACTTGTCAGCCGAAAGATGCTATTTATTTGACCATGCAGCCAATGCCCTTAGGTGGCCCTGCATAATTCAACCCCCTAACGGGTTTTTTGTCAAATAATAGTAACTTCATTCTTGGAAACTACTTCTTCTAATGCCTTTTATCTCTTTTTCATATCATTCCTCAGATTCAAATATTCTTAAGCCATAGTTTACATATTTTCCCTCAGACTTGAGTATGGTAATATGTTTTCAGATAAATTGTCAAGGAATTGAATCAATTTTTAATCCATTTTTGTCAAAGCTATTTCGACCTTAAAACATTAGCCCCTTTATGTCCGGTGTGCATGACTTTAAACTGCCCACAAAAGACAAAGGAACTCTGAATAAAAGTCAAGTTCCAGCTCACTAAATATATATTTTTGTATGATTTAGGTAATATTGAGCAATTAAAAGGTTCAAAGTTTGTAGGGTTATTTGTAATAATCCGAGTAAAAATCAAACTATTCGTACTAAGCCCATTGGCTTATGTAAATTTAAAGCAGGTAGAGAAAGAATGCAGGTACAAATGATTGAAGATGAAAGTGTTTTTCATTGATAAACAAGAGTTAGAAGGGCATCCACAGACTGGAGTCTCTTCTCTTTTTCAAGAATTACAAGAGGCTTTCAACATAACACTTCATTTGATTTACGGCATCCCGAGCTTCATCAGCAACCACCTAGAATTCATTCATTCAACTGGATACAATAAGAGATGCAGTGATACCAGCTCTTCTTGGAACAATTGTAAAAGGATGTTCTTGAGTGCGGTTTGAGAAAATTTTCTGCCGATCAAACAGTGAATCTGTTTCTGTCCAAGAGACTTCGACGATGGATACAAGGATTTGAGAATGGAGCATTGGATGTAAAGAGCCATTTGTAGAGAGTACTCTTATCAGATATTGCTCTAATACCATGTTTGTCTTCTCTCCACCAACTGGTAGTGGAAAACATTTCAGCCCATGGGTTTTCCATTTTCATATATGCAAGGAAATGACATGGAGGAAGAATTTGAATGTTCACACCATTGTTGTTGTTCTAAATGCACAGCATAACCGAAATGAAGGAGTAGCAGCGCAGCTGCATTTCAGGTGTATAATTCTTTGCATCTAGAACATTGAATCCTTGCAGGTGACCATGACCATATAGAGGCAGGTAGATGCTCTGTGGGAAATTAATATGATATTTCTTCAAGTGCTTAGCCAAATATGAGAGATTGTTATTGCAGATATCATTGGAATCATGGCCAATGATGTTCATCATATCATCAATCCGCTTGCTAGCCAGTTCATCAGAAGTTTTAATTCTATTAGTAGCCATTGAATCTGCCCAAAAGTTGAATAAATTAAACTCTTAAATGGGTTTATTTTTCATAAAATTTGTGAAAGATTTCGAAAAAATGGCTAAGGAATTAAGTCGCGCAAGTCTAAAAATGGCGTGCAAGTATTCGTGTGCCGCGCTAGTTTTTGACGCGCAAGTATAAACCGCGCAAGTACAAATGCCTTTACAGTAGCGCGACATCAAGGAAAACACTAGAAAACAGAGCAACCTGCACGGCTAAGGTGACCTGCGCGGCGAGAGCTCGAAGGTATGAAGTCCGGAAATCCGGATGCTTGTACGGAAGTGAGGCCCTCTATTTATAGACGCGGTCGGGACCCTGCGCGCCGGACCCTGCACGACCGAGGGCCGTATCCCTGTGCGATGCGCACTTGCGCGCCGCCCTCTGTGACCTGAAGACTTGCGTGCCCCCTTTTCCTTTGGATGTATTCGATTTCCTCAGAGTCAAATCCTCATTTCTCTCCGGATCCAACTCTGATGGGGGACTTTTTTGACCCTCCTTTCGTCATAGAATCTAAAAATCGGAAAAGGGGAATATCTGAGCTCAAAGTGATTCAACCTTTGAAGATAATATCAAAAAATCGACAAAGGCATGAACAAAGGATCAAAAGAAACTGCACTGCGCAAGTTATATCACTTTCGTGCAAGTCCACTTGCGCGACCTAATTGATAACTGCCTGGTAACCGCCCGAGGTCTTCTCCTGCCTATAAATAGACCTTGTGGGCCCCCCATTCGGGGGGATTTTTTCCAGAAACTCGGATTGAATCTCCCGACGCCCAAGTCTCTTCTCAAAGCTTCCGGAACACTTCTAAGGTAATTTCTTACCTAGAACGGAATATCTAAAGAGAGGGAGGAAGGCCTAAGTGTTGAAACTCATCAACACTTGCGCGCCTGAGTGGCCAGCCCTTAAGGGAAGTGGTCCCACTTGCGCGCCGCCTTATTCCTTCGATAGAACTTGCACATCCCTTTTCTGGAAGAACCCCAAGAGGATTCTAAAGACTTTAATAAAGAGTCTCTCAAGTATTTCAATGCTGGTTGACCATTGCGTAAGTACACCATGTGTCGCGCAGGTTCACCTGCGCGACCAATACTTGCGCGCCCCCGCAATACTTGCGCGCCTTCCAAGACTTGTGCGCCCCTTCCTTTTTGGGTGCCTTTCTTGCCCATTTCACCCCTCTTAAGCCATTACACCTTTCCTTTTCAAGATTCAGTCTTAAATACACTCTTCAAAGCCATATATGGCATGATTTCTTGATTTAACTTCCTTATCTAAAAGGAATTCGGTGTAATATCTCTCAAAACCTAGTGATTTAAATATCCTTATGTCACTAAATATGGAGAGTTCATTCATTCAACCTCATCCTTTAAGATGAGAGAATCCATAACCTGGGTCTCCTTTTCAGGAATAATCCCCAATCATAAGTTTTGTAATTTGGGCATCCTATTCAGGAGTAAGCCCCTAACCTTAATCCTTAACATGGGTCTCCTTTTCAGGAATAAGTCCCAGTCATAATTTTGGGCTTCCTTTTCAAGAGTAAGTCCCAAGTCCCCTAACCTGGGCCTCCTTTTCAGGAATAAGTCCCAGTCATAAATCCCTTAACCTAGGCCTCCTTTTTATGAGTAAGTCCCAGTCATAATCATAGGATTCCTTTTCAGGAATAAGCCCCAAGTCCCGTAAATTCTCTTTAACCAGTCCTAATTTACATTTAATCTGGGATTCCTTCTCAGGAGTAAAACCCAGTTATCAATCCTCTCCTAATTTGGGTTTCCTTTTTAGGAATAAGTCCCAAGTTAGAGTATTCAAATCTCTATGAAGTACATATACCTTTATGGACCCTGTTCCTGGATTTTCTCCTTAATGTAAATCCTCTGGGCAGTCATACATACATAAGCCCCAAACCATTTCTTATGATTACATCGTTCATGGATCAATTGTCTATTTTATTACCAATACCTCTTGTTTCTCACACCGAGCATGACTCATGTGTTCTTAGAGGGTAAAAGTAATTATGACATCCTACTTTGAGCCATTAATCATAAACATCATACTCTTCCATTCGAACTACATGGGTTCTGATTCCTTTTCCAAAACAAAGGATACGTAGGTAACCCATCTATGGGATTGATACCAACTTTGAAATAATTCATGTCCTTCTGAATGACAATAAACTTCAAGTACCCCACTAAGTGGCTTTAAAACCAGCCTGGTCATCATAATGACCAAGAGACTGTTATATGAATGTTTTGAAGGTTACCATTGACCATGAATCTCTAAATAGATATAGATGATTCACTATTGATGAAGAACCTCGAATACATATAAAAGATTCTCTAAATTTCTTACATATTTAATCATTGATTGTCAAAACTAAAGTAAAAGCTCATTTTATACTTGGTAATGTAATAAGGATTCACGAACATAAATTAAATCTATAAAGAGAGTCCCGGAATAGACAATAATTTCCCTCAAAAAGGTGTGATGAGTCCGACCTCCCATCCTCTCGACCAATGCAAATTCCTAAGCCTCATCAGTCCACAAGCTAATGAGCGCCTACCTTTGGAAAGTATGTCCAAATGGATGTGGAATCATTTAATGTTTCCGGTTCTACGAACAAACCTGTTAGAAACCGATCGGAACGTTTGAATCTCCCATCCAGGAGGTCATCCCCGAATTCCGAGGGAAACACTAGGTTGGGTGAATGGTTTAGAAAAGACATATGACACCATTTTATTTACTGGAGAACCCCTCATGGTCGTGTTTCCTAAGGTTCATGGTTTAAACAAAGCGTGAACCCATATATAGTTCATTAAAACACAAGTTATGGTTGAGCTACATGTTTATCACTAATCATGCACTAACCACACGGCTCGGTTTGACCTTCCATAATTTGAAGCTCTGGACTCTAAATGAACCCCAAACACTCTTAAAAGATCCATTAACGTCATAGAAACATTTATAATGATAAGAAAAAAGGTTCAAGATAAAATTTTAAGGGTCCATAAATCATGTGAAAAGATAGGATGTTACAATAATAATGGTTTTCATATAGTTTAATATCATAAATAAAGGATATATTCATTGTATTTTCAATATTGTGCAGAAAGTATAAAAATGGTCGGTGTGGCCTAAAAATGGTGTGTTTTTTGTAATCATTAATTTTGGGGAGACATGATGTTCTTTCCATCCATGGGGATCAATGACTATATACAATTAGTCTAGAGCTTGTGAATTTTGAATGGGGCCTTCCCACATGGGGTTAAACTTTTGAGGATTTTATCCCAATTTAATTTTTATTCTCAATGCCATCTCTATATCACCCTAAAGAAATTTGTAACACAAAAATTCTTATTGAATTCTCAATCCACATGATTTTGATGAACAAAAATATTGTGTAATTCCAATATCCTATTTTCATAAAGGGAATCCAATTCAGTTATGTTGTATCGTTACAACTCATCAAACATTAAACGGTCATAAATGGATATCCAAAGTGAAAATATAAAAACCTAAATTGGAAAAAATCCCCCAGTTATATTCAAAATGAATTAATGGTTCACCTATATGTAACATGAAGTCAATATCTTATATTACCATGATGTATTTTAGAGTTTATCAAGGGAGATATTATTATTATGATAAACTAACTTTTATAGAATATTATAGAGGAATTTATTAATTTTTTTATCAACTCATGTTTTGAAACATGATGGTAGGATATATGGTTTGATCAGATCTACTACTTTGAGTACACATTATTTATCTCAGAGTTAATAGAATTAGTTATTATTTCTATAAGATAATTTTCGTTTATCCTAAACTATTGGATATTTTGGGACTTTTAATACTCAACCATAGACCTAGTATTAACATACGTTAGAGGGATTAATTCATATTATTTTTAAAAATGATAATTAATAGTAATAATAGTCATAAACTATCATCTTTTCATCAATGGGTAGGGATCCATAACATTGATTCCTTAAACAAAAAAATTCCAATAGTACTTTTTGGTGTGGAGTAGATATGGAGGCTAGTGTATGAGTTTAGAATTTACTTATAACGAATGAAACATCTTAGTCAACTCCCCATAGACATAAATCATAGTAGGATAAAAGTATCCCACTCTCTGAATATATTAGAAAGCTTCAATCTTATCTGGAATGCTACAATTTCAAGAAGATAAATTTCCTCAAATACTTATGCAATATCCATTTCCACAATTCAATAGAGATTAATTCCATCAATTATATGATTATAGATGGCTTTATCATACTGGGGGACATCATATAGAATGAAATTTCCTACCCCCATGTAGATATATTCCTACTTGTAATAATGAAATGGTAAAAAAACCAATTTTGAGGTATTAATCCAATAGGTCCAACCAATCATACATTTCTTTTATCATAAGGGGAGTTCTAGGACCCCCACTATGAATAGCCATTGATGTGTTGGGTTGTACCTTGGTCATTACCATCAAGAAAGATGGGGGATATTACTCATTGATGTATAAAATTGATATCAATGTTATCTTGGTATGGGACAATGGTGGATTGCACCATGTTTTCTATATTATCCACTCAAATATTCTAATAATTTGATGAATGAGACACCTTCAATTTAAATGGAAATATCCCCATCAACCCATAGGTGAAATTTTGTAGAGGGGTTAGATCCTCCTTTCCAAAATACTATTCACTATTAATCTACTTGATTAACATATAGATTCGCCATTATTATGTAGCTGGGGAACCTGGATTTGTGAATTCATGACCAATAATAAGGGCTTGACCATCATCCTTATTTTTAGGGCACCCATCTGAAAATAAAAATGAATAATGTATGAGGTACTTTGAGAGAGAGACTAGTAAAACACCAGTGTAAAATATATTCAGTTTAGGGTCATATTCTATATTCTATTAATGATTAAAGGAATTCCCTAAAAGTGATTTTCCCAACATGGAAAATATTCATCAAGAAAAAATGCACTCATTAGAAAAATTGTTATTTAAGGGAAGCTCCTCTGGGTATGGGTGCATGTAATGTAAATATAAAAAATACCCCTTAATAGCCTTATGAAGAATGAATCTAATTTCAGTAATTTTGAGGATCACTATAGATAGAATCAGTCATCTACTCAACATGGGATGATTGAGGATACACATTAATGGGTAGATGTGGTAGATCAATATGACCTTATGATGGTGTAGATAATGATGTTTCATATAGAATATAAAGACCATGAAAAGGTAATTATTTATGATTGGGAAATATTTCACCTCAACAAATATCATCATCCAATTGAGGTAGTGCAGTATTTTATCCTTTCCCTCTTTATTATTCTAATCAGTGTAAGTTTTGATAGATTTCCCTATAGTTTTCATATAGATGATTAATGGTATATTAGGAAAGACAACATAAAAATTAGAGGATAATGTAATTATATCTTGATATAATTGAATATGAAATGGGATTCCTGATACCAATGGTAGATGTTTACTTTCTTCATTTACAATGAGAAGGACATACAATTTTCCTATCCAATGGATAAAAACATTATATATAATAAAAAAACCCCTAAACCCCTTTTATCTCTTACTAGTTGTGTAGATGGGGTATTTTAATGGTGGTAATAATTTTATTTAGTTCATTATTAATTCCTCTGTGTTGGATATTAAACATAAATAAAATCCTGAAGGAAACACTAAATATTCATATTAAGTTTCCTATAAGAAAACTAGGTGCGGGGATTATCATGAACACATACAAAAGTTCACCAATATGATCCTTACATTTGAGGTATTTATATACCAATTCATCCAAATAATACTCCACTGTCATTCATATAAGTAGATTAAATATGTGATGAAAATCCCAAATATAGGTTTCCATGAGACTCTTCAAGTCAAAGAGAACCACCTGGTGATAATATTCTCCCTGAGGTTCCATGAATGAAGTGTATTATTCACCTTTGAGAGATATTTTATGTTGGTATAATTAAATGTATCTATCAATGAAATATAGGTCTTAGAAGATGATATTCACATATATTGATAGATTCATCACCGGAAGAGGGAAATCATCCTACATTCAGTGGCCATTGAGATCTTTGAAGTGGGTAAAAAATCAGATTTATCAATTATCTAACCAAATTGGGAAAATTTTATAAAATTCCATGTGATACTAGAACATCTTGATAAAGTTGTCTTTCATCAACATTTTAACTTTATCCATGACCATGGTACTGTAAGAGGGGTGAATCTATCTAGGCGCCCATATATATCCACAGTGGATGAAGATAAGACCAAGATGATGAATAAAGGCTTGAGGATCAATCCCACGTATATCCTTAAAATTAAATACAAAAAGATATTAGTTTTAATTAATAATTAAACATTACACTCTTGTTTTTCTGAAGGCACGGTAACACTAATCAATGTATGCCCTGTTGGACGGAGAAGTGATGGCAAGAGGGGGGGTGAACTGCCTTTTAAAAAATAATTAACAATTTAAAATCAAAGTAAAAAGTGCAGCGGAAATAAAAGAGGCAAGACACAAAACATGATAACGGAGTTCGGCTTAAACCAAAGCCTACGTCTCCGCTCCCAACTCAACCGTTGAGAGATTTACTACCGCTTGCTTTTTAATGGTTTTAGCAAGAAACCCACTAGACTTTAAGGTAGTCTAGAACCTATTACAGCTTTCTTTTAATGGTTGAGCAAGAACCCACTTGCTTTTAATGGTTGAGGAAGAACCCACTAGCCTTCTTACAGGTGAAGGCTAGCTCACCTATGACTCAAGCCTTTTAAAGGGAAGGCTTGACTAACCTCTTCACACCATGAAGGTTGTGTGAAAACCCAAACAAAAGGAAGATGAGAGAAAGAGGGGTTTGTAGGCACACACCCAAAATAAAGCTCAAAATGATAAAACAATAAAAACCGTAATGTGGAGAAGTCTTGGGCACCAATGGATTGATTGGAGTTGATGAAGAGCGCTCCCAAGCTTCTTTGATGGTGATCCTTTGATGTGGAAATGAGTTGGAGCAAATGGGGATCCTTGAAGGAATGCGCCGGAGGTTCGCCAAATGATCGAACAATGTTCCCGTGGGCTACCGTACATTTCCGGGGCTTCCTAGTCCTTTATTTATAGAGGGGGAACCCTCAAATGGCCTTTGGGGGTCTTCGGAGCCGTTGGAGAGGCCTTCGGAGCCGTTGGGGGTCAAGTGGGCAAGTCTGGTCAAAGCCCAACGGCTAGTTTGACTGGCTCTACCGGCTGATCCGTGCTTGGCCACCGGTTGGCCGGTGCTTTGGAAAATGGAGTCCCCTTCTGCCCAGGCACCACCGGCTGGCCGGTGAGGAGGCCACCGGTTGGCCGGTGCTGAGACAATAGCAAACCCTTCTGTCTGGGTTCCACCGGCTGGCCGGTGATGGGACACCGGTTGGCCGGTGGTCTGGACAGAGGGGATGCCTTCTGTCCAGGCTCCAACGGCTGGCCGGTGGTCATCCACCGGTTGGCCGGTGGACTGAAATCAGTCCACTTTCAGTCCTTCTTGGCCCAATTCCTTGGCAACCTTTTTCCTATCAAGACAAACACTTAAAACAAGATTAGATAAATAAGAGAGTGATTGTGATCATGAAAATTAAACCACGAGGGGTATGAGAGGTACAACAATCTCCCCCTATTTTGATGATCACAATCACCAAAACAAACAATGTAATAGACTGAAATGAATGGCATGCTTTAAAGGATAAAGCAAAGCATGAGAGAAAGATTTCTCCCCCAATCAACCAAGAATTTCTCCCCCTTTGTGATTATCAAAATAGCACGGGGCATAAAACTTGATTGAGGGAAAGGATTGAAAAACAAGATAGAGATTTTTTAAACCAATTGAAATTTTTGAAATTTGAATTGAAAGTTTTGAATTGAAAGTTTTGAAATGAAAGTTTTGAAAAAAACGCAAAAAGGTTAACTCCCCCTAAATAAAAACAAAAAATCACCGGGGAGAGGAAGCTTTCTTGGAATAGCCAAGCCCTTGGGTGGTTCTAGATACGCATTGGGAACCAAGTAATTTGGTTAAATTTTGTTCACCTTGGGTGAATTTGGAAAGGGATTCCTTTAAATCCTTGATTTTTGATTCCATAGAATCAACATCGGGAAGGTTTTGGATCTTGAGGGACAACTATTCCTTCTCTTTGAGAAGTTGTTTCTTTTCGGAAGAAAGTTTTTTGAAATTATTTTTTAAGGCAATAAATTTGGAAGAAATTCATGAAAAACTTCCTCCAATTGATCTCTTGCATGTTGGAGATCCTCGTACGATAAATGATTTAAAGAATTGGAAGAACAAGGGAAGAGGAGTCGGAAGAGGTTACCTCATGAAATGCCATTAGGCATTTTTTACCGTTGTCACTTGAGGAGGAGGAGGAGGAGGATGTAGAGCTATCACTCCATGTGGCCTTGAATGCCTTCTTCTTTTCTTTTTTCTTGTCCTTTTTCTTGTTGAGTGGAAAATAGGGCTTGTAATGGCCTTTCTTGCCACACCCGTAACATGTTACCTCGGGGTCGGATTTTTTGTTGGGTTGAGCCTTGCAGGATTTCTTCTTTTTGTTCTTCTTCATGAATTTGTGCATCTTGCGGGCAAGATTCTCCATTTCTGAATCGCCGCATGAAGAGGAAGACGATGAGGAGGAGGAGCTTTCTTCTTTTTGAACTTTGAAGGCGATGTTCTTTAGAGTTTTGATGAGATTGCCTTCCTTTTCAGCTTGCCTCCACATGGTGATCTCGTAGGTCAGGAGGGATCCGATGAGCTCTTCGACCAGCATGTTTTTGATGTCTTTTTCTTCTTGGATTGCCGTGACTTTCGGTGCCCATGTGCTTGGTAAGATCCAAATGATCTTCTTGACCATCGTCTCTGTAGAAACATCATCTCCAAGGGATTTTCTTCCATTGCAAACGTCAGTAAAACGAGTAAACATTTCAGTAATATTTTCATATGGATGCAGGGTAAAAGACTCAAAATCTTGAGGATACATATCCAATCGAGTATCCTTAACTTTTTTGTTCCCCTCATGGGTAACCTCCAATAGTTTCCAGATTTCATGAGATGATGTGCATGTGGAAAATCGATTGAATTCATTACGATCAAGGCTGCAATGAAGAGCGTTCATGGCTTTGCCATCAAGATCGAAATTTTTAATATCGGCTTGAGTCCATTTGGATTCATCGGGAGAAGAGAGAGAGTAGCCTTGCATAACAATTATATATATAGGATAGCCAATACTTCTAAGAAATGTAATCATGCCAGTTTTCCAATAAGTGTAGTCGGTTCCATCAAAGAATAGAGCACGACCCAAAGAATAGCCTTCGGGGGCGAAAGAAGTTGAAGCCATCACAAAGGATCTTGAATTTGAAACCGGTAAGGGTATTACTCAAATTTTGCCTCTCATACCAATTGATGGACGGAGAAGTGATGGCAAGAGGGGGGTGAATTTCCTTTTAAAAAATAATTAACAATTTAAAATCAAAGTAAAAAGTGCAGCGGAAATAAAAGAGGCAAGACACAAAACTTGATAACGGAGTTCGGCTTAAACCAAAGCCTACGTCTCCGCTCCCAACTCAACTGATGAGAGATTTACTACCGCTTGCTTTTTAACGGTTTTAGCAAGAAACCCACTAGACTTTAAGGTAGTCTAGAACCTATTACAGCTTGCTTTTAATGGTTGAGCAAGAACCCACTTGCTTTTAATGGTTGAGCAAGAACCCACTAGCCTTCTTACAGGTGAAGGCTAGCTCACCTATGACTCAAGCCTTTTAAAGGGAAGGCTTGACTAACCTCTTCACACCTTGAAGGTGGTGTGAAAACCCAAACAAAAGGAAGATGAGAGAATGAGGGGTTTGTAGGAACAAACCCAAAATAAAGCTCAAAATGATAAAACAATAAAAACCGTAATGTGGAGAAGTCTTGGGCGCCAATGGATTGATTGGAGTTGATGAAGAGCGCTCCCAAGCTTCTTTGATGGTGCTCCTTGGATGTGGAAATGAGTTGGAGCAAATGGGGATCCTTGAAGGAATGCGCCGGAGGTTCGCCAAACGATCGAACAATGTTCCCGTGGGCTACCGTACATTTCCGGGGCTTCCTAGTCCTTTATTTATAGAGGGGGAACCCTCAAATGGCCTTTGGGGGTCTTCGGAGCCGTTGGAGAGGCCTTCGGAGCCGTTGGGGGTCAAGTGGGCAAGTCTGGTAAAAGCCCAACGGCTAGTTTGACTGGCTCTACCGGCTGACCGGTGCTTGGCCACCGGTTGGCCGATGCTTTGGAAAATGGAGTCCCCTTCTGCCCAGGAACCACCGGCTGGCTGGTGAGGAGGCCACCGGTTGGCCGGTGCTAAGACAGTAGCAAACCCTTCTGTCTGGGTTCCACCGGCTGGCCGGTGATGGGACACCGGTTGGCCGGTGGTCTGGACAGAGGGGATGCCTTCTGTCCAGGCTCCATCGGCTGGCCGGTGGTCATCCACCGGTTGGCCGGTGGACTGAAATCAGTCCACTTTCAGTCCTTCATGTCCCAATTCCTTGGAAACCTTTTTCCTATCAACACAAACACTTAAAACATGATTAGATAAATAAGAGAGTGATTGTGATCATGAAAATTAAACCACTAGGGGTACGAGAGGTACAACATGCCCCAGTTCTTCTGTGGTGTAATGTCCTAAACATTTAGAAATAAAATTTGTTGTCTTTTAATTAATAAATACATCATTAATTAATGATTTTTTAGGAAAATCATGAAATATTTTAGTTATTTTGAAATATTTTATCCTATCAAGTTAAAATTACCATTAAAAATCATAACAAATATTAATATAATAATTCTACAATGATCATATGATTAGTATATATGTAGTGTTATGATAAAGTCTATTAATACGAATAAAATATGTGAAGACCTCGACCTATAGGATCATACCCTATGAAGTCCATTTATAAAAGATTTTGAGGGAGACATAATCTCTAGGATTTTAAATTGACTAATCCCAATATGAGATTCTAAAACTAAATCATGATCAAAACCGCTATAGGAGAATTTCTTTCCCATCGTGATCTTTATCCAAACCATGTCCGCAGAACCACTATAAAATAGTGTTATCATCACACACCTTACCCTCAGGTCATTCACTCGAGTAATAAAGGGAACTGTATCTCAAACTTATCATCATGAATATTTAAATTTTACTTTCTAATAATTAATTATTATATTTATTTCTTACTTATTTTACATTATAAAAAATTAATTAATGAATTTTCTAAAAATTGGATTTCATCAAGATGAAACGTGAATAGTGTTTTGGGTAATAAGTAATTTAAATGAACCAATTAATTGGGAATAAATAATGAATTTTCAAAATAAATTATATTTTAATTGAATAATATTATAAAATATTTTCTATGTATAGTTGATAAAATAATTTTATGAAGTCAATTTTTTAATTAGGGTAGGAAAACTATTACATAATTTTATATGGAATTTTTCAATTAACGATGATTTTGATTTTAAAATATAATTTCTCATTTTTATATATTTATTTGTATAAAATAAATATATTTTTTTGATTCATCACATTGAAATAAATTAATGGTAAGTTTTTCAAAATTTTCCAAGATAATCGAATTTTTGGGTAAAATAAAAAATGTTATAATTATACTATATGTATGATGAAATCATAAAATGAAAAAAATAAATTTATAAATACTATATATATTATAAAAGGAAAAAATAATTTTCCCCTTAAAATTAATGTGTTTTTATATTGTTTTATTAATTTTATAAAGCCTTTATAAATATAAAACCTATATTATATTTTATGTTTTAAAACTAATTTCTTTTAGAGCATGAATAGCTTCCACATCACCAATGGTGATTTAATAATTTGTTCGGTTCTTATAAATTTAAAATAATGAAATCCACCCCTCTTTTTTATAAATCATGGGAAAAAACCTTGGGAAAGATTTTTGTTTTGATTACATTATTACATAGACTAGAAATCTAATGCTTAGGAAAAATAACAAACTCCACTCTATATTCCTATATAATCAAACAAAATATCCCATTTTTATTCCCTAAAAACCTTTTAACATAGCCTTACTATGTCCATTACTCTCTATATCCCTTTTAAAGATCCCCAAAACTCTCAAGATGATCCACCCATGCTTTTGGAAAAAACCCTATCAATGTATGATATCATCTCATTGTCTTCTTTATTCAAGAACCTTTATTATTCTATTCCATTTTTATTTAAATTTACTTTTGTTGGGATATGTGTTTCCAAATCCATAATACTATAATTTTTATTTATAAATTATTATTTACAAATTTATATCTTATTAATCCATTTTATGAATCTAAGTGTACTAATGTTATGCTTTTTGAACTTCACTATGTTTTTTCATTCCAGGAGATTATGAAGTGAAGTCTTGTCCCCATTTCAACTATAGGATATTGAACTATATGTGTCTATAAATATATAATTAATTAATCCCAGGTATTTATCCCAAATTTCTCATTTTTTTGTTAACAGATATGAAATAAATTAATATGTTATTTGATCTATGTGGCTCAGTTATGGATGCACATGATATGATTGTGATGGGTGCTCCCAGATAGCACTCCAATGTATTTGGTAATGTTTCAATCTCATGAGATGTCATGTATGGTGAGTAATATGTTATCCTAAGAACACAAGGTTATGATGTCTTTCTATTTAACCTTTACTTATTATTATGAATATATGTTTTATATTTTTGAAACATTTCCATATTCCCTTTATGTTATCATGTTATATCATTCCCCATTATTCATGATTATTATCATAACATCTTATGTTACATTTTTATGCCTCTCAGATGACACAAATTTCTTTACACTATGTCAGGAATTTTTTTTTCACTTACTAGTATTTATATATGACCCTATTTTTGGTTTTTTTCCAGGTTATCTTGTGGAGTTTTAAAATATATAGAATATTAGAAACATTATAAGGATGTTTGAGCATTTTTTAGTTAAATGTATTCTGATTTGAAGTTATGTACTTAATTCCTAAATTAAATATACTTAATTGCCTTTTGGGATTGAATCATGTGTATGTTTTTGTGATAAATCATGAAATAATGTGTATTAAAATCAAGGGTTTTAGTAGTTAGTTTTAGTTAAAGGTCTCTTTATTTTTTGGGATTAATATTAGGAAACTCTTGGGAAAGACATAGGGATGAGAATAAACATTTAAAAATGAATATAAATTTTTGAAAAGTATAGGGTATCTGGTTTTTAAGTTAATAAGTCCATGTATAGATACTACAAGTCGGTCTGATTCTAACACAAATGTACCTTGGTGTAAGAACCATAAACCACCGTATTGAGAAATACTTCATTGGGAACTGGTGCACAACAATGGGCCTTACTGCACACCATGTTTGAAAGTCCCTGGGGATATTCTTTAGCAAATTCTCAAGGTCATTACAAACCATTGTTATGAGAAAAAAATATGCCTATAATATTTTTAGTTAGATTTTGATCATTGAGAAATTATAATGAAGCCTATAAATTCTTGGATAAGGAATATAACTTATCTATGAGTTGTCCCTTCAATATTCATAAATTTACAATTTATATGTTAAATATTTTTATGATTCTTATCCCTATATCTATTTTTTATGAAGTAAATGATTAGAACCAGAATAAAATAGTCAATGGAAGTCTTATCACCCATGGTTATTTTATTCTATGATATATCACATGTTTAATGGAATTATTCAAACACCACTACAAATAATGGAATTAATGTGCTTAGTGAAAATGGAAAATGAGGGAATTATTTCATCCCAAGTTTATATGTCCTCCCTTATTAACAAATGTGGGATTAAAATACCTGTGAACCATTTCATACTCCCTTTAGTAAATTTCAATGCTAATATTCACATGGATTGACTTTTCATATATAAAGACAACATAAATTGTCGAAATATTGAAATCACTCTTCGTATCATGAATTTCTCTATGACTATATACAAGAACATGGAGGAGGATGAACCTTATTTTTTTTATAAAATATCAAAAATGGATATTATTACCCAATGATAAAGTGTATCTTTCCCAAATTATTTAGGATGAAGAAAATCTCATATATAGAAGAAATTATGATTGTGAGGGAAATACACTGATGTGTTTCTCGAAAAATTGTCTAGATTTACTCTTAGCTAAGAGGTTGAACTTTCAATTGAGCATATACCTGAAGATTTTTTGGTATCCAAGACACCATACATAATGGTCATTGTTTAAATATTTGAACTAAAGAAATTACAAAAATAGAGTCTGGATAAATGGTTGATACACTTGAGTGCTTCACCGTGGGGTGAACATGTCCTCTTTGGTAAGATAAAGGATGGTTCAATTCACCTCTGCGTTGATTATCGTGAGCTCAACATGATCAAGATAAAGAAAAAGTATCCTCTACCTTTGATTAATGATTTATTCAATAAACTATGTCGATCCTAGTATTTATCTAAGATAGATCTCTTGTCAAGAAATTATCATGTAAATGTGAAAAAGAGGATATTGTGAATAATTATTTTTTGTATAAGGTATGTGCATAATGAGTTCGTAGTGATTACATTAATACTCCTAAATTATCCAAAAATATTCATGGTCTTGATGAATATACTTTTTTGATATTACCTTGAACAATTCATGGATGTATTTTTTGAGTATATTCTTATATACTATAAAATCAAGGAGGAATATGAGGATAATTCAAATACTACACTAAGGAACTTATAGAAAGAAAATATTCATGAAAATTATAGTAAAGGAATGTTTTGGTTTTAGAAATTAACTTTCACAGGGAATGTCATCACACAAAAATGGATATATATGGATCTTATAAAAATATATACAATTGAATCATGGCCAAGACCATCCACTATGATAAAAATACATAGTCTCCTTGGATCATCTAGGTTATATCATTGATTTTAGAGAAACATATCATGATTTTCAAGCCTCCAAACCAATAAAAAGTAGAATGGGGAGATGTTTCACTAGAATGATGAATGTGGTCAATGATTTAAAGTTGTCATGAAGAAACTAATAACTACACTTGTGCTCATATTACCCACTAATAGGGAAGGAATTGTGATTTACATCAATTCATCTAAAAATGGAATATGTTGTGTACTCATGAAAAATGATAAAGTGATAACATACTCCACCACCTAACTAAATATCCATAAGAAGATAAATTTAACTCATGAGCTAGAATTACCTGTATTGATCTTTGCATTAAAAATTTAGTGACATTGTATATATGGAGAGAAATGTGATATATATACAGACCATAAAAGGCACAAGTATATATTCAAAAAAAGTTGATTAATATTAACCAAAAAGGTGGTTGGATATGATCAGGGATTATGATTTTTAAATCCAATTCCATTTTGGGAAAGATGTGAATGTGGAAGATTCTCTGAGAAGAAAGATTCCCACAACTATATACATATTGAGGATTTAAATGGATCCAATCTTCCTAGAGATAAAAATGATAGAATTTTGTATAATTAGAGTACCATTATCCTACATTTATGAATTAAATACTCTATAATACCTTCTTATGAGTATTAAGGATGTTCAAAAATATGATAATCTATTATATAAGAAGGTATTGAATTTTCTGGAGTACAAATTTTTTAAAGTTGGATTTATAAGGTCTAGAACCCGAAAATTCATCCCATTAAAACTAGGAATTAAGATGGAAAATATAGATGAAGGTAATAAATCATCCTTATCTTTTCATCTAAGAAGAACTAATATGTACAGAGATTTAATGATTTTTTGGGGATAATATATAGAGAGATAGATATATTGCAGTGTTTGTATCTTGATCATTGGTATTCCTGAAATTGAAGGAGGAATGAGAAAAATATAAAGTTATGATTCAACCATTTCCTATACCATAATGGAAATGGTAAAACATAACCATGTATTTCATCATAGGACTACCCAAGACACATAAAGGAAATTAAACCATTAGGGTGGTAGTCAATCACCTTACCGAATCCACTCATTTCATTATAATCAAGGATGATTTATATCTTATCCATATTTCCACGATATAAATAAGTGAAATAGTAAGACATCATGGATTTATACTATATATTATATCTTATTAATATACAAGGTTTACCTTCGGGTTTTGGAGAAGCCTTAATCAAGCACTAAATAATGAACTAATCACAATTACTATTTATAAAAAATAGATTATGTTTGAGTATTCAAAAGAAGCCTTATGAGGTGCTATATGGGAATTTTTTTAGGACTCTAAAATTATAGAATGGATTTTACAAGAATATGATTATTGAATAATATCTTATATAAGAGATGATAGAGAAGGATTAAACCATTTATCATTATATGAAATCTACACAAAGTTGATATAAAATCTCTGTAGTCAATTTAAAATAAAAATATGAGTTTGAGGTGGGTGATAATGTGTTCCATCATATATCTTCATGGAACAATGTCATGAAGTTTAGGAATAAGATAATTATTATTCCAATATATTTATCCCCTTTTACATCATTGATTGGATAAGAGTGGTAGTCTACGATTTTCACTCCCGCATAACCTAGCATAAGTACATGAAGTGTTCTGTGTATTCTAGTTGAAGAGCAATATAGAAGACCACTCACTTGTACTAAATCTTGATGTGGTATATTTCATATCAGTGTATGTATGTGATAATCTAGGATTGTAGACCCAATGTTCTATGAAAAAAAAAAGAAAACTCACCTGGCCAATCTGGTATGGAAGAACCAAAAGTTTGAGTAAATGAATTGGGAACTAGAAGGGGCGATGAAACATAAGTACCCTAATCCATTTGAATGTTTGAAATGAAAATTTTGAGGGTGAATTATATAAAGTGGGGAATAATGTCATGCCCAAAACTTTTATAAATTAAATCTCTCCTCTTTGAATGAATAAATGAATTATTAAGTAATGAAGTTATTGAAAAATGATTCCAAACATTGGTTATTTTATAATATAATATAATATCATATTTAATAGTTTTTGAAGAATAATAATAGTTAATAATTTTTACATTGAATAGTGATCATATTATTAGTATATATGTAGGGTTATGATAAATTCGGTTGGTATAGAAAAAATAGAGATAGCCTTGACTAGTAGGATCACACCTTGTGAAGCCCTTTTATCAATATTTTCATGGGAGATAGACACACATGGTTTTTTCCTAAACCAATACTAGGAAGAGATTCAACAACTAAGGCATTGGTGAAATCATTTATGGGATAAGTTCAAGGTCATCAAGATCTCTGCCTGAACCATGTTTTCTGAATCACCCAAACAAAATCTCACTGTCGCACACTAAACATTTCAATCATTCACTTGTCTAATAAATTGTTATGTATTTTGACCCTAACAACATGGATATTTATATTTTATTTTTTATGAAATAATTATTATATTTATTTCTTATTTATTTAACATTTTATATTATTAGATAAAGAGTTTGAGAAAAATTAGATTTCAATGGGACAGAAAAAGAATTGTATTTTTTGTTAATATATAATTTCAATTAAGAAATTCCTTTTCAAGGATTTATAAAAAAATTAGAAATTTTTTAATAAAATATTAATATTAAATAATATTTATTATCTAATGTTTATTATATAATTTTACGATGTAAAATCTATATTTGATATGGTTTGGAAAAAATTTATTGTCAAGAAACCCAATATTTTTCAATAAATGAGGATTTAAATTTAAAAGAGTAGATTATAATATTTAGAAAATTATTTGGATAAAATAAATATTATTTTTGAATTCATCACATTGAAATTATCATATAGTGAATTTTTCATTATTTTCATAGGTAATTTGTTTTCTGGGAATTAATTTAATATAGTCTAATTTTACGGATTCTATTATGACATCATAAAATTCAAAAATAGGTGTAATAAATACTATAAAGTGTATAATTTTCTAAAATAATGTCTATAATTTAAAATAATTTATTTATTTTTTTTATTTTTATAGTGTTATAAAGCCTTTATGAATCTTATAAATCCAATATTATATTATACGGTTTAAAAAATATTTCATTAAGTTCATTAATCACTTTCGAAACAAAAATGGTAAAATTTTAATGATTTCAAATCCTGGACTTATAAAAAAAATTTAAAACCAATCCAATTTATTAGAAACCATGGTATAAAACCATTGTAGTGTTTTGGGGTTTTCTTACTTTATTGTATAGAGTCAAAAAAACCATGTTTAGAAAATAATAAACTCCACACTCTTTTATTATATAAACCCATCCAAGATATAATTAAGATTACTGAAACAAAATTGACCATGAACTTAATATTACCATTCTACCCTATATCCCTCATATGGTTCTCCTAATCTATCAAGATGTTCCTCCCAAGCATTTGGAAGGAAACAAATCCTCTCCTACTATTTATTCAACCAAAATTTTTATTTAATACCTTTTGATTTACCATTTCAAATTTTAGGATGTGTTTTCATACATCCATAATATTACCCTTTTGAAAGAAATACGTTGAGAGACTTCTTTCACTCTAATTGAACCATTTGATTAATTTTTATGCACTATCATTATGCAACAAAAATTTCACTGTTATTTTTAACGCCAAACTATTGTGAAGTGGATTACCTTACCCACATCTAGTGAAGTGTATTCACCAATATATATATTTAGTTTTTTGAATAGGGACTTCCATGTATGTAACCAAAACTCTTGAATCTTGGGGTTAATATATAATAAATACATTATTATGTTATATGATCCATGTGGAACACATATGCATGTACATGATATTATTATGATTGGTGCACTCATATATCACACTAATGTATTGTGTAATGTTTTAATCTCATGAGATAAAATGTAAGGTTCCTAGGATGTAATATTAATCACACTATGTTATGTTTTTTAGTATTTACCATTGAGTTATTCTTATAAAATCATTTATTATGTTTTTTACACAATTACATGTTGCATTTATGTTATCATGCTATATCTTACATCATTTTCTAGGATTATGATTCTCACCACTTATGTTACATTTTTATGCCTATTAACTCACGTTTATTGATTTAAACTACTCCAATATTATTTTATTCCCTTATGAGGGTTTATAGCATACCCATTTCTTATATATTTCCCAAGGTTATACAATGAAGTTTTAAAACCTATATAATATTATAAGAATGTTATAGATGATTTAAATAATATTGTTATATACATGTATCAAGTTGCGATGTTATGTACCTAATTACCATATAAATGAGACATCTTAATATTTTTGGGATTGTATCATGTTTACCTTTATGTGTTAAATCATGAAATATGGACTTTTAAAAACAAGGGTTTTCATACATTATACCATGGTTAACATATATATGCACCTTGACAACAGTGGGAACTCTATATTCAAAGGAAATATAGGATTTATCAAACTATTCCTTATATTAATTTTTAAGAGTGTGGAATGAATTCAAATCTCCACGCACAAATTATCATATAGTGACATCCCCATTCAAAATTAGGGAAGAATCCTCAGATGTATTTTTTCAGACATTTGATTTTGTAGAGACCATGTTGGTAGACCTATTGGTTCCCAATCCATGATATATAGTCCTACATGGTCTTCTCAACATGGTAAAAAAATATGGGTTAATAAACCACCAATAGTCCAATCCCTCACTTTAATATAAATAAGAGAAATCAAAATTAATGGGAATAGGTAAAATCATTTGGTGTTTGTTTGGTGGGAATTTCTTCAACTTCAGGCACTCTTGTCCCTCATAAGAGAAGTGGGTGATCTATGATAAATTTTTTTGTATAATAATGTTTCTTTTAATATTTTGAGACTTCAGTTCAAGGTGGTGAAAATAAAATAAAAATATTATCTTCTTATTATCCCCATGATTCACCAAAGAAACTGTCAGAATCATAAGGTCCATTGACATGCTTAGATCCATCAACATAGGTATTCTTCCCACAACATTTATAAAACCCAACACCAATTTAATGGGTTTTACATGAGTCATAGGGAGTATAATCTCCTAGGATCACCCCTACTTCACCATTGTGGTATTGGTTTTTTCACTGATAATATGACATATGAATGGTTTTAGGTAATTGTAGACAATGAAACCCCAACATGTTGTTGAAAGTGATGTCTTGTTAGACTACCATAAAAAAGATTATATACCAAATCACCAAACCAAGACTTCAAATAGATATTTTTTAGTGGATTGGAATATTTGTTATCATATCCATAGAATTTAAGGACATATAATGCTAGATTAGTCTTTTTATATACCAACTGGTGGAGCATATCTCTTGATATAATAATTATCCAAGAGCCACTATACCCAAGGAATTAGTGTGCATTGATACCATTGAGCATGACTAAAAACTAGTGGGGTGATATATGAACCTATATGACTAAAACCAAAGAATACTCATAAAAGGATATGAATGTTTGACATTCATTTGATTCCCTTTATTTTTTATGATAATTTTTAACAATACACACTTTGTTATTAGACACTATAGGGATTTCTAGGGACCCAATGAAGGCCTCACAATGTGCCTTTGATAAGAAAACTTCATCAATAATAGATACATAATTTGTTATATCAATGAGGTTCATGATCACATTTTATTTATTATTATTATTATTAATCTTTTATGAGTGATTCATTCCCTATTTTTATGTGTATATGGATCAATTGATTGGGGTACATACTTGGAATATAGACACCAAATTCTACCAATAGTTTGATGGTTGAAACTTATTCATGTGGTAAAGTAGTCAAATAGGAATTAGAGCTACACTATGGGTCTTTTAAGTTGGAATATACACTTCTTTTCAGGGAAATGATTCGATTCAAATCTCAAAAAATAGAAAAAATTTCATGGATATTACCTCAGGTTCTAAGAATGACACTGGAACAAATTCTCTAACATTGAGAGGGTTTTTAGGGTCTTCTAGAGGATCTGGTTGACATGATTCATCATTTATCTCAACATAATGGTCTTCCAATAAGATGATATTGATAGAGGAAAATCATTGTTCCAAATAAAATATTTCATCTAGTTACTGGAGGGCCAATGATTTTTCCCCCAATATGTGTATGGGGGGTTGAAATCCATGAGAATGGTGGTCATATTTGGCACCATCAAGGACTCGTAGTTACCCTTGCATCACTATCACGGATTCGTAAAAATTATATAGCACCATGGAGATAATGGATTTTTTATAGATGTTGAATTGGATAGAGAGGGTGCTGATTGATTCAATAATGCATGAATTATCTAATGGGTGTGAGATGTTGAATTTTGGGATATCCAATCATCAAAAAATTTACCTTTTAAACAAAAAATTCTCTTCCAATCCTTGATACCTCAACCATCAGGTAGGGTAGTCTAAAATCATGTGACATGCACCGAAGAGTCCTCCAATTCAAATATTTAGTAATCTAACATCTTCTAGATCCAACCCGTGATTAAAATGAAATCCTTAATATTCTATCCAATGAACCATTTTTTTTAAAAATACTTGTGGAACATATTCATCTGAACTTCTTATAGTTTTTATTTGTAAGCTTAAGAAAATTATTTTCCATGGAACATATGAATAATCCCAGAACATTCACATTATTAACAGAGTAGATTCTATTCCATTTATATTTGAATGAGATAAACACCTTCCATTAATGGTATCCCTTAGAATCAATTTGAACCTGTTTATATACCTGGAAGGGATTATTCTATAGGGCCACTGAATACTAGATTGGATGAGGGGAAAATTTTGGTATTAGTGTTTCTATTTTTTATCTTCCAGGATTTTTTGTAGGTGAGTGAGGTGGTTGCAAGGCCTTTTCTTGGTCCACTTCATGGCCTTCTATAGACATTGTACCCTCTCTACCATATCATAGAATCCACATATGTACTTTTGATAGATATGATTTCAGACCAACTTATACAAGAAATTCTCCACACACATCCCTGTTAGCTTCTCATTTGAGAGTTGACTGTCGAAAGTACATGTCAAAATCATCCACTAGGAAATGAAATAAATGACGTGTTCTTTCTCCAACTTTTTATACTTGTAGAGGCCACTAACCCTTATTCTTTATAATATAAAGATGAAATAATAGAGGAACTACTGAAGAAGGTCCTTCAAGCTATAAATTAAACCTATAATGAGATTATTATACTAGAAAAAAAGTTGTCCCTTCTAATATCTAAATAATGAAATGATGCTTGGCTGCCTCCTACCACTCAAGGGTCCCTAAAAATGGGGCTCACTGAAAGGCAATGTGTTTGAGGTGATTCCTTAGATCACACATCACATTAAATGATACAAATAATAGATTACCGAAATTCAATACTGGGGGGGGGGGTGTATCCCACCAATTCTATGTAAAAGATTCATTTTAGGCCATATTAAACCACACTACATGTCAATATCCTCTATGTGGGTAGTAATGACACTAATCCACTCTTTCGGGGGAACTTTCTATGGTTCATATTCTCTTATTGTATAGATTGTTGGGTTCCTATGGATTTGATAAACCATATATTATAGAAACGTAAGTGATTAAAGACCACAATCCTTTGATCAAAAAGCTAAATAATTGAAATTATGCATAATAATAGAAATGAATAACATAAAAAACAATGCATACTTTTCATTAAAGTATCCACTACATCATATATTCCATTACCACAAGGAATTAGAAGATATCATTGTAGTGGAAGATGAAGACCTTCCACGTATAGAGGCTACCAAGGGTTGATTGGATTACACATAATATGCGTGTCACTCTATATAATCCACGATGTTTAATCATATCATGAGGAAAATGATTTTCGATAATAAGGGAATTGATATTAGGGGGTTCCTATAACACCATGAGATTTTTTGAAATAGTATTTTAATGTAAATTTAATCTTTTAAATATTTTTCATTATAGGAATCATAGAGTTTGTATTGAATTACACACAACACCAATTATAGGTTTTATTTCACAAAATACCATGTTTATCTTGGTTTACATGCAATACCATGTTTAAAGGAATCATGACATACAATTAATATTTTTTTTACTTAAAATGATAGTTAATACAAAGAGGGTGGAATAGAGAGTCTACATAATATTAAATAAATTATAAAAATATATGGTTTATACATGTTTATCAAAAGAATTATTTTATTACCAATTAATTATAATTTAAAATAATAACCATTTTAAAATGATGGAAATATTTTTCTGAAAAAATATTTTTATCCAGACAAATTCATTTTACATCAATAAATTAATACAATCTAATTTCATGAAATTTATATATTATATATTATATAAAAATTTTAACATTCATATTTTATGTTTTTTATATAATATATAATAATAAATCTATTTTTAAGCTTACAATCTAAATATTTCTAAAAAGTAACTTGTTCTCATGTTGCACAATTATAATACCATTATTTTTTGAAAATATTATGAAACTAATTTGGAAAAATTAAATAAAATTTTAAAATAAGTATATTAGAATTATATTAGGGATAAATATGGAGAACAATATAAAAGGGTAAATGTTTTGATGAATACTGAGAAATAATGGTTTTCATTAAGAATTATCATTTCCTATAAATATTTTTAAAAAATAAAAAATATTTTTATATAGTTTTAAAAGTAAAATTAGTTCAATAATATGACTATCAATATAATTTTGGACATTTGAATTAATTTAATAATGAATATTTATGTAAAAAAATTTTAGACTTTTAAAAAATATCTCTTTGAAAACATTCTTTCTCATCACCTCTATGAGATTAATTTCAAATTAAATTTTGACACCTATATGAATTTTATTTGAAAAAAGTGATTTCATATTTGGAATTAAAATAGTTAATTTCATATAATAAGGTAAAATTAAATTTTTTACCATAAAAACAATGACAATAAAAAAATATCTTATTGTGGTTAAGGAAAAAATGTGTTTTTATGGGGTTAAAATTATAAGGTAAGGGTTAAAAATGGCTAAAAATATGTATAAATTATATTTTATAGAAATATTTCTATATTATACATTAATATATAAACTATGGTTGTTAGGAATACTTTTTCAGGTGAATGACATATCATTTTGGATTATTTTGGGAAATTTCCACTTAGTTTCCATGTAGGTTCTTATATCCCAATCATAAAAGGCCACCAATAAAATTAATATTTTCACACATATTAAGTAATTTAGTTTAGATAAAATATGAATAAAATAACTCTCCAATATATATATCCATTTTCTAGAGCTTCTAGGCTTTCTCAAATACCAATTATGGGGTCCTTAATAAGTGATCCAAAGGAGGTTCTTTTACGCAAAGGTAATTGTGTTCACTAAGATCCCTAATTTTCTATCTTATTTTCCATTATAAATAATGTATTCCAACTTAAAACATAACATCACAAGTATCATTTATATACTTATATTTTATAATTCAAATATAATAACCTATAACCATCTCCACATCCATAAAAAGGGTTACGCAACCATCATTCAGGTGTAAAGTGGACTACTGCCTCACAAACCTATTCTATTAATTTTAAATATCCACCTAAAATGATGGATATAATTAATTAATTATTTCTTTTTTAATGTATTGGGCCAATGCCTCAATTTATTATTTAATTCAAAGACCTCTTTAGTGTAGGTAGAGGGAGACCCATTACATAGCCCAAAGGCCCAAGGCCATGTGGGTTGAATACAGGGCTTGAAAGCCCATTTTTCCCCCAAGGGACCCCTCAGTGAATAGTACTACTGTAGTACATGCGTAGCTACAGTATAACCACCACTACAGTTTTGGCTATAGTGCATTCGCCACTACAGAGGACAACCACATCACCAAGTGATATGATTCATTCACTCTTTACATGGTAGGTAATCAGGATGGCTTTAATAAAATTATCCTATATATTTGAAATAAAAATTATTATGTAATATTAATATATTATTTATCTTTACTTCATTCAAAAATTGGGGAGAATGGAAACAACATTCATACAAACGTACGACCTACCATCTCCATGAAGAATTTATTTCAGTTTCTATCATTTACTTTTATGGATTTCAATAAATACATATATACATAATATATATAATATTTATATCATTTATAATATTCTATATATGATGGAAGCATTGTCAAATTAAAAGAAAAATTAATAATAAAACAAATATACCTGAAAAATAAAGCAGTTATTGCACGTAACATGATTTTAACATGGAATTATTAATAAATGGGTAATAAAAGGAAATGATAAAATATTATATGGTATAATACATATAACTATGATTATTTAAAATATTAATAGTAATATTATATTTATTATACTAGAGGTTTGAACATATACGAAAGAAGTCATATCCAATGGTAAGGGATTTGTGTCTCACTTTTTACTTCTTTTAGACATATTCCATATTCACCACCTATATATTTTGATCAGTGTATATACATACCATGAATATATTTTATTAGGTATCCTTTGAAAGATATGTTTATTTAAATATCCATTATAGGATATATCCTTTATGGAGTTTATCGTTCAAACGTTAACAAATCAGCCTGGTATTTTTGTATCAATTTTCTTTCCTTGAGACATATCTTATTTTATGCACCAATCATATTTTTTGATCTGTATAAAAATAATCGTTGATATTTTATATCATGAATTTATTTAGTCCCTTGATATTTTTTCATTTAATTTTTTTCCTTCATTATGCTTACAGTTTAATGTTACTGAAGGGCTAAAGATATTATGCTACAATCTCATTGTTTATCATGATTGTTTATTATTATGTTTCTAATGATAATATATTATGACACATGTCTCAAGAAGCTCATATATTTACTTATACATTCATTAATTTAATTGAATATAGGTTTTCCAATCATTTTTCTCTCTTTCTGAACTAAAGCGTTCACAAAAAAATGTTTTTAATACAAATCATAATTCATTATCTCTTCGGTAAAAAACTAGTTTTCCTTCCAAAACAATGTTTTATAATAATATTTTCAATTTTTTAAACTGTCCAAACCATTTATTAAAGAAACATTTTCACAGTTTTTTACATTCTATAAAATATTTTAAAATGAGTCTTTATTTCATTTTCCAAAAAATTATCATTTTGATTTTACAAAAAATGTAAAAGGAATATTTGTCTAAACATTTATGAAATGAATTGAATTTCCCACCATTAGGACCATTTTTTTATTTTAAATCATACACTATAATCCTCCTATGTTATTTTCATTTAAAATGGTTTTGAATATTATTTGGTTTTTAAATAGTTAATTTCAAATTGGAAAATAAATTTTTATCAATAACTAATTTAAATTATTTTTAAGGATTTATTTATAATTTTTCAAGGATATTTTAAAACAAAAGTATGTGCAAAAGTTTTTATTTCTTAAAAATTTATATTTAGATAAATGTTATTTTCCATTATAAATTTTCGATGTTATATTTAAAAATCAACTTCAATATAATTTGACATCATTTTAAGCTATATATGCTTTACCGGTGATATGATCCAAGGGTATAGTTGTTATTATTTTTTTGGATGGTTTATCTTTATAATGAAAAGATGTTTTCGAAACATGGTTCCCTTCATGGGTTATACTATGATTAAATGAGCATGAAACATGTACCATTTCCATAGGTTATGAACTTATTAACATTCCATACAACATATTTCCTTTTAAGGGTTATGATATAATAATGGTTTTATGATATTTTGGAAAAAATATGTATTAATTTTATTATTTTCCATGTGGGACCTATATATCTCTCCAATCCATTGGATAATGATTTATAATTCATGAGATAGATATGACTGGAATGTAGAGTGAAACAAATTTAGTATGAGATTTTGTAGTCAATGATGGTCTTGGGGTGATACAAGACCATTTTAATGATTTGGGGAGTGAAAACAACACACTATGGGAAATAGGTTCACCCTTATCCACTATGGGAAATAGGATCGTCCTAGTCCAATATGGTCTATATGTGCATCCTTATCCACAATGGGAAACAAGTAACAAGTCTTGATCCACTATGTTAGTGGTCTAAGTAGTTAACCCTGAAATATGAAATGGTTTTCAGTATTTATTATGGTTCCATAATTTTATGACATGGTATTGTGGTTCATGATTTATTTATATTGATTTCTCACTCTTATGGGATATGTTTCCAGAAATGCTAAAGTATTATGCCAAAAATCATTTTTATGATCTATGGAAGGTTTGGTATGAACATCATATGTTTTTTTCATGATAACATAACTTTATTTTTATATTAAGATTTAATATGATCATAGATTGATATATATTATGATTTCCCTTATAAAGAATTTGATATCACCCTTTCTTACAGTTCATTCAATAGGTTATCAAGAAAAGTTGAGGTATGTATGCCTAAGAGGAATACTTTTTGAGAATACATTTGTGGGAGATGTTGATTATCTCTCATAAAATAAGAATATATTGTTTTTTATCAAAATAAAGTATACCTTTACAATACTCAAGAATGTGTTTTAGAAGTGTAATTAATAATCATCCAAAAAGGTAAAATATCTTTTTATAAGAATCTTATGATGCTACAGTTGGTATCATGGGATAGGATTAGTTATCCTTTGAAAACTAGGATGAAAAAATATTAGTGATATAACTAGGGATATTTCAATGGATATTTCTAGGTATATGACTAATGATAAGTACAAATATGAGTCAAAGAATTGGAAAATGTCCTATAATTTTGGAAAAGGATAAAGGGTGTTTTTTGGAAGAAATTAAGTTATTGTTTGGACAATACTAGTGGATGTGGCTCTAGCAATGAGGTTCCTAGGGGAAATAAATATGAAAAGGGTGAATTGAGTTGGACTTTATCATCACCTAGTGCATGAAAATAATCCTTGTTGCACACCTTGTTGGACACTCCCAAGGGATATGATTTGAAAATTCAAAAATTATTGACAAACCATCATGAAATATTTAAATAGATGATGACTATGAGAGACATATGATAATACTGAGGTTTTATTGATATAAATGAAATTTTCATGATTTAGGATTACTATATGATATATTTTATTATTACATGGCCCACCATTATGAATATTGTTCCTCACACTATGAATAGTTTTTCATTCAATGGTGGGAAACAAAAAGAAATAGAATAAAATTGAATGTGACAGAAAACATGTTGATGAGAAACAAAATTGGATGAATACTAGAGTAAATTAAATTTTGATAATTTATAATCAGTTGTCCTGATATATGATTAATAATATGAACCTGAATCAACACTTGGACTCACTAAATATGAGAAGGAAAAAGATCATTTAGTGTTCATGTGGTGAAAACCATAATGGAAATAATATTCAGTTTCTTATATGTCAAGAATGTGGGATGAAGAAACCAAGTGAATTTCTAAGAGGAGTGATAAGAATTTTCATATATTTAAGTGATTAATACAAAAAATAATAATTTATAAATAAAAATTATATGTTTGGTTATCTTAATGGACGATAATAATGTTTACCATAAGGAATCATAAATGCATAAATGTTTTATATTTGGAATGTAGGGGCATAATACAAATCAATTTTTTATGGGAAATCTCATGAATAGAATCAAAAATTTTTTATAAGTAATGGTTATACTATTGATGATGAAGACTCCATAAACGAAATATGAATAGTATGTGCTGTTCAAAAAGTTTTTCTTATGTTAAACATGAGAAGAATGAATAAACTAAGGTTAATGAATAAGAAGATGTGATTCATATTTAATAATTCAAGAAATAGGTATTATGTAACTAGATGATAAATCATAGTTAAGGATTGAATAATAATATAGAATGGTTGAAGTGTTTAGATACTATAATTCAAAAATTATGTTATATGAATAATGAAATATATAATTCATTTTAGTATAGATTATGGTTAATTATTTTCAATAATATGTTTAATAATACTAGTAACCATGAAATATTGTTTAATAGAAAAGTGATATTTTCGGTAAAACAGATAATTAAGGGAAGATAACCCTTAATATGTTCTTGATGTTGAGAAAATGGTGTTTAGTTGGGGATAAAGAGATGAATTATATGGATAAATTAAATCAGATAATACTATTTACCTTATAGATAATTGATGATTTGTTGACCAAGTGGTTTATTATATCATTGATTAAGTTTACAACATTATTTAATTGATGGAACATATCCAATACTATGTGGCCATATTCAAGGAAGGAGGAAGTATTAATTTTTAAATTATATTTTTATGGTAATTCAGTTTATTACCATGTTTCAAGATAATATATGGTTATGGTATCCACATGTTTTGAATGTGATAATTAAGAGCTACATTTGGTTATTTCGGGGAATGATGATACATTGAATTTTGAAATTTTATAACCTTATTTCCATAGTTTTGGATTTTATCCATTTAGAAGGGTCATATGGAAAACCATTTGTGATATGATTTATGTTAAACATTGGATGACGTTTTAGATAATACTATATTACTTACTCATATGATGATTTATGCATATTGAATAACCAGTGATAATCGTTTTTTAATAACTAGAGATAGAATAAATGCATTTTCATTCTATTATAGATCTTGTATTTAATTAGTTCATCATGAATAAAAAATCATTTTCATTTCAAGGAGTAACAGTTGATGTGAAATTTTTCCAAAGCATAACAAAAATATTAAATTGTGGTTATGATACAAAGGAACTATAATCCCTTAGTGTATCGATCCCTTTTAAATTCATGATCATACAAGGACAGTACCCTTTTGATTGGTGATTACACTATACCTATCTCATGTTCACAATGTGTTATATATATCTCTTTTATGTATTTCTATAACTAACACATCACATGTACTAAACTTGGAGGTTGTACCACTTTGACATGATGTTTCGTATGAGGAACAACCAGTCGAGTTTTTTATTCGAATATAAAATGTTCTTCCAAAAAAACACCACTAAACTTCTTAATGTTTTATAGTGAAACCACCATCTTAAGAAATTTACATGGGAACCTGAGGATGTAATGAGGTATATGTGTCATTAGTTTCTTGTACCAAGGTGATTAATTTAGAAGAAGAAAATCATTTTAAGGGGGGGAAATGTAACTCCATGAGCTTTTGATAAATATTTTTTACAAATAAATATAATCTTTAAAATATTTTTCAATAAGAACAATAATGAGTTAGGAATTAATTACATGGAACACTGATTTGAGTTTAAATGGCATGAAACATCTAGTTTATATTGGGTTACATATAACACCGAATTTAAATGAAACATTACATACTATTAAAATATTATTATTTTTATATGATTGTTATCACCTAGCCGTTGGATTGGAGGGTATGAATTGGATTAAATAAATAATGAAAATATATGGTATGTAAATAACTACAAAATTAATTAATTTACTACAAATTAATAATAAATAAAAATAAGAACCATAAGAAAATAAAGATAATCCTTTACAAAAAAATATTTTTATGTGGAAAAATGTGTTTTACGACAAATAAATTAACCAAATAAAAATTATGTAATGATTTTATTGAAATTTATATTTATTATATAATTAATAATAATTTAAATTTCATCTTATTTTCTTGTTAGATGTGTGATAATAATAAATCCAATTTTATGCTTTCAAACTTTATCTTTCTAAAAACAAAATTTTTCGTGTTTTGTGATATTATATAAAAATTAAGTTTTTAAACTTTTAAAAAATTAATTTGATAAATTAAAAAAAAAATTGTAAATCAAAATATCAAAATTAGCTTAGTTTAATTTTTTGATAAATTTTTGAAATAATAAAAAGTTCTATGAATTGTGAAAAATAATGGTTTTTATTTAGAATTGTCATTTATTTTAATGATATAAAAAACAACCAACATATTTTACAATGGTTTAAAAGTAAAACCAGGTAAATTATATATCTATTATTATAATTTAGTTTAATTTAATCATATTCATCATGGTTTTTGATATAATAACCTTGTAAACATTTGACCATTTTTCATTGAAAACCCAATTTATCATTGGATCTGTGGGGATAATTTTATAATAAAATATTACACATATGTTAATTTAATTTATAAAAATGGATTCCATATTTGGATTAAGAATAATTTATATAATCTAATATGTTCAACATGAATTTTTACCATAATGAATAGTGAAATAGTAAAAATTGGATTATTAGGGGGTTAAACTAAAAAAGACAAGGGATAAGAATGAATTAAAACATGTATAAGTTATATTTTAGGGTTATAGTTCCATATATTACTTCCCAAGATATAATATATGTTCATTTGGAATCTTTTTGTCATGTAAATGAATTTATCATTTTGGAATCTTTTCAAAAATTTCTATGTAGTTTCCATGTGGGTTCCTCTTCCCACATATAAAAGGCCACCACTATTGAAGTTGGTGCCCTAAAACCAAATTATTTTTACTTTATGAAAATTATTTATTAAATACATTTAATATTAATAAACTACTTATCATACCATGATTGTTCTTCTGTGTGACATTGTATGTGATATTCTCCTAAGAGTAGTTGTCACACTGAAAGGTCATATAAGTTACCCTTTAAATGAGAAACTTAATGTGCTGTGACACAATTCAGTAATATATATTCTATAGAAGGATGGTATCATTTTAGAAAAAAAATTATACAAGCTATCAATGGTGGAGATGCATAAGAATTTGAGACACATTTCGCATGGTGTATTCCAATTGTAATATTCAGTAGAATATTATGAGAATGAGACCCACTAGTTGGAAATCCACATTTATATGTGTCATTGGATGTTCCTATATACGGATGTGTGTATTGGTCCTTATAATTTGTGATTTCTAATACAGAATATTAACAGTCTCTCAATAATATTTATTGGAAAAAACTATGATGATATATATGCGTGGCAAGGTGGGATACATTAGGTTCATCGTGAGTAATATTGCATCAATGAATAATGCGAGAAATGATTTTTCCATTATGTTCTTTAATGAAATATAATCTCTCAGGCTCTTTGATTGAAATGATATAGCCTAAATAAATCCTTATACATGATTTTCTATAGGAAAGTTCAATTTCCTTAATGTCAAATAAAGATACATCGAGCACATAGGTTGATGGTACCAGCATGCAAAATGCTCAATTTGTGATATTGTGAGTAATGCACTATTTGACATAGTAAGCATCCATATGAGGTGACATGTCAATTTGAAATTAACTTATTTCTCTATGGGTTCCTTGGCGTGTTACTAGATATTGACATTGGAAATTAAGTTGTTTCGCCTAATTCCACTGAGAAGGAGGCCTAGAGTGTAACACATTATGTGTATCTAGAATCCCAGTTAAATAATATATTATTATTTATTATAATAACTGGTTGAATAAATATTATTCTAATACGTGGTTTAATAATTATTCAGGCATGATTGATCACATATAAATAATTTTTTGTTGTTTAGTAAATATAATATTTATTTATTTATTATTGAATAATGCAATGATATGTATTTAATAAATATATAGTCATTATTTATGGCCTGATAAATATTTTTGAGGAATTTCAAAACAAGTTTAATGGTCCTATGAGAAATAATAATATTGATTATTATTTAATTAAATAATATTTAATTATAATTTGAATATTTGACATGTGTTGAGAAATAAAATTTTTTTATTTTTATTTGACAAGGGGATTTTCTAGGATTAAATAAAATAATAAAGGTCACATGTACAATTATTTTATTTTATCCTAAGAAATATAAATTCCCAATTATATTATTTTCTCATTAGCTAATTTATTTTTTGTGTAGATCCAGAATATCACGGAGAATCATATCAAACCTAAATAGATCCCTTTCTCATAGAATGATTCCAAGAACGACGAGAAATCCTCCTCCACCAGATCAAGGAGAACGCTTTGGAAGAGAATATCAAGGTGATCAAGTTGGATGATGCCTATACAAGGATCTTCCATGCTAGCACCCAAAGACGCCTTCACTGACTTATGGGGATTCATAGAATATGTTTGGATCACTACTAGAGGAAGTCTACACATGGTTTCTAAAATGTAGCTATGGTGCATTGCATATCTTTCATTGGACTCATCAAGGAAGAATTAATTCCTTACACATAATTATTTATATAATTTAAATAATTATAAATAATATTTATTGATATCATCCCTCTCTCTCTCTCTTTTGGAACAATTATTCGTTATCTATTTCATTAACTCAATTCCATGGATCACGAAATTCAGCATCGTATAGATCTCAGATCGACCATTGATTATGGAAAAAATTCATGTTGGACATAACCCATCTAATGCTTCTACTACATCCAAAACATGCAAGTTGTATCAAAGGGGTTACATTATTTTTTATAATCACTTGAAAATCATTGGTGATTAAGAAATTATAATTTGTTTTATTAACTCAATATTAATAATTATTTTAATTTGAATTGGGAGATATATATCTTCCACATTCATTTCTTATACATCTAATCATGAAATTTTATTTTATGATTAAAATAAACTCATGGAATTCATATGGAGGTTCCATATATTTTGGGTAGATAAAACATGAGTACATGTTGTGTAATTATTATAACATGCCATGTAATCATGGTCAATTCACCTGAATTTAATTCAGAAAGTACTCAAATCATCTTCATTGTTGTCACACAGTATAGTTAATTCTTGCACCATGTGTTGAACGAGATAGACTGAAACATAGTCCGTTAGATTACACACCGTGTTGCCTACACACTTGGTGTGTATTCCCTTTGAGTCAAATATGAGCAATATATTCAATACATGACCTATTTTACTTGTGAATGGCTGACATGGAGTCAATGAGGTGTGTGGTCCATTGGACATGTTATGTACTCCAAATTTTATGATATATGTTTTACATGATGAGTCTATAGGGATATTACTCTGATAGATGGTGAAGGGTGTACACCCTATGTAGAATGGATCTAAAACTGTGTACTTATACCAGTTATGTAGATTTATAATTTATTTATTATAAAATATAAACTATGATACATGTACTTACGTGTGGTCATAAATATGGGACACACCATGTGGTAGTTTTTAATATATATATATATATATATATATATATAATATTTTTATAGTATTCATATATGCATATCATGTGTGAGTCATTTTACAAGTTCATAATATACATGCATTGATGCATAACACATGATCGAAAAATCATGTAATTCGGGTAATCATCATTGAAGTACATGATAAGTCGTGTATTCTATATGTCACAAGAGTAAAAAAATATTTGATTATAATAAATGTTGGGTATATTTCGATGTCTATTCACCGTATTTCCCCAAGGGTCATTTATGTACAATGTTAATATTAAATGAATTTATTTATTTATTTTAAAATTATAATGCATGTCAATATAAAAAAATTAGATAATAATTGTGATAAAATGATCGATTAATTAAAGATAATAATTAATCGATTAAAAAATTATTTATCATAAATAATAATTATTGGGAATTGAATGATAGTTCTAATAAATGCATAATTTATTCCATTATAGTGGATGATAATGAGCTAGATCAGACATTTTTTATGTGATTGGTTTAATTTAATTTACTATTAAATTAATTTGATGGCACACATTTCTTCTCTCCACATTATTATGTAAGGCCTACATACCAATGGTTTCGTCCATGTAAACCCCTTTTACCCTCACCTGTGTGTGAATAAAAGGGATATGTATTAGATGGAGCTCCAATTCTAGTGGAGGCGGTTCATGTTTTAGAGTAGAGGAGAAACCAATCGGAGTTACATAGGTGGAAAATTGGAAAGATGAAACATGAACCTTAATGGTTAATGGTGTATTCCCCAAGGTATGTGGTTAGTTTATCAACCGCTAGATAAAACACCCATTAGTATAAGATCTTGATCATAAAAATTATTTTATTTCATTCTATTTCATTGATATTTCATTATGGATGGATTTTCGTGACCACATAATTAATGAATTAACAATCATGCAAGACGAAACTAAAATAAACTATATTATATGTAAACATTATCTATAACATGGTTAATCACTTATTTAATCCCACATAATATTATCTATCATGTGAAAAATATAATAATTGAAAATTTATGAATAAAAGGATAAAATCACTCATTAAAATATGATGTTTGTATATCCTTCCATTACATCAGTTATAATGGAACCATAGTTCAAAGTGCTTGACTTGAAAAATTTGGGGTGCTTTCAATTATTGGGGATTTCTAACATGATGTTTTGGGATGAGTTATTTCTGTAAACAAAAAGGGTTGAATACCAAAGCAGGATTGGGTGTAACTAAGAGGCAATGGTTGAGGAAATATAGAATTAAGGATTTTAGGATTGTAGAGTCCACTCAACGAATCATGGATCTATGATTTAATTCATATGGCATTTGGAATTCTTATATAACAAAATTAATGATTCTTCACCAAAAATAGTTGGTTTAATGAGAAGGGGAATATGGATCCTTGCAACTAGGATGTCCCAGAAACCGGATATTCTAAAGCCAATAGTGAGGGCTATTGGATTTCAATAAAATAGTGGGAGACTAAAAAATATAATATCTATATACTTGTGTAAATTTTATCAGATAATGTAGTAAAATTACTATTATCTTATTTTTTATAATTATAAATAAAATGAAATAAAATATATCATTGTGATACATACATAATAAATAAAACTTTCTCACTGGAACAAATTTCATGGAGTGATAGAGGTGCCTACAGCTCATCCTTCCCCATAAAAGGAAATTTTATGTGATGGAAGAAACATTACCAATTGTTCCTATGAATGAGGCAAGTGGTAAAGGAATATCTCTCTATGATAAAAATCTGAATGATGCTATATATTTCCAGTGCTTCATGATATCATCCATGTCTAAAGAGATTTTAAATAATCATGAGGATATGGATGGTGATAGCCTGATGTATCACATTCAGGATCTATATCAAAGAAATGTGGGACAAGAGAGGTATGGGATCTCTAATGTTTTGTTCACAATTAATCTTGGAGAGTCTGTGCCAGCTGGGTCTCATGTAGTCATGATTATTGGATAAATTGAATGCATGATCATCTTAGGGATTGCATTTATGGATGATTAGCATATATATCTCATACTTTTACCAATTCCAAAGAAATTTTACAACCGTATTATTAATTATAATATAATAAATAATTAAAAGTGTCTTTCAAAACTTATAACCTTGATTCACTAAGTGGATAAGAACATGGGGGCTGAAAAAATCATATTCTTTATTGTTAATGAGAAAGGGATGAATAAGGAATAGGGCTTGAAGACCTATAAACATTCTAAATAACCCAAGAACTATCTTTCTGTGAACGATAAGATCTAGATATAGGGAATGGTAAAGGAGGAAGTGTGTTTTTCATGTGGTATGTAAGGACACTAGAAGAGAAAATACACCCATTAGCAAGGGTAAGCTAAATATTCATTTTTTATAGACGAAAGTCATTCCATATCTACACATCAGTTGTTAGATATAGCTTGTGGTTCTCACATGTGTATCCAAATGCAGCAACCTTGTAGATTTAGAAATATTTCCAGATGATAGTTGGATCTGAGAGTTGCCAACTGAGCGAGGCTGCTGCCCTAGCCACTGGTGACTAACACCTTTTATTTCTAATGAGAATTATGTTGGTTTTAAGATATTATTATTATGTAACTATATTTACCAATAACATAATTTATGTGTCATGTTTACATATCGATGTGTTTATTTATAAAATTAGAAATGAAAGTTGTTTCTTTTATAAGGATGACATATTACATGGTATGCCAAATTTAAAATAACATTTTTATATATTAAATCAAAAAACCCCATGTATTTGAAATCAATAAAAAATCATGTTCACATGACTCATATAACACACATTTATGGGATCACCGTATTGGTCATGTATATGATATATGATTGAAGATGATATATCAATATGGATATTTATAATCTTCTAAAATAAACCCTCTTGATAGATGGCATGCTTGTTTACAAGGGAATATGGAAAACCACCATTCAGTAGATAGGGTGAAAATGCCACAGAACTTCTAGTATAGGTACACACTAATGTATGTGGACCATTTATATTAGAAGATAGAGGTGGATATTCTTACTTCATTACTTTTACTGGTGACTTTAGGGGATATAGATATATCTACATGTCGAGTTATCAGAATGATTCCTTTAAAAATTCTAGTAATTGATGAATGAAGTAGAGAATAATCATTTTATGAAGATAGAGAAGCTTATATTGGATCGAGATTGTCAATATCTTAAACAAGAGTTCATCAAATTTCTACAGGATTTTGGGATTCTATCTCAACTCAATCCACCGTATACACAATAGTGGAAAGTGTTAGTGAATAGAGGAACCATACCTTGATAAAAATGGTATGGTTCATGACGATTCATGTAGATATTCCATTATCCTTTTGGGGATATGCATTATAAATTGCACTATACACTGTAAACTGGGTACCAACTAAAGAGGAAAATGGAGTTCTCTTTATGATATGGAGTGAAAAGAAACCCATTTTATTGCATACATGTGTATGGGGTTGCAAGGAATTGGTTAATGACTTATCTAGAAATGAACTAGAACCCTTAGGCATGAAGTGTATCTTGATAGGGTATCCCAAAGAAAAACATAGATACTGCCTATACAACCAATCAAACAAAAAAGTGACCATCGACATAAATTCTGTCTTTCTTGAGAGGGAGCACATCCTCAAAAAGGATTGTGCAAGAAAGAATTACATTGATGAAGTTTATGCTCAAGATAAAAACGATTCGGTACAAGAATAGATTCCATAGGTAGTCAAGAAATGTATAGATCCTAAAACACATGTACTGTATATGAGTCAAAGAGGGGTAAGATAACCAAAGAGATATGGTTTTCTGGTCACTGAGGTTTGTGACTAATTATTGGTTAGAAATTATGAACCACTCTCATACAAGGAGGTAGTAGAGATCTTAGAAGTTGCATGATGGTCGTAAGTAGTGAATTCTGAAATAGATTCCATGAATTAGTAACCATGTTTGGGTTCTAGACAATATGCCAATTGATGTAACAGTTGTTGCTTATAATTGGTTATTCAAGAGGAAACTGAATATGAAAGGTAAATTAAGTACCAAAAAATCATGACTAGTGGATAAAGAATTCAAAAAACATCAAGTAATTGACTATGATGAAACCATTTCTCTAGTTTCCTTGCCTAAATTCATCATAAAAAATCTTTCTATAGCGGCTTACCATCACAATGAGATATGGAATATAGATTTCAAAACTGCATTCATTAATGGGAACCATCAGGATGATTTCTATATGACACATCTAAAAGGGTTTGTGATAACATGTGATGCCAAAATTATTTTCAAGTTATAGAGATCCTTTTATAGATTGAAGCAAACATTTATGTCATGGAACATTTGATTCGGTGAATCCATAAAAGCATTTGGTTTCATTAAGAATTAATGTGAGCCTTTCATTTAAAAAAGGTTTAATGGGAATGTGGTTGTTATTCTAGTATTATATTATTGTCAGATAATGACTCTTTAAATAATTGTTTCTGCATGTAGGAATTAGGTGATGTATCTTATATTATAGGCATCATGATCATTCATGTTAGATCAAAGAGGCCGCATGGACTAAGTCAAAGTATATATGTTGACAATATACTAAAGAGATTTAGTATTGAACAATTGAATAAGTGATATGTTCTAGTTTCACATGGTTTACATCATTCCAAGAAAATGTGTCCTCAGATACAACATGAGAACGAGATAATGATTAAGATCTTGTACACTTAGTTGATACGATCAATCATGTATGCCATTTTTTTTATAAGACTATATGTTCCCTATGAATTTAGCATGGTAAGGAGATATTATGAAGATCCATGAGAACCACATTGGACTACTATTAAGGATATACTAAAGTATATAAGATGAACTAAGGATATGTTCTTGGTATATAGAGGATATGAGAACTGGTCATCCGTGGTTACACGAATGCTAGTTTTCATATAGATCATAATGATCTTAAGTCACAATCAGGATATGTTTTCTATGTCAACAAAGGATCAATGAGCTGGAAGAGTTCAAACCAGCTAGATGTCGACGATTCTACAGCGGAGTCTAAGTATATAGAGGCTTATGATGCAGCCAAGGATTCTATTTGGATTCAAAATATTTTCTTGGATCTTGATGTGCTACCTAGAATTATATACCCTATCACATTTTATTTTGATAATATTGTAGTAGTGGATCTTGAAAACGATCCAAAGTCACACCAACTAACAAAGAATATACACTAGATGTATCACCTCATGTGGGATTTCAATCAGAGGGGTTATGTTTAAGATAATAGAGCACCCATGGAAGAAAATGTGGTATACCCCTTGAATAATGTTCAATCTTAGCAGAAGCATGAATATCATGTGACAACTAGTAGAATAAAGGCTGGTAGCATTTGGCTCTAGTGAACGTTGGAGTCTGTTGGAGTTGGTTCCATAGAACCAATATCTTTGTACTTAATGATAAACCAATATTAATTAATTTGAATATTTTTAAACTAATTATTGAATCATTATTTTTCTTCTTCATTACATGGAATGTGATAAAGTTCAAAGAGTAATTTGTGAAATAAAAGATCATAGAAGTTCCCTGATTGGATGAGAACTCAGAAGTTCAACAAAACTATCCTTGAATATATGTTCTATAGGAAGATGATATCATTTTACATACCAAAATAATACAATATATCAGGGGTAGAGAATCATAGGAATTTTAGGAACTTTCTCATGGCGTATATACATAGTAATATCATGTAGTATATTATGAGAATGAGACCCACAAGAAGGAAATCCATATTTATATGTTTCATTGGATGTTCCAATATACGGATATTCATATTGGTCATTAGAATTTAAATTTAAAATTAATGGGTATTATGTGTCACAAACATAGATATAATGATGAAAACAATTATGACATATATATGGCGATGAGGTAGGATACGTTGGGTGTGTCACGATTAATATTTCATTAATGAATAATGTGAGAAAGAATTTATCCCATATTTTATTTAATAGATGTTAATAACTCGGGCCCATTGATTTAAATGATATAGCCTAAATAAATCAATGAAAATGTTGTTCAGTATCATGTTCTATTTCAATAAACGCAAAGAATGAGAAATCGAGCACATAGGTTGATGGCACCGACATGCAACTTGCTCAATTTGAGATATTATAATAAAGGGATTATATTAAAATGTAAGAATCTGTATGAGGTGACATGTCATTGTATAATTAACATCATTATCTATGGGTTCCTTGGTGTGTTTCCAGACACTGACCTTGGACTTTAGGCTGCTTCGCCTAATGCCACTAAGAAAGAGGCATAAATTGTCACGACCCAACCGTACCCGGGCTCGAGCCGCAACTACCCCAATCCTGCTTTCATAGGCCAGGGGCAGGTGACAAGCGCCGAAGGCTAAAGAAATCAGGGAGGCCTTTCTCTGAGTACATGTACACACACACGTAGCCCACTCAATGTAGAAGTGCAGAGTAAAAAAGAAAAAAAATGTAAAGTAAAGTGCCAACAACTATAAATAGACTACAAAAGGTGCATCGACCTCTAAACAAAACCAAGTAAGTATTGAGGGTAAATTGAAAAGAAAAAGGGAAAAAACAAGCTCACAACCATAAAAGTGCCACAACCCGGCAACATGTAAACAAAATTAAATAGCTTTGAAATTCCCACACATAGAACCCGACTAAGACCACCGTACATAGTCCAAGCTCCCGAAATCCTAAGCTCTGCTAAAGTCATGACCAACTTGTCCGTCGTCTTCAAGGGAACACCATGTGTGGGAAACTCCCAAGAAATTTTAAGTATAAAAATACTCAGTAGGATGCCCTGATGGCTCGAGGGAGCAACAAATGAGGTACTGAAGAGGTGAGTAGTAGATCGAACAGGGAAAAGTAAAGGAGTACAACTGAGAGTGCCGTAAAGAGTACAGCTCAACCCAACAAGAGGAAGAAAGTTAACTAATCCAAACAAAAGGATCTATAATGGTGAGAAGATGAACTTCTTTTTGAGTCATTGCTACCTATATCAGGAGAGTAGAATCATCCAACCATGAGAAGCTAGACACCGAAATCACGTGGCATACCCCATGCATCTTTGCCTCTCCTGGAAGGAGGGTAACCAAATCCAAGGAGTGGGTATTGGAACAAGGTATATACATATCTATATTCTCAATCAAGAAACCCAAACAAGAGCATATGGGGATCTCTATCCCGTAGCTCAACCCAAGAATGTGAGTAGCCTACAGTCCCAGAAGTAAAAACCATTGATGCCCAGCATCTTGAATGTCTTCCCTGAACTACAAGCCAATGGAATCAAATCACCACACCCTGACACTATCCATTTGGGCGGAACTGACTCACTAGCATGGTTTTAGGTCGCATCACAAGGACGCATCTTGGTGGGGAAAGCACCCCTCGTACTTGAGAGTTCTGGGGAAAGTCAAACCACACCTATTCACTGTCACACAGCTGAGAGGTCTTCTCAAAGTAAAAGTTGTCACATAACTGACCCGTACAACCAAGGGTCCTGCTCCTGTGGTCATGGAGAAAAGCCACATACTAGCAAAGTAGAAAGGACTGAGTCTAAAAGAAGTCGTCGGGTAACCTACTGCCCAACCCCATTGGAGGGTAAACCCTAAGAGGTTGTCAGGTAACCCACTACTCAGTCTCTATAGGAGGGTAAACCCTAAGAGGTCATCGGGTAACCCAATGCCAAGTCTCTACTAGAGGGTAAACCCTAAGAGGTCATCATGTAACCCACAACCCAGTCTTTTCTGGAGGGTAAACCCTAAGAGGTCGTCGAGTAACCCACTACCTTGTCTCTATTGGAGGATAAACACTAAGAGGGCCTCGAGTAACCCACTTCCCAGTCTATGCTAGTAAACCCTAAGAGGTTGTCAGGTATCCCACTGCCCAGTCTCTACTGGAGGGTAATCCCTAAGAGGTCCCTAGGTAACCCACTGCCCATTCTCTACTGGAGGGTAAACCCTAAGAAGTTGTCAGGTAACCCACTGCCGAGTCTCTATTGGAGGGTAAACCCTAAGAGGTCATCGGGTAACCCACTGCCCAGTCTCTGCTGGAGGGTAAACCCTATGAAGACAATGAGAAACCCACTACCCAGCCCCGCTGGATGGTAAACCCGAAGAAGTCGATGAGAAACCCACTGCCCAGCCCCGCTGGAGGGTAAACCTGGAACTGCTCTGACCATCCCAACTTGATGGTACCATACTGGCCAACACAACATGGAGTGGGTACTGTGCTACTACCCAGCTCCAAAACAATTCACCTAGTAGTGGTTCAGCGCCTGTGTAGTGTGGGTCATGCCAATACCTGGAGCTCTGCCTAGGGAAACACGTCACAATAGATCATGGAAGGATGATATGTCCTCGATACTTGGCCAGGGAAACTGCACCCAGAGCTCACAGGGCTCCACACCCTACTGTAAACAACCTCCTGGGTAGAGGATATCTGCCTGTGTAAAGTACCGGTCACACCAAATCCATAAAAACTCTTCCAGGGAACATTAAGAGACGTGATACCAAAATCCCACACGGCTGAAGGAAAAAGGAAAACCCAAACAACTCTGCCGATCACATCATCGAGAACAGAACCAGGGGAAACCACTCAACCCTTCTAGTTTAAACCATCATGAACAGAGGGACCCTCTATGTTGCGAGAGATCAAAGGTACGTAAGGAAGAACATGACACGTACAAGTGGCCCACATGACGTGTGGCCCTATCTCATCTTCAACCCAAGAACACAAACATTATCGGGTACAAACTACAACATCTACCCCCAAGCATCCCGGTATACTCCTTGAGTATACCACATCTATAGTCCAAAGGCTATTGTGCACACGACACCCAACGTCAGCACAAAGAGGGAAAATGTAGTTCCACCAACCTGCTTCCTCCACGACCCTAGAACAACCATTCATATCTCTTCAAACATCATGTTCACTCACACAGGAGTGAACGCGTTCACATGAACACAGCAGGAAGAATCGCCACTGGAGCACCTTTCATGCTTCCACATTTAATGAGATCTGAAATGAGACTCTGCACATCCAAATGGATCATACCATTGTAATCCTCATAGAAAAAAAAGGCGAGATTGACTATTTACTTGCCTCCAATAGACATCCAATGTCTAATTCGTTCAAAACTACTTTACACCCAAGCAGCGTCCCGTGGTCCCGAGCCTCGGTCCTGAAAACAGTCGGGCGCATCGCACCGTTGCGATCCCCTCAGAAAAACATGTCAAATTGACTGCTCACTTACATGGAATGGAAATGAAGATAAAAATATGCATATTTTCATACCGCACACGAGAGGTGCTATGTGGGACCCACATCCCGGTCCTGAAGCGCTACCAACGGATCACACCATTGTGATCCCCTCGAAAAATTACACAAGATTGACTAATCACTTGTCCTAAACAGACACCAAGTAATAATGATGGAATTTACCATCAATGCCCAAAACTACCCTCGTGGGGCCTTCACCACCATGCTGAATTAGAGCGGGTGGATTGCGACATTGCAATGCCCTCAGAAAAACACTCAGAATCGACAGCGCAGACGCCCCGAATAGACGTCTGACGAAAAAGTTACAAAACGCTGCTAACAGCATAAAAAATGGGTCGTGGGGCCCATGCCTCAACTTCGATTTCAATTCCTGAAACCACACTAGAAAACTCTGTCCCAATGTAGGTTCCCAACGCCGCTAATGGCCTCTATATAGGACTTCAGGTGAGCCCGCGCCGACCAAAAGAAGAATCTCGGAAAGAAAACGCTAAACCACTTTACGGACATGTCGCGCCACTGAGACCCCGTATCAGGATTTAAAAATTCCCAAGACCATCTAAAAAAGTTCTTCTCGAGACGAGGATCACACTGCCACAAATGGAACACAAAACGGACACCCATATTTAATATTTCGGGTGTCTGAAGTCGAGGGGACGAATCCCCCTGGGCTAGACCGGCTTGGGTCGGCCGGTCTGCTCAGCCGTCGACCTGCGGTCCACCCTAGCACTAACCGGACCTCATGGCTGGTCTTTGTTTCACACGTAGAACCACCGAGCATGGGTCTCAGTCTCCCGAATGGAGTCACGGCCGTGACCTCTGTCCGCCCGAGCGCCGACGACCCCACTGACGTCGAGGCTGCCTGCCTCGCTCGCTCGCCCTGTTGCCTGTCCCATTCCATCGCCCGGCCGCTGCCGCCCTCGTCCCACCGACCGCCTGGCTGACCTCCGGTGTCGAGATGTGACACCGCTTGGATCCACCACGCGCCGCCTCCTGGAGACATCTCACACCACCGCCGACCGCCCTGGACCGTCGGAGACCCACCGAAATACACCAAAATAACCTCGAATATTCATCGGACAGCTAGAGACGCCTCAGAGCTCGGAATTCAAATCCAAAACATGTGTCAGAAATCGTAGAAAATATAATAAGAATTCATGGATTTTTTTTTTTGAAAATTAAACATCATTTTGATGCTGAAATTTTGGTTTAAAGGAGAGGTTCAAAGTTAAAATACAAATTGATGATCTCCTACCTGCAGGGGCATAGCCCGACGATTCACGGTCGATCTGCACCTCGCCGTTGTCTCCCCCGTCTTGATCAGAGGATGAGGATGAGGAGGTTGAGATTGAGAGGGATGGTTTGAGTGAGAAAGTGGGCTTCGTCAGTGGTTGGAATGAGGATGGGGGAGAGGGAGAGGAGAGTTTATGTTATTAAACTCTTTTTAATTAAAAACTCGACCCATGAAAACACCTGCATCCAAAACCCCCAACACGGTTAATGTTAGGCCGCGCCTAGGGTAAACACCGCCTCCCTAGCAGAAATGGTGGTCTGAAAATATTAATCCAGGCCCCCATTCGAATGTTATAAAACGTAATGTCTGAGACCGCTAAATTTTTAAAACACCCATGGTGGAATTTTTCACATGAGGCCCGCGCCCGCGAAAATTACTTCCCTCCTAGGGTAAACGACACACTTCAGACTCAACGGTGCCCTCGGTTTTCTTGCCTGAGCTATTGTTTAGGAGTTATTTTATTTATTTGGCGTGTCCAGTGTGAATGCACTGAAAATTTAATTTCGGCCACACCGGAGCTTGGAATCGTACGTCTTCTGAAGGCGCTGCTCCGGAATAACATCATGAATTTTACAATGTATTTTATAGAAAAAATCAGGTTCTTACATGATTCTCTCCTTCATGTTTTTCATCCCTGAAAAGAAAAATTATGCAATCAACTCAGGGCACTAAGCCCACACCAAGCTCTCTCGTACCCAGAAGAACTCTTGCACAGTTCTGCGCCACTGCACACAAAGGATTTGATCCGCTCACGCGAGGTCTGCCATCACCGATGAAGTGTATAGGAGAACGTACACATCTTTTCAGGTATTTCACATGGGAGGCGTCGTGCACCCACTCCAGAAATTGGGGGGGGGGGGTAAGGTTAAGGTCGTAAAAAACCTCACCATCCCTTCGCATGGTCTCATACGGCCCAAAGGACCTTAGGGGTAGATCACCTCCACTGTCGAACCTCTATGTCGCATGTTGTGACTGGAAATCAATATTTGAACTTGGGACAAGGCCTGGTTATTCCCTATTTCATAAAACCCATATGGTGAAACACACAAGGATATCTGGTCATGAATGGTTTCGCAGTCGATGTCCCAGGACCAAGACTCTCTTACCCTCTTGAAAGGAGAAGGAGTCTCCACCATCAACTAAAGAGTTAGGTTCGACACCTTCTATTCAACTAACACAAGGTTACACCGACGCCCCGCGTCACCCTACTAACAGCTCAAACAAGGATCAGGGATAAAATAATTTCACATACAGAGTCTAAAAATTCTACTACAAAAAGTAGAAGAGTTGTAGAGCGTACCTATTATCACCTCATTCTCTGTACAATCGCAGACATCCAATGCTCGCGGCTGCACGTGGTCCCAACTGTCAGCTCCCGATGCCTGATGTGGACTGCCTGGTGGTGATGGGAAGACCTCATAATATTGTCCCCCACTTCCAGCTCCCCTCGCCCCTCTGTTAGCACCATCTCTCTAGGCGCTACTCCGATCACCGTGATGCCTCTGTCGTGGCGGTGCACCTGCTTCTTGCCTGATGTTCTCAGTATAGCTGGTCAGGCAGTCTCATGCCAAGTGACCTCTCCCATCACAAGCATAGCACCGGACCTCCCCGAGATGCCTTGTTGCCCTCCGATGCCACTGTGGGGTACGACCACGGCCCAAAGTCCACTCACGGAAGGGTCTTCTCTACTGGGACCCTGCTCTCTACCACCCTAGTGGTGCATGACCATGTCTCTGAAACCGGCGGTGGGAAGGCCCCCTGCGTCGAGGTTCTATCATCTGGTGCCTGCTTACTGTTGCAGATATTTGGGCTCCATCGTGCCAACCGCCACACCAACTGTAATGCGTGACAGGAAGCTCTCTGTCACCAGTGTCTACTCTAACACCTCAGTATAAGTGGGAATTCCCAAGGTTACTATGATAGCAAAAATCTCTCTTCAGAGACCCTGCTCTAACTTTCCTGCGCGGAAGCTGCTGTCATGGACTATGTTCGGGTAATAGCGTGCATGGTCCGCGAACCTAGTCGCCTACTCAGTCACCGCAATCCCTCCCTGCTGAAACTAGAGGAGCTCCTGGATCTGAACTGAGCGTAAGCGGGAGGGATAAAACTCCTCAAGAAATGGAAGCTGAAAGTCATCCCACGAAAGTGACGACTCGTCGAGTAACTGAGCCACCAGACTCCACCAACGCCCAGCTGCTCCATGTAAAAGGTTGGTGGCCAAAGCCACCATAATATTTGTTGGCATCTGCACAGGGCTGAAGAGGCGAACCACTATCTCTAGCCAAACCTCTGCAGCCTGAGGGTCTGGCTCACCACTGAACCTCAGCGGTCTCTGTCGCTGGAACTCGTGGTGTGCGCTCAAGATCCGTCTGCTCTGCATGAGCAATCTGCTGCTCACCAGGTGGGGGTGCTACTACTGACCGACCCAGAGAAAGGGGCTCTCATGATGTGTTTTGGACTGAGGCCACGTAGCTCACAGGGTCATCATCAGGAACCAAAGCTAGTATCCCGGTTGGCTGTCTTCGCGGCGACATCCTGAATCGTATCAAAGAGCACCACGATCAGATGAACATATATGTATATGACAGTAACAACAATGGGGATCTTACTCAAGAAGGACAGTCAATGACACAATCATATGTGATGAACAAACCAATTTTCCCTACAATGGGTGTCTCAGCATGCTGAGTTGAAAAGCGGGTTATCAGGGTCCTGGTGAATGGATACGTCGGCCGCCGCATCATCACTGGACTCCCTGTCCTAAGAGACGCTCTCGAGACACATTGAAATGGTTTCCCTAGATCCTGACCAATTACTTTTTAGGGACGTCCGAACGAAGTTCCAAGGAAAAAACCACCTATGATACCACATTGTCTCGACCTGAACCTACCCGAGCTCGAGCCACAACTACCCCAAGCCCGCCTCCAAAAGCCAGGGGCTGGCGACAAGCACCGCAGGCTAAAAAAATCGGGGAGGCCTTTTCCAGAGTACCTGTACACACAAACGTAGCCCACTCAATTCAGATGTGCAGAGTAAAAAAGAAAAGAAAAGTAAGTTAAAGTTCCAACTGATATAAACCGACCACAAAAGGTACATCAACCTCTAAATAGTACCAAGTAAGTGTTGAAGGTAAACTGAAAAGAAAAGGGGAAAAACATGTTCCCAACCAGAAAAGTGAAATAACTTGGAAAAAGAGAAACAAAATTGAACAGCTGGGAGTGTCCCACACCTGGAACACGACTATGACCACTATACGTGGTCCAAGATCCCAAACACCTAAGCTCCGCTGAAGTCACGACCAACATGTCCTTCGTCTGTAAGGAAACACCAAGTGTGGGCAAAGCCCAAGCAGGGGTGTGTATAATAATACTCAGTAGGATTCCCCGAAGGCTCGAGGTAAAAACAAAGGATGTACTGAAGAGGTGAGAAGTAGATCGAACAAGGAAACGTAAAGGAGTACAACTGAGAGTGCAGTAAATAGTATAGCTCAACCCAAAAATAGGAAGGATTTAAACTCCTCCAAACACAAGGAGCTAGAAACAATGAGAAGATGAACCACTCATTGAGTCATCGCTACCTATAGAAGGAGAGTAGACTCATCCAACCAATAGAAGCTAGAGACAGAACGCATGTGGCATACCCCGCGCATCTTCGCCTCTCCTGGAAGGAGAGTAACCAAACCCAAGGAGTGTGTACTAGAAAAAGGTATATACATATTCATATGCTCAATCTTGAAACCTAAACAAGATCATAAGGGGATCTCCATCCCATTGCTCAACCCAAGAAAGTGAGTAGCCAACAGTCCCAGAAGTAAACACCATCGATGCCCAGAATCCTCGATGTCTATCCCGAACTAGAAGCCAAGGGGCTCAAATCACCGCACCCTGACACTATCCTCTTTGGGTAGCACTAACTCACTCACATGGTTTTAGGTCGCATCACAAGGATGCGTCTTGGTGGGGAAAGCACCCCTCGTACTTGAGAGTTCTGGGGAAAGTGAAACCACACCTCTTCATTGTCACACAGTAGAGAGGTCTTCTCAATGTCAAAGTTGTCACATCACTGACCCGTACAACCAAGGGTCCCCCTCCGGTGGTCACGGAGAAAATCCATAGACTAGCCTAGTAGAAAGGAATGAGTCTAAAAGAAGTATTCGAGTTACCCACTTCCTAGCCCCGTTAGAGGGTAAACCCTAAAAGTTCGTCGGGTAACACACTATCCAGTCTCTACTGGAGGGTAAACCCTAAGAGGTCGTCGGTTAACCCACTGCCTAGTCTCTAGTAGAGGGTAAACCCTAAGAGGTCCTCGGGTGACCCACTGCCCAGTCTCTATTGGAGGGTAAACCCTAAGATGTTTTCGGGTAACCCACTACCCAGTCTCTGCTAGAGGGTAAACCATAAGAGGTCATCGGGTAACCCACATCCCAGTCTTTGCTAGAGGGAAAACCGTAAGAGGTCCTCGGGTAAACCACTTCCTAGTATTTGCTGGAGCGTAAACCCTAAGATGTCATTCGGTAACCCACTGCCCAGTCTTTGCTGGAGGTTAAACCCTAAGAAGTCGTCGGGTAACCCACTGCCCAGCCTCTGCTCGAGGGTAAACCCTGAGAGGTCATCGGGTAACCCACTGCCCAGTCTCTGCTGGAGGGTAAACCCTAAGAAGTAAATGAGAAACCCACTACTCAGCCCCACTGGAGGTTAAACCCAAAGAAGTCGATGAGCTACCCACTACCCAGCCCCGTTGGAGGGTAAACCTAGAACTGCTCTGGTGATCCCTACTGGATGGTACAACACTAGACAACAGAACACTGAGTGGGTGTCGCGCAACCACCCAACTCTAGAATAATTCACCTAGTTGAGGTTCAGCGCCCGTGTTGTGTGGTTCACACCAATACCTGGAGTTCTGCCAAGGGAAACACGTCATGGTATATCGCCGAAGGAAGATATGATCTTGATACTTGGCTAGGGAAACTGCGCCCATGGCTCATTGGGCTCCGCACCCTACTGGAAACAACCTCCTGGGCAGAGGATCGGTGTCCATGAAAAGTATTGGTCACACCGAATCCACAAAAACTCTACCAGGGAACATGAAGGGATGTGATACTGAAATCCCACATGGCTAAAGGAAAAAGGGGAACCCAATAAACTCCACAGATCACACCGTCGAGAACAAAAGCAAGGCAATCCACTCAACCATGCTGGGGGACCCTCTATTTCGCGAGAGATCAAAGGTGCATAAAGCAGAAGACGACACGCACTAGGGGCCCACACGACGTGTGGCCCTATCTGATCTCAAACCCAAGTACAAAAAAATTATCGGGTAAAACTTCAACATGTACCCCCAAGCATCCATGTTTACTCCCAGAGTATACTACATCTCTAGCCCAAAGGCTATCATGCACACGACACCCAACATCATCATGAAGGGAAAAAATGTAGTTCCGCCAACTTTCTTCCTCCACGGCCATAGCGCGGCCATTCATATCTCTTCAAACATCAACTTCACTCACATGGGAGTGAACGCGATCACACGACATGGGTTTGCTTCCAAACACAGCAAGAAGAACTACCACCGGAGCACCTTTCATGCTTTCACATTTAATGAGATCTCGAATGAGACTCCACACTTCCAAACGGAACGTACTATTGTAATCCTCACAAAAAAACACACAAGATTGATTATTTACTCCCCTCCAACAGACATCTGACGTCTAAGTCGTTCAACAATACTTTACGCCTGAGCGGCATCCCATGGTCCTGAGCCTCGGTCTCGAAAATAGTTGGGCGGATCGCACCATTGTGATCCCCTCAGATAAACACGTCAAATTGACTGCTCACTTGCATAGAACGGATATCCGGAGAAAAAGATGCATATTTCCATACCGCACACGAGCGGTGATACGTGGGACCCGCATCCCGTTCACAAATCCCTACAAACGAATCACACCATTATGATCCTCTTGAAAAATTCCACAAGACTGACTAATCACTTGTCCAAAACGGACACCCAGTGATAAATATGGAATTACCATCAATGCCCAAAACGACCCTCATGGGGCCCACACCACCATGCTAAATTAGAGCAGGTAGATTGCGCCATTGCAATACCCCTAGAAAAACACTCAGAATCGATTGCATGCATGCCCCGAAGAGACGTCTGTCAAAAATGTTACAAAACGTTGCTCACAACATAAAAGAAGGGTCGTGGGGCACATTCCTCAACTCTGGTTTCAACGCCTAAAGCCACCCTTGAAACCTCTGTCTCGATGCCAGGGTCCCAACGCCGCTGAAGGCACCCAAATTAGATATTGGATGAGCCCGCGCCGACCGAAAGAAGAGTCTCCGAAAGAAAAGGCTAAACCACTTAACAGACGTGTCTCTCCACCAAGCCCCCGTCTCAGTAAATTCCCGAGACCAACTCAAAAAGTTCTTCTCGAGCCGAGGACCACACTGCCGCAGACGGAACACAAAACGGACACCCGTAGTTAATAGTTTGGGTGTCCGAAGTCGACAGGATGAATCCCCTTGGGCTGGACCGGCCTGGGCGGGCCGATCTGCCCAGCCAGGGCCAGCCCAGCTCGCAGCGCCAGCCCGCAGCTCAACCGTGCGGCCCGGCCGTGGACCCGCGGTCCACCCTAGCACTGACCGTACCTCGGTCGGTCTTTGTTTCACATGAAGACCTGCCGAGCGCGGGTCTCGGTCTCCCGCGCGGAGTCGCGGGTGCGACCCCGGTCCACCCGAGCACCGACAACCCCGCTGATGCCGCGGCCGCCTTCTGCGCTTGCTCGCCCGACTGCATGTCGTGCTCCCTCGCTCAGCCGACGTCGCCCTCAGCCTACCGACTGCCTGGCTGACCTCCGATTCCGAGAAGCCTCGCCACTTGGAGCCATCGTGTGCCTCTGTCGACCGCCCTCCACCACCGGAGCCCCACCGGAATACACCAAAACAACCTCGAATCTTCGTCAGACAGCTGTAGACGCCTCAGAGCTCGGAATTCAAATATGAAACATGCGTCAGAATGCTTAGAAAATATACTACCTATTCATGGGCTTTTCAAAAAAATTAAACATCATTTTGACACTGCAATTTGGGTTCAAAGGAGAGGCTCGAAGTTAAAATACAAAACAAAGATCTCCCACCAGTAGGGGTGTAGCCTGACGCTTCATGGTGGATCTGCACCTCACCGTTGTCGCCCCCATATTGATTGTAGGAAGAGGAGGAGGAGGTTGAGATTAAGAGGGAATGGTTGAGGGAGAAGGTGGGTTTCTCTAGTGGGTGGAATGCGGATGGGAGAGAGGGAGGGGAGAGTTTAAGTAATTAAACTATTTTTAATTTAAAACTCGACCCCTGAAAACACCCGCGTCCTAAACCCCTGACGTGGTTAAAGTTAGGCCGCACCTATGGTAAACACAACCTCCTGAGCACAATAGTGGTCTCAAATATTTAATATGATCCTCCATTTGAATACTATAAAACTTAACGTCCGAGGCTGCTAAATTACGAAAACGCCCCTGATGGCATTTTTCACAGGAGGTCCGCGCCCACAAAAATTACACCCCTTTTAGGGTAAAAGGCTTGCTACGGACTCAACGGTGGCCTTGGGTTTCCCGTTCGATCTACCGTTTAGGAGTTATTCCATTTATTTGGTGTGTCTAGTGTGAACGCACTGAAAATTTAATTTCAGCCACACCATGGCTCGGAATCGTACGCCATCTGAAGGCGCTGCTCCGGAATAACATCAAGAATTTTCCAAAGTCTTTTATCGCAAAAATCGGGTTCTTACATAAATTTCCACACACAATGTTTATCGATAATCCTAGTTTAATATAATATTATTGTATATAATTTAACAGGTTGAATAAGTATTATTCTCATATGTGGTTTAATAATTTTTCATATGTGTTTGATCACATATAAATATTAATTTTATGTTTAGTCAATATAATATTTATTTATTTATTTTAAAATAATGTTGTGATATTTATTTAATAAATAAGATTAAATTATTCAAGAATCGATAAATATTGTAGTGGAATGGTGGACAGAGTTTAACGGTCTGATGGGAAATGATAATATTGAATATTATTCAATAAAAAAATATTTAATTATAATTTTCAAGTTAAGATTGTGTTGATAAATAATAATATTGTTATAATTATTTAACATGGGTATTTTATTGGATTAAATAAAATAATAAATGGCACTTGTGAAATTATTTTATCACAATCCTTAGAATATTAATACCCAATTATATTATTTTCTCATTAGCCATTTCATTTTGTGTGTTACGCACAACAATTATGGTGAATCTCCTCAAGACAGGGAAGATACCTTTCTCTAATACACTTCCATGTATAGTGAGAAATCCTTCTCCAATGGATCAAGGAGAATACTTTGGAAGTTATTGTTGATGTAATCAAAGCGGATGACACATGCCCAAGGATCTTCCGTGCTAGCACCTGAATACTCCTTCGGTGACTTCTGGGGAATCTTGGAACACGTATGGATCACCGTTAGAGAAAATATTCATTTTTTGTACAAATCAATGTCGGCACAACACATATATGTCACCAGGTACATTAAATGTGGAATGAATTACATAGAGGTAATTCTTTATCTAATTAAACTCATTACAAAAAATATGGTTTGATATCCTCTATCTCGGTTCTGGTGAAATTCTTCTTTGTGTATTTCGTTGACTATATTTTTTGGATCACATAGTTCATCATCATATAGATCTCGAATTGAGCATTGATTATGGAAATAAACTTAATGTCGGCCACTGCCCATCGCTTTCTTTTGTTGCGTCTCGAACCTACAACCACCAATCTTCTCTTATGTACACCTATAAATACATATAGTTATGACAAAACCTACCAAAATACCTCCCCAAAATCATTATCCATGTTTTAGAGATTATGGTCCCTCCAAAAGTCTCACTCTACGGACTTAATATGATATCCAAAGGAGGTTATTATAAGCTAAGGTAATTGTCTTCACTAAGCTCATTCATTTTCATTATTCTATTTGTACCTTAAAATATGTATTAAAACATAAAATATAATAAAACTAATATATAATATATACATATATTTTATTATGTTAAATTTAATAACCTAAAACCTTGTCCACTTCCATCAAATGGGTTTTGAAATCATCATTTGTGTGTACTAAAGACTACACCATCGCGAATAGATGCTCTTCATTTTCCATAAAAACATTTCATATATGAATTTAATGATGTTTTTATTGTTTATACATTATATTAAATTTATTATAATGCTTATTAAATCATTATAGCACATTTTACTCCTTAATTTACTTTTTGTGGAAAAATATAACATCGTTCATGTTTACGGCAGACTACCGACATGCGATGGAATGCGATTCATTCACCCTTTAAATGAATGGTAATAAATATGGGATTACTAAAATTTTGTGATATATAAGAAATAAATATTATTCTATAATTGTAATATATCATTATAATTCCATTTTTTATATCTGTTTAGAAAAAGGAAATATGTTCATGCGTACGTATGTTTTACCATCTGTATAAACAACATAATTCATTTCCTATATCTAAATTTAATGTATTTCTATAAATTAATATATATATAATATATATGATACTTATATCCTAGAAAGATTTCTGATGGTTATGGAACCATGATCAAATTAATTGGACGAAAAATATAAAATCAAAACATACAAGAAAAACAAATCAAGTTATTACGCGAAACATGACTTTAACAAGGAATTGTTAATAAACATGTAAAAAATGGTAATAAAATATAATATATGATATGGTATATGTATGTATGGTTCTTTAATAGAACAATAGAATACATATATTTATTATACATGTTGTTTGAACAACTATAATGGATGTTGAGACATAAGTTATTAGATTTTCATCTATCTTTTTACTTCTTTGAGACACATGTCATATTCACCAACAATTTATGTGGTGTATATACTTCTAATGAATGGTTATTATGATTAGTATCCTAAAAATTCTCAGCATTTATAATTCAATTTTATGATCACTCTTTCATGGGGATTATTGTTCAAAATTTACCAAATCGAAAAGGGATTTTTTTGTGTCAATTTTCTTTTCGTGAGACTCATGTTATGTTTTATACCTATCTTATGCTATGAGGTGCATAAAATGACCCTTTAACATGTCATATTTTGAATCTATTTATTGTCTTGATATTTTAAGTTTCACATAATGTTAGCCATTTTTTGGTATTATAATTCAATGTTACCAATGTGGAAAATATTTTATGTCGCAGTCACATCATTTATCAGGATTGTTTATGTTTATTTTTTTTATGATAAAATATTATGACCCATCTCTCAATAAAATAATAAAAACATTTCTCCTCTGATTATGTCATGATAATACATTTTCACTTCATTTTCCTCTATTAATGTAATTAAGAGTTCAAAATAACATTTTTTTGAAGAATCTTCTTTATTTCTCTCTATGTTCAATAACATGTTTTCTTCCAAAAACTTATTTTTATGAACATGTTTACAAAAACGTATGTAACATTAATAAAATTATTTATTAAAGATATATCCAACAATGATTTATTTTTTTCAAATTGTTTTGAATGGAATCTTCATGTCATTTTATAAACAATGACAATTTCGATTTTACCAGAAAATCTGGATAAAATATTTTTTTTAACATGTACGACGTGAGTAGAATTTCCCTCCATATTAACCATTAATTTATTTGAAGAATAATTTATAAGTATCCAATGTTATTTTATGAAAATATTATGAAAATGTTTTAAATTATATATAAATTTGTGAAATCAAGAAATGATATTTTCCCCATGAAATGATTTAAAGGGTTTTTAAAGCTTCATTTATACATTTTAATGATTATTTTAGAAGAAAGGGAATTAAATAATATATATTTTAAAATTTTGATTTTCAAATAAAATTTAATTTCCTTATGAAATGTTCCAAATGATCTTTCAAGATCATTTTACTTTTAGATAACATTATTTGATGTTACTTAATCTTTATTGGGGATATGATCCAAGGATAGCATTCTTATTCTTTCCACAGATAATTTTTGTAATGACCAAATATTTTCAAAACCCATTTCTATTCCATGGTTTATAACATACTAAATTTTTTATGGAATGATAATTTTCTTCTGCCATGAATCATGTTTATGAGCTCCAAAAGATCATTATGATCTTCATAATTTTTGTTTATAAGAACATACCATTACACTTATCTTATGATTTCATATGACCATAGATTGATATCAATTATGATTTCCATTACAGAAAATATAAGATTACCCTTTATTATGTTTCATCCAATAGTTTATTAAGGCTGTTCTTGGTAGGGTATTCCTAAGAGAAGTACTATGTGAGAAGATATTTTTGGGATATGTTGGAGGTCTCATATTAAATAAGAATATTCTTTATAGTATTAAAATACATTATAACATTGTGATACATAGTCATGTTTTATGGAAATGTAATGAATATTCATCCAAATTGGTGAATGATCTATGTATGATAAGTTTGTTCTACTACAGTTTCATGCTACCATGATGTATTCATATAAACCCAACCACCATATGGATGTAGTCTTTATAAATCCCCGGGTGATTATCCATCGGCACTGTTTAATTTAATCATAATATATAACATATGAGTAAATTACACAACCATTTAATGCATCATCTCTTTAATACATCATCCTTTGTATTATATCTTCTGTAATGATTACTTTTTGAGATATTACATGGTGGGATCATTTGAATGTTAATCCTTTAATGTTCAGTTATATGATCAAAATGACTAAGAGAATTAGTGAAAACAGCAGATGCAGGAAGCAAAGAACGCGCCTCATGTGCTGACCACTTTTTGAATTCTCTCGACTGTTGGGTTTGATCCCTCCTGGTCTCCCCCCAACCACCCTATCCCGGAGGTTCTTAAGGCTTCCCCTCTTGGTTCACTCTGCTGAATCCATCTTTGGGATTGAGTAGGGTTTTACTTCCAGTTCCTATTGTTGGTGGGAGATGGCTTTACAAAACCGAAACAAATAATTCACGGTAGAAAAAAAATTGGAGGTGGAAAACTTCACACAATGGAGAAACTTTTTTGTATTGCACAAAACTCTTGTTTTTTTACGGATTACATATGAGCCATATCTATAGGATATTCCAAAAATGAGAAGACACCAAAGCATTAAATGAGGAACAAAAAATAAGGCAATACATGATATGCTTGGAAATAGAGATACGTCTGGGAAGAGGGAGAGCCGCCCCTGCATGGGAAAGTGAGAAGTCACATGGGATATGGTATGCATTGGTAAAAGACTACTGCATGGGGAAAACAAACGAGATTGGTTTGTGATTTCAAACACTCCCCTTCAAACCAAAACCAGCTTCATCCCGAGCATCATTCTTAGCCTTTTGAATGCATCTATCGGTAGTGCCTTGGTAAAAATATTTGCCACCTGTTCGGTAGTGTGACAATATTCCAATTTCATCGTTTTCTGTTTCACATGATGCCTGGGAAAATGAAAATGAGTATCAATGTGTTTGCTTCTCCCATGCTGCACCGGATTTTTGGCTAGTTCAATAGCCGACTTATTATCCACATATATCATCATGGATCTATCCTGTGGATGCTTCATCTCATTCAACAAATTTCTCAACCATATTCCCTCACAAACAGTAGAGGATGCTGCCATGTACTCTGCTTCACATGTGGATAAAGTAACCACACATTTCATTCTTGAATTCCATGTAAAAGCAGTCGATCCCAGAAAAAATACGTACTCAGTAGTTCTTTTTCATTCATCTTTGTCACCTCCCCAATCACTGTATAAGTTTCCATACAGCTCTGCTTCTTCCATAATTCCATTCAAGAACGCAGACTTCACATCTAGTTGGTAGATCATCCAAATATGATGGACAACAAGAAAGATAATCATCTGTACCATGTCAAGGAGAGCAACAGGAGCGAATACTTCTTCATAGTCCACCCCTTACTTCTGTTTATACCCCTTTTCTACGAGCATTGCCTTGTAGCAATCAACCTCATCGTTATCCTTTCACTTGATCTTATACACCCATTTGATGCTGAAACTCTTCTGGTTTTTATGAAGTGTGGTAAACTCCCATGTGCGATTTTTCTCTATGGCATGAATTTCTTCTTCTATCGCGATTCTCCAATATTCTTCCCATAAAGCCTCCTGAAATGTCAAAGGCTCATGATCTGTATAGAGGCAAAATAGATTTACCCCCTCAGTCTGCTCATAGATATCGCTAAAGCTTTTCATCTTCATAGGATCCATAGGTGAGGATGAGCTGGCCAAATTTTGATTTGATGGAGTTCTTTGAGTAGTGAGGAAATGTACTTCTAGACATCTTCCAACTGATGATGTACCCGAGGAAGGTGTTGTGGGCGTCTTCTCCTGATGATCATGTCTTTCTTCAGAATCTTCAGTTTTGACTACAATATCCTTGTTTGGTTCTTCATCATCCCATTTCCACGCTTCTTCCTCGCTAAAGACCACATCTCTACTAACCACTAATTTATTGGTTAGTGGATTGTAAAGCTTGTAGGCTTTTGAGGCTTTATAATAGCTGATGAAAATGTATTTCTCTCCATGATCATTCATCTTCCTTCTTCTTGCTTCTGGAACGTGAGCATAGGCGACACACCCGAAGATTCTTAGGGGCACCATGCTCGGTTTGTAGCCGCTCCATGCCTCTTGTTGTATAAAGTTCCTTAGCTCTTTATTGGACACCGATTGAGAAAGTACGCAGTACACGCCACTTCCTCTGCCCAAAAACTCTTTGGCAGCCCTTTCTCCTTTAACATGGTCCTCTTCATGTCGATGATGGTGCGGTTCTTCCTTTCTGCAATGTTGTTCTGCTGTGGGGTGTAAGCAGCAGTGTATTGCTGCTTGATGCCATGCTCCTTGCAAAAGCCTGGAAATGCATTTGCGGTGTATTCTCCACATCTGTCAGATCTCAGCACTTTGATTTTGTGACCACTCTCAACTTCAACATGAGCATTGAAAATTTTAATGATAGAAAAGGCGGAATATTTCTCCTTGATGCAATACACCCACAGTCTTCTACTAAAATCATCAATAAGGGTAATGAAATACCCATTACCTCCATGTGATGGTGTTTCCAATGGTCCGTAGAAATCAGTGTGAACCAACTAAAGTGGTTCTATTGCTCTTCTGGACACTCCACTTGGGAAGGAGTTCCTTTGTTTCTCGCCAAGTGTACACGCCTCACACATGTGATTTTTAGATTCAATCGTCGGCAAACCACACACCATTCTTGATGAGGATAGAAGTTTAATGCCACTGAAATGGAGATGTCCAAAGCACAGATTCCATCTCCATGAGTCGTTCTTCATGATCCCAAACAAATATTTCATGGCCTTCATGTTGATATGCAGCAGAAACATGCGATTCATTTCCATTTTAACTTGAGAAATCAGTCTCCTATGAGCATCTCTTTTTGACAATGAAGAATTCTCCAAGTGTATAACATACCCCTTATCAAGGAGTTTACCGAGACTTATGCTATTATTTTTCATTCTTGGTACGTAATACATATTGGAAATGTAATTCGAATCACCATTCTTTAGATAGATTTTGATTTTACCTTTGCCAAACACGGGTACCTTGGATGAGGCGCCAAAACTCACGTCTCCTCAAACTTCTTCGGGGAGTTCCTCGAATAGCTGTTTGTTACCACTCATGTGGTTGCTTTCTCCCGTGTCCAAATACCATACATCGGGGCATTAACATGATTTTTCTTGTGTGAGGAGGAGTGTGGTACCTTCTTCTTCATGATGGGATGCTTCAGCATAGTTGGGTCGTTCATCATGATCCACCTTGTTCAAACAATCAGATGCAAAATGGCCGAATTTCTTACAGTTGAAGGATTGGACATTCTTTGTATGTCCACGACCATTCGTGAATCGACCTCCACTGTGTCCTCTTCCATAAAAGTTGGTAATGTTCTGTTGCTTTTGTTTATGGCTTGGAGGATGTCCACACCCTCTTCCTCTTGCACGATAACCGCCTCATTGTGCTTGGCCATTCTTGGGTTCTTGAAGAGTCAACTTGGACTCTAGGGCATGCTCTATTGTTGAACCTGCATTATTCTGCATTCGATGCTCATGTACTTGCAAAGACCCCATCAACTCTTCAATTGATAATTTTTCCAAATATTTTGATTCTTCTATTCCCACAACCACATGCTCGAACTTGGTTGTGAGCGATCGAAGTGCTTTCTCAATAAATCGAATATTCTCCATTTTTTCACCATTTCTTTTCAAATTGTTAATAATGAGAATTAGGCGTGAGAACTAATCCGAGATACTCTCACCTTCCTTCATTCACGCCGCTTCGAACTCCACTCGTAATGTTTGAAGACGGACCCACTTCACACGATCAAATCCTTTGAGAATGATGGCAAGTGTATCCCAGTATTGCTTGCTCGATGTTGCTTCAGCAATTTTTTCGAACGTCGATTCATCCAACCCTTGATAGAGAAGGAACAACACCTTGTTGTCTGTCTTCCTTTGATTTTTGATGGTCGTCTTTTCTTCATTCGTGAAAACCGCTTCTTCCTCCGTAGTGGGTACTACATACCTGTCGGTGACGATCTCCCATAATTCTTTTGACCCGAACAATGCCTTCATTTGAATGCACCACCTCTCATAGTTGTCCTTAGACAAGGATGGAACTTGCGGCATGATCACGGTGGCCATCGTCAGAATTTGGAGGATGCCTTCAAACCGGCCTCTGATACCAGTTTGTTGGTGGGAGATGGCTTTACAAAACCGAAACAAATAATTCACGGGAGAAAAAAAAGTGGGGGAGGAAAACTTCACACAAAGGAGAAACTTTTTTGTATTGCACACAACTCTTGTTTTTTACGGATTACATATGAGCCATATTTATAGGATATTCCAAATATGAGAAGACACCAAAGCATGAAATGAGGAACAAAAAACATGGTAATAAATGATATGCTTGGAAATAGGGATACGCATGGGAAGAGGGAGAGTCGCCCCTTCATGGGAAAGTGGGAAGTCACATGGGAAATGATATGCATTGGGAATACACTACTGCATGGGGAAAAACCAACGGGATTAGTTTGTGATTTCCAACACCTATTGTCTCCATGGATGGTTCCCCTGCTCCGTCTACCAGACGTCCTCCCTATGACGGTTCATGTGTCTCGTTTCAGGATTCTCTATGCAACCCATCTCTAGACTCCCCATGATTCCCAGTGATCTATGTGGCGTCAGCACAATATTAAATGGAGGGGAACCGTGTCTGGATGGATGTGTCATCCGTTTCATTATTGGAGTCCAAGCATGGCCTGAGGTGGACCCTAGGGGATCATTTCGGTGCCTCAAAACCTCATTTAGTTGTCTTCCAACACTGGGTTTCAACCTGGGGTCCAAGGAAGCCTGCGGAGATCTCAGTTTTTCACAGATGCTCCTTCAGTCTCGTCTTTTCATCGAAGGAGGACTTCCTCCTCATGTGGTGAAATGTTCTGAGGACCATGGGGCGTTGGAGTTTCGGCTTTTCTAGGTGGTCCATGGAGGATCAAAAATGAAAGGAAATCCCAGAGGCAGTGGTCTGGATCTCACTTCATGGGTTGTCATTTCTCTTTAAGAACGATGGTCTTCTTAAATTCATAGGGGACTCTGTCATGGATTTTCTGTGTTCCTACAATCGCACCATGCCGGGCTTCTCTACTTCGGAGCCACGCATTTGTGCTGGGATGGATATATCTCTCCCACAGCCGGAGAAACTGGACCTTCGTATTGATGACTCTTTTACCTGGGTTCATGATATTTCTTACCCAGTTTTTCCCAGGTTCTGCATGCACTGCCTTCTTTAGGGCTACTCTTTGAATGTTTGTCATCGATGTAGGTCTTTTGGATGGTGCGAGGTGATAGGGGGTGGGCATAGGGGGACCCCTCTCTCCATGGCTGTTGCTGAAAGGGTCTTGGTGGCGGACCAGGAGCCCTCTGTTGTCCATCTACCTCACACTTGTCCTCCTATGTCTGCTATCGAGAATCCTCCAGCCCATGTTGAAGGATCAGTGGCATGTAGGGCTCTTGTCCCTTTTATCCCGAGTTGACATACCCTTCATCAAATCAAACCTTCTTGTTTTGTGTTGTGCAACTCCATGTTTCCCTCTGGTGTAGGTAGTCTGGTGGCGGTGCAGTTCTAGTCTTCCCATCCTTTGGTCCTATCATCCTTGGCTCCACATGCTCCGCCCTTATCGAAAAGAGTCTCGGAGGGTAGTGAATGGTCCATCATCGATGGTCCCCAAGCTACGAAGTTGGCCTTAGGTGAATGGTCCTCTGCTCCTCCTTTGGCGTCCTTCCCTCTGGCTACAAAGAACCCTCTACCCTATCTTATGGGGCCTCCTATGAGAGTAATAGAATCATAACCAAGCATTTGTGGGAAGCGATGGAGTGGTTCTTCAACCTCCCTTTCAAAACTAGTCAACTGCTGTCCAAGGGGAAGGGGGTGTTCACTAGGTCCAAAACTAAGGAACATAAAGGGAGGACATCATCCCACATCGAGAAGGATAATTTCTCAGGAGCTTGTCCCTGGGAATTATTGTTTAAATGAATCCATTGATCATATGAAACACACGGGGTATAGGAACTCGGGTCAAATCAGACTATCTAGCCTCAGAGATTTCCAATCACAATGCTCTAGTAGTGGATTTCCTTCAACACAGTCTGCATCCTTACAAAATTGGGGAGTTCTCTCGAAATCTCAGAATGCATGGGTGCATGCTAGCAGATCCTGTTAATAAGAATATTTAGTTTTTTTGGCAAAGGAGTTGCAATGTGACCATGATCCATTCTAGAGATCAATATATCACTGTTAAGGTGACTCAAGGTCGTGCATAGTATTTCTTTATCTTTGTTTATGGGAGTGGTGATCATCCCCAATGAGAGTCGTTATGGGAGGTGCTTCACCTGTTCGACAATGGCATTGAACCATTGATTGCTGGGGGTGACATCAATGTCGATGCAGACCCGATGGAAAGGAAGGGTAGGGGTCCATTTCGCAGGACAGATAGCCCCGATTTTTTACATTTCATGGCAGCTATGAGGCTCTTTAATCTTTGCATCATGGGCGACAAGTTCACTTGGTGCAACAACCAACATGGACAGTTCTTCTCGAGGTGTTGGCTTGATCATTGCCTAGGAAATGTGCAGGATATCTCTTGTTTATCCATTACGAAGGTCACTCATCTAGTTAGGGGCCTTTATGACCATTATCCTCTTCTCGTTTCTTTTTCTTCCTCTTAGAGTACCTAGGATAGGATCATATTTATCCAGTTCTGGGAAGCCATTTCGGGATACCATGAACATGTTAGAGCCACCTAGGGTGGGCCCTTAGAGGGAAACAAATGGGTCACACGTCACAACAATTTACGGTGGCTTAAGTATAAGATTATTGCGTGGTCCAAAGAGATTCCCCATAATGATGGGGATTTTGATGCTACCAAGAGGGATGTTGAATGCCTTGAGGGGAGGTTGGAGTACTTGGGGGATGATCGAGTCTATGAGGAACTCACAGAGAGGAAAGATATTCTGGCTAACATGATCTTGAAATAGGATTGGATTTTCAGGGAGGGGGATATGATCAAATGGTTAAAAGAAGAAGATAGGAATTATTTTCTCTTTCATGCCTTCATTAAAGAGAGGATAAGGTTCATCAAGCTAAATATTTTGCTGGAGGAAGACTCTTTCACGGAGGACATGGATGTGGCGGGCAGCTTGAAAAATTATTTCTTCATCGATCTACTGGTTGGACCCAATGAACGCCTGCCTAATGGTTACCCCACAGAACACTCAGATATTTTTGATGTGATCCCAAACTATGTAACTGATCGGGACAATGAAGGCCTGAGGGCCAAGACTGGCAAACATGAGATCAAAGATGAATTCATGCACCTAAATCTGGACAGTAGTGCGGGGCCTGACAGTTTCATATGGTCGTTTTATAGGTCCGCTTGGGACATTTGAAAGAAGATATTATTTCTTCCATTCACGACTTCTTCAGGGGGGGGGGTGTTTATTCCAAAGCATAATAACCCCACTTCGATCTCCCCTTATCATCCCGTGAGCATGTGTAATTTCCCCTATAAGGTCTTGTATAGTATTATTAACACTAGGTTTGATATTCATATTCCGCAGTGGGTGTCCTTAGAATAACATGGAATTTTCAAGGGACGATCGATATAGGAGTCCATTGCCTTTACTAAAGAGATGCTCAGCGATATCAACTTCAATACTTGAGGCTCTAACATGATTTTTATCCTGGATATGAACAAATCCTATGATTGGGTAGAATAAATCTTAATCAACAAAGTGTTGGTATGTATGGGTCTCAATTCATGGAACATTTATATCATATTTCGGTGTTTCAGATCTTCATGGTTGTCGGTGACTTTTTAGGGGAAATCTTATGGCTTCTTCAAGTCCACTCAGAGTCTCAGGTAAGGGGACCTCATCTTTCCGAGCCTATTTATCTTCATTCAAGACATCCTGATTCATCTACTCCACAGAAGCCTTAACCAAGGAGGCATCCTACCGTATCACCAGTGGATGTAGGCCCCAGTTATCTCCAACCTCATGTTTGAAGTTGAAACCATCTTATTTATGAATGCAATGTGTATATCCATCCATTTCCTAAAAAAAGTGTTGGATGAATATTGTCTATGTAGTGGTCAGATCATTAAAAATTTCAAGAGTGTCTCCTATATATCTACCAGGTGCATCCTTGAGCGGGTGGATACTATTAGTAGGGAGCTAGGCATGCAGAGGGGGGATTTTCCACTTGATTATCTTGGGTCCTCCATTTTGTATGGAAGTCTATAGATTAGGGACTTCGACCTTCTTCTGAATAGGAACATTGATAGAGAGATAAAATGGATAAATATGTTCCTTTCCTTTGGAGGGAGGATATCCCTAGTTAACAACATTCATGTGGCCTCTACAGTTCATGGTATTTCTTCAATCAAGGTTATCATGGATTTCCTCAAGAGCATTAAAAGGATCCTTCACAGTTTCTTATTGGATCCATTGTCTAAAATAAATAGGCACTGGGTCTCCTAGAGTAGGATGGTGAAGTCGGTGGGTAAGGGTGGAAATAATGTTTGAAACCTGAAGTATACTATTGAATACATGCATGTTAAGCTTGTATGGAGCGTTCTAGAGTAACTGACTCTTTAGGGAAATTTAAATCATAGTTATGCCTCAGGTCTCTGAGGTAATACGGAGGGCCAACCCTCGTCTCTATAGTCAATGATCGGTCCCATTTTTGCGATCCTTCGACCCCACTCTCGCTGGATCATAGGAAGATGTGACCTTTCATTCTGGGACCTGAACTGGTACGGTGAAACTCTGGGCTTCCTGAACTGCCTAGTCATAGACTTCTCTTTCAAGGATGTGAGCCACTTCCCTTGCTTCATCAATACGATTATGAACAATGTGAAGCAAGACCTCTTCAATGTCTTTGATCTGAGTTCAGAGCCAGACAAATGTGTCTTCACTCCTTCCTCCTCGGGTTGTTTAACGTCGAAGGACTTCCGACGCATATCCAACGATTAGGGACAATATAATTAAGGGGAAGAGACTATATGGGTGAGAATCATCACTACTAAGTTAAATTTACAAACATGGAGGATCAAGAACATGGTTGTCCCGACTGACGACAATATCCAACATTACGGCATTACTTATGTTTCGAGGTGCGTCTACTGCAAGGCCCACAATGTGGAGAGAACAAACCACTTGTTATTCGATGGCGATTGAGTGCACGAATTGTGGAAGATCCTTGGGGAGTTCACTATGGTCTCTACCATGATTTGGATGAACCTTTCATTTCTTGATAGATGGTACTAAGGTTCAAGGGCAGGTGGCCCAGAATGTTTAGCTCACTCTATGGTGCTGCATGCGCGGTGTGGGTGCCTCTGGCAGGCATGGAACATGGTAAGGTATGACAGTTCACCTGTTTCAGCATAAGATATTATTGTGTGGGAAAGGAATATCCTCATCGATCTGTCCATGCTGATGAGGAATATAAAGGAGGATCCCTCCCTTCTCTGTTTTAATGTGATATCCTCCAATGGTATCCAGACCAACAACATTGTTGGTAATTGGGTTTGATGGAATCCACCTATGCATGTTTTGAAACTAAATACGGATGGATCATGTGTCTCCTAGGTAATGAGAGGAGGTGGGGATGTCGTGATGGAAAAGGGTTTGCCATTTTGGAGTTCTCAGCCAGGCTGGGCCAGGGATCCTCTTTACAACTGGAGGCTATGACGATTCCCACATGGCTCAGATTATACTATCTAACGAGTTTATAGATCACATAAGCTGAAATTGACTCCTTTATTGATCACAATTCCTTTAAGGGGGATGTCGTCTCTCCTTGGTTGGTGAGATATGTTACCAGGTAGTGAAAAAACATCCTTAATAGAAGGTCTCACTTTCTTCATACCTGGAGAGAGGGGAACACAATTGTGGATCATTAGGACTTATTGTATTTCTATGCTTGGATGGATGTATGGAATCATATTGCGGCATGCATAAAGGCCTAAGGGATTAATCTCATCAAAGGGGATGATCTCGAGCTTCACCATTTCGGACCTCCATAGAAGCCTTCCTTGGATAGGGATAGGGTCAGGGTGGGGTGCTTTTTGTCTTTGTTGTTTTTAGTTTCCACTTAATATGCGAATAAAAAATTTACTTTGATGATGATGATGATCAAAATTAAGAGAAAAAACATATAAAGTTGGAAAACCTAGCATCCATTAGCTCCCATGTAACCATAACCATCTATAAAAGGATATATTCCTACCAAAACTATCTTAAACATATGTTTAAGGTTACATTTTATAAAATGATAACCCCGAATACTCAATCAATAAAGTGAATCACATAGAATGTTTCATATAGTGAATATTACTTTCACTGTAATTCTTGCACTATAGACAAATAGTCTTTGTGTCATTTCACCAAACATTTTATCATATATAATAAATTGTAAAACCTATCCCAAAATTATTATTGATACAACACCTTGAGAAATTTATCATTAACTTTACCATGAATCACATCATACATAAAGCCTTTAGAAGAAACATCCAACAAACTTTAAGATTAACTCTAAAAGACTTTTACTGCATCTATCTGAGTTATACTGAATCCCCATTTAGTTAATCAGAAAGAGTGAAACAGTGGGACATTTAGGAATTATTAAATATTTGAAAATTTGAATCTATAAATATAAGAAAATAATATTTACTAGTAATGTGTCAATGATACTAAAGATAATAAGGGAACTGGGGTGATCTCAATCCAACAAACACACATATATACCTTTATTAACCAGTTAAATTACATGATACTATACATTATCATATGTTCCTTTTCTCTAGGACATTTATTGAAAATGGAACATAGAGGACATCAATTTTATACAGCCATCTCATATGTTTTTAATTATTGGAGTATAGAGTGACATGTTTGAGGAATACAACATGTTTCAATTATTGTTATGGATGATTTCATCATGCTCCCCCTTATGAAAATAGAGAATAACTTCATACATACTATCCAGTTCTGACAATACACTACCTAATCTATCTTAATAAATGTCCCCAATGTTATTATAGTAATTTAAGGGGAAAAAATCACATATTGGATGATCATAAATTGATGATATTATCAAAAACATATTTAACCACCCCTTGATTAAATAATTTGTAATTTTTTTCTAAAGGATTTATCGATGTATAACGGTTCTCCTGATAGGTATCTTTCTAACCTGAAAAAAGTAAAAATATGATCTGTTTATATCTAGTATACTGTAACATCCTAGGTATATAAATAAATGATACATTTTCTTTTTAATTAATATTTTGTGAATTAAATATTAATTTTACCTTAAGGCGGTTTCTATGATCGAGGGCGTACCCGATACGCAACAACGAGTTTCTTTGAAATCTTACTTTGCACAATAATTTTAGAATATTATTATTTTAAATGGTAGTTAACGCCAAGCCGTTGTATTGGAATGAATGAAAATAACTAACTACAATATGATTATACATGTTTGTTAAATGTTTTTACATTTATCCAATAAATGTTAGAGACTTAAAATGTGAATGAATATAATTTTAAGCCTAATTTACTTTAAAAGGTTGATTTACCGCCTTTTGATAGAGAACCATATTTAAATCCATTTTTGGTCACTTTTATATGTTCTATTTGACAAAATAATATTATTCTGTAGAATCAGGGAATCAAAATTTACTTTGGATGATATTTTGGACTTTTTCTAATAATGTTCATTTTTTAATGAATAGTAAAAAATTCGGTATTTTAATTCAAAACTAATTTTTAATCTAACTTTTTTATATGAAAATATTTTATTTTTAATAGGTTTTAAAGTGTAGTTATAATATATTTATACTATTTAATCCAATGTGGGTAATTGGAAGTAATTTGACATTGAAATTTTACATAAACAAGTGTCAATCTTTTGACAGTTATTTATTAAAAACACGCTGTTTGATTTAACATCATGAATTAACTTGAAATTAATTTCTGCCACTTCTGTGTTTTGAATTTGGAGAAATACATTCCATATTTTGAATTAGGATTTCTAAATTGTGTAAATAGTTAACTTTTATTTTTAGTCATTATAAATATATTACTTCATTAAATATTTTATTTACCATGGTTAAAGGGTAAATTTGGTAAATAAGGGTAAACAAATATTCCTATAATAATATAAAATTAACCTAACATATTTATTAATACTATTGGTTGACAAGCTTCCGAACACGAGCATTCTTAGGTCAATTTTAGGACCCCATGGGGCCACTTGGGAGTGATAATGGAACTTTATTTTAATTAACTTAAATATAGACAAAAATGACATAAACAAATATCTTTTAGTAAATTATTTTTTACATATGGTTATATAAGTTGTCAATTGAACTATAAATATTATTTGGAAATCTAAAAATATTTCCTACATCATGGTATTTGTTTTATAAATTTTAGACATCAAATAAATCAAATAATTTATGACACGATAATGATGCAGTATTTACCTAATTAATAAATTATTTAAATAAATATGATAATAAAGATTAAAATAATATCCAAAAACAATCCAATTCTTATTGGATGATTTTATTTCGACCATGAGTCATCTTATCATCGACATTAATAAGTTTTGGACATTTAGAAACTGCAAATCATTATGTAATAAAATAATATTTTCACAGTTTCCTAAGGAGCCCCTCCTCCCCTAATAAAAATCCCTCACCTCTAACCCATTCCTCACACCTCTCAAACCCCTTGAATTGTCCAAAATCATCCAAAATAGGCACCCTACATCCCTATAATCCTTTTAGAAGCCTTAACTTAGGCTTAAGGAACTTCCAAAAACCCTATTGGTTCAAACCAAAGGGAGTTACCCGATTTAAACGTAACAATTTCTCTTAAGTTCTTTTGTTTTATTTTACTTCTCCTACCCCTAAACTCTTTTTATTCCTTTATTTTATAACAACACCAGGAAACCTCCTTATACAAGGATGTTTTTATGAGAATGATTCAAACTACACTTACACACACCTACATCTAATGGGTAAAGAACATACTATATCTATGGATGGAAAACTAACGCCTCATGATACGATGATTATTCAATTATATTGTATCGCCTCTCATGTTGGCCATTATGATGGAACTGTATTTATATATGATATATATTATGTTTATGTTTTATTTATTCATTTATATTTTATATTTATATAATGCCTTTATGGTTTCCATGAAGGGTAAATATGATAATTTCATTTGAGGAAGTGCGGACTACCGCCCCCTCAAAGTGATATGACTCGTTAAGGTCGTATGTGGGATGTATAAAGGATGAATTTAATGATATTATATATGATATTATACTATAATTTTAATTGATATAAGTGTCATTATCTTTTAATTCTATTAAAATATACAATAGAGATGGAAGTAGTGTTCATGTGTATTTACAGCTCACCATCTCCCTAAACAGTGCATTTCATTTCATACCTCTAAATGTAATGTAATATTATAAATACACGTAAATGTAGGATATATATGATATATATGATATCTAAATCATGAATATCATTCTGGATATAATATACTTTTGACCACATAGACAACTTGTAAATATAAGAAGTTCATTTTGGACTCAAGTACAAAATATCGACAAAACAACCATTATTAACATAAAAGTTTACATGATGTTTATAACAAATTAATAATTGATATTAAATGAATAATAAAAATGAAAAATGTTCTTCAGCAAGTATAAATTAACTTTAGTTTATTATTCAAATGATTAAATAATGAACAGGTCAAGTTGGACATGGGGTAAGGGACTTCGTCTCAATCACATTTCATTAAGGCATATTTAGTTTTAATACACGACATTCTTTAAAGTACTGTATAAAATCATTTGAAATTACATTTCATTCAATGGGAATCCTTTTCTATGATTTTTTAGTAAACGACCAGAAAAAATGTTTCTTTTAACATATGCAGTGACAACAAACTTTTCTACCGCCGTGAGAATTATTTGATCTATGGCGTCTTTAACAAGTAGTAATGTTTTTAAGGGAAAATAAATACCATATAATCATTTATGTATTTTGTTATTGAAAATGGTTCTGATAATGGATTTATTATGTCAATATATTTAAATGATATATTTTTATTGAAATGTGGAAATGTTATCTTTCCTTAATATTTGTTTTATGTGTTTTGAATATGTTATGGTTTTTAGGAATTTTTACATATATGTGTGGTTTCCTGATAAACCTAGGGCGGGTGAGACAAAGATATATCTCCAATGCACTGGGTAATGTGACAGAGGTAAATGTGAATTTTTCTCCTAAGAGATTTAGGGAATATGTTGTGATGGGTATTCCAAATGTAACTCCCTAAGTAGCTATGATAGCTACATTGTAAGTATGATACGGATGCCCCAAGTTACCTTTATGATTTATGATTTCTATGTATTATTAATTAATATTATGATTTCATGAGGTATATTAAAGATCTTATGTTTTTTATGTAATGATGAACTAATTTTTTTCTTTCTTTGTTTTATAACGCTTACTGATCTTTTTTATACTCATCTGATGTTTTGAAATGTTTTTCACCGGACCTAAAGATGAATAGGGTATAGGATGGGTTCAAGGAAAATCCATGCTATCTAAAACATGGAATTGGACCTGACCCTTATTTTCAAGAGTTTTTACATTATGAAAAAAATGGAAACTGAGTAGAAGTGTGTACCTTGTAATTTTTGTGCTATACTGTAATAGTTGGCCTAATTCTCTAAAACTCTAAACCTGAAAAGATCCTAAATGTGAATTACTCATTTAATTCACAATTATGTAATGTTTAAGGCTGGGTCCTTATAGTTGGTATTAGAGTGTTGGTTAGATAACATTAGAAGTTAGGATATTTTTAAATTAATGTCCACAAATTAATTTATGGTATGTCTGAAGTGATGTAGCATTTACATATTACCATGTTACTTCTCCTAAGATATTTTTGTGTTCAGAATGGTTTTATGTAAAGGAAACATTGCTTATATATTGGGACGACATCAGGAGGAGGACAACCATCCAAATCAGCAACCTCAGATAGTCAGAATCAGAACTGAACAATTTTTTTATAGTGATGGCACAGTTGAATAATGCTATAAATGGTGGTGGTATCCATGAACGATATCATTCAGATCAACCATAGAGGAACATGTCATCAGTAGAGAACTTCATGAGGAAACATCCCCTATCATTCAAACGAACATATGACATTGTGCTAGCAGAAGGGAGTATTAAATCACTCAAAAAGATTTTTGATGTCCTGGTGTGTTCAGAACATCAAAAGGTTTGTCTCGCTGTTTACCGTTTTGAATGAGAAGCTGATCACTGGTGGTCGATGGTGAAAATATCAGGGATATTGAGGATATTGATGCTCTTTAATGGGATGAATTCAATGGTATGATTCTTGAGAATATTATCCTAAGGCGTTTTTTTAGGATGAAAAAACAATTCCTAGAATTGAGGTAGGAGGATGACTCAATGGCAGCTTATGAACCAAAATTCAATTGACTAGCAAGGTTTGATATAAATTTCATATGATATATTTATAGTAAAGTCAACCATTTTTACTCTGGATTAAATCCAAAGTATCGAAGGGCATTATATTCTCATGAGTTCATGAGTTATGAAAAACTTGTTGGATGTGCAGATAGGTTGGAAATGGAGTTTACCGATGATCAGGTCATTTTGGACAAACAATAGAATAAGTGGTAAAGGTGGAAAGCGAAAGGGAAATACTCTTAAAAAAGACTCATCGTAAGATACATTAGTATACATTTTGTGAAAATTGTTGTAAAAAGCATGCTGGGGAATGTGTTTTGATTTTGGTAAGTGCTACCAATGTGGTAAAATTGGACATAAGGCTCATAATTGCACTAAAAAGTTCAGGGTAACGGTAAGAAAAAATATTATTTACAATCAGTAAAATGCTTTATGTGTAATGAAATGGGTCATTATGAAAAAGAGTGTCTAATGAAGTACTCAACAGATGGAAATCAACCATAATATAAGTAGAAAGGGGTGGTGAAGTCCTTTGCAACAACTTCATCAAATGTTGGGCAATCAAATGAAGTAGTATCAGGTACACTATTTGTTTGTTCTTATTATACCAATGTGTAGTTTGATTCAGGGTCTACACATTCATTCCTTTCTGAGAAGTTTTATATTAAATTGGGAATTACATATCAAGATACGATTCCTGAACATATGGTAAAAACACTTGGAGGAAATGTTGAAACAAAAAGAAAGTATAAGAACCTTCATGTCCTTATGTGCAGAAAGAATCTTCCTGCAATCCTTATTTCTTCTCCTTTAGCATAGTTTTATGTTATTTTTGGTATGGATAGGAATTCTGTTTATCATGATACGATTGAATGCAGATCTAAAGAGGTTTGTTTTCAGAATTTTTTTTTCAGTTTTTGTACAAGAATGAACCCTTACTTTTGATAACATATCAGGAAGCTGAGAAAATAATAAAATATGGAAATGAATGTTACCTTGCACATATTGTTGAAAATAAAGGAAATATTCAGATTACTGATGTTCCAGTGGTAAATAAGAACCTTTTTGTTTTTATTTATGAGTTTCCTATTATTACACCTGATCGGGAAGTTTAATGTTTTGTTTAATTAGTTCCTGATGCTAAGCCAATTTTAGAACCCCTTTATCGAATGGCTCAAATTTAACTTTTATAGTTAAAGAATTAATTTTAGGAGTTATTCGATAAAGGTTTCATTCAACCTAGCACATCATTATGGGGTGCTCCTATATTTTTTGTCAAAAAGTATGATGCTTCGAGGAGACTTTTCGTTGGTTATTGAGCATTGAATAGCATCACTATTAATAATAAGTATCCTTTCCTTCATATCAATGCTTTGATTGATCATCTACAAAGAGCATAGTATTTTTTGAAGATCGACTTGAGGTCGGGGTACCATCAGTTGAATGTAGAGGAAGAAGAAGTTCGGAAGTCTGTGTTTCGTACTAGATATGAAAATTATGAATTTGTAGTTAGGCATTTTGGTTTAACCAATGTACCTACTGTATTCAGGGAACTTATGAATAGAATTTTCCATGAGTTCTTGGATATGTTTGTGTTTGTGTTCATTGATGATATTTTGGTTTATTCCATAAGTAAAGAAGAAAATTAAAGTCATTTAATGTTTTTCATGAAAACCTTAAATGAAAATAATCTATTTTGGGAAATTCAGCAAGTTTGAGTTTTGTTACAGAGAATTTCTTTCCACGGTCACGTTGTTTCAAAAAATGGCATAATTGTTGATCAAGCTAAATCAAAAGATGTTGAAGAATGGCCAAAACTCACAAATATAACCGAGATTTTTAGTTTTCATGGTTTGGAAGGTTATTACTTGAGGTTTGTTGAATCTTTTTCATGGATTTATAGTCCAATGATTAAGTTAACTCAAAAATGTGTTATGTTTGTTTGGACAAAAAATGTGATGATTGTTTTAAATAATTGAGAAGAATATTGGTGAATGATCATGTTTTGGAACTACCTTCTAGAAATAGTGAGTTTGTTATCTATAGTGATGTTTCATTGAAAGGACTTGGTTGTGTCCTTAGGCATAATGATCACGTAATTTCTTATGTTTCTCGTCAGTTGAAACCTCATGAGTTAAATTACCCTACACATGATTTGGAATTAGCTGCTATTTGTTTCCATTAAAAATTTGGATGCATCATCTGTATGGAATAAAATGTGAAATATATACTGACCACAAAAATTTAAAGTATATATTCACTCCGAAATAGTTTACCATGAGATAGAGGAGATAGTTAGAATTAATCTAGGATTATGATTTCATGATCATTTACCATCCGAGAAATTAAAATAAAATGGATGATACTTTGAGTTGAAAACGTAATGCTTCATTAACCAAGCTTTGTTTGGAATAATAACCTTTGGTTTTTGATTTGATTAAATTTGGAATAGAAGTTGTTTGTGTAGGAAACAATTTTGTTTTGTTTTAGGTGTAAGTGAAATCATCTCTATCAGACAGAATAAAGAAAGTGCATAAGGAAAACAATGAGCAGCAGAAAAGGTTAGAGTTGGTTCACAAGGGTAAGTTTCATGAATTTAACATCGATAAAGATTGTGTTTTGAGATTTGTAAAGATATTATGTGTGCCTTGTGATTCACAATTGAAGAATGAGTTGGTATGTGAAGCTCATAGTTCCCCATTTTATGTTAACCCTGGAAGTACTATGATGTATAGAGATCTTCGAATGTATTATTAGTGGGATGGAATGAAAAGAGATATTTTTGATTTTACTGTGATGTGTTTGACTTGTCAGTAGGTTAAAGAAGAGTGATATTTACAGAAAGGAATGCTTCAGTCTTTACTAGTGCCAGAGTGGAAATGGGAAAACATATACAAGGAAATCATAGTGGGATTACCAAAGACATCTCGAGGTAATAATGCAATCTGGTTTATTGTTGATCTATTGACTAAATCTTCTCATTCCCTTCCTATTCAGGATAATTTGTCTCTGGATCAACTTTCTCAGTTGTATGTTAAACAAATATTTAGGTTTCATTGTGTTCCCATCTCCATTGTATCTGATTGTGATCCTAGGTTTATTTCTAACATTTGGAAAGGCCTTTAGAAGTCATTGGGTACTGAATTAAATTTTAGTATAGCTTTTCTTATGCAATCAAATTGGCAGTATAGACAAACAATTCAGAACTTGGAGGATAAGTTACGTGCTCACTCTATGGATTACTAGGGAAGTTGGGACCAACATCTTTCTATGGTTGAATTTTCTTATAATAATAGTTTTCATCCTAGTATATAGATGGTTCCATTAGAGTAATTATATAGGAAGAAGTTATGAACTGTAGCTTTTTGGTATGAAATGGAGAAATGAAGTTGATGGGACTAGAATTGGTTGATTTGATGGAATAAAAAATTTAGTTAATTCAGAAGCACATGAGAACAACTCAGATTAGGTAGAAACGTTATGCAGATATTCATGGGAAGGATCTTTATTTTGAGGTAGGTGATCATGTCTTTCCCAACGTTTCTCCAGGGAAAAGTGTGATGCCTTTTGGTAAGAAGGGAAAGTTGAGTTCGAGGTTCATTGGAACTTATGAAATCATGGAGAAAGATGGATCAGTTGCGTGTAGGGTGGCTTTACCTCCATGTTTATCCCAGGTACACAATGCTTTTAATTTTTCAATGTTGAGAATGTATATGCCATATCTGTATCATGTTTTGAGCCCAGAGATAGTTTAGTTGAAGAGAATCACTCTTATGAGGAATAGCGAGTCTAGATTCTTGACCGAAGAGAAAATGTATTACATAATAAGGTAATTCAACGGGTATGGTTTAGTGAAAAAACCATATGGTTGAGGATGCATCATGGGAATCCAAAAATTCTATGAGAGACAAATACCCCCCATTTATTTATATGTGAATAAAATTGTGAGGACGAATTTCCAAAAGGGAGGACATATGAAACATCCCAGGTAAATAATGAAATAATAAATTTTATTTTTAATTAATATTTTGTGAATTAAATATTAATTTTACCTTAAAGGGGTTTCTATGTTTGATGGTATACCAGATACACAACAACATGTTTCTTTGAAATTATACATGGCGCAATAATAATATAATATTATTATTAGAAATGGTTGTTAACCCCTTGATGTTGTATTGGTGGGAATGAAAAGAACTAATTAAAATATGATTATACATGTTTTTAATTTTTTTTACATTTATCCAATAAATTTTAGAGGTTTAAAATGTGAATGAATCTAATTTTAAGCATAATTTACTTTAAAAGGGTCATTTTCTGCCTTTTGATGTCGAACATTCATTAAATAAGGTTTTAGTCACTTTTATATGTTTTATTTGACAAAATAAAATTATTATTTTGAATCGAGACATCAAAATTTACTTTGGATGGAATTTTGGTATTTTTATAATAATGTTCGTTTTTAATGAGTAGTGAAAAATACTGTATTTTAATTCAAAACGCCCATTTAATATTATTTATTTATATGGTTATATTAACTTTTTAATTGATTTTAAAGTGTAATTAGAATATTGTTTTACCATTTATTCCAATGCTGGTCATTAGAAGTAATTTTACATTGAAATTGGTCATAAACAAGTGTCAATCTTTTGATAGTTATTCATTAAAAACACGCTTTTTGTTTTAACGATGGGAATTAATTTTAAATTAATTTATGCCACTTATGTGTTTTGAATTTGGAAAAATGGATTCCATATTTGGAATCATGAGGTAAATTTTTTTTAAATAGGTAACTTTTATTTCGAGACATTATTAATATTTACTTCAGTAAAAATTTTATTTACCATGACTAAAGGGTAAATCTGGAAAATAAGGGTAAAACAATATTACTATAATAATATAAAATTACCCTATCATGTGTCCTAATCCTATTGGTTGATAAACGTATGACCATGAGCATCATTGGGTCAATTTTGGGACCCCATGGGGAAACATTGGAGTGATAATGACACTTTATTTTAATTAACATAATGTATTGACAAAAAATAACATAAAAAATTGAATTTAGTAAATTAATTTAAAATTTGCTTATATAGGTTATCTTTTAAACTATATATATTAATTGGAATTCTAAAAATATTTCATACATCATTGTTTTTTCATAATTTTTAGACATCAAATAAATTAAACAATTTATGACACAAAAATGATGCAGTGTGCACCTCATTAATAAATGATTTAAATAAATAAGATTATAAAGATAAATATAATATCCAAAACAAGTCCAATTCTTATTGTATTATTTTATTTCTACCATGAGTCATCTTATATTTGACTTTAATAAGTTTTGGACATTTAGAAACTGAAAATCATTATGTAATAAAATAATATTTTCACACTTTCCAAAAGCGCCCCTCCTCCCCCTTATAAAAAGTCCTCATCTAACTCATTTCTCACAACTCTCAAGCCCTTGTAACATACAAACTCTGCTCAATTAATCTTCTTACATCTGTACCCTCATCCTAGAAGCTGTATCATAGGCATAAGGAACTTCAACAAAACCTTTTGGGTCAAACCAAAGGGAGTTACCCGATTTAAAGGTAACATCGTCTCTTATGTTATTTTGTTTTATTTTACTTCTCCAAAACCATAAAATCTTTTTATTCATTTATTTTATAAAAAAACAGTATAATAAATATACTAGGATGTTGTAATGAGAAGGATTTTCACAACACTTACACACACCTCCGTCAAATTTGTAAATAACATACTATTTCTGTGGATGGAAAACTAACGCCTCACGAAACGATGATTGTTCAATTATCACATAACACCTCTCATGGTGTCCATTATGATGGAAATGTATTTATATATGATATATATTATGTTTATGTTTTATTTATGCATATGTTTTTTCGAGTTATAGCATGACTTTATGGTTTCCATTATAGTTAAATATGATAATTTCATTTGAGGAAGTGCATTCTACAGCCGCCTCAAAGTGATATGACTCGTTAATTCCATATGTGGAATGTATAAAGGAAGAATATAATGATATTATATATGATATTATATACGAATTTTAATATACATATATATCATTATGTATTAATTCCATTAAAATACGAAATAGAAAAGGAAGTTGCGTTAATGCATACGTACGACTTACCATCTCCATGAACGATGCATTTCATTTCTTACCACAAAATGTTATGCACTATTATAAATACATGTATATACTGGATATATAGGATATATATGATATCTAAATCATGAATATCATTCTGGATAAAATGAACTTTTGACCACATAGACAACTATTAAATATAAGATATTCATTTTTGACAGAAGTACCAAATATCAAAAAATGACCATTATTAACTTAAATGATTACATGATGTTTATAACGTGGTAATAATTGATATAAAAAGAAAAATAAACATGAAAAGGTTTTTAAGAATGTATAAATTTAATTTAATTTATTATTTAGGAGATTAAAGAATGAACGGGTCAAGTCAGACACGAGGTAAGGGACTTCGTCTCTATCTCCTTTCATTGAGGAATATTTTTTTTAATACACGACTTTCTTTTATATGATTTATAAACACCTTTGAATTTTTGTTTAATTCAAATGGATTCTTTTTATAAAAATTGTTTTACTAAATAAAAAAAAGAATGTTTTATTTAACGTAAGGGGTGACAATGACCTTTTCCACCGCCGTGAGTATTGTTTGATCTATGGCTTCCTTAATAAGTTGTAATGATTTTAGAAGGAAAATAAATACCATATAATATTTTATTTATTTTGTTAAAGAAAATGGTTTTGATAATGGATTTGGTATGTTAATATATTTTTTAAAACAGGTGGTGTCTTAGTTAATGACCAAGACACAATTTATTATAAAAAGGAGAAAAGGGGGTGGGGTTACATGATTCTGAAGTAAGGGATTTTTTTACAATCCATTTCATAAAAAGGATGAAGCTCAATAGGTAGCTCCTCCTCCCAAGTGAGATCATGGCTAATACCCATATCAGCCAGACTGTCAGCAACCTTGTTAGCCTCCCAAAAGGTGTATGTGGAAATGTAGTTGATATCCATGAGAGAGTTCGGGCATCACATCCAGAGAGTAGTGAGAGGCTAGGAAAGATGTAAGTCCCCATTCCATAGAGCTTGAACAACCGTGGTTGAGTCACTTTCAATCCAGATGTTGTTCCAGCCCTTTTGCCCGATAAAGTACACCGTGTGAATTAAACCCATCATTTTTTACTGCATGGACGAGGCCGTACCACAGTTACCAAAGAAACATCAATGGAATCTTCCATTAGAATCCTAGAAAATTGCTCCATAACCAGCAGGTCCAGGATTACCTTTGGAAGCTCCAAAAACATTTACTTTAATCTAGTCTGGAAGCAAGTGTTTCCAGAAAACATCAAAGGTGCACTTCAGTTTCCTGTAGATAATATCAACTCTGAGCAGATGAAGGATCTCGAAATCACCAACCGAGTTGTCACAATAGGATTTTTGAATAGAAGCAGCATCCTTGATGGCCATTTGGATTCGCGTATGACCTGCATTAATGTTGAATGAGTAGTTGTTGTAAATAATGGAATTTTGATCATACCAGATCACATATAAGAGCTCCTCCACTGCTACTAAGAAGAGTTTTTTGATTTGCTGTGAAGAATTTAGTTCCACAAATTACTTTATTTGAGTACTAATTGAGTTTGAATTTAACCATCTGTAGCCAAACAAGTCAGTAATATAATTCCAAAGGGTTGAAGCTGTAGCATAAGACAAAAATAGATGGTTATCATCTTCCCTGTGCTCATAGAAAAATGGAATTTAGAACAGAGTTGTATTCCAAAATATTGAACACAGACATCCGTGGGAATACAATTATGGGAAATACACCAGAAAAGATTATGTCTCAAGGGCTTAATCTACTTCTTATTAAAGTATTTTAACAAAACAAAGCTGTGATCTATATTAGTAATGTTATTATGGTATTTTTTTTTGAATCAAGGATCTCATTCGGAGAAGGATCCCAAATAAGAAAATCATTATTAGCATATGGATAATTATCTATAATGTTAATGATGTTATCAGGTAGGTCATAACCACCGAATAGCATGATATCATTAACAGTATAATTCATGTTAACCAGATTGGAGTTAGCAGGTAACTTAGTGATAAGAGGAGCTCCAGTCCAATTATCCAACCAAAAATTTACCGAAGAGTCAACACTAACCATCCACCTAGAGTTGGCCATAATTTGAGAAAATAATGTTTAATGGAGGGCCAAATGGACGATTGGACATAGTTCATATTTCCTTTCCTAAGATTATCATTAAATCTGTTTTTAAGGAAGCCGATGGAGTCAGAGTTTTTATTGATCAATCTCCAGGTGGGCCTAGTTTGAAGTGCATCGTTAAAGTGCTGAATATTTTTAATACCAATACCACCTTTATCCAACGGCTTGCAACAGGTGGCCCACGGAATGGTCACAAGTTTCCTTTCAAGAATGAAACCAGTCCAAATAAAATTCTTGATATAGACATTAATTTCATTAGAAGACCAATTGGCCATTTATAGATCATCAGAGAGTATACCAACATTGACATAATATTAGATTTCTCCAAAAAGATCCTTCTCGCCATAGAGAGGGATTTACCCTTCTAGGAGGAGAGCTTGTTGACCATTTGGTCAACAATGGCAGAACAAAAGATAGTTTTTGGCCTTCCACAAAAAATAGGCACCCTGAGGTACTTGAAGGGGAAGGATCCTTCCATGATATTTAGACAATTGACGATGTCATTTTTTCTATTAGGGGGAAAATTTTTCCCAAAGAAGTTAAAATATTTCCCCCAGCTAATAGATTGACTAGATAGATCTTCATAATGGGCCAAAGAATTTTTAAGATTTTGAATAGTTCTTTTATCTCCTTTTAAGAAAATAACGATGACATCGGCATAATAAAGATGCATAGGCACACTTTACTTTCTAGCCACCTGAATAGGTTTATGTTGGTTTTGATTAACCAGGTTGGTGAGAAGCCTACGGAGATAATCTTCGGCTATAAAAAAATGAGCGACGATAAAGGATCACCTTGTATGACACCATTGGTACATTTGAACTATCCCTTATGAGATGCATTCACAAGAACAGAAATAGAGGACGAATTGAACAAGGAATTGATTCTACTACTGAAAATATCACTGAAACCAAAGGCTTCCAAAACATTGAATATAAAGCTCGAGTCAATGGTGTAAAATGATTTCTTAATATAAAGTTTAATGGAAACATGACATCATATTCTAGCTTTGTTCAAAGTGTTGTTGCATTCCGAGGAAAGAAAAATTCAATCTTGGATGTTCTTTCCTTTTATAAAACCAAATTGATTCCATGAAATAATTTTTTGGCAAAGAGAAGAAAGTCGGTTGGCAAGCAGTTTAGTGATATATTTATAGAGAGAGTTAATAAGTGCTATGGGCCGGAAAAGATGAATTTCAGAAGAATTGTCAAATTTAGGGATTAAGGTAAGGAATTGAGCATTAAGACCATGAGGGAGAACCCCATTAGATAAGAAGGAATTCACAAGCTTCCACACATCCATATTAATGAAATACCAATGATGTTGGAAAAAATCATTATTAAAACCATCAGGGCCCGGATCACTATCAGGGTTAAGGCTGAAGATGGTGTCTTTGACCTGTTGATCAAGAGGGATGCTTAGAAGAGAGAAGTTATCTTCCTCATTCACGAAGATTGGAATGACCTATGGGAAAAGATTTTTATTAATTCTTGGGCCATTAAAAATGTTTTCAATGTAGATAACCACTTGGGTAGTAATGGACTCCTCTGTTTCCAGAAGGTTGTCATTGGCTTTGAAGAAGGCAATGGGACGATAGACAATCCTCATTTGTTGAGGAGAGTTATGAAACATATTATTTCTCTCACCATCTGATAGCCATTTTTCTTTAATTTTTTTTACTAATTTTGTCTTTTAAAACAATGAGAGTGTTCGGTTTGAGAGGAATGTTGACTTCATCTTGAGGGTCAGTATAAAAATTAGAGCAAGTAGAGTTTTGTTGTACTTGGGATAACTCTTTTTCAAGGATAGATATGTCATTGTCTATTTGTTTGTATTTTGTGTTTCACCAACCCTTAAGGCATTGTTTGAGGTGATTTAATTTAGTAATACATGCAAAAGAATCATTGTGATGGTTCATAGACTCCCAACAATTTTTTATGATATTAGAGCAATCTAAGTCAGAAGACCATGCATTGTTAAATATAAAAGGACGAATGATTTCAAATTTTTATATATCAGACTGACTTGAATAGGATGATGATCATAATTAAGCTTGGGTAAGGTGATGCTAGAGATGGTGTCCAAACAGTCTAGAGCCTAAGTGTTAGAAAAATATCTATCTAGTTAGATTGCAACTATCCTATTGTAGTGTATTCTGTACCATGATTACATGGTTCCAGAGAGATTGATCTCTAAGAGAATTCAATTTTCAATATCACATCTGAATTCTCTTGAATAATTGGAGGAGAAATAATGACCAATTTTCTCACTGGAGGTAAGAATAGAATTGAAATCCGCTAACACGAACTAGGAGTCATGAGTGTTGAGGGATAAATCACCAAGATATTTCCAAAGGGACCTACAATCATGATATCTGTTTTTGGTATATATCATCAAACAAACATTAGTCCTACCATCTAGAAAAAATTTTCAAGTTAACATTTTCTCAGTAGAAAATAAAACACTATCATTTTTTAAAGATTCATGATAAAACATCCAAAGAGATTCAATAAACGACCCAGATTTTCTAGCACCTAGATAATTATAACCATAAGCACATAAATGTCTAAAAATTAAAGAGAAATTGATTTATTCTTCAGAAAAAGAAAAAATATTAGGCTTGTGCATCAAAATAAATCTCTTAAGAGTAGAGAAAGTGACATGGCTCACAAGGCCCTGACAGATCCAAAAAAGGCAATCCATTAAAACCTTTTTTCGAGCTAGAACTCCATTTTCTCTTTTTGGATCCACCAAAGCCCCTCTTAATTTGTGATCTTCAGACACTTTGAGAAGGAGGCTGATTGGATTGCTTAAACTATTCATTCATATGAGAAACATGAATTTCCGTAACAGTACATGTAATAGGAATAATCTGAATTTTTTTTGTGTTTCCAGAATTTTAGGTGGATAATTATGATTAACATTCGATGCCAATGCAGTATTGTCTTTATGGGTAATAGGGTCTTGTCCAGTGGGTTGCGATTCCACTCCTCCTGGATTTTCATTTTGATAAGACAAATTGGATACAAGACCCTTATTGGGAGAAAAATGTGTGTGCTAAGATAGTGTAGGTTCACTAATTAGATGGAGGTTATCTTGATGAGCACCATTTTAATTTTTATCCAATGGTGTTAAACAAGTTTCAGTTTCTTAAATTTTTTGAGCTATAACACCCCTATTTTGATTAATATCTATAACTGAAATGGGAGAATTTATAATAGGGGTACATGGTGTTTTGTCCAGCATATCTGAAGAAGCAGCAAACAAAGGGGAACTTTCATCTGCAACTTGGTGCACCATTTCCAGAGGCATGCACAAGTGATGCACCTGAGTCTCACAGGCCGACAAACTGTCAACCAACTGTCCATCGCCATCTGGAGCCTCACAAATCCCCTGTTTTCAATTAAAGACCCGATTCATATCCATATTTTCTCCTTTGAGATCACCATTAGAGAAATATGAGACCTTAATATGAGCAACAGACACTGGGACTGTAGGAATTTGAGCTTGCTTACAAGCATCCAGAACAATCTGTTCAATCTCTTTTATAATGAGTATATCAGCCTCCAAATTCTCCTCAGTTTCAACCATATCCACCAAACCTTTTCATGAGTTTTCTCCCGGATAGGTGGGATTCTTTATCCAAACATTAAATTTATTCTTGGAGACCTATAGAGGGTTCTCAACCATTTTATTTTTCTGATTACAGACCTCCATCTAACCATCATCATTTATCTGAGAAACCTGCTTCTTGACAATCCTACACTTGATCCATGAGTGTACTACAATCTTACACAACTCACAATAAGGAGGCACACGTTCATATTCTGTTTGGACCTCAGTTTTAAATCCAATTTCATTGAATAGTATGGTCTCTGGGAGCTTGTCTGTAATGTCAACCTCTACCACGACTCTAGTATACAATACAATTTCAGCATTGATGGTTCATTGATCAATTTCCCAGGGAGTGACAATGTAGGAAGTAATGTCATTCAATATCATTGGATGCCAGAAAAACCAGTTAAGCCCATGAAGTCCAACCCAGATTTTCACCATTGTGTTCCGAGCATTGTTCAGGTTGAACATGTCATCCCATTCAAAAATGCGAATCCCTCTTTGTTTGAGATTGATATTACAAATTCTCCAGGAATTTTCAAGAGCATCCTTCGATTTTAAAATCATATGGAAATAACCTTTTCCAATTGGAACGAATTTCCTATATGAAAATCCCCATATGCACAATTCTAGACTTCAAATCAGCATTTGACGAGGGTGTATCACCTTTTATATATGATATGTGACCAATCAGCGAAAACTTACAGAGCTGCGAGCGTTCATGGAGAGCATCAGGATCGGCCTATATAACATATCTTCCATCCTCCATTCACTTCCACAGAGGAACCATCGTCGAGGACGAATCTGAACCGTTGAGCGTGTCTAGGAAGGATATAACTTTAGGTTTATCGATTAGAAGGGATTCAACTGAATCCATTTTTTAAGCTGGACCTTCAATAGAATTTTTCCATTCTGGATCAAAACTGGCCATTAGTTAACAAGGAAAGAGAATCAACAGAGAATTTTGTATGTGATAAGGCAGAACCCTAGAAGCTGTTTTGGGGTTGAGAGCTCCATCCTTTTTCTCTCTTATGTTAATATATTTAAATGATATATTGTGATTGAAATGTGGAAAATGTTATCTTTCCTTTATTTTTGTTTTATATGTTATGAATATGTTATGCTTCATTGGAATGATTACATATACAGGTGGTCCCATGATAAACCTAGGCGTGTGATCCCGAGACAACTCTCTAATGCATTGGGTAACATGGCAGAGGTTAACGTGAATGTTTCTCCTAAGATATTTAGGGAATATATTGTGATGAGTATTCCAAATGTAACTCGATACGTAGTTGTGATATAAACAATGTATGTATGATATGGATTCTGCAAGTTACCTTTAGGATTTATGATTTCTAGGTGTTATTGATAAATATTATGATTTCATGAGAAATGTTAAAGATCTTATGTTATATATTTAATGTTGAAAAAATGTTTTCTGTATTTGTTTTGTAACCCTTAGTGAGATTTTTATGCTCATCCCATGTTCTGAAATGTTTTTCACATGTCCTAATGGTGAATAGGGTCAAGGATGGAATCAAGGAAAAGGCATGTTGTCTAAAACATGAAACTTGACATGACACTTATTTTCAAGATTTTTTACATTATGAAAAAATGAAAACTAAGTAGAAGTGTCTACCTTGTAATTTTTGAGATGTAATGTAATAGTTATGGAATAATTCTCTCAAAATATAAACCTAAAAATATCCTCAATGTGAATTATTCATTTAATTGAAGATTGGGTAATGTTTAAGGTCCGTTCCTTATATATACAAAACACTTACACTACAAAACTCCATGGTTTATATTTCATAGATCATCTAGTACACACAAGAAACCATTTTCCCCTCATTTTTATCACATGAGTATATTATGTATGTATATAGAAGAATCCAACTCATGATAATCTTTAATTTTAAACATATACAATGATACTTCATGATAAACATTGGTTAGGGATACCTCAATGTCATAATTTGATAGGTTAATTATATTTACATTTCATGATATTTTTATCTATATTTTCAATTAAACAACCAATGTGAAGGTCTGAAAAAATAAAGGTATCATTTTATATGATAAATCTAAGAGTTTTGAATATAATATAAGAATACATAAGAAAACCAAACGTAATCACAGTTCTAGCATATCATATTTGATAAACTATCAAACCAAACTTATTATTATGTCACATCCCAAGGTAATGCTAAATTATTACATCTACATGTAATACATTACAAATACATATAATTCCCACATAATAAAACCCTCCCACTATACTAAATAGTGAGTAGCATACATAAATATAATTTTTTTGAATAATAGTGAGATTTTGAAATAATATTCCTATTGTTCAATTCCTTGAAAATATTTAAACTCTTTAACTATAAAACATAATATACCATGTTGAAAAATTTTGTTTCCTTCATTATCCATGTAACTTTTTCAATCAAATTGTTTCCTTGAAACAATATATCGATTTAATTAATTGTTTACTAGATCATCCTAAAATCATTTGGGATAATGATACATTCACATTAATTGGTGTAATCATTTTTGAAATATTTATACTAAATTCATGTTGGAAAATAAATGTAAACAAGAAATTTTCAATATAATAAATATTTTAGGCTATATAGGATATTTATTGAGAAACAATTTAATTTTAGACATGTATTACATGCTAACTATAAAATTTTATATATTCAAATAAACCCACACACGCCTCATATACACTATATTCTTATTATAATATCTTATTAAAATATAATAAGTCATTTTATAGAAAATAAATCTTACTTCCACATATTAGGAAATTTTAAAAAATAAACTAATGTTTCCATATCATATAGGGTATTCTATGTGTTTATAGTATTATATCATTGAAAATAGAATTATTCATCAAAACACTCCACTGATGGGAAGCAATAACTTCTTCCCTAATATTTTAACAAATATTTAGATAAAAATATGTCTAGGATATGAAATTTTTACTCATGTATCCCTTTCAATACAATGTTATAGAATATGATGAATCATACACCATGTGTATACAATTAATAATCTCAATTTCCCACAATATTTTTTGATGAATAATATAACATATAATATAATATAAATGGTATATTGATACAAATACATGTAATAAATATCAAATCAATATATGTTCTATAATATTCAGAACCAAGATATAGAATCTCATTCTTCATCACTTGAATGAAAACTGAAAGCTCAATCATCATTTCCCTTCATTTTTAACTCATGAATATTTATAACACTTTTAAAGATTTCATTTAACATCCCATAACCATTACAATTCTATAATTGACTGATATATTTTTGATAATAGACATTGAAATTAAATTAAATTTCACAAACTTCTTCAGGTATCCCAAACAATTCATTTTTATAGAATCATTACCAATATTAATTTTTCCATTGGATTTCAATGACCTCAATTATCTTCATGAAGTAAATTTAATTGAATCTTTGACTAACATTTTTCTTCTATATGAAAATTGTATGCACTTTTACTTGATAAACAACATCAGAACCTAGACATTATTTTATTGATAAATCTATTATCAAATCATTTGAATATCTAGTACATTTTTTGTATTCAATCATATTGTAAAAAAATATCCATAATAATATTAGGAACAATTACTTAAATAAAATAATACATAAAGAAATATACACCCTCAACAAGGCATTATCATATCCAGTTATTTTTAATATATGAGTGGGTACTTAATTCCTTTGGTTGTTTTTTATCAGGTGATTTTGAATACCAAGGAGAATCATACGTTCCTTCATTAGTATTTAGATGCAATTATTGAAAAACTTAAAATCCTATTTACATATTAAATTATCACTATATCCTGTATATATTATTATTACTTAATGAAGTTTTCATATGTTACTAGTCAAATGAGTTATTTATGGTAATATCAACTTCAATAAGTATTAATTTCAATACTATGTTTGCAGATGATGATGTTATGTTTATAAAATAAAAAGATTATATCACATGAGTATCTTGTTTTATAACCATTTAATAATGAAATTTATTAAATAGGATCCCACTAAAATGTTGACCTATTTTGAATACATAATTTCCTTTGTTCCAAAAACATCCATATTTCACTAAAAAATTAGTTGACTATGGAATTCCTCTCACCACTTTTCCATTTTGATTAGGCATCATCCTAATTATATCCTTGAATAGTTGGGTAGATAACTACTTACCCAAAGCATCACATGTATAACCCTATCTCTATTTCTATGGTAGCCATGATCTTAGGGGTTTCCATATATATGTTAGAAAAAAAGAAATTCCAAGAACAAGCTAACAAAATACAATCCATGGACACCGTACATTAGTAGAACCCACCCATGGATGATCCATTTTATAATATTCCTTTTGTTCCTTACACAAGATAATCTATATGCTCTCTCTTTTGGTAGAACCTACCAGGTTGAATGATAAAGATCATAAACATGTGCCACTATGAAATGAATGTAATTATTATAATTTTTTTGTGATTTAATCTCACAATCCTATCTCACGTTATTCCCTTTAAATATGCATGATTATGGTAATTCAGTTTTACAATCCTATTCCATGAATCCTAATAGAATATTCAAGAAATATTTTTCTATAACTCATTACACGACCCCATATTTATTATGAAATACCCAGAAATAGAGTAAAATTATATTAATACATATATAATTGAATCTCATGTTTATGTTAAATGATATTTTCAGGTAAAGGAAATTTTTTATAAGAGATTGAAAATATCATCATGTGTAAACCTGGAGCAACATATAGTTAACACAAAATTTCCAGAACCTAGTATATCCTCTAAAACAATGGTAATTCTGACCCAAATTCCCTCATTGTTGGGAGAATTTACACAAGATAAAATTTAATTCTGATATCTATTACCCCTAATACGTAGACACTATGTTCAAAAAATAAATACAATATCATATCCCAAATAATAAATTGTGTTCAAAGGAGTTGAAAACAAAATCTTTTCATGACGTTCCTTATTGGTAATTAAAAGATTAATGATTAAATAATTAGAAGTTTAACATCTTAATCTGAATCATATACATTTTGACAATATATAGAAGTTTATAATTATGATCAAAGTAGGGAATACAATTTTAAATAAGGGAACATGTCAAGTATTTAATCATGATAAAATTTTTATTTAACAATTCATAATTTTTTTTATAATTATAGCTTATCTTAAAGACACAACATGATATAGAATATAAATAATTTATAGTTATTCCAAAATATGAACTTTTAATATGATGATTTACATGGATTTTTACTTGAAATAAATGAAATTTCATGATATATACACAATTTATAATTAAGTTTCCTATTATTTATCTATTTTATATAATCTAAGTATCAAAAATTAGAATTATTTATAACTATGATAAAATAAAATTATCGAAAATCTCTTTGATTAGGGTTAAATATTTCCATTATAAGTGCCTATTTTCAATTCCAACAACTCAAATTAGTTATGAACAATTCATAATTTAAATATAAATACATTATATTTAACCTTATTTTTTAATTTATAAACACCTTATAAATTAGACAATATTATTTATGAATAAATAATTTATATTTAAATTATGATTCATGTCATATAATGTTTAAAAAATATTTAATATTATCTTTCAATATTAGGGTATATTTATTAATAATGTTTTAAAAAAACATTTAATTAATATATTAAATAAATTATGAAACAAATTTTAATTTTAATTTATAAAAAATAAATTTCACTTATAATTAATTTATAAATTACACACAATTCTTAATTAATATAAAAATTATTATTTTTTAACTTTCTCTTGAAAATTCATTGACCTTCAATGTAATGTCATGTTTATGATCAACACTATTTTTTCCCACAACATCATTTCAATATAACATCACAAATTGCATTATCTAACAAGGAAGTGTTATTGTGGTGTTACCACTACTAAAATTACATTGTTTCATAACATACTATTAGATATTAATACCATATTACATTGATAGTCAACATAATGTCAAGGATGAGTATCTGACAGAATGTTGACACTCATTTAATTTCATGGTCATACCCCACAATTCATTTTCAAAAACATTATTGTTACGTACATGAAAATGGATACTTTTTTTCATGGATCATACCGATAGATATTTTACCATATTGATGAGTTTTTTACGTTAACTCCAGTCTATGGTAACTCCTCAATGAAATATTGTGTTCTTGTGCAATATATGTTATCATATAAATCTATCATTGGGAACTCTAGATGTATTAACAAAACTTATTAGCATAATTTAATAGTTGAGAACATAAAATCACATTATCATATAACATAATTTCATGTATTTTATTAAGATTACATTATCACTTAATAAACTCTAAGGCTACAATTCTTATATTAGAAAACATGGTTTCCCGAATTTGGAATCAGGGAGTATTTTTATTCCACTATTGACTTTCTATGGGTTTCATAAACTCATTTTGAAGGAAATAAAAACAATTATTACCACAAACCTAAGATATCTAGAAAATATAATAGAAAGTATAAAAAAATACTTGAAATAAAGAACCTAAAATACAACCTGTAACATTCACTAAATAATCCACATGATTATCCCATCAATTATCACATAAGATTGAGGGATATCACTAGAGGGGTAGTTTAAGGACTCCCACCTTAGGAGTAATCAATTTGACATTTGGATAAAACATCGTAAGTAGGGGACTCTCCATCCTCAATGATGAGCTTGCAAATCATGGTGAAAAGGTGGTAAGGGAAAGAGAGAATTATGATTATGGATGTTCGACCAATCATGGGGTATTAATACACACATACACACACGACCATCAAATTTTAGTGGTATTTATAGAGCTATTTTGGATTCTCCAAGGGAGAGGTTATATTTACTCATTCATTATAACGCATGAGTAAATTCTATGGTCTGTTCATGCATTCATCTCCTGAATTCTTCTCCTTTTTACATTACATATTACATAATGATTCTTTTAGTGATAGCTTTTATGGAATGATCATTCAATCATATATTCATTAATGTTTATCCATATGATATAAAGAATTGAAAAATTCTTATGTGAGCTACATGCACTACCAAATGCGTGTTCCACCATATCATTAGGATAATTCATAATGATATGTAACTACCAACACAACCTAAATATTCTTCTTAATGTAACATTCTAGAGACACATAACCTAAAGGTTGTAGCCTCCAAAATTATCACATACTATATTGGAATTATGGAGAATACCTTTCATATATCATGCAAGATATGGAATGACCATGGACTAGAGGTGATATTTCATGTTGATCAATTAGAGGGGGATCTACAAGGACTATCAAATCCTACATCGGGTTGGAAGTGCACCCACCATTGACCCTGGATGATTGGTTAGGGGTTATCGTTTTATAAAACTCCATGGGAAGAATTGTAGGTCCATTCTGAACATCATATTGATAAATAATTATCCTCCAAGAAGATTTACCATAAGTTATTAATATCTCACATGATTCCAGATTAAAATATTTTTCTAAGCATAAGTAGAGAAAGTCTTCATGGATTTGGTATTCTAGAAGGATCAACCATAAAATTTCATTTATTTGTGTCTATATTGGTGTTAATGTGTTTTATGAAAGGTAGAATCATAATTCCCATGGCATTATTTTGTCGATGAGTGTGAACACCTATAGGGTGTCACCTATATATTACATTTCTTGAGGGAAAAATATTCTATACCTTCTTCATTATAGAGGGAATGATTTTAAATTTTATTGGGATTAACTATGGAAAAAGTTACCATTGTATTGGTTATATGGAAAAATTCAATGACATCATTAGATGGATAATGAGTTCCATCATATACCTATACTAAATTACCTACAAATATCAACATGAAATGTACACTATAAAAAAGGCCTAGATATGCTCTCTAATATTTAAACTGACTAACCTCAAACCCGTGATAGGAATTGGGGTCGGATCAACAAAGAGAATTATAGTGAGTGAGTTAATCAGATTAATCAACTAACAGTAATGTCAATAATGTCCAACAACTGAGGAAGGAACTAAACATAATTGAGTATACCTGGGATGTATCAATTATTGTGGAATAGTTATGATAGTGACTATTGGACTTGTGGATATTCAATGAGAGTCTGTCACCATGAAAGTCATCCTAACCCATCAGAATCATTTGGGAGACTGTGGATTTCTAATATTTCTATGGATCACCAATTTAGAAACTTCATGGAATTGTGTGGAAACCTCATGGACACATTGAATTCATCTTCTTGATGAGAGAGATATTATGTGATTATCTTACCAGATTCATGAATAAAAATAATGATTCACGTTTATTATAGATTAGATAGAAACCACATAGCATGATGTTGAAAATTTATCCCCTAAGACACAGTTTGGTTATGGTCATATTGCCCAAAATTTGATCATTCTATAATAAGAAGATGATAATTCCACATGACCTCATGAACAAATCAAATATACCAGAGGCTATAGAATGGAATCAAGGGTCTATGTTGATACCTTAAGAATACTACACATTTATAATAGTGTAGGAGAAAATAGTCAAAATAACTTATAACTAGTAATCAAAATTCCTAAAATAATCAAAGAAACACCATAACTTAAGATTTCATGGAATAAATAATGTACCATAATCTACAACATAATGAGGTATCAAAAATGAAAAATTATTTTGTAATAAAACAACAAGACCCCCCCTATAAAATATAATTCACATACTAGAATAGAAGAATATATTCTCAAAAAACCTAAGATAGACCAATGTTCTGACTTGATCCAATCTCTTGAATCTATAAAAGTTATGAAAATCAATCATTTTATGTAAAAACTATTCCATATATTCACATATAATGTCAATTTTTCTCAAGGTACTAAGCTGACTAGGACAACACCAATAGTGTCCATAACCTTAATAGGTTATACAATGATATTATTATGTTATATGATGGAAAATAATAAATAAATAAATATATAAAAAATTATTTACATGGCCAAAGGTACAATCTTTGTCACCTAGTAGTGACTATACATAATTTTTCCAATATTAGTTTTTCGAACATGATAAATAAATAAAATTATTGAATAATTATCTTACCTTAAATCATTCTTAAATAAAAACCCAAGGAGAATATCACCCGTACAATATAACCATCTCATATTTTAATAGACAATGGGAATAATGGCCCTATGGAGGAACTATCTCATATATAAACTAATATAATTGAATTAAAGCCACATATCATAACCACATCATATATAAAATTCCATGGGTGAATAACGACCATACCCGAGAACTATGATATATTTAATCACTATGAGGGAATATAAGCAATACTTCATAATCATCATTCCTCACCACCGAATGGATAAACATCATCACTATGTATCACCATATATCATTACGAGGTGATAATAACCCACCGTAGATATCATATTGTATCATACTCATTGGGGAATTATCTCCCATAATAGATAACACTATATTTTATAATCATCAGGGGTATTAGTTCCATATTTAGATATCAACATAAAGTATACTCATTGATGATATGAGAACCAACCAAATATATCACCATATATCATAATCATCAGAGGGATTAACACCAAACTCAAATAACACAATATATAATGATCATCATTTGGATTAGTACCCACCTTAGATTTCACCATATAACATCCTCATCAGGGTGATTAACAATCTCCACAGATATCAACCAATAACCTTAGGTCACATTGCCTAATAACTCACTTATACACTACATAGATTTCATAAGTTTTCCTCTCAAGAGAAAAACAAATACCCACCATCATATTAAAAATTGGTCATCATTGAGTTATCCCACACATTCAAATCCTATCAATACCCAACATATGATTAGGGAACCTACTATAGTCCCCTTGGTTACATCCAGGTACTAAAACCCCACACAGGTTCTTTTGTCTTATTCTTATATATTAGGTCAAATCCTATGTCTTGAGGGGAATATTGTCCCTCAATATTTATGAAATTATATCATTGATTAATCAGTGAAATAGAAAATACAATGTATAAAAAATACAAAAGGGATGGAATAAAAAACATGTCAATTTCAAGGTTGATCTTGGTCAGTACTCTCATGGAAACAACTATATAAATCCACTGTATAAAATACCACCAGGATACACATATTCGATGGGGGTATATCATCCACCCAATATATGATTCATCAAGCTAAGAGGCTATAAGGTAACTAGAGGTTCCTTTTGGCCAACCACTTATCAAAATATTCCATGTCCATTACACTCCCCTAAATAGAGGGAAATAGAGGAACCTATGTCAATATATACATTGTTCATTTATTATATTTATACCTTTATAGTGTATATATATCACATAAAACATATTTTTTCAATCTAATGTCCATCATTTATAGATGAATCAATATAAGGTTACAAGGGGCCATAATGTCCTAAGACACATTCATTATACTGAAGGGATTTCAGGAAATGATTCATTTCTAATTAAAGGCCAATCATCCACATTTTGAGATCCCCCATATCACTATTTATATATAAAAATTTATAAATCATATGGAAATTTTAATGGACCACCTATTTCATTCATAGTATCATCCCATTAATGGAGACCAAACTACTATTGTCAGCCATGATGAACCATCCACCATCAACCAACATAAGCCCATAACTCCATTAATAACACTCTAGTTAATTATAAACCAATAAAAATATATTTTTTACATTGAACCAAATTAATTATATAATTAATAACTAGGGAATAATCCATGTACAAATGAGTTAAAATACCTCGTAGCTTAAACCATGATAAATTGGTTGTTCACCACCCTAATATCCACCCAAACTTTTGTCATATAAAATTTTTAATTTCTCATTTAATCACACCCATAAATTTAACAAAATGAATGTAAATATATAAAAAAATCCATTTAATTACATACCTTAATAAAACTACATGAAATTAATTTTGTTCATCATCATCATACCATTTTATCTAAACTACAACAATGTGTCATTATTTCAAGAATGTTCCACCATTCCCCATTCAAATTATCAACTCCAACCTATCCAAAAGATAGTTAGGTGAATGGATTACCAAATATTAGAATAGGTAATAAATAAGATTAAAGTCATACCTTAGATGATGTGGAAACCCGACTTTACTCACAATGGATCTATGAGGTTAAAAGGCAGTAGTGTAAAGGGGGTGAAACATGATCACCCTCTATTTGTGTGTAATCGAAAAAGGAGTATTCAATTTTAAATTCTTAAAATACCATCATTCCGATAATAAAATATTTGAGACAACATGCCCATTTTGGAATGAACTATAAATCTCAGGACACAATGCCTCTACCAATTATCCCTCATGGCATGGATCTTCAGGACATGTCATGTCCCTTTAGTTTTTTTTATAGAAAAAATCCATCATCCAACACTAAAAACATGAAATAAAGTCCTTGGGTCACATTAATGTTTGAAACATCCCTTCATGAACCAAAGAACTACAAAAAGAAACCTGGGGCTTCTTAATCATAAATACCCTCAATGACACAACCCACACGCTGAAATGTGTGATTAAACCTTACGAAACCCACATTTCCATACCCTCACCCTCATGAAATCTAGCCTATTACACTATAAAATTTTATATTTATGATTAACTTTATAATGCACACTTAAAATCACAAGGTTATCCAAATATATCATAAGGAAACCCTTAAAAAACCTAGAGTGGACTTTATGTATCATAGAGTAACACTTAAAAAAATTTGATTGACCCTTACATATCTCAGGAAAAACATTAAATATCATAGTTTGACCACTAAGAATAATAGGGTAACCCGTAAAGATCATAGGGTGACCCTTTTGAATCACTAGGAGACCCCTAACATCCAAATGTGACTCTTATAGAACCACATGCCACATGGTCTAGGACATGAAATCTTACATTGCCCCCAAATATACTCATAAGTAAAAAAATCATGGTGCTACCCTTCAGCTGTTGTACAATATTTCACATGTGAGTGACCCTACCCCATAGAGAATTGATTATGATGCGAAGTGATATATCACAATCTCTAGAAATTAAATCTCATTTAAAGGGTTCATGAAAATTTAACATTCTTTCATGGATTTAACTTCATTCATCATTCAAAAAAATTTCCGTGCATAAAATATGGCATGGAGAAACACTAACTAGGTATGGCATGATCTTCCAATAATAGTTTAAATTCAATTTTAGTTCACCCTTAACATTATCCAACACTCACTTGAGGACCAAAAACACCTTGTAGGTCTTTTATCCCACCCAAAAAATCATTTAGAGATATTTGTCTCTTAGAACCTAATTATGAGTCCACATTTTCAAAATATCTCCTACTTCAGGACTAAATAAACTAAAATTCCCCTCTAATTTCACTAACTTGTATGAAATGGCTTATTATAAACAACCCACCGCAATTCTTTTCAACATTAATATTTCTCAACATGAATCCTATGTAAACCATCACAGTTACAGATCCCCCTGAATGGCCTAAATTCTATGCCTCATTTTGGTTATAGTTTTGTTGAATGTACTCCCAAACCAGTTACACTATTCACAAACCCAAGAAGCTCTCACCCTAGAACACTTTTAAAAGTAGTGACTCCATGAATGATGAATTTCCTCTCTCAGAGTACAAATCGGATCATTAACATTTGTAACGACCTAGATAGTACCCCACTACATCAACCATTCTTGAAATACACTTGTATGAGCATCCCAATGTTGATTAATTCTACCTATTCCATGGTTATTCCCTACTCTTGATTATGGAATTCATGAACTTCAAACCACAATTTCCATACACCATGACTAAATGTCACTGAACTATACAAGAACGTCACTCACCCAATGTTACACCAAAGAGTCACATACATAGATCATATACGGTTTTATTCTCACCATTGAACATTCATCATAATGGAATAATGAGAATGACACTTCCTACAATAAACTCTTAGATTAATATTTACCCTCATGATAACTAATAAAACTTCTTGAACAATTCAACATCTCAAGACAAACTAGATATTATAATGACAATTATGTTCTATATCTAACTACAATTAAACTCTACCATCAATCCTACACCATACACCTAGTTCACATTAATCAAAATCACGGTCTATGACCTTGAACATTAATACATTACAATCACATTACATCAAACTACCTTCCTCACATTTTCTCTCTAGAAACATAGGATCATGTAGCAATAAATCTCACTATAGTTAGGGAACTATTTATATTATTTAGTTATCACATAACCCTATAAATTTCACAAGTCTAAACAGTCATCCTATTTAAATTATCATTACTATAATTTTGAAAAATTCATCTCTATTATGATGTCACTATCTTGAAATATCCACAATCTTATAAACCCATTTTCATTCCACTATCATAATATAGAGATCTCATCTCATTTATTTATCATACCTTGATGTGCATGCTTCTAATGGCCACACTACACATGACCATACCATGAGAAGACCATACACCAACTATTATATGAAATTATATAGGTGATTAAAAACATTTCAATATTTTTTATTACCATAAGTTACCTCAAAACATTCCAATATTATATCATATCTGATAAATGCCCATGAATGATCATAAAATGTGTTCATTGACAACCCATGATCAAACTCAATGCAGTTAAAGACCTAAATTGTCCAGAACCGCATTAAAACACACTAAAAAATCATATAATCCTACAACTGATATGGGTCTCAAGGGAAAACACACACTCCAAACTAGCCTATCTATACAGTAGGAAGAAATTACATCCAGGAAGTATTAATTTATATACATCATCATTACCTCACTCTCAATGTAATAGGAACTATGAAACTCTATTTACCTAACCAAATTATCTCCCAAAATCAACCCATCAACATACATAACATGTTATCCAATGCTAATCATTCCTAATAAAACACCATGATCAACAACTATAGTCTAATCTCAAGTTAGACCAATCCCTTACCACATAGGTTAAATAAGAGATAAATCACATAAGACAAGTTATTAACATATCCATAATACCAATATTACAACAGTGCTCAAAACACTCCATTAAAATATTAATAATACCCAAATAGGCATAAAACATGGTTCAACTATATCTTTCACGACCCCCCCCCCCGGGGCCCGTGCCGTGACTACCCCAAGTTCGCTATCCATAGGCCAAGGGTTGGAAACATGCACCGAAAGGTGTACTCCCTAAAATTGGAAGGCATTGCCTTTGATCCTGTTCAAACACACAAACTAGAATGCAACAAGAAGCTACTGTGATGTAAATGGCAGTTGTAAAAAGAGTGCTAAATGTAAAGGGGATGGAATAGAAGACAAAACGAAAAGTACAAGTACAACTAAAAATAGAAAGCATATCCTAGATAATCCACCATGAATCCTACCTAAAGGGTCGATACATTTCACCTCATCATCACTGCACGTCCTCCTGTCTCTTCCACGTACAACCTGGTCCGGGCTCCCTCAAACAACAACCCAACTGCTCGTTCTTTGCACAAGACACAATAAGGTGTGGGAAAAGCCCGTGTAGGGGTGAATATAATAATACCTAGTAGGGACCCTAAGAACCTTGATGGTCTCTCAGAATCACACAAAATAAAAACAAAAAATTATGATTTCAATCACAAAACACAAACAATAGTCCCAGCACAATTAGTATCTTAGCTCAAAACCAGTTTTCAGTGAAGTATAGAAGTACAGATGATTAATTGCGAAGATAGATCATCTTATTATGTCAATAGAAACTACTTTTTACCATACAGAGTCTGAAAAACAGGGTATCGATGGTTAAATAACCCCCTCAATGACCCACAAAGGATCTAATCTACCCAGGATCGATAGGTTAATAACCCCGGCAATAACCCACATAGGATCTGACCTACAATGGATCAGTATATAATTGAACCACAACAGGCCGCTCTGAGGCTTCTTGTCATCGGGTCATGAGGAGCTGATCCACATAGGACTGCTAGGTGATGATCCACACATGAACTCTAGGTTTTGACCTATATAGGGTCGCCCGATGCTGACCCACAAAGGATCGCTCAGTATAACCTCTGTATGGTGTGTCTCCAACCTCCGCCTCACTACCAGGCACTGGATTCCCACTCATAGAATGATTGATTCTAGGAGAACTTCTATTAAATACATTGTTCATACTTCAACATGAATTAATATCCTCATAGGGGTAACAGAAAGGACCTCCATGTCATAAGGGTTCCAATGTGACTGACAGGGCGTCTATCAGATGCCCGGTCTGTGAGTTATAAGCGTTTTAGATCTGAGTGCCAATTTGGATTTAGGTATGATCAAACCTAGATGTACTAAAATTATATCCAAAACTCAAGTTGAGTATTCCAAAAAGGACCAACTCTATCTAGGGGCCCTAGCGCTACAAACGGTTCACCTAACAGATGCATGGTTCCCAAGTTATAGGCCTTTAAAAGTTTTTGGGACCGGTGGGGCCTAATTCCAGTCTGACCTGGTCGGACACGGCCCACTGGGCCGATGTCTAGCTCAACCCACAAGGTATAGGCTCACAATGACATTCTACAAAGGGACGACTTAGTTCAAAAAGGGCGGCGTACTGCAACGGCGGTGGCCCTGTCGTGGTGGAGCGTGGCCCTCAGTATCCCGAACAACCTGGGGCAGTTTGATTTTGAGAAAATGATGGCGTTAGACGGGTGCCACCGTATTGACTCCTAACCCACTATAGGTTTAGGTTCAATCTCTACCATGGGTTCAGTAGCGACTTTTGTTCACTAGCGGCGTTCTTGCCACACCGCCTCCCAGCTCGCTGGCGGCATGGTGGTCATGCCATATCCCTTTCTGCGGCCGGCCTATGAGTCGGCCACCAACTCTATTTGCCGTAGTTGATGAGACATGGGCTCATGATCACTGGAAGTTTGTGGCGGTGCACCACAACTCCTATCATTCTGATGACCGCCCCAGATTTATGTCACGACCACCTTTTTACATTGCTTTTCGACAAACATCCTTCTTTGTAGCCAGTCAGAGTCGCTGCATTTGCAGTATTCAACAGAGAGTGAAAGGGTGTAAAAAAGTAGAGGAGGGTGTGGCCTGGGTTCATTTGGCATGTTCCCTCTATATTAGCTCGTAAAATGATGGAGGATAAAGGGGTTCGATAAAATCACATGAATTCAAAACAAGAAATCAAAACCCCTACCTTGAATGATTGGAGAAATTACCTTGGTTGAATATTGTTCAGTGCTCTTCATTCCTGCAACAAGCTTCTAATTACATCTCTTGATCTTAGATATCCAACTCAGGGTTTTGGTGTGGCTTGTCACCGCTTTTTGGAACCATCTCTATCCTTTAAGGCTTTGGCATCATGCCACTCCTTCAGTACTTTTTTCTTGGAAATTTGTGTCAATACCTTCCCCCAAGCTTCATATATATAGAAGAGGGGGAGGGTAAGTAATGGAGTTGGAAATTAATAGGGATCATTAATTATAAATTTTCCTAATTTCACCAATGTTTTTGTTACATATATTATAGGGTCATGCCATTTAATGGCTTGACACAGCATCGACCCCACACACAACTTATCTGTTAGAGGTTATGAATGAAAATAAAATAATTTTATTTAATTTCTTTTAAAAATTCACAAAATATAAATTTTTCTCTATAACTACTATGGTCAAAGAAAATTATCCTTTGTAGAAATATTGGAGCTATAAATTCAACAGTGCCCTTTGATTTTCAATCTGAGCACTGGTTCAAATGTAAGAAAATGTCGCTTGTGCATTTATTGAATGTACCTTAAAAAAAGTTCAGAAATTCAATCCTGGCACACCGGGCCTCAGAATCATGCACTGTAAATTTCCAAAAGACTCATAAAATTCCATAGATTTAAAAAATATTACATAGAAAATATGGTTTATTAAATGCTCTATACCTTAGGGCTTTCCTTTTCGAATGCCACAACATAGTCTAAGGAAAAAAATGGGGGAACTAAGCATGAATCTGAGCCTCCTGCTCCCTTGTGCTCCCCTGGAGGTTCTTGTGATGCTAGAAAATGCACACTAAAGGTATCAACTGCCCAAAAAGAACCCTCCCCTATCGATCCTCAATATCCACTGGAACCTATGTAAGCATTGCCCCATCAGCAAAGTCCAGCTCACTGTGGTCAATGATGTGAGATGGTTCATGCACAGATCTCCTCAGCAAGGACACATAAAAGATGTCGTGCACCCTCTCCAATTGCTGTCGAAGTGCCAAGTTGTATGCCACCTCACCTATCCTATGAAGTATCATGAAGGGTTTGATAAACCCAAGTGATTACTTAACGCGTCGGCCAATTATTTATAGTCCCCATCGAGGAGAGACTTGCTAAAATATGTGTCCCCTCCTAGAACTCCAAAGGTCTCCATCTCCTGTCAGCGTAAGACTTATGTTTGCTCTGTATAGTCTTTATCCACTCCAGGATTAACTACACCTTCTCATTAGTATCTCGTTCCAACTCTGGACCCATAAGTTCTGACTCCCATGGGGTTTTCCAACATAGAGGTGATCTGCAAGGTCGACCATATAGGGCCTCGAATGGTGCCATGTCGATGGTGTAGTGATAAATGTTGTTGTATTTGAACTCCACCAAGGGAATGTGAACCTCCCAAGAGTGGAAAACATCTAGGACGCATGCACGAAGCATGTCTTACAGTTTCTATATGGTTCACTCTATCAGAAAATCCGTTTGAAGATGAAAGGCGGCCCTCAAACATAGCTAAGTCCCGAACACCTCCTATAATCCCTTCCACAACTGGGATGTAAACCATGTTCCATATTCGGAGACATTCATTGATGACACCCCATGATGGCGCATTATCATCGTCATATAGAGGCGTCTCAAGCCCTCTACTGATTCCTACTCTCAGATATATTGAAATCTGGAGGACTTGGTGACATAGTCAACGATCACCCTCACGGAATCATGTCCCTTGGACGTATGTGGAAGCCCTATCACAAATTCCATGGAGATCCCATTCCACATCCACTTTGGCTCTTCTAGTGGTTGTACTTAGCCTGCTGGAACCTAATGCTCGGTTTTCACCTGCTGAAAACTAAGGCATCAAGAAACAAACTCCACTACATCTTTCTCTATCCCTGGACACTAGTGATGATGCTAAAGGTCATGGTATATCTTCGCTACACCAGGATGTATTGGTAGATGGGACGTTTGGAACACCCTCAACACCTCCTCCCATAATTCCAATGGTACCATGGTACATCCTCTAAAGAGGATGATGTTCTCCAAACCTTCAGAAAATCCTTAAGGTCACTATCCTGATGATATCTAATCACATCAAGCCTCACAGTTAGTGTCCCCAAGTTACACCTCCCTGACTCACTGAAGGAGTGGGGGAGTGACTGTCATAGAATGGAGTTAAGCTACTCTATCTCTATCAAAAAAAGATATTTGTATCGTGACTACCTACTCTATCTCCTCACTCAACATCTACAGACCAGACCTCCCACTGAGTGCATTTTCTACCTCGTTCCCCTTCCTAGAAGTATTGATTATCTCAAAGTCATAGTTCAATAGGAAATATAGCCATCATCGCTGTCTCTGGTTTAGGTCCTTCTAAGATAAGATATAAGTGAGAATCTTGTGATTAGAGTAGACTTTAAACTGTTCTTCCATCATGTAATGTGGCCATATTTCCAAGGCAAAGACCACTACTGCTAACTTCATGTCATGGGTAGCTTAGTTCTGCTCTTGTTTTCACAGTTGTTGTGACCGTAGGTGATCAATGCTCGTTCCTACATCATGACACACCCATTTCTGGTCCCTGATGCATCATAGTAGACTACATACCCAATGACTTCATCTGGTAGCCTCATGATGGGGGCACTCATCAGTCTTCGGCATAGCTCTGGAAAACATTGTGGGAATATCTCTAACTATAAGAAGGGTTTCCCCTTCTTCTTAAATGCTGAAAAGGGTTCCACAACTCTGGAAAATTCAGGCATGAATCTTTAGTAGTATCTAGCCAGCCTCATGAAACTCTATACCTCTGTCACACTCCTGGGTAGCTCCCATGAATGTACAACCTCTATCTTTGGTGTATCCAATGCATCTCCCGCCTCCGAGATAACTTATCCTAGAAAGTGGACCTCTTGTATCCAAAACTGGCACATCCACAGCTTACTATAAAGCTGGTGCTCTTAGAGTGTATCCAGAACTATCTGCAGATAATAGGCATGCTCCTCCTTCTTCACTAAGAATATCAAGATGTCATTGATGAACACCACCATAAAGAGATCAAGGTATGGCTGAAAGATCATGTACACGAGTCCAATATAACACTACAGTGGCATTGGTCATGTCAATATTCATAACCAAGAACTCATAGTGGCAATATCGACATCTAAAGGTCATCTTCTGCACATCCTCATATCGTACTCTGAGCAGATGATAGCTTGATCTATGATCAATCTTCAAAAACCAACGATCTCCCTTCAACTAATCTAAAAGATCATCAATACTTGGGTGTGGATATTAGTTCTTAATGGTCACTAGTTTCAGGCACTGAAATTCCACATATAGTCTCAAAATACCATCTTCCTTTTTGGCGAACAAAATAGGGGCTACCCAAGGGGATACATTGGTACTTATGAACCCCCCGCTCTCCAAGCCTTAAAAATGTACCCGTAACACCTGAAGCTCTGCGGGATCCATCCGATATGATGGTGTAGATATCAGTATCTTCCCAGGGTACAGGTCGATAGGAATGTATACCTCTCTGCATGGAGGTATTCCTGGAACATCATCATGAAAGACATCACCATACTAGTCCAGAACTACAGGATAACTCAGACTCTCAAAATTTACTACTCTGAGGGTAAGGCTATCCAATTGATGTGTAATCAGCTGCACCCTTTTTAGTGTAATTCCATCCTGTACTTAAAATTTTCCCTTCTATTTAGTGAAGAAAAACTAAGTGCCATCTATGCAGACACACTACACTTTTCACCTAATACAGTCATTCTGGGCATGGACTGTGGATAACCAGTCCATTCCCAAGATGAAATCGTAAGGCCTCAATACCACTACTAGGAGATCCAAGCCAATGCTCTCGCCTCTTAGAGTAAGTTCACACTGCCGACACCAGTGTCTAAGCATAGAATCATCTCTCGTAGGGGTCTCTAGATGTAAGGATTGATCCAACAGCTCCACAAGAATCTCCAAGTTCTGAACGAGTTTCATGACAATAAAAGAGTGACTGGAACCTGTGTCTATAAGTACTGAAGCTAAGGAGAATTAGACACATTTCACACATCTAATCATCTTTGGATCACCACGGTCATAGGCCTATGCTGCATGTAGTTGGGATCGTCCCTTTCCACCTACTCTCTATGGTCGGGGTGGACCACCTGCTGGTGGTAGCGGTAGAACCTCATTTCTCCTCACATCACCTGCTACCTGGAAAACTCATTTTCCATGTCCCCGTACTACCTATAGACCTCCTCGATCGAACCTCTCCCTCTGTATTGATGGTCCCTCGACAATTTTTTGGTCGTCCATATTGCGGGTCAGGTAGTCGCGAGCCATGTGACCCTGCCCGCTGCACTTGTAACACTTCTTATCCCTCGCCTGACATCCTCTACCTCGTGGGCCCCGCACCTCTGACCCTGCATCCCGGGGTCATCCAGAAGAATTTCTGGCCCTCTAGGACCTCTGTGTTATCTTCCTGTTGAATGCAGTAGAAGACACTGCTACCTAACATTCGGTGGTGTCTCTCGCTGTGGGTGCCTTCTCAGATAGGAATCTCTCCACCAAAATCAATTGCTCAGGAACCCCATCCTGAGTCGGTATGATGAGAGATACCATCGATGAAGTGATATCTCATCTGTGACCCAAATCAATGGTCTAGGCCCTAATGAATGAGCCTCATACCATATCGGTGGAGTTTCATGAGAGATCAGTGAACCTCACCGAGTACTGGTCCACTATCATATAACCCAACTGTATGTGCATCGGCTCCTATATACGCACACATCATAAGGTTTCTGGGATTAAATCCTCCCTAAAAAGGGTCTCGAAGTCCACCCAGATGAGGGCCTCCTCAACGTGTATCCATAGAATCATGATCCATCATCTCCCAGCTATTTCCTACAAGAGACTGGCTTCTAGGATCCCCATATGGTCAGTTGATGTCTTAACCAGGTGGGAAACTCTGTCTATAGCCTCCAACCTGTCCACAACTACCTTTGGGTCCATCTCGCCTCGAAATCTTAGAGGACTCTACCACTAAATCTCATGCAACACAATCAGTTGGAAATCAAATTCTACTAGGTGGGCTGGTGGTAATAGATTCCAAATTGGTAGTGATGCTGCAGGTACACATCAGGAAGGTGCTAACACCATAAGAGGGACATGCACCAAGGATGCATAACTCGGTGGGACATCATCACATACTCTCTTAGGAATCCTGGATGCCTTTCTATGTGGTGGCATCATGAAAGAAGATAGGTTTTCCATGGTCAATAATATATACCTGGTGAACTAACTCTAGAAGAAATCAAAAGGAAAAACTTCCAAAAAACAAACACAATCAGTGTTTTCGCGCACTAAGATGGAAATCAGAATTCGGGGTCCATGTGTATGGATATGTTGGACACCACACCAGCAATGGACTCCCTGAACTGAAAACTACACTCAGAACACATAACACTATTTCTACATTATATAGATCAGAGTTCTAGTTCTTTGGTCGAACCGACTCCTCTGATACCACTTTGTCACAACCCATCCCCCAGGGCCCATGTCGTGACTACCCCAAGCCCACCTTCCAAAGGCAAAAAGATGGTGACTTTCACCAAACGGAAGGCTCCCTAAAACGGAAAGGCATTAACATTGAAGCTATAAAAACACACAGACTATAATGCAATGAGAATGAACTGTGAAGTAAACTACTATAGTAAAAAGAGTGCTAAATATAATGGGGTCAGAATACAAGAAAAACTGAAAAGTACAAGTAAAACTAAAAATAGAAAGAAGCACATGGATCGTCCACTAAGAATACTACATGAGGGGTAGGTACAGATCCCCTCCTCAGCACTCCACTTCTGCTTGTCTCCTCTATGTATCGCTTGGTCCTAGTTCCCTCAAACCATAGACCCGATTCTCATCATCTGCACTAGACACAATAAGGTGTGGGTGAAGCCCGTGTAGGGGTGAGTATAACAATACTCAGTAGGGACCCTGATACCCTCGAAGGTCCTCATAAATTCACAAATTAAAAAACACAAAGCATGATCTCAATCGCAAAACAAAAGTAATGGACACAACTCAAATAGAGTCTCAACTCAAACTTGGTTTTCTGTGATGTATAGAAGTAAAAATGATTATTCGTGAAGCAAGATCATCTTACTATGTCAAGAGGCGATACTTCTGAACATATGGAGTCTGACCCCCATAATATAGATAAGTAACTAACCCCCATAATGACCCACATAGGATATGATTCTGCCACAATTGATAGGTGACTAACCCTCGCAATAACCCACACATGACCTTACCCACATAGGATCGGTATATCGCTGGGCCCCGACGCGATGCTCTAAGGTTTCTCCTCATTGAGTCATGAGGTGTGGATCCACATTGGACTGCTAGGTGATGATCAACATAGGACCTCTAGGTGCTGACCCGAACAGGGTTTCTCGATGCTGACCCTCACAGGATCACTCAGTACTAAACTTCGTATGATGTGTCTCAAACCTCTGCCTCACAAACAGCCATTGGATTCCATCTCATTACATATTTGATTCTGGTAAAACCGCACCTCAAGCCATCGGTTTTATTTCAACTTGAACAAATCTCTACAAAGGGGTATCCCAAAGGACCTCTATGTCGTAAGGTTTCCAACGTTATAGACAGTGCGTCAATTGAACATCCGGTTTGTGAGTTATAAGCATTTTAGATATGTGGGTCTCTTTTGATTGGGGTTCAACCCAACCTAGATGTAATCGAACTCTCCAAACCTCAAAGGTGTTATGACTAAAAGGATCATCTTGATCCAAGGGCCCCAGCGCTGCAGACGGTTCGTCAAAAGGACACCATGTTCCCAAGTTATGGCCCTTTAAAAGTTTATGGGCCCAGTGGGGACTCGGTCTGGATTGACCTGGTCGGACTGACCTGGCCCGACCCAGGATGGGATGTGCCACAATGGACTCAGCCCGCTGGGTAGAGGTAAGGACCATCCCACAAGGGGGCAGTCCATAATGGCAATCAACAAGTGTTCTCCGCAACGGCGGCACGCAAGGGCTGTGCACAACGGGAAGGCTAGACCCGCAAAGGGACATGACCCACAAGGGTGGTGGCCCACAAGGGAGGAAGACTGGTAGGGAAGAATCCAGGTTGTGGTGAAGCATATACTTCACTAGAAAGGGGGTGGGGATGTTTCCCCTGGTATCCGGAACGGCCCGAGGTAGTTTGGTTTTGAGAAAACGGCGGTGCCACGAGGGCACCGCCCAGTCACTATGGTACTCGTTGGAGGCACGGGTTCTGCCTCCTACGCATGTTTGGTGGAAGCATCTGTTTGATATTGGTGCACTGGTTATGCCACTTTTCACCTCGTCAGTAGTTAGGTGGTCGTGCTGCCTCCCTCTCTGTGGCCAGCCAACAAGTGGGCATCCACCTCTATTCGTCGTGGCTGAGAAGCCACATGCTCTTTCTCACTGAGGGTGCGCGACAACACCCCACACCTCCTCCCATTATGATGACCGATACAGATTTGTGCTATGACATCCTTTTTATTTCACCTATCGGCACACTGCCTTCTTCGTAGCCGGTTGGCATCACGACATTTGCTGTATTCAACGGAGAGCGCCAGGGTGTAGCAAAGCAGCAAAGGGTCTAGGATGAGTTAATTAGGCCCTCGCCCCCCATAGTAGATCATAACATGTCAGAGGATAAAGGGGTTTGATAAAATCACATGAATTCAAAACAAGAAATCAAAACCACTACATCAAATCGTTGGAGAAACCCCTACAATTGAAGGTGGGTCAGTGTTCTTTGTTCTTACAATAGGCTTATAATGACATCACTCGATCATCGTTCACTAGATCAGAGTTTTGGTGTTGTTTGTCACCACTTTTTGGAACCATCTCTGTCCACCAAAGGTATGTCATCACAACACTAATTCAGCACATCATTTCTTGGTGAAGCTGTGCCGATACCTTCCCCCAAAATCCATATATATAGTATAGGAGGAGGGTAAGTAATGACAGGGGGAATTAATGGGGCTCATTAATTAGTAATCTTCCTAATATCCCCAACTTTGTTGTTACTTAGATTTTAGGGTCATTTCATTTAATGTCCTAATACACCATTGTCCCCACACATAGCTTATCCGATGGAGGTTATAAAGGAAAATAAAATTATTTCATTTAATTTATTTTAAAAAGTCAGAAAACATAACATTTTCTCCACACCCACTATAGTCAATGTAAAGTCTCCTTTAAGTGAATCTCAGTGCTGTGGATTCAATGGAACACTCAGATTCTTAATTTTAGAATAAGTTCAAAAGTTACAAAAATTCACTCGCGTTTTTCTGAACGTACCTTAAAAAAGATCAAAATTCATTCTGGGCACACTGGACATTGGAATCATGCGCCGTCAGTTTTTATAGACTCATAAAATTCCATATAATTAAAAAACACTACATGGAAAATCCAGGCCCTTACATTCTCCCCACCTTGGGGATTTTCATCCCCGAAATCCACAACATGGATTAAAGAATCAAAAGGGGATAATAAGCATGAATCTGAGCCTCATGCTCACTTGTGCTCTCCTATAGGTTCCCGTGCTTCCAAAAAAACACACACTAGAGGTATTGACATCCCATGAAAGTCTCGCTCCTGTCCATTCTCAATATCCACAACAACCTCTGTAAATGTCGCCCCATCATCGAAGTCTATCTCGTTGTGGTCGATGATGTGAGATGGGTCATGCACATATATCCTCAGCTGGGATACACGGAAGACGTCATGCAACATCTCAAACTATTGTGGATGTGACAAGTGGTATGCCACCTTGCCTATCCTCTGATGTATCAAAAAACGGTCCGTAAAATCGCGGTGATTACTTGCAGCCTTAGCCAAACCTCTGCAGTCCCCGTTGAGGAGAGACTCGCAAGAATACATGGTCCTCCTCCTAGAACTCAAAATGTCTCTATATCCCATTAGCATAAGACTTGTATCTACTCTGTGCAGTCTTCATCCGCTCTAGGATGACCTACACCTTCTTAGTGGTAGCTCGTTCCAACTATGGACCCATAAGGGTTGACTCCCCTGGGTCTATCCAGCATAGAGGTGATCTGCAAGGTCGACCGTATAGGGCCTCGAATGTTTCCATACCAATGGTGGAGTGATAACTATTGTTGTATGTTAACTAAACCAATGCAAGTGATCCACCAAACTGCAGCCAAAATATAGGACGCATGAACGAAGCATGTCCTCCAGTGTCTGTATGGTCCACAGTCTGAAAATCCATATGAGGATAAAAGGTGGTAGTCAAATGTAGATTATTTTCAAATGCCTCAAATAATACCTTCCATAACTAGGATGCAAAATGTATGTCACATTCAGATATGTTCATCAACAGAAACCCATGAAGTCACATAATCTCCTGTACATAGTGGCATCCCAAGCCCTCTACCGATCTCTTATCTCGGATAAGAAGGAAGTGGGTCGACATGGTGACTCGATCAACGATCAACCAGATGGAATCATGTACCATTGATGTAAAAGGAATCACTTTCAAAATATCCATGGAGATGCATCTGACATTCACTTTGGCACCTCTAGTGGCTGTACTATGCCTTCAGGAATGTGATGCTTGGCATTCACTTGCTAACAAGTGAGGCCTAAGGAAACAAAACCCACTACAACCTTCTTCATCCTTGGCCACCAGTGTCGATGCCTGAGGTCCTGGTATATCTTCGATTCACTAGGATGTACCATCAGAGGGGATATATGGAACTCCCTCAAAACCTCATCCCCTAATGCCAACAGTTCAATGGTACATCCTCTGAAGAGGATGAAGTTATCCTCACCTTTATAAAATCTTTCAGGTACCTGTCCTAATTATATCTAAGCACGTCGAGCATCACAATCAGTGTCCCCAAGCTGTGCCTCGCTGACTCAAAGAAGTTGTGGGGGATTGACTGTTATAGACTAGAGGTAATATGCTCCATCTATATCCATGAATGATATCTGCATCGCGGCAACATGATCCCTCACCTAACTCAAAAATTGCAGACCAGACCCCATGATGAGTGCATCTGCTACCATGTTCCACTTCCCAAGAGTATTGAATATCTGAAAGTCATACTCTTGGAGAAACACTAGCCATCACCACTGTCTCAGGATCAGGTACATATAAGAGATGATATAACTGAGACTCTTGTGATTAGAGTATACTGTAAATCATTCGTCCATCATGTAATGTTTCCACGTCATCAAGGTGAAAACCACTACTAATAACTCTACATCTGGGGTAGTGTGGTTCTGCTCATGATATTTCGGCTATTGTGATATATAGTTGGTCCCTGGCCGGTCCTACATCATGACACACCCATGTACGGTCTCTGATGTGTCTTAGTAGACTACATACAAAATTCCTTCATCTGGTAGCCTCAAGATAGAGGCACTCATCAGTCTATACCTCTGCTCCTAAAATCACTTTTGGATTCTATCCATCTGTAAGAAGGTTTCCCCCTTCTTTTTCAACAGTGACAAGGGTGTTGCAACTCTGGAAAAATAAAGAACAAATCTTTGGTAGTATCCATCAATCCCCAGGAAACTACTCACCTGGGTCACACTCCAGGGTAGCTCCCAAGAATGTACAGCCTCTATCATCACAGGATCTACTTCATCTCTAGCCTCTGAGATAACATGTCCTGGAAAGTGGACCTATCATATTTAGAACAAGAACATCAAGAGCATGACATAATCCTGGTGCTATCGGAGTATATCCAGAACTATCTATAGATGATTGGCATGCTCCTTCTTCTTCGTTGAGTATATGAAGATTCCATCGATGAACACAACCATAAAGTGATCTAGGTATGGCTGAATGATCCTGTTCATGAGTCCCATGAAAATTGTTGGGGGCGTTGGTCACACCGAAAGTCATAACCAATAACTCATGGTGTCAGTACTGACATATGAAGGTAGTCTTCTGCACATCCTCTTCTCGTACTCTAAGCTGATGATAGCCTGATCTGAGTTCTATTTTAGATAACCAACATGATCCCTTTGGTTGATCGAAAATATCATCAATCATTGGAAGTGGACACTTATTCTTAACAGTCACATGGTTCAGACACCAATAGTCCACATAGAGTCTCAAAATACCACATGCCTTCTTTGGTGAACTAAATTAGGGCTTCCCATGGTGAAACACTGGCCCTTATAAACCCCTTACTCTGCAAGTCCTACAACTGTACCCATAACTCACGAAGCTCCAAGATAGCCATCTGATTACCTGGTGTTGATATCGATTCCATATCCGTATACAGGTCGGTGTGAATGTATACCTCTCTACATGGAGGTAGCCTTGAATCATCATCAGGAAAGACATCGGCATCCTGCTCCACCACTACAGGATATCTCAGACTCTCAATATCTACTACTCTGAGGGTAAGGCTAGCCAACATAGGTAAAATTAGCTGCACCATCCTCTAGGTAAGTCCATATTGTGCTGAAAAGCTTCCCTTATCACCGAGGATGGAGAAATAAGTACCATATGTATAGACACACCACACTTTGTGCCTATTATTTTCAATCTATGAATGGACTGTGGATAACAAGTATATACCCAAGATGACATCGTAAGGCCTCGATGCTGCTACTAGGAGATCCCAGCCAAAGCTCTCGACTCCTAGAGTAAGTTCCCACTGTACGCACCAGTTTGTAATGGTCGAATCTTCTCCCATAGGAGTCTCTAGCTGTAAGGATCGATCCAACAACTCCACCGAAATCATCAAGCTCCAAACGAGGGTCGTGGCAATAAAAGTGTGACTCACACCTATGTCTATATGTATTTAAACTAAGGTGGAGTAGAAACTGATAGTACCTCTAATAATATCTGGAGCACTGTGGTCATAGGCCTCTACTTCCTGGAGTCGGGCTCGTCCCTGTACACCTGCACCCTGTGGTCGAGGTGGACCACCTGGTGGTAGTGGTAGTAGAGCCTCGTATTGCCGCCCATCGCCTGCTGCACGGCCCACTGTTCTGCCACGTCTTCCTACTACCTGCAGAACTCTTCGATCGAACCTCTTCCTTTTCATCAACGGTCCCTCAACTATATACTGGTTGTCCATACAACAGTTCGGGCAGTCCCAAGCCATGTAACCCTGCCCTCCCCAAGTATAAGACTGCTTTTCCCTTATATGAATTCCACTTCCTCGCAAGCCCCACACCTCCAATCCTACATCCTGGGGTAGTCCACTAGAAGGTCTGGTCTGCTTGGACCTCTATGTCATATTTATGCTACCTGATATAGACAACTATGCTACCTGATGTCTAGTGTTGTATCTCGTTGTTGGTGCCCGCTCAGCTAAGAAGCTCTCCACTAAAAGATCTCACTCTAGCAACCCAACCCGAGTCGGTATATTGAGTGATTCCATCGATGCTCTGATCTCTCATCCAAGACCCTGCTCAAGGTCTGGGCCCTGAAGAAAGTGTCTTGTACCATGTCAGTGGAGTAGTGGGAGGGATTAGTGAACCTCACCGAGTACCAGACCACTTTCATTCTACCCTACTATAAGTGCAGCTACTCCAGTATACACATATAGCATAAGGTCGTTGAGACGAACTCTTCCCTATGAAGGCTCTTGAAGTCCTCCCAGATGAGGGTCTCCACATCGTGTATCTCGAGCATCAAGATCCATCATCTCCCAACTGCAACTAGGAAGAAACTAGTTGCTAGGATCACCATAAGGTCGGCTGATGTCCCAACTAGGTGGAAAACTCATGGCTATGGCCTCTAACCAGTTCTCAACCACCTACTAGTCCGTCTCGCCTTAGAACCTCAGAGGACTCTTCCACTGAAACTCACACAATACAATCAATCGGTGTGCACCCTCTACTGATAGGGATGATGGAAAAACTGCCAAATGTGTAGTGGTGCTGCCGGTACACCACCAGAAGGTGCTAATGCCATAAGTGGGACCTGCTCTGAGGCCTCATCACTCGGTGGGACGTCATCGTGAAATCTCTCATGAATCCTGGAAGGGTGTCTGTGTGGCTGTATACTGAAAGAATACAGGGGTGCCACTGTCAATATGTTATACCTGGTGAGTGGACTTAAGAAGACCCTCATGACATAGACCACATCCTCCTGCCGTCCATTCCACCAAACTCTATTTATAAAATAAAAAAAAATCATTTTCTTATCAGATTCACAGTTATATATCATAGGTTAACCCTTCAAATTCATATAGTGTCCCTTACATATCACAAGGTAACCATTATGTATAATAGTGTGACCCTTATACATCAAATAATTACCATTATATATCACAAGGAAACTTTAATGAATCATAGTATTATCCTAAAACATCATAAGAAAACCTTTACATATTATTGGGTAAACATTATTCATCACATGGTAGCCCGTACACATTACTTGGTGACCCTTACATATCATATGAAATAGAATCCAATAATTTAAATCTTATATATCCCCTAAATGTACTCTTATGGAACATGCTTCATGGATAAACCCTTCTATTGTAGTATAGTAGTAGTCACATGAGTAGACCCCAACCTCCATAACATAATTCATAGAAAATGGTGTTATACATTACATGATCAATAAATTCATTGTTTTATAGGGTTTTATGGTGTCTTTTACTTCATTATTTGTTACCCCACATCCATACTTTAAAAAAAAATAAACTCATTGAATATATTCCATTGAAAACACCCACTGGTAACAGTGTGACCTTACACCTATAGTAAGATTTCATAGTATGGCCACCCCAACCCTACCCTAACACTCAAATGATCATATGAGATGTTTCCCAATCCTTTTATCAAATATAAAAAAAACTTCTAAGAGATATTATAACTGTTTTAACCCAAATCTACCTTCCATGTTTTTTAAAATTTCCCTATCTTAGAATCAAAAATTCAAATCTCATTTGATTTGAAAACACTATATGATGCATATCAATACAATGGTGTTTTAGAATAATATTGTTGATATCTGAAGGGACTAAAATAAAAGAATTATTTTAGCTCCATCCCAGGATTCACACATGATAATATTGATATTTGATAATCTGGAGCTATACTCCTTGACTCCAAGTATATACTCCCCCCAAAAATATTGATGACATCTACTAGATTCAGAGTCTTATTCCATTAGAAGCGTAATAGATTAAAATTTCTACATAGATCATTATGTGCCTTAAAGTGATTGGGACCTCAATGATACACTAATGTTTTATATTAACATGGTTAAACATCACTCATATATAATTTTGGAGTTATGTAAGGTGTTTTTCAGAAACTATCCCTATGATGGGGATGGGCTGAGTTACATGTGGCTATAACATGAACATAATATAGTCAATGTCCATGGGCTCCCATAATGTCTCATTATACCCCTCATAAATCTCCAAATAATGCCTTTATTGTGTAGCTATGGGTGGAATCATATCCATATTTTCATTAGAGATCTGATCACATTCAACTTATATAAATTTTTGGTGGGAATCCATAAGAGGGAATGATGGGCAACCCCATGTTAAGAATATCTGGGTAGAAGTTATATCACCTTGGATGTCCTACCCCAAAAAACATATCTTTACAAGATGAATACTAAAGATTAAACTTATTCAGAAAATAAACATGGTTCCACTAGAAACCAGTGAGGTTTTTCTTCATCTAACATTTCTAGTATGGATCCCAATGTCTATCCCACCTCCACTGTAGATATAGTGGGAAAAAATGATGATAACCATTGAGATTATTTAATGGAAATGTATTAAATGGATGACATCACATCCCTTAAAATTTTAACTTTTAGAGGTACTTTTAGACCATACACACTTTTGTTTCCATAATGGACATCATAAACTACCACGTTTATGCTTCTAGGTGTCACAGAATAAGTAATATAATCATCTTATATTGATATTATGTGTCTTATAATTCTGATAGGGTAAGAGTAATCCACCATTTATTTCTTCAATTTCCATTCTGATGTTAATGTAGGAATCATGAGAGTTTTCTGAGGGAAGGATTCTCTCCATCAAAGGGAGAATATCCAAGAGTATTATAGTTTCCATAATGGAAATTACATCCATGAAGGATGATAAATATTTAATTTTAGAGAGGACCTTAAAGTGGATTCACTTCTTTGTCATATGAAGGACTAATATGATAGTTTGTAGTGGATACAATGTTTTGGGGAGCTATCCCTGAATGCATGGTGGGTGGCTATGCCCATGATCTCACTTTAATAGAGTATTCACCCCATGATGATATTGGTACTATAGGTAGTGAGATAGTAGATGATAGAGAAATATATTATGTATTAGTGATTTTTGCTTAACCCTAGAGTTAGTACCATACAACTAAGACTGGGAAAACCTAAATGGGTATAGTTTCAACCTGTTCGATTATTGGTTGGGCAGTCCTTTGTTTATAGTGAAATATATTTTTCAGAGACCTCCTTGTTAAATCATGGGTGGATGATAGATTGTGTTCACATTGGACTCCCTCACCTACTAAAAATAATGGATGATAGTATCAAATCACTCTAGGGATATACACTTTAAGAGGGTAGAATTAGTTACATTAGGTTCTTACTCCCTTTGAGACCTCTATTGACATGGTCTGTAGCATGGACCCATGGTTTAGAGGCATAACTGAGACATCTATTAGATATGGATTATTTCTTCTTTCTCATACTAGATAATAAAGGAATTAACCACTCTAACAACCCCCAAATATTACCATCTCAATTACATGACATTAAAAAAGTATTCTAAATCATATTTCCCAATTAATTTTATGTTTAGAGTTTTTATGAATTAGTTGAAAACATTAACTAAAAAATACATGTTTTTAAAAATTAACCGCATTTTCCCCCACTATATAATTACATGTTTAATCCATAACAAGTCCCCAACCTCTCCCAAACATTTTAGACACATGATTCTCCTAATATATATATTTATTATTTATTACCATTTAATCATAACATTGGGAAATTGAGACATAAATAAGTGTTGAGATTAGATGATTAGTAAGGGTAACCATAATCGACAAGTATCAAATATCATAAATGAGCATAAGCTGATAAAAATTTTAAAATCAAGAATTTCACCATGAAAAAATCATATATTGAAAATTATAAGATAATTATTTTCTTAAAAAAATTACATTAATCAAAATAATATTGAAACAGAAGACAATAAACATTATAGATGAAATCATAACATAGTCAAATGTATAAGAATAAAACTATTTCATCATTCATATATGGAATAAAAATAATCATAGAAACAAATGTCAAGGATACCCACCAAGAAATTCAATATATAATTGGCTTGGCTAGCCACCTATGAACCTTTTGGTTCTTTGGATAATTCTCTTGTGCACCCTTAGGTCTAGGATAAATCCTCTCATACCCCTTTGGTCCAAGGATAAATCCCCCCTTGTACCATTTAGATTAGGATAAATACTATAATGTTCCCTTATCCTTTAGATAAATCCAATCAGTTATCCTTTTGAGATCATTGTACATAAACATAATACAATTTATTAGAGGGAAATGTAATACCCCACACATAATAATTTGAACTTATTAGAGAGACTTTAATATCATTAAATTATCACATCCTAAAGATCCCATGGATAAAAAATGGAGTTAATATCAATTTCAAATGGTTCCACATTGGGATATCATTAACAATTCCATCAATATTCATATAATTATAATCCTATGAAAAATATATCAGTATCCAATGACATCATTTAAATTTCATGGTAAATACAAATCAATAGAGATAATAAAGAATACAGTATTTACACTTTACAAATTATGGTTATATGGTCATGTTAATAATATACCCATTCAATCAATGAATTTCACATAGTTGAGAACCAATCAATCAATTGAATAAAATATATAATTTTATTGAGGAAATTCATAATATGAAAAATAATTATTATACACTTTTAAAAAATAAAAAAGAAAAAGAAAACGATGGATCATTTTCATGATAGAAAATAAAATTCATAAGAAATCCATAGAAATAATATGGATGGTATAATTTTATTTATATCCATGATTAAGAATAATATTTATTAAAGGACTATTACATTGACGAAAAAACCATTTATTGAATTTTATAAAAATCATTCTCCAAAATAGATAAATACTTGATATCTTGAAATAATTTTAAAATAAATATTTTATTAAAATTCATACACATATTGTATTTGAGATACCTTGAAAAATTAAAAAAAAGTATCATAAAAAATGAAATAATTAGTGAAAATATATATGTTCACATGAAACAAAACATGAAATAGGATTTTATATTTTTTTTAACTTTACCGAAAAAGTTAATGTTATGAGTTATTTGAAAATTAATTTTAATAAAGGTTAGGTGAATTATCTTTTGAAAATTTACATTGAAAAATATTTTGCAACAATGGATCCATAAAAGGATATATTATTTTCTATAGGATATGTGGTTATATTGATAAAACATTTCATAAGGAAATAAAGGGAACATTTTTAATACTTTGAATAAACAATTATTGGAAACCCCCAATAATAAATGCATCATATAAATTAAAACATTTTTTTGAAAATTTTAATAGAAAATAACATAGAGTAAATTATTTTGGGGGAAATACCCAGTAAAATTTCATGAGGAAACATTCTAACCCAATGAATAAAAAATTAGTTTCTAGAAAGCCTTAATACCAGGAAACGATGGGGTAAAATTTTATTTGTTGAGAAGGGAATAATTTAGATTTGTATTTATTATTAATAAAAAATAATCCTTATAAAGATAAATTCTTCAATATTAATATATTATGAAATAAAAAATGTAGTGTATAACATTAATAATTTTCATATACTGAATTTGAATGATAAACCATTAAAACATCATAAATGTTTTAATGAAAAAAATTTAAATGATATGATTAAAAATACAAAATAATATATCATCAATAATGATATAATAATGAGACAAAATTAATAAAGGGGAATTAGATACACCATTATAAATAAAAAATTGTGTATATTATTATGTACGACTCAAGAAGTGCAAAATTGATTTAAGAAATAATTACCATAATTCCTACTTATTCAAAATATACTCTATCCTCCTATATAAATAAATAAATTGAATTAATCACCCATTTCATAAATTTTTTTTATAGATAACATTTTTAAACTTCATTTATAATTATTATTATATATATTTATATTAGTCAGTTATTATCTATTTTCTGTGTCTAGTGTGAGTAATCCTGATTGTTTTGAACTAGTTTAGTAATGATAGTTTCATTATTAATTCTTCATCCAATGATATTAATTAAATATGATAAAATTAATGGTTATTTGTGTTTTATAATTATATAAAATATCATAATTTTCACATATGGGTGTTTTGGTTATAATCATTAAAGATTAACTTAGGGATGTGCATATATTAATTATTTTAAACAATCCGACATTTGAATATTTAAAAATGATTTTAATATTAATATCTAAATACTAGAATCTAAATAAAAGAATAATTTAGTTACTTATATATTTTAATTATAGATATTAATTTCACATAGTAATCAATGATAAATATTTATAGCATTGTTTAAATCGGTCATTAAACCAACCCTAACATGAACATACCATAATTAAATGTTAGTTATGAGTTTAGTTAAAATATCAATACAACAAAAAATTAATGACCATATTTAGGCTTTATTAGTGTGTCATATTATATTTTAAATTAACTATATGAAGAATAAATCATATACAAATTTATTTACTATTTTCAAGAAGTCATTTTTTTCTTTAAAATGATGTTTGGGATAAATTTTTTTTCAGAGGTTGTTTATTTCTCATATTGTTAATAGGTTCTCTAGTTTTTGTTTCTTAAAACATGTTAATTTAAATAAAATAATATTTATCCACTAAAATCATAATAATGTCCATTATTTTATTTAAGTTTATAAAAGGGAAAATGTAAATCAATCATTCCATGGAGGTATCAATACACATGTACACAATCATGATGATTTCATTATACGAAAGATAATGAAAGGAGTAAAATGATTTCAAATTTAATAATATAAAATATTAGATAAATATCCTACTTATATATTAAATTTTATATTAGGATCAATATTTTAAAATAGTGAAAAAATAAAATAGGTTGTGTTTTGGAGATCATAGTCCGCACAATAAACAAATGATAGTTATGTTTTTCTTAATAGAAAATATAAATTTGGTTAATTTTCACACCATAATTATAATAACATAAAAGTATAAATATTATATTTATGAAATAAATTTTACATTTTATAATGATATTTCAGTATTAATATGGGAAAATAATGAAATTGAAATTAAAAAGGAGCGGTTAGAAATTTATTGCCCACTTCTTAGATTATCTCTTTATAAAAAATAGTTATATCATCGAGGGATGATATTTTTATAGGATTGGAACCTATGTATGTCTTTTAGGAAATTTTCATCGAGGTTTGGGTATATTTTTAACATAATTATTGGGGTTGTGGTGTGAGGGTAGGTGAGGAGAGGAGTTCCCCTTTTACAAGGAAAAGGGATGGAATTTCTGTAAATATGAAAAAAAAATTTAATAATGGAAATCACCCTCAACAAAAGTAGATTTAAATTAAAAAAATAAAATATAGTATAGGTGAGATGTTTAATTAAATAATATACCACACATTATGAGAATTTTTTTAAACATTTTTATGCCATTTACTCATATCATTTTACTTTTAATATTTTATCTTTTACCCCAGTAACCAGTTTTTACCTAAATAAATTTTCCATGATGCTTAAAATTAAAATGTACCTTTTTATATAATATAGGTCCAATTATTCCAAATTTTAAAAACATTTTACTATGTAAATTTTCTCAATGTGAAAAATTAATTTTAAAATATTTAATGTAGATATTATTAAAAAAATTTGTTTAAATATATAACTTACATTCGAAATGGTCAAATATGGGTTTGGAAGTTATTTTTTTAGTTATAATCCCACCAAGAAAAAAATTTCTTAGAAAAATGTTTCATTAATTTTTAATCCATACTTATATAAAAATATTTTCATAAAAATAATGTTATTTGTAATAATGGTATTTTTCATTAATCTCCTAAAAATCATTCTTTTCGAAAAAAATAAATTTTCTACACTTAAATAATTTTGAAATTATAGATTTTAATATGTTTTTACTTTTATAAAAATAATATAATGTAATTTAAATATTTTGTTATTTAAATAAATACAATAAATATAAATAAATAACATTTTTATTCAAAAATTTATTCTTAAACTTCATGTGCCTTTAGAATTATTTCATATAAATTTATAAATAAAATTAATATTCTATTATTTTTTAAAATATAAATATTTACAATTATAATAAACTAATATAGTGACCAACTTAACATATTATGGTAATAAAATATATTCATTTTTCTAAAAGGATCGTCCAATGGTATATGTTTTTATAATTGTTTTGAAGAATAATAATATATAATTAATTTTAAGTTATTACTATATTTTTATCTATTAATAATTAATTATATTTAATTTTAAAATGTATAAATTTTTTCGGTAAATTTTTTCATTAGATTCATGTTTCGTGAGACCCGAGCTGTAGAAGATAATATTTCTTAAAAAATCTACAATCTTGGGTCGTATAAATAGTTTCTATTATATAACCTCTACTTGTGAAATGGGGTGAGTGTTCTCAATACTAGTGAGAGAAATAACTGAATATTATTGTGTATAAGCGTATGGGATTACATCATGTAGGAATATGTTAGTATTAATAGTTTTTTTGGGAAGCCATTATTCCACAATTCCAAAGGGGAGTGGAAAGGGGACCTTGCTTGGCACACACTATGGTCAAAATTCAACAGGACTAGATGAAGCCAACAATATTGTTATGTAACACTAATGATTACCCACATCATTACTCTACTCATAATTAAAAAATAACATATTCATGTGGGATTTAAAAATTTTGTATCATATTCTTTCCACTATGTTGTGTTCAATGAATGAATTTTTGTGATCTAGTCTGATGTTCCAGATTTCCAAAGCTAGACAGCCTATCACCATTGTGGGGATGATGATTTAAAATTTATTTGAATGGGAGGATGAGAGGTTTTATTATAACTCTATGGATATTGTTTTCTATTTAATGAATCCCTCTTAAATTTAGGACATGGTCATTAAACCCTCCACAAATCTACCCTTATGATCATATTTTAATAGAATATTTTACTGTTTTTAGATAGATGAAGACTATACATTTTATGGGATTAGTGTGTTGGTTATATTATATACTTCTTTATCGTAATCAAGGAATGAAATAAGGGATTTCCATGTTCATCATATAATGATGTCAGATATTTTATTTAAATCCATTTAGGTGATGAAACTCTATATTTTAAATCCAAAAAAGAAGTTATTCATTGTTTAATGTCATATGTGGACACTCAAGATTTATAATCATGTTGGGACACTTACAGTTTGGAGTCCATTGGAAATAGTCATTAGTTAGAGTATTTAGTAGGCACTTAATATTTAAATACATATGGGGATAATCATTTTTTATCATCTAGTTGGGAAACTAATTGTTTAGAGTCCAATGGGAACGCACATGGTGTCAATTCAAGTGGGGACACACTATGGTATAAATCATCATAGATAAGAAATATTTATGATATTTTCCTCTCCAGGAAGGTGATCAGGTTAAAAAAATTCCACATATAAATGGGTAGATGGGATGACAGAAATCATGGTTTTCACCTTAAAATAGAGTCCAACATATCCCATAAACATGAATAATAAACCATGTAGTTCTTACTATACAGTTTAATGTTTCATGACAAGACTAGTCCATGTAGTTTAGAATTATGTTGTAAGGATGATTGCATTGAGAAAGGTGAAATAATAAGGAATAAACTATGTTTTATTAATAAAAAAATAAAAATATTTTCTAGATGATTAGAGGATATAATAGGGATATCATATATAACAATTGGATCATGTTTGATATATGGTCCAGGCGGTGAATGATTAAAATTTAGACAATGTATATGGATTTATTTTCTTAATTTGGATAAGGTGAATCAATCCCCAATATTAAATCAAACTTTTGGATGTTTTTATTAGAAAAATGGTAATAAAATTGGAGTCTATGATATATATTCAAAAACGATATGGATTGTGAGAGACCTTATGCACATTGTGTTCTACTCTATTGTGTCTCACTCAAAAAAATCAGTTCTCTTTAATGAGAATCGATCAAAAGAAATATGGTCATAAGGAATAATCTTCCCAAAAACAATGGTAGATCATTTTATAACTCTATTTAATTTATAATTAATTTTTATGGAAAAACTATTTGTCAAACCTTCACTTACAAATCATAAATTAGAACTTTTTGAAACATTATTGTGTAGTCAACTAATTAAATTTCATCTTGAGTATATTTCAACTCTTTAGAATCCAACCTCTTAAAAACCCCAAAAGATATGGATTTGATAATTTATACCAAGTTATATAGATCCTTACCATGATCATAAGGCTTTATAAGGTAATAGATATAAAATTTTCTAGGATCATTTATTTTTGCAGGATCTTGTATTTCACACTTATTGAATACTATTTATATTGAGAAATGTTGACCTAATATTACATTTCTACTTTATTCAACAATATATTCTTCATGGAAATATCATAGATATATATTTTAAATAATGACATATTGAATGGAATTTTTATTTGTATAATCATAAAGTCCTCTATAAACATTTAAAATTAGTGGCCCATATTTTTTTCTTAATGTCATCATGAAATGGAAAGGGAGTAATATATGGATTCAATAACTAATTTTCCTTATCATTAGAATTCTATTTTCACTTTTATTTAATTTTTTTAGATATTATTTATTATAGTCATCCACTATTTCCATACATTATAAAAAAACGTCATCATTTAAATTTGGGCCTTCGTTTCCTTCTTCTTTATTGGTTGCGAGAGTTCCTTTCCACTATTAAAGTTCCCCACCATAAAGTCTTCAACTAGGTTATTCTCAATGTTCACAGAGATTCTACATTGTTTTCTTACTAATATAAATTTTAATATCCTCCTAATATGTGATTATAATATTTTAATGATGTATTTTTTATTTTGGTTCACAGTTTATATTAATTAGATCAGTTTATATATCATTTATTCTAATACAAAGTATTTCTTATTTTATCAGTTACATGACTCTTTTTTTATCAAGTGAGATGAGTGATATGAGAGTTGTGGTATACTTAATATTAGTATTTCCATTTTTGAATTTAAATTCTGTGATGTTACAATGTTTGTGGGATTTGAAATTGTTGTTGGTTTTCTTATAATGTTGAGGACTAGGTTGTGTATCTTATAGTTTTAGTCTATGATATATCATGCATGTAATGTATTTCTCAGTCATATTTTTATAGGATGAAATTTTTTCAAACCATCATTTTTAGAAATGTAATTTACCTCACTATTATTTGGGAAAACAATTTTACTATTCATTTATCCTATAGTATTATTATTTCTATACTCAATGAAATTTAGGTGCTGAATTGAAATCATCAGAACTATTGAGTTAAGGTGTATAACATACATTTTCATGGATATGGTTTTGAATTAGGCATGAAACATTATAGCTGCATCAATTTTTTTTCATACCTTTCTTATGTGTTCCAATTTTTTAATGTTTTTAAAAACTATTCATCATCACATGTTATAAAAGATCAAATTACTCAATGGGTGACATTATCCTTACAGTACTAAATACAAACACATATATGATTGAATTTTTTTATATAATTATTCTTACATAAAACAATTTTGTTTGTATACATACCCATAATCCATTGTGTATAAATTTCCCTAATAAATTATTAAAATAGTAAAGTTGATCATAAATAGACTCATTATCGAATTTTTGAATGTTATGTATTACATTTAACATATTTACTTATTGGATGGAGAGAAATAATTCACTATGATGGTCCAATAGTGATCCTCTATATAAAAATGATCACTAAAGAGTCCCCCTAATTAAATCATCATATTTGTCTCTCAATGGGAATTAGAGTAGGGAAATCCTCCATATATTATCGAAAAATTAATTATTATTATAAGTGTTGATTATTCTAAGAAAATTAGTGAGATACACATTTGATTCTTCACATGAAACCCCCTGAATTTAATATTTCTTTTATAAGATACATCACAACTTTTTTGATATAATTTTTTTTGGCAATTATGTGTGGATGCCGAATTGTTTTATTAATGCCCATGAATAGATGGAAATCCATATTCCATTAGAGTTTTTGATGGTTGAAATTACACTTATGTAATTTTAATCATGGTTTATGACTACTCTTTTGGTAGAAAAACCATAAAAATAGTTCCAGTTGTTGTTTCCACATGTGAGTTAAAATAATATCCAATATTATGAAATTCGTCTAGATATTCCCTTTCCATTTTTGTAATGAATGAATTTGAATGTACTTCCTTATAAGTGCTCAATGCCTCCTAGATAGTTTCGATTCAATTTTCTATTAAAATATTAGATCTTTCAAAATCAATGCATGTCATGATATATTTAGGTGATGTCACATGAACTACAGGTCCAACACATATGAAAACAAAAAAAATATTAAAGTAGAAATAAAAATATAAAAAATAAAAAATTGAGATTAATAGAGGATTTTTAATAATTTTTTATTTTTAAATCAAATTTAATCATATAAGGCTCTATACAAAATACACTATTAGATTTTAAAAAAATGAATCCATATTTTTGTGTTTTTCTAAATGAATAGATAACTTAGGTGGTGAAATTAATGTTGGGCCAACTCCTCTAAGAGTGTAATTAAAGTATTAGGAAAATTCCTAAGGATAAATGGTTTTTTTATGTGATCCACTAGTTAATTATTTTCTGTTTCAATTATTTGTTTCAAACCCAATCATCACTTCAATTGAAAAAAAATATAGACTATAAATTAATGTCACAAAATATTAAATGATACATGAATTATTTTTTTAATGGAGATATATTTGAGTTGTTGATGACAATTTGGATTATTAGAATTATGTGTTTCAAGAGTATTTATTACATTACTTATTATTCTTATTATGACGATTTCATATTGTTATAAAATGCTTTGTTTGTAAATTGTAATAGTGTTATTTAATAAATTATTTAATGGCCTAATAATAAATTTTCAAAAAATATTGTATGAGAAAAACCTTTGTAGAAAAAAAAAACTTAAATAATAGTGATTGTAATATTTATTTAACTCATTTAGAGACCCCCAGTAATGTTTTAATGGTTTTGATACAACATAAATATTCAACAAATATGTTTAAAATATAGAAATTATAATAATACAGATATGAATAACATTAATAATAAATGAAAACATCAATCACAATAAATGTCCTCCATCAATATCCTCACCCTTAACTCATGGGGGAATTAGTTTCCCATGATGTAAATGATAAATAAGGTAATAATTTTAAAACAATAAATTATAAAAATACAAAGAGTATGAATAAAAATGTTTAAAAAAGAATGTTTTTCCACTTTATATGATGAGTCTTCAGATCTCAAAAATCCTAGAGTATCCTTAGGATGGTTATCCTCTACAAAATCAGTTAAAATATGATTAAATAGGTATTCAAACGATACCTTTTATGATTAATTGGCCATATCCTAGGTAAAAAAGTGTTTGGTGATTATATAAGAGATAGTTACAATAAAGAATGGTTAATTGGAACAGTTAGTTTAATTGTACATGTAATTATACATGGCCACTGGTTACAAAAATTCTCATATGGGGATCGTGAAGGTGGTTAGTTTAACCATACATGATATTGTGTAGGGATATTGGTTGCCTAAAATCTATTATTGCCATTGTTTATTTCCTTTAAAAGGTTTCATAGAGAACAATTATAACTAATAACCCTTATAAATTAGTCTAATTATCGCTATTTATGCTAAAAATCATCCAAAATTTCCTTTATCATGTACGAATTTTATATGGGCCAAGTATTCTCTTAAAAAGGATCACTGAAAACCAAAACAGATGGTATTATCATAAAATGATATTTTTTTGGTGAAATTACTTACAGAAGAGTAAATTCCACCACTATTACTATTTGAAATTTTTTTGATGGGTCATTAGGAACGAAGTCCCACTACTAATGGAAATGGAATGTCATCACTAATGGAACATTATAGAAAATGATCTCAAAATTTTTAATATGATTCCCTATTTCAAAAATAATAATTTGTGAAGGATTATGCATCTGTCACAAATAATGCTTTCATGTTTTATAAATATCAATTTGTGATGGACCAGACGGAAATAGTACATATTGAAATGACCAATTATCTATCCAAAATAAGTGAACAATTTTTTTTTAAAATTCAATCCTGATGGACAGAGTTCTTTTTTAACTGATAATTTTTTTAAAAAAATTAATAATTAAAAAAATATTTTTTATAGAATTTTGAATATTTAAAAAAACATAACATTAATACATCATTTCATAGAAACTATTTTTATCACCACTGAATAAAAAATAACCTTAGAACCATAGAGAATCAACTGGAATGATTTGGTAGAGGATTATCACAGAAAGGGTCATGAGAAGGAAACTCTTTGCCAACAATGTGTACAAGACACTATTTATTCTCAATCATCTACTCATCTTTCTAATGATACTAATCATGATTATCCTCCCTCTCTCTCTAAATCCAATATATCCTCTCATCCTTAGCTTTTAGCCTTTAATTAATCCATGAAGTGGATAATGAGAATGATTCTCCCTAATCTCCCTTCAAGTTGAGTGATGAAATCATAGATGTACCATATTTACTAGATGGTTTCAATCGTGAACCAGAACTCGTCACCCGACCTTTCTCAACCCCATGCATTTTCACCGATACCCAAGTGTCCTCATCAAAACCTGACTTGCAAATGGATTATTCATTTGTCTTAGCTTGAATATATCCTGAATGAGAAACCAAAATCTCATATGTTTCCATAATATACAATATAAATTATAATAAGAATAAACTTAATATTACAAAAATCTAAAAAAATTCTCATTATTATTTGGCACTATTTTCACTGACAAGCTACAATGTACGAGGATCAGTGCACATATTCTTATAAATACTGAACTTTGTAATGGTGGGGTCAGTAAAAACCCTTATAATATCCCAAAAAATTACAATTTATGTATATATACATTAATAAATCATATTTCCTACCATATGTCATTTACTTATACAAAATGTACATCCCACACCCCAATGTGTGACCACCTTCTTACGATGGTTCTAATGTATATATAATGTAATCTTTCTAAAAGTACCACATAGATAGTAGGAGAAAAATGCATCCTATATATTAATTGAGATATAGTTATGTCAGTGGTAGACACAATAAAGGTAAAAAATAATAGTATAAGATCTATCTATTTCTCTCTTTCTAAGGTTGTGTTATAATTGATTGAAAAATCCACGTATTCAAGTCTCTCATGCATCCCAGATTGGATCATTAATGATATAAGACACTGCAGACCATTAAATAAACATTGAAATTAAATAGAACAAGTCACTAGTTAAATAAATTTAAAATAAAATATATTATTTAATAATTTTAATTCCATTTTTTTAACATCTATTAAAGATTGAAAATGGGGGCCGGATCCCATGAAACCCATGTATTTGAAAAATAATTCCATAGAATGGAACTATCCAGTGTGATATATAAATGTTAAAACTATGAAAATTGAAATAGGTAATCATAATATTATTACAAAAACCAATAAGAAAACATTATATAAAATAAATACCATAAACAAGTGAACATACCTTTGTAAACGAGGATCAAAATCAATATATGTGTGTCCCTATAGAACAAGGTCGATATTCATCAGTCGAGCAACATAGCACCCCATCTAATAGGCACAATATCCTATGGATTAGATGTGTTAGTCTCATCATTGGGTATATAGACCTCAAAGAGAGAAAAAATATATTATCAAGAGCATATCTAGCTATCTAAACCAAAAAATGTTACCTAAAAGAAATTATTATCAAAGGTATTAAAAATAAAAAATCAATAAACAACAGAATATAATAATAGTACATAAAATATTTTTTCAATATAAATATCAAATATATAAAACTAAGAAAATACAAGAATTTAATAAATATCACTAAACAAAAAAAAGTACATAATAATATAACCTGTAAATATTTGTTAATGTTGATATAAAATATAATAAATAAATATATACCATATATAATATAATATTTTTACTTTTCAATAATTTTTACTATATATTTCAAATTTTCTAAACTAATAATCATAGGAATCAACAAAGGAAAAAAATAGACCATCAGGTTGGTCCATCCAAAAATAATAATATTACCTATAAATTAATGAAAATACAAATTTCAAATATAGAAAATAATAAATACCTATATATAATACATCAATCATAATATTATTCTTTATTTTCATTGAGGATATTGTCTCATCTTCTTCTTCAGCATCATCAATATCAATACCACATTCAGTTTCATTATCCCTAATTAATTCGTAAGAATTATCAATATCATTGTTTCTTAATTGGGGGGGAGGTGCCATCATTGATATTTATATCTCATTGGGTAGGTGAAATGTTTGGTGATGATTCTTGAAACATTTAAATATTTTACACCTCAAAGTAAGAATTTTCATTTTCATGAAACTGATATTTGGGAGACTTCATTTATATTACACTCCACCAGTCAATGGAATATCTAAAAATATTAATTTTTATAATTAAATTATTGCGATTGATGTGACTACTTAAATAGGTCATTTGATGTAGGAAGACTATTATATTTAGGTCTAATCACCCCATGTCATGGATGAACTCCCAAAACATAATTAGAATCAAACCAATTGAATTTTAATTGATATTAATTTTAGTTGATAGTAATTATCATCCCTTAAAAGAAGAGATAAGGATTCATACACACATACATAGACAAAAATACATACAAATATACACAAACACAGAAATAAAAAAAATTGAGTAAGATGGTATAAAAATGTGGTTTGAATCTGAAATATTTTATTTTAAATTTATTTATTGTATCATATTAATATCATTGTCAAAATGATTATAAAATATTATTGGAACAATTCATACACTCTCAATTAGTTTCATAATAAATAATCAATATCATTTCACAAATCAAGTCATATTAAATTCTTATAGTGAATTTTATTATATTTAACATGTAATATGTTTGGATTTAGAATATATTTTAATTAACCATATTCAGTTCAATGTATTATTATTCAATTAAATATTGGTCAACTTAATATAGAGATATTAGCGGGGGAACCTTTTTTGGAAGTGGTGAAAGCATCATAAGTTCATATATTTTGAGGGAACTCTAGAGGTTCAAAATATTGAAAAGTCTTGTATTTTTAGAAATAGTACATGAATGTGTTCACTAGGGAAAGTGATAAAGGTCAAAATGTTATTGGATATTATTTGTTACCATCCTAAATTAATGAATTTACATGAATTTTAGAAGTCAATGAATCTAGGAAGTCTAGTTGAGCCTTCATAAAAATAGATATGGGGACCATTTAAAAAGTGTATTAGTGATGTGAATTGGCTAACGCGGAGGTATATAATGGATCATATTTTTCATAGTGATTATAATATGATTGAATAATTATAGATATTTAATCTTTTCAAGAAAATACTTATGAATGGAGTTTTCAAATGAATTTATTTCATGTACTTCTAGCGAAAATGAATTTAGGAGTGTTTCTCTCTTTCACATAAGAGTTGTTATCTAAATAATGTTAATAAATTATGATATTTATCATGTTTTTCATTGTTTTAATAACATTTTTATGTTTATGAGTGATTTTACCTGATTTTGTATTAGTTTATATGTTTTGTGGGGAGTAGGGGAGAATACTTCATACTTATGATACACATAGATGAGTGAAGTTACAAAGGTCTGAAATACTATATGTTGAACATCCTTCATGGGATCATGTAATGGATTGAGGATCGTCATTCCATTGATAGAATTGGTAACCCCATTACCAAAAAGTGGTTTTAGGTCATATGGTGTAGTGCACATTCAATACACTCTGAAAAAGATTAGGTTTTAACTACTATTTCATTTAATATATTCTATTTTTTCAATGTGTGTTCACTGTTAGGGTAATGTATGGTGTCCAATGAAGGGATGATCAATATTTATAAGTTTGAGACGATGTACTCTTGTTTCAATGAATATTGATAGAGGATCATATAAGAAAAAATGTTCTTTGATATTTTATTTAACTAGAGTGGATTCCAAAAAATAGAAGTGGTTGAAGGGGAATATATGTAATAGAAGGTTCTTGGGATTTTGGGATTTCATTAATATTTGTTTCAATTTAATATCCATGAAGTAAATATAATTTCATATATCATTAAATAAAATTAATATATTTATAATAATCGTATAAAACTTAACAATGTTATTGTTAAGTAGATATTGTACAACATGACAATAAACCCCCCCCCACACTCATTAGATTGAGTGGTGGAATTGGAGCTACAAGGATTTAGGTGAAATTCCTATGACACAAAATGGTGAATTACAATTCCATGGGATTAAAATAATAGCGGGGGGTGAGTTTACCCATACCAATAAAACAATTAGAATTAGAAAATATAAAATATATCTTAACTAAAAGATGCATGAGTTAAATTACAACGAGATATATATCTGAATTTGAATAACAATATCAGAGTACCTTCTGAAACAAAAATAATCAACATGATGATAAAAAATAAAAAACCCAAATACAACAATTTGTAATAAATACAATCCACTCCCAACAAGATCCACACACTAACTTCACATGACTCCGTGACTATATCAATAATAACTTCTGATGAAATGATATACATTGACTTTAACTATGTCCTCAAAAATGATATCTACATAGTCATCAAGGATTATTTACATGGGAAGAGTATAATATCAGTAGGAATCCACACATAAATCTCTACTCACATCACTAGGGAAAGAACCAGCTATCAAATTTTATATAAAACTGTTTAAAGTAGTTAAAAAATTTTATATAAAAACAATAATAAGTTCAATAAAAAAATAAACAAATTATTAATACCATTTTTCATTTTATGTAATATCCATTCATGTTTACACAATCCCTCACACACCCACAGACACTTTGATGGAAAATGATAGTTCTGTACTCATGACCCGTCTCTCATCGATTCACCAAGTCAATATAAGGTAACTATTGTCTATGTTCCCCAATGAAACAAAAACCATATATACGATCACCTCCAAACAATGAACTCACACCAAACATGTACACTGAATTGAATTTAATAAAATAATTCTTTCTTGAAAACATATCATCAAACAACTTATTTTCATATAAAACAATATAATTATAAAAATATCATTTCAAAATTGTAAACAAAAGGGATTTCCGTTACTAAAAAAATCTGGATCTCAAAACAATTTTTGGTAAAACCTTTAATCAAAACTAATAATTTCTTATCTAGAATTATGGGTATGAGAGAGAATTCACCTACCTCTCAATGGATAGAAAAACAAATTACACTCAGACCTTCTAGTTTTTCATTTTAAACACATTTTATCGAATAAATGTGAAGTGCATTGTGTTGCATTTGTTGTCAATAAGGCATGAAGTTGTCTTGGAATGAATGGATGTCAAGGAGTCAAGATGTGAATGTCAAAGGATGTGATGGTGATGGTGATGAAGGATAATGGCCATGATACTAAGATGCATGTCACTTAGGAGATTCACTAAGTGGTATTGGAAAGTGTGGTTGAAACATTCTCCATGAAAATCAGACGATTGTTGAGCTGATCTTTAAGATCCAAGAACTTGTATCAACTGGATACAAAGTCACACCATTGATTGAAGACCATGCATTGTCTTCACAATGCATGAGGAGTTGAAAGGAGTTCCACAACTACTAAGTGGATGATGTGCATTAATGAAGTCCATGCACTATCACTTAGTGCATGTGAACATGAAGATGATCCAATTGATCTCTGATTAGATCAATGAAGCACTTTGAATAATTTAAGTGATTCAGGAGTTCGGTTGAAGATGAAGAACCTTCGGGAATTCCATTCCTAAGTGATAAATAAGTGTTGAAGAATTGGAGGAATTCTTAAGAAGAAGAAGAAATAAAGAAGAGGAAGAATGGCTTAGAAGAAGAGGAGGAGGCATTTGGCATTTAGAATTGGTATTTTTCATGGAGGACTTTGTTTTTGACAAAGTCTTATTTGTTACTTTGCCAAATAATATGCCAATCCCAAGGGCCAGCCTTAAGGGTTCAACCCAAGGCACATGTGGGACCAGGTCACCACGCCCAAGGGGATCCCATGGGGCCAGCCCAAGAGAGGCCGGGGTCCATGTGTAAGCCCCCGAGGACACGCGGTGGTGAAACCCGCGCGCCGGAGGAGCATAGTGGGCGCTAGGAGCGCGCCCGCAGGAGCAGAGATTGGGCGCAGAGCGCGCCCGCAGGGAGAACACGGTGCGGGGCGGCACCGTGGAGGGAGGAGATTCAATTGCTGAGTAGCGGAGAGCACTGGGGTAATAAGCCGCGGATAAACCGGGCTTCGTTTCGATGTGGGACGCGGGATTTTCCCGCGGAAGAGATCCTGGCCGCTCATCCAATCGCACGGCTGATCACAGCCGCTCATCGCATCCCGCGTGAGATCTCCAGATCGCGGCCGTCCGATGTATTTCAAACGCCCGATCCAACGGCCGGAGAGTCGTCCTCTTCCCCGAGCTCGGCTGAGGCCTCCCCGCGCATTCCCGCGGCCACCGTCGAACCAGGAGCACTCCGAAGATGGGTTTTGAGTTCCCGGCCACCATTTTCGAAACCGAGACCTCCATTCGGCTCGTTTGGCCACACTGAACCTAATCATGCAAGAAAATAGGCATGCATGCAATGTATGGAAAATTTCGGTCTCGGCCGAGGCAAACCGAAGGTGCCGAGGATATGGGTTCGTGTTTTGCATGGGATAGAAGAGACGAAGACCGTGCATGCGTTCTAAGTCGCATGCACGCGGAGAAGAAAAAATTAATGGAACCCGCGTGAACAGAGAGAAGAAAACAAAATTTCACCGAATCTTGAAAACCCGAAAACTTCGGGAATTTGAGTTATTATCACGCGGATGATGCGAGGCAGCCTCTGCCTATAAAAGGAGCACCCGAGGCTCTCTGATTGCTTGCTGATGCGCTGAATTTTTGAAGTCCCGTGAGCGCATCTCTCTGCCTCGCGAAGGTTTGATGCCCCGCGCAAAGAACTTGCACGGCTGAAGGTTCCGGAGCCACCCGAGGCTTCGAAGGTCCCCTGCGCGCTAATCCTTTGCGCGACAGGAAGGAGAGGAGCTTGCGCGATCTTGCGCGCTCCCTCTGTGCACCGTGCCCCCTGCGTGGTAGCACTTGCGCGCCCGCGGTGCCTTGCACCCGTGGCTAGTGCGGCCTAGTGGCCTTGTGATCTTGCGCGGCCAGTGGCACCAAGTGTGCCTTGCGCTTTGAAGAAGAAGTGGAAGTGGCCGCACCCTTGCGCGCCTGGTTGCACCAAGTGCACCTACTTGGCAGTGTTGGAGAAGAAGACCCGAGGCAGTATACCACACCCTCGGTTGTGGGTGCTTGGCAAGGAAGAAGGCTGAGGCCTTGCCTCGTGTGTGTGCCAAGTGAAGTGGAAGACAACAATTTGTGTGTGTGAGAGGTGAAGAAGGAAGGCCGAGGCCTTTGTGCCTTTGTGTGCAAAAAGAACAAGAAAAGGCCGTAGCCTTGTGTGTGTGCATAAGGAGGAATACCACACTTTTGTGTGTGTGTGCAAATCAAGTGAAGTCCGAGACTTGCATGCCTTGTGTGCAAAGTGAAGGAGAAAGGCCGTAGCCTTGTGCAACCAAAGAAGACCCGGGCCTTAGTGCCTTGTGTGCACCAAGTGAAGACCACAACAAAGAAGAACACATATTGTGTGTGTGTGCAAGAGGAAGAAACAAGTTGTGTGTGCTAGACAAGAAGTGGCCGAACCTTAGTGTGTACAAAGTGATGTGCACACTTTGAAGAAGAATAAGACCCACACTAAAGAACAACACATTAGTGAGTGTGTAAACAAAAAGAACAAAGTGTGAAGAATGGAGAAGGTGTGTGCTATAATTGATTACACCCTTTGTGGGTCTACTGCACCAAGAAGAGGATAGGAGAAGTGTATGCTTGCATGCATGCACATGCACACGTGAATAAAGCCAAACCAGCTTGTGTGCATTTGAGGAGTCCAAGACCAGGAGGTTCTTGAAGAATTTGAGAAGGCCATGCTATCAGTGCATGAGGATGAAGAGCTTCCATGCACTCAGTGCATGAAGATGTTTTGAATTGAGACTGGACCAGACCGAAGATAAAGATATCAATTGTCTGAGTATTCAGTAATTGGAGAGAGGCCAGGTCATCCTTAGAAGATGGAGAGAAATCCTGAGCAAGACGAGAAGACCTGTTCACCACAAGTGATCAGAAGAAGAGCAAGGCCAGCAGCCTTTATCCCAGGCTGCTGAGGATACATGAAGACCTTAAAGTGAAGAAGAGATACTCGTGTGACTCGAGGAGCCAAGAGAAGACCCTGTGGGACTCAGGGAGAAGAAGTCCTCTGTGGGATTCTGGAGCAGGCCAGTGGGACTCTGGTAACATTGTGGGACGCAGTATAAAGACCCTCCTGTGGGACTCAGGAGAGATACAGTGGGACTCTGTATCGACCATTGTAATTTTAACAGGTTATAATGGAGAATCCATGCTGGGAGAGCATGGCAAGGATGTAGGCCTTTGGTGCCGAACCTTGTAAATCCTTGTGTCCCGTGCCTTTTCATTACTGCATTATCCGGGAAAGGTTGAGAGATACAAGAAGAGTGGATCGAGGATTTAACCAGCCATAGAGGTTTAATTGATTAAGAATCAATTAGTAAAAAGTTTTAAGGGATCACTGATTCACCCCCTCCCCCTCTCAGTGATTCACACTGATCTGGGCACTTCAAAATGAAATCTCATCGCATCTATATTAACATAATTGAACATAGATATATCCATAAAAAACGATTATATGATTTTTAGATAGAGGATAAGAGTATATATATGAATAATAGGGATGAATAGTGAGTTACCAATGATTCTAAATCTCCAATGTTATTCGATTTGACAAAAGATGTCTCTGAATCAAAATGAGTCACCTTGGGATCCTAGGATGGAGGAGGAAATCAACACATTAAAATATTATTGAAAACATATGTTTCTTATGTCTTAATTATGTTTAAAACAATATCTTTCATGGAATTAACTACATTTTCTTGGTTAGGCTGTATGATTTGACAAATTGTATACCTAAAGTTCACCAATTATTAGAAAAGATAAGAAGATTCAGGGGTTGGTTGACACAGTTTCAAAAACTCCGTACCATCATTGAATTTCACTATATTTTTATTTTCATGGTTTACTATAGGCTCTTACATAGTTTGTAAAAAATTTATATAAACTGCGTACATTCCCATTGACTCCAAAAATACATTTTATAGTTTCATAGTGGTGTTGTACAGTTTCTTCTAACTTTGAAAAAAACATGCAACACCAGAAACACCTCTGCAACATATTGAAGCCTCTATAAACCCCATGAAGCCTAACCCAATAATTTTTTAAGATGAAAATATATTTAATAATGGTAATTTACATGAAACTGAAGGTTTCAAATTCTCCTCAACATTGGTCTTTCTATCATTGGAAATTAGAAGTCCATAAATTACTCTAAAAGATATTAGGAAACAACTGTAACATTTCCTTCTCATGATCATATGTATCTTTTTGAATCTTACCATGCTAAAAAACAACCATACTAAATTTATGTATTTCCCACACAATATATCATATTTTTTATACTCAATGTATACCCTTGCATGAATCAATATAGCATCTTGTTCAATTTCTACAAGGTTTCATTGAATCACATGTTTAGGATCACGTTGGTACTTCTTAATATGAGATGCATGAATCAAATTATACAAAGAATTGAGAATTGGTTATTGTAATACCTAATAATAATCATCATCAACACATTCAGGTATATCAAAAAGGGCTAATTTACCTTTGAAAAATATTTATTTTCTCCCCAAAATGACAATGCCCATTCATCAGATTAATTATCATGAAAACGTGATCAGTTTCCTCAATTGATAACAATGATCAATAATGGTACACATATAATTTATGACAACTATGATATATTTTGATTCTAATTAAAATCTTCTAAATCATTTTATTTTAATCATGAAAAAGGCTTAGTTTGATATCTATTTTCTCAACAATTTCTTTCCCAGAATGTTGATAACTTGAAGGATTCACTTATAATGTTTCGAAATTATCCATATATATTGATTCTAGATTACAATTGTTGTATTTGAACTCTTTTAATTATATAAGATCATCCAATGAGCCACCAAAATCTATACACAATCCCTAAGAATATTATATGAGATTAGGATTTCAATTATTGATATTCCATCCATTTGGGAATGATAATCAGTGGTCATAGTCAACTAGGTTCCATGTACATTCTATAAAAATTTTCATAAATGAGATGTGAACATGGGGTCTGGCTCTAACGCAATTGAGGATGGTGCGCCGTTTAATGTTAGAACTTCTTAGATATAGATTTTGGAAGTATTACACCATATTAGATTCATAAATAGTGAGAATGTTAGCTAACTTCATTAGTCAGTCCATAATGACTAATATGAAGTCATGTATTTCAACTATTCATGGTAGAACTATTCAAGAATACATTGTAATTTTCATCCATTTCCATATGGGTATAGGTAATGATTGAAATATACCATCTAATCATTGATTCTCTACCATGGCCTTCTGACACGTGAGGAATTTTGAGACAAAATCTATCACTTCAATTTTCATGCCAACCACAAAAAATGTTCTTTAATTTCCCTATGAATATTTTGTATTATAGGATGAAATTACATTCTCAAATGGTGGAAGGATGAAAGAAGTTGTTCCCAATAGGTTAGAGAATCTACTACCCGATCACTAAAATGCAGTATAGATCTTCATTTTAGCTTCATTCCTCAATGGTTCCCTGACCATTTTGTAATGAACTTATGGTAACACATTCAAGATCAGTTGTATGTGACTCTATCACATGATCCACAAAATTAGGAAGAATGAAACTAGAAATAAATCTCCAAAACCACATTGGTTGGAACTATCCATATTCATATTATCCATGAAGGAAATTAGATTCCATTGATCCAAATATTTTTTATCAGGTTGATTTTAAAAATTATTACTTTATGAATTGACCACAAAGATCCATTTACCCAGTTTATACACCATTCAATAGTCAAAAATGTAATTATATTCCATCCATATTCATTTTCTTATTTTTAAATCCATTTAATATAATATTTGTTTCAATCTCTTGTGATCTATAAACAGCATAAATTTATAAATAAAAGATATTAATTCCATGTCTTCAATTAATATACTATAGAATGTAATTCCAAAGAGTATTTTAGGAAGTTCTTATCATGAATCTATAACTATCATGGTCTATAATCTATGACATTATCTCTCTATAAGAGGAAAAATCCAGTCCCAAATATTATTGTGTTACAATATACCACATAACTCCATTTGGATTTATAAAACACATGGATAGGTTCTAATACTAGCCAAACCATTAGAAAAATCTATCCAATACATAATTCTATTATAACAGGAAATCTTTTCTTGTAATGGTCATAATTTGTAAAGAAATATGTCAAAATAACAAAAATTGTTTTTATATTATCCCATTAATCTAAGGAAACATTATATGTCAAATATATATTTTTATAGTTTCCAAGTGATAATATTTTTAATCCTTTCTAAATCCATAAAAAAAGCTTTCTCAAAATATATATGACCAAAAAAATATACTTCTTGTATGCAAAAAACATACATTGAAATATTATTGTAAATTTTATGTTCTTGAAAAGTCCTCAACACTATACCAATGTGTACTACATGATTGCCTTTAGTTATTTAATACACTAGAATATCATCAATGAACAACACAATAAAGGAATCCAGATAACTCTAAAAAAATTTATTCATTAATTTAGGGAATTCATGTTTTTGTATTAATAAGAATAAAGGCCAAAAATAAGTACTTAGAATGGCCATAACGACCAAAAAATATATTTTTTTTCAAAATATCATCCTTATAAACTCACATTTGGTAATACACTGATCATATTTTGGTATTATAGAACTACTTGACTCCCCTCATTTAATCAAATAGGAAATTAATGCATGGGAGGGGATACTTATTTATTATTTTAAAATTTTTATACATAAAATATTCCACAGAAGTCCTAATATTTCCATCCACTTTATATTAAAAGGGAGCTTGTTTTTCCCATGGGGACATTCTTAATCGAATGATCCTTTTAATTTTAAATTTTTCTATATGGTTTTTTGTTCCCTCAATTTATTTTTCCCATACTCTATCTTGGAAGATAAACATAGATGATCAAATTTAGGAAATCAATCTAAAATTACACTTCTCAATTGGGTGGAAACCCTAAGAACATATCATGAAAAACATTAAGAAACTGGTTATCTAGGGTTGCAAAATCACTATTTCCAGTTTCATCCAACAATGCTAATCTCACCACATCTAACTGGTATGTGATTTTCAAAACACGAGTAATAATGGTACTAAATTACATTCATCCATTTCCTAATCTACTTTAATGATATTTTTAACACTAGGCATAGATATGGAACTGAAATTATGAGCCTATAAGTCATTATGATTTTTCAATTTTGTCAAAAAAATTCATTCCCAAAATAAATCTATATATGTCCATATCCGGATTTGAGAAGGCCCATACATATTCTACCCTATTGATAGACAATATACAAGATGTAAACATAAAATGTTGACAATATCATTGTTCAATAGGAGTTCATTGATTCATAATTGAAGGAATTATATTAACATGAAGACTCATCACATCAACAAAAAAATATGTAATTTAAGGGTAGAATGTGACCATATCAAACATTTCGTTCATAAGTTTAGAATTACCATAAGTTATACCTTTTACCATTGAAGGACCAGATTGCTCATTTGTGATCACTAACTTAGAACTATGAAATTACAAGGTCACATTACCTTTAAATTTGTTTCCCTAATGATATTACCTTTTATAAAGAGTCATTGTTTTCCCATAATCACATTGAATCACTTGTTTATAATATTTGGGGGATATTATGAAAAGATCACCTCATTAAAGAATTGGGTATTTGAGATGCATGATATGTATTCCCAACACCAAAATATGGATTTAAATAAAAATAGGATTTAAGATGCTCCATCTTGTTACAATGGTAACATGCTTTAGGTGGTGCAATGAAATCTTGTTTGAATTTTTCAAAGGATACACATTGGATAGATCCTTTATTACATTGGAGGTGAGGATGAAATTTAACTAATCTTTTGGATTGTTTCTATGATATACCAAAAATTTTTATGTAGGAGTCCCTCCCCTGATTACTCTTATAATTGGAGTTTACACTTTCTCCCTTGGGGCCAAAAAATCTCCCTCTAATTGTTTTTGTTTAGAAATCCATTTTATCCATTTTATCTCTATTTACCATCTCAATATAGTTTTTAAAACATTGAATATTAATCATGGAGATAATTTCTAGTCCAAATCCATAATAAAATACGAGTTCCTTAATGAATGTACTTGTTACTACCTCTTGTGAAAAATAAAAAATTTGATGAATTTTCTATTGAAACTAAACATAGTGGTCCACTTTTCAAGGGTTTTCATTCTTATTTCGTTTGTCTATGGACTGAAAATCCAAAATGATTCTTTTCACAAACTATTAGCTCACTTATGACTCAGGTGCTAACACATTTCATAATACCTCTTCTCAAAGATTCCTATGACATCTAGTCAGTTCCATTTTTATAAGAAGAATAAAAGACATCAACTACAAGATTCCAAAAAACTATTAATCCCAAAAAAACAAAGTGAAGTCATGAAAATAAACTACCAGCCACCTCCAAGATCTTACCCCACATACCTCACCCACAGTATCAAGAAGCATCACAAAATAAAGGGGATAAATTTCCCTTACGTGTGTCCTGATACATTATATTCATAAATTTACTGTGATTCCCAAATATGTAGGGAGTATAATCCCTGTAATAATTCCCTACAGACTTCCCAACTCGTACCACTATGATAAGAACTATTTATAAAATTTTATATAAAATATTTTAAATTAGTTAATATAGTTTTTTCAAATCTATAATAATTTTAATTGAAAAAAATAACAAACTTAAAATCATTTATTATTTTTGTTATACAAATACCTATGTTAGCAACCCCAAATGAAAGAAAAATAAACACATGCATGATATATAATACTTCTATAATCCTGAGTAGTGTCTTGTCAATTCATCAATCCGTCACAAGGTGACCAATGCCTATGTTCCACAATTTAGCACACCCCTTATGAAGGGTCACACTAATGAAATGATGGTTCCATAATGGAACATTTAGCTTATCCTTGGTTATTCACAAGAAATTAACTCATTCCAATCATTTATGCTAAATCCCATTTCACACAAAGCTAATTATTTGTTGAAAAATTTTCATCAAATAACATGTGTGCATCAACAACTATATAATTTTAAATCCATAATTTTATAATTATAAACAACTAAGGTTTAATTCATGAAACAAACATGGTTTTAAAATAATCCATGTAAAACTTTCAATAAAAAACTGTCCATCATGTTATAAAATGATGAAGAGGTGATATAATACACCTTCATCTCAACATATGGAAATATTAAAAAAAACATGATATCTTCTAAATCCTCTATCACAACACGTTTACATCAATATATTAAATATTACATCTTATGTATTACCATAATATAACATAGAGCTATCTAAAAAAGACTAGATCTATAGTTTTAGGATAGTGCATAAGTGTATATCTAAGAAGAATGAGGAAAGAAAAATTCTGTAATGAAAATTATATATCTTTATGAATATTTGATTCATGAAAAAACTTCTCTAGATATAAAAGAATAATCATATGACCCATGGGAGGAAGTGGAATTAAATAACCTTGGAGAATAGGGAAAAATAATTCTCTTAGTTCTTATTTCATATTAAAACCACTAATTATTGGTCATTAATTTTAAATTATATATTTATTCCACATAATTTGGAAAACTGTATGTGAACCATGCATGTGATAATAGACAAGCCAAGCAACCACATGCTTTGGGATGCAAGATCATGAAAACTAGTCACCATCTTTTTGATTTTACTATCTTAATAACACACCCTACATGGTTAGAAAAACTATCTACCAACCATTCTTTCCCCATAGTTTTCATTACATGGTCTCCTCTAGGCACTCGAATAGTGCTGGAAAATCATACAGCAACCATAATCCAACATACTTACTCTGAAAATAGGTTTCTTAGTTTCATAGAGGTGGTATATTGTTTCTATTATCCATCAAAAACTGTTAACATCCATACAGTAATCCAAAACTTGATGAAACATACTTGGACCTCCCGAAACATTACCCATGAATTTTATAATCAAAAAATACTTAAAGAACAAGTAATGTACCTGAATCCAAGGGTTTTATAATGAGTTCATAAATATAATATAGGTATTATATCATTATAATGACATTAACATGATTTGAGGACTGCTAAAATATGGGAGAGAGAAATTCCTAGCTGGGTTATGGGTTTTGCATTTAATTTCATTATTACTAGATAATAAGGATGTGAGGGTGACTATTGTTAGTAACTTATATGGAAAAACTTATTTCCAATTTTATATTGTTTGGAATTTTATTTAAAATTAATAACATCATCTGAGGAATGTCCAACAACCATTTTGTATTATATTTATTTCTTAATGATATATATGGTCACCATAATGGAGATATCTAAATAAGGAATCTGATAAAAAATATTGAGAATGAATCTAGAGTTAGCCGGCTTGCCCTGATCCCAGATGATAGATTTATGGGAATAAATTGAAAATTATAAATATTTAAAAATTAATTTAGAAAACTCTAGAATTGATTTGAATTCTGGAACGTCAAATTATATTAGTACGATGGAATAATGAAAATCCATATTTCAATGTCATTTTTGAACTGGAAGCATAGGTGGTTTATTCTAGAGTATTTTTTCATTCAATGATAGATCATGATTTCTTATTGGATTATGTATCTGATTTTTTTTGAAGATAATATATATTATGATAAATCATTAGATATCATCAAAAGGGGTATGAAAATATATACATAAATAATGGTTGGTTATTGATTATAAGATGTGATAGGGATATCCAAATAATTTTGAATGACTACATACTCATGGGTCACATTAATGAGGAAGATTATATAAAAAAATAATGAAATTGAGTTTGGTAAGGTTGTTATTGATCCTTGTTGGTTACAATAGGGATAAATGATGGCACACTATATTTAACTAGATGAATAGATGTAATTTCAATCGAAAAAAAACATCTTCATATTATCCAGATGTTTGGAATTATAGGATTTTCTATATAAGTGAGAATAATATCAAAGTGCTAGTGGCCAAATACATATAAATCTAGATCACACAGACATCATATGGTGTGATATTTTTGTTACATGGAAACAAATAATGGTTTCCTTCAATTTATATGGATATAATCCTATAGATAGAAAGTTATAACGCATTCACACATATGATTATAGACCTTTCCTTATCTAGTATCACAATAGTGACCATTATAATGTTACTTTTCTTAATGATTATACTAGAAATGATAGTTTTTACTTTTTTAATAAATTGTTTTATTTTATTCATTATTTCATTCAATGGAAATCCATGGTGTAAAGGTAATGTTTCCAATGAATAAATTTTCATTGCTTAAAAAACAATAGTGAATACATCTGACACAACTTCTAGAGCTTTTATTATAGAAGGGGATATGGAATGAGAAGTAAAATCCTAAAAAAACATGAAAAAATAGTGTATATGAAAGGATAAATCATCCATTTAATGAAAATTATTAAATCACATGTCTATAATAAAGAATATGTAATGTAATTTTTGGGGTGGAATTTAATAAAATTACATAAGTACTCAATTGGAGTTCAACATTTGTGGTTATGTGAGTACTTCTAGAGGAGATATGTTACAATAATTTGATGATGTTAGTCATATACATTTCTTCTGAAGCTTGGAATATGTTCATATCAATGAAATGGATTGTTGTAATCTCGAGAAAGGTGTGATTTATTATTGGTCTTGGAGATGCAATTTTGGATTCCAATTATGGGATGATGAAGGAGGAAAATAATATGGATTCACCATGTTCTATTTAGTAATAATATTCTATAGAAGGATGAAATATTGTTGGAAAAAGATAGGTTATGCAAAATAAACAAGTTATTGATGTCTATCTGGATCTAATTTATCACACCAACATGAAAAATAATTGGGACAACATTAATAAATGTAATGTAAGTAAAGTGGGGACCTCAGTGGAAGATATTCCAAAATCAATAAGGATGGATGATGTTTGAGTGTTGGTATTATATGTTTACGAACTAAAAGATAGAGAAAAGCCAAACTATTCTGGAAAATCATTTGAGTTGAGTATACTACCTAGATTCATAAGATTGGTTTTGAGTTTTAGAGTTGATATTTTTTTAAAAAAAAAATATATTAACATAAATTTTTAGAAGAAGTGTTATCAGTTAGTGATATGAAATAATTTAATTTAATAATTCATGGAGGGATGTTTTCAATCAAGTAATGTGGAACATGGGAATTAACAAATCTACTGAAAAAATTATACACTAGATAACTATCATGTTTTTCATTCTATGTAAGAGGCTGATTGAAATGAGTGATTTAACATAAGGTTATTGGTATATGGAGGAATAAAATTAATTATTTTATTTATCAATTATATCATCTCTTATATTAAAAATAAAACTATATGGATAGTTATAAGAATGGTTTCATTGAAATTTATATACCTAGAATTAATTGAAGTAATTATGGGCTTATATATTAGAAATTTAGAAGTTATAATTTATGAATAAAACAATCATTATAAAAAAAAGTAGGGAAATGGAATTTGGTTTATATATTTATGAAATTTAATTTTGGATGAATAATGTTTCTATATAATGGAATTTTAATTTAGAAGCATTTATGTTAAAAGATGGACTAGAAATGTGAAACATTAATCATTTTGGTTATTTAATGGTATTTGTTTATGGGAAATTTATAATCATTCTCATATATATATATTGAATATTGGTAACTGGTCTAAAAGATTTATGAGTTTTGTATAAGAAGAGTTTGTTTTCTAGAATATTTGAGATGAACTATCTCAAATAAGATAATAATTTTTTGGGAATGGGGTTTGAGAGGGATATAGAAAACACAAATTTAGTTTTATCAATGAAGGGATATACCCAGACAATCATTGAAACGCATAGAATCTTATTTAATATTGTGTTATCCCCTCTTATAGAAACAACATGTTTTCTAAGATGTATTATCCAATAATGGACGAGGATGCTTGTCATATCGTGAAAGTATTATTTATATCAGAAATAAAATGTTTTTTTGCACATGATGATATGTATATAAACAAATACTTATTTATTAGTTGGTGTTTGTTTGTCAATTTATATCAATCCCTAGACAAGAACATTGGAAATCTTTCAATTGGATTATTCATTACATAAAAGGATCAAAATAGGTTACTATATACTTTGGGGAGGAAGACTTAATACAAAAAATTATTGATGTAAAAATCATTGGAGACCCTGGTACTAAAAAGAGTCAAAACTGATTTGTGTGTGTTTATAAATGAATAATAACAAGATTAATTTCCTAACTATATATAATTTTCGATCTATTTACAATATACGAAGAGTAGATATTTTCAAAAGATAAAGGGAATGGGTTGATTAGGTCGATATGATTTCAAAAGTATCTTAAGTAATTTCATGAGGGTGGAATTTTATTGTATGGTAATCATTATGTGATTTATTTTATTTGAATATTTTTTTCCATATACTGATAATGTATATTGAACTAAATCTTCACTTCATATGAAATATATTGGGTTATAAAATTATTGATCTATAAAATGAACAGGGAATCCAAAATCGAGCCAACATGTTCACTAAATCAGTAATTCAATATATTCAGAAGAATTATCGTACCATAGTGGGACTTGGGTGAAAGGGGGGATGATAAGGAATATTTCTTGCAAAAAAATAGAAAGGATAGTTTTTTTAAATTAAGTGATAGTTTCAAATGATTCCCTATAATAGTTTTCTTGTGGGGAGTTCTTTGTATGTGAAAAATATTCAAGAACACTAGATTCAGTTCACTATATTTCCAATTATTTGAAGATAAATCAAATCAGTGTATATATGGAAGTAGGGGAACCACTACAAGAAATATTGGAACCATCAATTTTTCATATCTTTATATGGAACTTGAGATGAAAATATATTTAGAACATACATAAGTTGGTATTAAGGGCACCTAGAAATATTCATTTTGGCAACCGGTTAAGGTCATTGGGTTACTAGAGATCATAAATTTCCTTAAAAATTCTATAATTTTAATGAATGTAGTATTTGAGTTTGTCTTGGACTAATAGTTGATATATCATATTAATTTATATGGGGACCTTTTGAATAATTTACTAGTTGTGTGAAAAGGGAATCATGGAGGTTAATATTGGATCAGAATCTCTACAGTGATTCAAATTTGATTAATAAATTTTAGATTGTTAATAATCTATAGTATATCCTTAATAATGTGGTATTCATATGAATTTATTTATTATACTTATGATGATTATGAAATTATAATTGTTTCTTTTATACATTTAAGAATTTTTAAGAAGCATATTATTCACTTATATTCATTCATATGATTTTTTTTCACTTGTTTAAATTTTATTGTATGTCTAAGTGTGACTTATCTTGAATATGTTTTTGAGGTTTGATTTTTTGTGGTGATATTGGTTAAAATAAATCCTAGTTATGGTAAAATTAGTTTAGATATGCTTAATATGTTTTAAATCTGATGTATTGAACTTCTTGAGTGAGATATTTTTCTGAATTGTGGTTCCTCATTCAAGTGATTGGATACATGGAACCCGTACAAACATAATACAGTTATATGATATTTATTTTGAATAGATGAAGTTTAAAAAAATATATAAATATAACACTATAATAGATGTTATAAAACTTTATGTAAGGGAAAACATGATTTAATTTCCCATGGAAATAGACTAAAAAATCATTTACAACCTACACCAAAACGCTATATTGGCATTTCCCCCTCCAACCTTATAGTCACAAAATTAGTCATTATCTGGGAGAACTATATGATATAGTGTTGAAAATGTATAACAAATAAAATAATAAAGGTCCCTAAAATTATTAATGATGGGCCAAAAAATTTCAGGATGAGTGAAATAAATTAATTCTCTAGGGATATGGTTTTTAACATCCATACCATGCCAAATATATTCATGACACTAATTAGTGGTTTACTATGTCATTATCACATAATAACAGGTTTTAAAAAAACTACACCATTTGATGTATTTTTAATAACTAATTTAATATTCATGTTTTCATCAATGAATAACCTAAATACCTCATGTCCATTTGTGTTAAAGTGGGACTAAGCTATATGGAGTTGTGGGGGGATTAGAACATGTAACAAAAAAAGAAGTATAAATCCATTAAATTCATTTTAAGAAGTTATAACAATAAGATTAATATGAATCGATGATATTATGAATTGGATAATTCTATGGAAGGGGTTCAAACCCTTCAAATAATGAAAAGGGACACTACAATTCATTGTAAATATGTAGATACATCAATTAATCAGTGGATTGTTTAGTATATCCTAAAAAAATGAAAAATGGAGAAACAAATGTAAATAAAATAACATCAATGAGTTCAAAGAAATTATTCATAATATATATTAAGAAATTAAATCATTCCATTAATAGAGAACAATACCCTATTTAAAATTTAGAAAAAAGATCACAAATTTGAAGGATATAAATTACTCAATAGATGATATTACAGATATGACCCAAAACTATAAGAAATATACATGAACTCTTGATCACCATCTAGAGTACAATGTTGAGTCAAAATATTACTTTCATTTAAAAAAAATTACAACTCTTGTGGACTTTAAGCTAACTTGAGATTTCATTATGATATATTTTTATAAAGAGTATAACATTTGATTTAATATCCTAGTAAGATAAAATTGATGCACATATGTTTTAGAATAGGGAGATGACACACAAAACATTTAATAAAAGATAGAGTTTTTTTTATCCTGTTATAACCGATCTCATTGATCTTGTATGTTATCTTGGGACCTTTTTATGAAAAATTATTTAAATTTAACTAAGGACTCAATGAAAATACTTATTGATAATATCTAAAATTTTTTAATTTTTAATTATCCCATTTCATTTGTGTAACACCGTAAAATGTTAATATATAGTTACCTTCAAAAAATTCAATGTTTTCAAAAACTTCCTTCACATGAAACACTGATGAAAAAAACCATGATATGTTTAGACCATTAAATCCTATATATTGAATTAGTGGGAGGGAATTTGAGTAGTTTACTTATAAAATATTTTAGATATAAAAAATTATACTTTTAATATGAATAAAATTAAAATGGTATAACTAAAATGACTAGTATGATCATTTGATGCTAAGAAATTGATTTTTACAAATATTTCCCTTCAATGTGATATGAATTTATATTTCAAGAAACTTCTGATTAATGGTCAAAAAATATATATGATATGAATAATATATTAATAATAATTTAATTATTAAATAATTGTAAACATGAATGAGAATGGTGTTTAATTTAATAATTCCATTTTTCAATGAAAACATGTTTTCATTATATCTCACCTTTTTAATTAAAAGTTAAATATCTAAAAAAAGAATTTATATTTTAAAAAATAAAAATTATTTTTGGATTGGTCATAATAATATTTCATAAATATTTGTTTTATTTATATAAAAATATGTATTTTCAAGTGAATAATGGAAAATATCATTTTAATAAATAACACGGTTTTTAGGAAATTATTTGTATATATGTATGAATTATAAATACATAAAAAAATATATAATATATAATATTTATATTATATGTGACATTATAATTTTTAAAATCATTTTTTTAATATCCAAACCCTTATTTGATAATTTTGAGCATATGTAATATTTTCCCATAAATTGAATTTAATAAATTATAAATAAACTTTTAAATTAATTTATATCACATTATAAATATATTAAATTAAAATTGATAAAATATTTATAATTATGGGGTCATACAAATATTAAACGGACCACAATATTTTTAGTCATAAAGAAAAGATACGTTTGTTAAAAACTAGAATCTGTGTAAAATGTTTAAATGGTAAATTTAATGGTACAAGTGGTAAAGAGAATATAACATGATAAAACATGTATTAAATTTAGTGTATGTTCAGTGGATAAACAATATCTCTTTTAAACACAATTATTCCAAAAATTTGTTAGACTCATGATGTGCTGACCATGTTCTCCCATTATCTTAATTTGATACATTTACACAAATTTCATTCTCAGAACATATAATTGGGGCATCTCCTAACCCCTTCAACAGAATTCTAAAAATTAGGTTTACCCCTACAACCCCATAATTTTTCATTCAAATAGAATAATATTTAACCCTGTTGTAATTTTTGATATAATAGATTTGTTTATGCCTTTGATTTCTATGGAATCTTGTTAGGAAATTTCCAGGTGCTCAACACAGGTATCTATTTTTAAATAACATCATTATTTAGATTTCATATTTTATAATATTATTTTTAAAATAAATATTGAATGAAATAAATATTTTTTATTTTCATAATTTTATTATTTTATGAGAATAACTATTAATCAACATTTTCCATTTCTATTTAGAAAAATCAAACTGTAATTTATAAGTTAAGGGGACTACAACCTCTCTGATGCAACATATATTATTTTCCTTCACCAACTTACATGGATGTTATAGTATGGAAAGTTAATAAATAATTATGATATTAAGATAATTTTTATTATTTTTAAATATTAAACCATATTACCCCTTTATCTCATTCTTTGAAAAATGAAATCATCAACAATGCATACATTTAAACTACTTCCACTATGGAATGATTCACTTCTATTTTTATTTTCCTCACCACCATATATTGATTTTAAGGAGAATAGGACTAAATGTTAAATATTATTTTTATCATATCATTATGTTTCTTTTATTAAATATTATAGAACCCATTAATGATACTTTTAAAATATTATTTTCATAAATTTAATCATTTAAAATGAAAAAACTAAGAGGAAAATTGTATCGTAATTATAATTAATGACTCTATATAAATTATATTATTTTTATAATAGTTTAAAATATTTCTATATCACACTAATAGGGGAAAACTATTATCTTTTTCTTATGGTGTAATAATATTGAATCTAAACTACCTCATAATCAAATATTAATAATGGCCAGTTCGGGTTTAGTCCGGTTAAACCGCCGACAAGAAAAATTCTATTCATATATATCATGGTTTTATATTAAAAAATATTTTATAGAAAAATATGATATAAATATTTAAATAATTATTTATGGGGATATATCTATATTTACCTCAATAATTAAGAAATCACTCTTCATTCATAAAAAATCACTAAATCATTCTTGTTGACGATTTCAACCTCATAGATCATAACCAAAACAACCATGAATTCTGATTATATAATTTTATAATATCATGTATCATAATTTAATGTACTAGATATGATCTAATATTTATTCAATTTTGTAAAATTGTAGATATCAACACATTTGTTATGAAACTAGTTCTAAGAGATAAAGATTACATACACCCAATGTTGAAAATAGGTAAAAAATAACTAATATATATGCATTTAATGATTATAAATAAAGATTATAAATGGTTATAGATACTAATAATGTTTATATTTATTTATTTAGAACGATTTGTTTAATTATTTAAGACATTTTGTGTAATTAAAAAATGAATCTAGACAAAGTTAATGGTTTTTATCTCAATTTCCAATCTCTAAAACTTTATTGGTATTATATACCTAATTTCATTAATGTGGTTTAAATAGTTATTTTTGGAGATATAATATCATGAATTATATATTAATCATTGAATTTTATGTTCAATTATATTCCCTATTTTATTAATAGGCTTTGTTTAATATGTTCCTTGATCTATATGGGTTCTTTATCTCTAACTCTAATTCATTGAGTCATGTTTATGTTATGCATTATATTTTTATTTTAAAGGTGTATTAACTATGCATATAAAAATATGTATTATAATTTTTTACTCATTATAAACCCTGAATCTAATTTATTCCTTTTCATCAAATGAATTTTACTCAATTGTTACCATAGTAATAAAGGTTTTGGTAACCCAATTTCCATTTGTTGAGTTATGATAATCCACGTGGACTTAAATGTAGGGTAAATTATTCAAATTGATTATATTACGAGCTATTATATTTATTTTATATGAATTTATATTTCTAACCAATGACTGATTTTTTTTTATTTTCTAGATGTCGATTTAATGAAAATCGGTAACCACATACAACACGCCGCAATCCAAAGTTACTATAAGCTTAAACAAAATTTGAACTTCCAAAACCAACACCAAACCCGAGGAGGCCCCAATCTAAGAGTCACCATGTCAAGTGGAGTCACATCACTTCCATACACCATCATCAACAAGTTACGCCACCACTGTCATCGACATCGACACCAGCGGACCACTAGAGCAGAAGATCGAAGGGAGAACCAACCAGGAAATCACCGCAAGAAAAACACACTAACGCAAGCAAGCATAAAAAACCTTCACCTGAAAATGGCTCCGAAGAAGAACAACCCAAATAAATCACAAAATCATTTTCTATATCCCACGAAAAAAGAACGAACACCTATCAGAAGAACAAACAGCCTTCACCACTGATTTGAGAAGGGATCACTGAACTAAACCCTAAAAACATAATGAATATTGATAAATAAATGTTTCTTTCCCTGAGTTATATTGTTATATCGTAAACTTATTTATTATATTATTTTGTTCTCCCACCATAATCTTCTATTCTATTTTAATTTCAATTACCCTTTTGGAGGAAGATATTTTAATGATAAATAGTTTCTTGTTATTTTTTAAAATGTTAGTTTTTGATAATAGTGTCCCGAAATTATTATAAAGGTGTTTTCATTTCACTTTTATATGTTTTTTTCTTTTATAAAAATTTCTCAATGTTTTTTTAATCAAATAATATTAATAATTTATTTTAAATATTTAATTAGTTTTAAATATTTTTAAAATCACCTTTGTAAAAATAATTTCACAATGGACTCATAAAATCTTAATTGGTATTAATGTTAAAAATGTTTTCTAAAAGGTGTTGAATCTCTTCACATCCATTAACCTTTTTATTTTCAATGGTATTTACCCAAATAAGGTTTCGGTTTCATTATTTACCCAATAATGTATTCTTATATTCTGGGGGAATGACCTCATGGTACCAAATAATCCAGTTCCCGATTCCTTCTTTTCTATTATCATTCATGTATTTTTTTATAAGGATTTTTATTATAATTTGATACATGATTAAAGGTTCTATTTATTAAATTGGGGAAATATTATTTTGAAACCATCAAACATAATTCTTTGGATTACCAATGATCATTCACTTTAATTATTGGCTTAGTTGTATACTCATTTCTATATATTATATAAAGATATAATTTTACATAATTCATATTGGATGATGTTAACTTAGAAAGAATGGTATTCTATTTAAATGTGGAAAATTAGTGGCATTATATAGGTCATATTGGAATAAAGATTATTATTGGAAATATGACTATGTATTTTCTGACTATCCACATTATCTCTCTAGATGAGTGAAAATAATGTTATTATTTTTATTTAAATGGGTTAATTTATTAACATTATTGATGATTATTTACTAATAATAGTAGTTGATTATTTATTTAGATTAAAAATTATTCATTATGTGGATAGCTATTTTTTATTCATTTAGAGGTTCCTTATGTAATGGAATAAAATATAGTGTTTACTCTTATGGGGAATTAATTGGACATAAAAAAGTGATGGCTAGGGCCCTAAATTATATATCCCCTCAATGTATTAATATGTCTCATGAGACAAAACAGATTGGGTTTTGCTCAATACCTACATCCATATAAGTGTAATATGTTGAAGGAATTCGAAAACAATATTTTATGATGTGTATAATTGTTCATTCCATCAGCATGAGGTTAGTTTTATTTATATAAATTTTTTAGTTTATTATCATTTATATAGAATGATCTGAGTTTCAGTTCATTATTTAATTATTTAGATTATTTATTTTTACCACATTATGTCATCCTTCTTATGTTTTTTTATATATTTAGTTATATGTTTCCCTTAATGATTGTTTGACCCCACTACTATCTTAGGATTACATTCCACTACTTATGATGAAAATTAATACATGTGATATTTCTAAAAGGATTTCATTTGTGGAAGAATTTATGGGAGATATAGAAAATTCACTATAGATTAATTTGTTTTTATATAGTTAAATTAAATATTGATTATTTGAGAAAGTAATGGGATTTATTAGTTTAGGGTTTTTCCTAATCTCTAAATCTATAAACATAATTGATATCAAGAATTTATTTAGTGAAATAGTTTCATTATGTGATGTAAATATAGAGAATTTTCTCTTGGAAAAAATCGTTGATATCAAATAATGTGTCTAGAGTGATTGATTTTAGCATTGATCTTGGGAGTGTGAGTCGGGGGAATCATAGTACGTATCATAACATGGGTTTTACAAATTTGTAGATTGATATTTTTATAGAATATAATTTAATTTTTAATAAATTAAGATTAATAATAATTTGAAAAGTATAGATAACCCTTTTAGATAGTACACTATTTGATGACAAGATAATAATGCATAGTTTATTTAGGGTTAAGGTTAAGATAATTTTAGTGGAACCCATATGAAGAAGTATAAGTAGAGGATAACAACATGATGTTGTAGTAAAGTAGAGATTTTATAGGTTATCCAATAAATTAAATCCATGTATTGATACAAAAAGTGGATGAAGTCTATGAAACAAAGGTACCTTAGTTAAATTACCCTAAAAGGAATGATTATGTGTTAACTTTAAAAAAACCTAGTACACAAAAATATGTCCAAAATAAACACCTGGTCTGACACTCTTGAGAAATATAATTTGTTTAATTACTTTTATTTTTATGAAGCAACCCGAGGGGTTTCAATATTATTAGGTTTGAAATCCAAATAGGAATGTAACCAAGGATAAAATATATTATTGTGTAGATATTCATAATATAATAAATGTATTAATTGATATGTGTTTTTGTTGATACTTTATAAGTTGGATTTTGAGTGCATAGATTTAACTTTTTTGGGGGTTTTAATATTTTAAGAATGTTCATGGTTATTTTCGTTTTTTATTATGGGGGATTAGGATGGGAAGTATATGTTAAGCCAAATTAATTTTAACAATGTCATAATGATATCTATAAAGGATAAACTAAAGGAATTATATGCTAATGTGATGATAAGAGTAAAAACATTTATGTTTTGTGTTGGATTTAATGATTTGATTAGATGGATATAAATTCAAGATGAGGTTAAATGTGGTTTAAAAATTTTATACTAATGAAAACACAATACCTCTTACAGTAATAGTATCAGACTCACAGATCCTCTGATAATCAGAGTGAGAGAATCAGAATCATAGATGATCCAATTATATCAAAATATTTTTCGACCATAATCATTATTACATCAATAATATAAATAGTAGAGGAAGATAAATATGAAGACTAACTTTCAACTACGCGCAAATCAGAATGAACATGAAAAAAGAATATTTAAAATAGCTAGTAAAATTAATAATGAATTAAACGCCATATTAAAATATTTATCTCTTTTTAATTTAAGAGTAATGGTTGTAAATAACCTAGAATAAAATTGTCCATATTTTTTACTTATTGTAATGTACTTATTTTTTCCCAAGAAGTCCCTTGATATGATTATTAAAATAATTTCCATCATATTATCCTTGTAATCCATCAATAATATCATCAATGTATGTATTACTAGACCTAGAAGCCCTCGATTTGATGAAATAGATTCACTATGTTCCTGTCCCCATAATCAATCAACAATAAAAATGATTAGAAACATGATTAAAAAAATAAAAATATATTCCTAAGGAAACAACCCTAAAAATGATTCTATAAAAAATCAAATCTATAAATTAATAAAAAGGAATTGGATTGAGTTGTTCGCACAAATAATTTTTTAGACAGACATAGTTATGAATTGGATTAGCTACGAACTCTTCAAATGCATGGATATTAGTAGGTGCATATCCAAATTTCACAATTCTCATGAATAAATAATTGTCTAATTTCATTTCTTTAGTTCTATTACAATGGTAAAATAACACTTTATGATAAAAACAATTCTTTTGTACTCTGATTATAATATTTAGCCATTCCAATGTATTTATTTATTGATTATTAATACAGTAACCCCTATGATGGTCAATTTGATGTATTAGTATCAAATTTATTCTAAAATTCATGAGTTTTTTAGTATCATAGAGAAAAAAATCATATAAGTAGTCTGGATAAAGTTATGTCAAATTAACTAGACACATACTCAATATAATGGATCGTAATGAATAATAATTAGTTTATATCCATAATATATTATTTATTTTAAATTTATTCAAGAAATTAATATTTTCTACATAACATACTAAAACACTTTTGACATAAAACTTCAATAAAAATGTTCTTAGAGAGTGTTTTTTATTTCAAAACCTAAAGGAATGGAAAATTAAGAAGTAATACTTTTACAAAAAACTCACCTCTTTGAAAATAAAAATACAAAATTCATAATGGAAAAAATTATAAATTTGAATAATTATCATATTTTGATCTTTGGAAAAAATTAAATATATTCTATTTATTTCTCCATGTGTTTATAATAATATCAGATTGTGATTGAAAGTATTTAACATATCCTCATTTTAATACATCACCATCATAAAAATTTTCATTCTTTCTATAAAACTATATCCCCCTTAGTTTAATATATCCCCTTTATAAAGCTTCAATATTTTTATAAAACATTTTACCCCTTTTTAATTTTCAAAATTAAATGGAAATGTGTGCATAGTTTTTTGGATATATTATAAAAGATAACAAACATAACATAAAAAATATTATAAACTATCTAATAATTGAAAATATAATATAATTTACATTCATCCAAAAGAAATTGAACGACATTCATGAAAAAGTATTTGGAAGAAAGGATAATTATATTGATATGTAATTTAAATGTCTGATAAAAATACATTGAGAGTTAAAGAGTAAAATTATTAATTTTTTATTATTATCTTGAAAAGGGATTTCATTTTATTTCAAAATGGACTACTTCAGAACATCTTCCTTGATTATTTTTACTTCCATAAAAAATTATTTACTATCGTCCTTCATAATGACGATTTCATTTTTATGATATCTGAGCCAAATAATCTGTAAATCCATTTTTTACATCTTTTCATTTATATCATTCACATCCTCTATCCGATCAGATGAGGAATCTTTGAAATATTCAACAAACATTAATCCATTGGATATAACTGAGGATAAATTTATTAAGGATTCACCCATATCTCACAAAATATTTTTAAATTAAAAAAATAAAAAATCATGTTGATGAATATCAACATCCACTTAGGTGGACCACTCCACCATCTAATTTTATAAACAATTTTGAGATTTAAACGTTTCTTAAAAAACATTCAAATCAGTCACAATTCTGATCCCTTTTTTAGTCAATACATTAAGGAATTATGGTTTCTCATTTAATTATTTATGAATCCACATTCACATTTATTATATGTTTGAATGATATGAAATATTATAACATATCATTTTCAAGGAAAATAAAATTTATTAAAATACCTTTTAAGTAATTTTTTCTTCTTAGTCTAATTGATCGGGCCTAATCTGAGTATGTTTTGATCTTCTTGTTCTAAAATCAACTAATTATTCTTTATTTTTAAATTTGTTGGTACAATATATAACAAATATGTTTCATATAAATATTTAATAATATAAAAATAATTATCTGATTGTATCGTATTATCATTTCTTGTATTTGAATATTAATATCATTCTTCTTCTTTAGAGGACGACACTTCTTCATTTTCTGATGACTCATTTCCTCCTCAAAACTATGTTATTTTTAATCTACACTATATTATTAATATAATGGTGTTTTGGAGGATTAAGACTCTAATGATTTTGTTTCCATTTAATATTTATCATATTCAGTCTTTTCTTATTGAACTTCTTCCTCTTGTTCATTATCTTAATTATCAATATCTTCTTCTAATTCTTCAAAATTCTCCATCTCCTAAAATTAATCTTCCTTTTATTCTACAACTTCTTTATCAGGATATTCTAATAATTTTCATTCTGTTTATAAGGATTTTTTTATAATTGATTTGGATACAAGTTTTTTCTGGGGTAAGAAAGGAACCATTTATTTAGTAATTAATTTTTATTTTCCCTTATCAACTGTAGATGGAAATATTGATGGAACAATAGATGATTCATTAAAAATAATTACATCTTCCAAAATGTATTGATCAGTGTGGGAAACTAGATGTATTGTATTCTCTTATGATTTCTCAACACCTTTTAATAGTATTTATACAATTCTAGATTTAACAATACTTTTTTTTATTTTTTATTTGTGTTAATATTCTTACTATTGTGCAATTTGAATTTTTTGATATTTTTTGTCAATTAGATCAAGATAAAACTCTAGATCAATTAGATTGATTTGCGATTTTGTAACATAAACTTCTTTAAATATTTATAAAACATTATATTTTCATTATTTTGTTTTATAGGAGGGGATGAATTATATTTCCCCTTATTTTTAACTTCCCCAACACTCCTTGATGGTTTTTATAACAATGTGGCACTATTAGCCTTTTCAAAAAAACGTTTCTAATTTTAATAAGAAACTATCATTCTTAACATTATATATTCACGAATAAAATAAATCTTCTCTATAACTAGGTAAGATTCATTTTCAACCATAAAAATCTTCATACACATCAAAATCAACATGATGATGAAACATAGACACATAATAATCATTGAATTTAGTCATGAAATTTTAATAGTCACTATTGTAATAAAAATAAACGAAACTAAGACATTTTTCCTCTTGTTGGCAAAAATAATCTAGAATAAAAAAAGAATCCTTTAAATTATATTTATCACCCTTCTTGGGGATAATATAACCTTCCACACATAAAGAAATTACTATGTTATCCTATGTCAAATGTGAAACATTTGTTATTTTTTCACCGATATGGAATAATTAATCTTTTTCTTTATTTTTCTATAAATATCTATGTCTTTCTGGCATCATGTGTGAAGGTATGTACACTTCTCGATCAGAAGGAATACTAGAAATATCTGCTAATTTTTTAAATTAAAAGTTATATGTTTTCTAAAATGTGATATAGGAATATTTACCATTTACATATTATTTTCCAAACTGAACATAGGAATATAATTCTCAAACAATCTCAATATAATAAAGGAAAAAATATATATTTCTTCTTCCAACACAAACACTTTCCCATCCTTGAAAAGAAACTAAAATTTTGACAGTAGTTCCATACTATTCTAACCAAGATCATTCAATAAGTCTTTATCTAAATATTTATCAATTTTTATAATCAACATTTCTTTCTAACAAATTTGGTACATAGACTAGATATTAGACCAAATGAAAATGAAAATTGGTTTGACGACATTGAAGGGAGTGTGAGCTCAGGAGAAAAAATTATGAAAACCTATGTGGGACAACTGGGTGACCCACCCTTATATAGGAACTAGGGGTGATAGTTAAACATTCATATTCGAATCAATAAATGTGATTTAAACCCTTTATGATCTAATATACATGATTTATTTAAGTAATGTTATTAATGTTTATTTGATCACTTAAGGATTGAAAAACTCTTCATCAGATTGAGAATCATTTATATTAATTTTTTATTAAATTTTGAAAACAAAACAATATTATTCCTAAATAAAGTATAACAACAACAAATATTATAAAAATTTTAATTAAATATTGAAAAACAATACATGAGTGTCTTTTGGATTGGGAAGTTACATCGGTATGATTAACATGGTTTTCATGGTTTTTTAAAATAATGAAATTACTGTGGTCTTATTATAAAGCTTGATGATGAAATTTTTATTGTTTAAAGTATTATTATATTTTTAAAAATAAAATTAATAACAATAATTTAAAAAAATATTATCATAGTTTAAGAAACATATTATGACAGTTTTAGAAGGAAAATTAATTATGATAGTATATTAATCCGAATAGTTTCTAATAAATGATGAGTCTTGAAATTTTATAGAAACATTATAGGTCTGGGAAGTAATTATAGGATTATGACATTGAAAATGTTATTAAAATTTGATTCCATAAAAATCATTACGATACAATAATGTTAAGAAAACTAACAGTTTATAAAATAAAATGTTTTTACGAAAAAAATGGTTTCAGAAAAAATTCATATGTACACCCCTTATGAAAATGATTATATTAATATAAAAATATTTTTAATAATATATAGATATTAATGATAAATTTGCAGTAATATTTCCAAGATTTTTTTAATGTATTGAAATATATCAAAACTAAGATGTTTAGTAATAATATATGAATGTTGTTCAAGTGTTCAGATGAATTTTAATAATATATATTCTATAAGTCTGGGATCTTAATAGATGTGGTGTCTTATATATATGTGTTTAGTATATGAGTGATATTTTGAGTCATTAATTAATACAATGGATCATTTTTTATCACAATGTAATTGAGTTTTAGTAAAACTCATGCCATAGTCTATGAGTGTGTTTTTCGTTCACAACACTTGAGAAGAACAACATCCAGCTTCCACATATTCATATTTAGGGATGGAAAGTGCTACTATGTTTAAATTCTTATAATAACGAGAAAGTAAATATTATATTATGAAATGAATGGTTCAAAATGTACTTTTTCTATCTAGCTTACATCCACCAATGTCAGCATCCAAAAATATTTTTAGCTCAAAAACATTTCTAAACAAATAGAATATGGCTAAATCCTATGTTACCTTTAGATATCAAATGATTGTTTTAAAAAAAATTAGATGGTAATGTTTTGGATGGGATTGAAATATTTAACATAAGTTTACTGAAAATAGATATGAATGACTAGATCTTATGTATGGTAATCTTCTTATCATACCACTAAAAATCAGTCGATCAACTGGTTTCCAAGCCTCACCAAGAACTATACTATTAGAGGATCCAATGAGAGTACTAATACTTTTAATATTTTAATATCTAATTTTCTTAAGATTCAATTTAATATACATTTATGATATATAATGGTTCCTTATGGTTTTTTTGAAACTAGAAAACCAAAGAAAATTATTTTAACTCACCCATTATACTCATTTCCAACCCAGACTTCATAAGATATATGAATAAGTATGTTAATTATTTTTGAGTTAAGTTGAATATAATGTCATCAAAATAAATTTTTACAATCATAAATTTTTTTATTAAGATCAATTAAATGGTTTTTTATCTGTATTTCCCTAAATAAATTTTTTGTGGAAGAAAAATCCATGTAATCAACCATACCATACTCTTGGGGAATGTAAAAATCCATATAGTGGATTGGTATGGTTAAAAACATATTAATGATGCTTTTTATTATAAAAAGGCGTTTATTACACATAAACAACCTCCTTAACATATTCATTAGGAAAATTACACTTCACAGTCCTTTGAAATAATTTGAAATTAATAACTTCTACAGAGGCTAGAAGTATACAAATAATTTCATGTCTTACGACCATAAAAATTGATTCTTCATATTCTATTCCCTCTTAATGATTATAACCATTAGAAAAAAATTATAGCTTATTTCTAACTATTATTCAATTTTCATTACATTTATTATCAAATTCCCATTGTACTCCAATTATAGTTCTTTCTATAAGTCATTCAACTAATTTCTTGACTTGGTTCAATTCATACTCATTTATTTCATCTCACATTATCTTAATCAAATATTCAACACCTAAATCCATATTAATATTCATAGGCTAGAATTGTGAAAAGAAATATAGATGCTAAATTTTATTTCTTAAGGAACATCTAGTACTAAATGGTTGATATACAACAATAATTATACATTCACTATGATGATTCCTAAGAAAAAACAAACTTTATTAGTTTTTAGAAGACTATTTTTCAACACTTGATGGAAAACATTCCTAAGGAATAACATGTAAATTAATTATTAATTTTTTTATTTATGGGATTAAATTTTTAACTGAATAATAAAATAAATTTTAAAAATAGGATCTCAAAATGTAGGATGCAGTTGTTTGAAAAAAATGCATTGTTTTCCTCAAACATAAAATGCATTGTTTCCTAAAGAGTACAGGATTTTTTAATAAAAACTTTATAATCCATACTACTTGTGGAATAACCTAAAAATATTCCATTATCATATTTTTGTGAAAACTTATATTTATTATCATTATAATTATGAATGAATACTTCGAAAAAAACCATTTAAGTATGTAAATATTTGTTTTCAACATTCAACATCTAATAATTAGTTTTATTTAAAAAACTAATTCAAATTTGATTTATAGTATTGTAGAAGGTACTAAACACTAAATACCAAAAAAAATTAGTAATTGAGTATTCAATCATAATGGTTCTAGAAATATCTTGAAGAATTATATTTTTTTTCTTTCATCTACACAATTTTTTTAGTTGAGTTCATGGTGATGATAAGTTATGTTCAATATATTTCATACTAGAAAAAGTTTCAAAATCAGAATTCTCAATTTCGACACCATGATTACTATGAATATTTTTCAAGGATATTGTTTTATCACCTTTAACTCTAGCTTTAAATGTTTTTAAATAACTAATAGACTCATATTTATTTGTATGTAAATAGTCCAAAGTGTATCTAGAATTATCATCAACTAAAACATATACATAGTATTTTACAACAACACTTCCAACTTGTGTCAGACCAAATAATATTATGTGCAGTAAATATAATTCATTAGAAATTGGGAGATCACTAATAGATTTAAAACATGGAATGTGTTTCCTACCAAATTTATAAGGTTCACAATCATTTGAAACATCAAACATATGCTCTTGTAGATCCTTAATAAGTCTATTCCTACTCAACTTAGACATGTTTAAAGAATAAATTTTCCAAAAAACTCTATTCCATAACCAAGATTGATCTTCAATTTCACTAGGATAAAGTATGTCTTGGCTCCTATGATATTATATGTTTCATGTTTATATATTATCATTCCAATTTTCAAAAAGAATGAATTATTCCTTGGAACTATGTAAACTACAATTATCATTCCTAAATTTCACAAGTTAACCATCATCACATAATTGAGTCATGATTATAATGTTGTAATTACATCCTAAAAAAAATAAAAACATTTGAAATAATAGATTAAAAAATGAGTATAATGTTAAATATAAAAATTATTTCACTCTCAGCATGATCATTAAAATATATTTTTCCACTATTCATCATGATTATATTCATGATTTTTTATATTTTTTCCAATCATATTCTTGGTAAAACCACTATCTGTGTACCAAATTTTATTTTTTTGGTAATTTATTTATTTTACTAAAATGAAAAAATTTGTTTTTCAGAATCCAAACCTTTTTTCATCTGGTAGTATAATAAAATTGGTATTTATGTAACCACATTTGTCTAATTTTGTTTTTTTAGTAATATTTTTTGGAAAAATGAACCTTATGAAATCCAAAAAATTGTACATTATTCAATGAAAAAAATTTCTTCCAATTACTCCCACAATGAAACATTGAGAAAAAAGTTATACATTTTGGAACAAAGTAATTATTAATAAAAATACCTTTTAATCGGTAAAATCGATTCCAGTATTATCACTATATGCATGACTTTTCTTATACATTTTATAAATGTTTTTATTAATATTGGTAAACATGTAAAAGAGTGTATTTAATCTAGATATTTCATATTTTAGTTTCACAAAAAATATCTTATCGTCATTGGAAACAATTTTAAAATTAATTTTTTTAAAATTAGTTTGAAACTATTTTTTTTCAAAAACAACTTTTCCAAAATACTTTTAAAAATATTATTTTTCAAAATTAGTTCTATCAAGATCTTTAAAAATATATGATAGTTCATTGGTTAATAGTATTATTCTTGAATCTTATTTATCATGTTTAGTATTATAATTATCATGTCTCTTAAAATTCATAAAATGTTCATTTTATAATAGTTTTGAAAATAAATAAAATTGATTGTATGTGGGTCGAGTATTATCTTCTGATGGGGATGATTATTCATCAAAATATTTATATTTTTTCTCATTAACATTATTTTTATTTAAACACATATTATAAAGGTATTCAATAGTTTTCACCTTATTCATTGGACATTGATTTTCCAAGGGTGCATTGGTAAAAACTGAAATGTTCCTTTTTACGGAGAATTCATTATCAGAAGAATTATGAAAAGAATATACACCCCTGAAACTATATGGGTCAGATGATTTCAAAACATTTATTTTAGAATAATTAAATTATTTCTTATAATTTATGTTCGAATTTATTTTCTTCTAATATTTCATTTTAAACTTTAGACAATCCGGTTATATATGACCTGATTTCTAACATTTCTAACAAGTAACCTCACAATCCTTCTTTTCACCATTATCCTTATGAATATTTTTATATATTTATATTGAAAATATTTCATTCCAATGACAATTTTCATCCTTCTATAAGGATTACAAATCTAATTCTCAGAATTTTTTGATGTACTAGAATATGACTAAATAATAAATTTCATATTTCTTGATGATTTTGTATCATTTCTAACTGAATTGTATAAGGTTAAATAGATGTTATAGAAAAACAAACTCCAAATTTTTTCTTTTTTCCTTATTTAGTATATCATATAAGTCTTCCCTAATAAAATATGAGGTTAATAATCAAATCATCTAATGTATGATTTTTAAGATTTCTTGTATCAACCACATAATTTATTCTTGATTCCCACTCATTGGGAATTATGTATATAATTGTTTCGTCCAAAATTTCATCATCATGAACATTTTCACCAAGAGACTATAAAATATTTATAATAGTCATAATCCATTGGTGTATCTTTTAAACAATCAGACTCGGTAGAAAATCATTGTCTTCATATATAGATATTTGAATATCACATCTAGTTTCCACAACATTGGATGTACCAAAAAAGAATTACTTTCAATTAATTCAAAATAAAATTGGAAGCTTCACAAGATGATATTTGACTATAGATATTCTTATCAAACCATACAGTAATGTATTTATGAATTTGTAGTTCAATTGAAATTCTAAAATCTCAGTAATAGTAAAAGTAGAAACTCCCTTATTAGGAATATTTTATTTTCATGTAATTATTAATAAATTTATAACTCTAGTGTTGATAACCAAAGTTTTCATTCTATTTATGAAATACTCAAAGTCATTCTGATAATAGATAGGCGGTAAACTAGGATTCAGATTATTAGGAGGTGAAATTTTCACACATACCATCTTAAACAATGAAAATTAATTTATATACAATCTTTGTTAGTGTATCAGTTTTTAAAAATAAAAATCTTATATAAAAACAAAAATAACATACATTAACTAAATAAAGTAAAAAAACTCAGCAAGTATATGAGAAGTAGAAACAATCTCTAATATAATTTATTGGATCATATGAGTAATTTATATAGATACACATACAAGAGGGGGGTGAATTGTAGTTTGAAATTTTAAAATAACCAATACAGAATACATCTTAATATAATATTATTAGAATAATAGATCATCATATGACCAAAGTAAAATAATCAGAATCACATTTGATCATATTATATCAATGTATATTTTTATCATAATCATAGTTACCCAGATAAAACAAATAGTATAGAATGATAAGTATGATGTGTAACTTTATATTATATGAACAATGAAATGTACATTTATAAATAATAAATAAAGTAGATATTAAAAGTAAGAATGAATTACATTCTATATTAATTGATTTATCAATTTTGAAATTTGGAGTAAAGGTAGTCCATAACCTTGAATAAAGGTATATGTAATTTCATAGTTACTAAAAATTCTGTATTTCTTTACCAAGAATTCCCTTTTTATTATAATATAAATATAATCTATCATCATATCCACAAAATACCTCTATATCATGATCATCATCGGTGTTCCTAGCCCCAAAATACCCTGATCTGATGGATTGAATTTATAGTCATCCTTTCCCTAGAATCCCTCGATCATAACTATTTTCAAATAAATGATTGCAAAAGAAAACTCATTATTAAGGAAACAACCTGAGAAAAGGATTCCATACAAATACAAATCTATATATTATATAAAATAACTTGGAATGAGATGTTCACATATAGAAATATATATATATATATATATATATATATATATATATTGAGTGGAAAATGTGATCAACTAAAAAATATTCCAATGGTTGATTATTTATAAGAGAAGCTCCAATTGTATTATTTTCAAGTTAGTTCCTACATATTCAGATAGCTGGTACTTTGACAGCTCACAATGCTTTGGTATAACTGAAATTTTGACATTGTTTTGTTTTAGCACCACTACAATTCTAAAATAATTCCATATGATAGAAAAAATTATTATGTACTTCTGTTATAAAATTTAGCCAGTCCAATAGACTTCCTTATTGATTTTCAACATAGTAATCTTTATGAGGGATATTACAATGCATAAGTACCATAACAAATCCAATAGTCATGACTTTTTTAGTAATATAATTATAACATGAGTCTATATACTAGTTTGAATAATGCTAACTCTTGTTAATTAGATGCATACAGAGTCTAATTTATCATTTTTAAAGAATTACATGTTAATATTCATAATATATTAAAAAATTTATTTGTATGGATAAAGTAATGTTTTCAAAAAAATTATACTAAAACACATAGTATATAATAAGTAATCAAACATAGTTTTAAGAGAGTTTTTGTTATTTCCAAATATAAAGGAATGAAAAAGTAATATTAAATACTTATGACTCGATAATTGGGAGCCTCTTATGTTATTTATTATGATAATTACAATTTAAAGTTATTTGTTTGTTTCTCTTGTCTACCCTTTTTGGTTTATAAATGCAAAGAACTAAAAATAACTTCGGGAAAAAAGAACAATATCTATATTTACTCAATGAAAATCCAATTATAATGAGATCTGGTGTGAGAAAAAAAATATTTTTATAAGCCACCTGTCATGAAATATGATTTTGTATATGACTATAATAAATGTCCAAAACATGATGATGGTGAGAAATATAGGGTCTCATGAATGTTCAAGCGATGAAGATGATATAGTAAATACTTTCCTACAAGTATAAAATTTGAGAAGAAGCATTGAAAAATTTTATTAAAGGAATAGATATATAATATAAGAGTTTACAAGATTTTCATTGGACTAATAGCTCTAATGTAAATAAAGAACCTAAAAAACATGTTTCTTCAATAATAAGAGAGTTGTAAATAATGTGACTCAATGTCGTTTTTAAAGGGTAAATGAGGAAAATAGTCAATAATAAAAAATAACTAGGGAAAAACCTATTAAACTACTACTAATTAATTTGATATTGAATTTTCACTCTTTTTTTTCTAGTTCCCATGATGTATATGTTTTCACCAAAAATTAGATATTTAATTATAAAGGAAAACCCATAGTGGTATGATTATCATATAAATCATTTTAATTATTTTTTGGAAGTTATTCATTATGGATCTATACTTTATTTTCTTAGTAGAATTTCATTTGAAATTTTGAATGTGTTGTATCCATTTATAAATAATTTAAAATATTGTTTTCATTTAGATAAATCTCTTTAGACAACCTAAATATACCAATGATTATCCAGTGGGATGTGGGTTTTTATTAGTTCCCTATTGAAATTAAAACGATCTTATGAGACACATTATTGAGATACAATTTATTTTGCGTGTAGATAATCTAACATCATGAAATTTTAATATATGATTTTGTTTAAATAAGAATATGTGTTCGATATATTTCTCCACATACAATTGAAACTAAATTTAAAATAAGGATATATTTAGATAAATGTATAATAGATATTGAATTACCATGAGGGAATAAGAGTAAATAATTTATAAAATGTTTATATAAATAAAATAGATTCTACTTTTAATATGAATACCATTAATTTGGTATAACTAAAATGATAAATACGATAAATTTATTTATAGATATGTATGTTTCTAAATATTTATTTCCCATGCAATATGAATTTCTATTTAAAGATATTTTCAATAATTATGATAAAATATATTCGATCTGAATAATTGATCAATACTAATTTAATTAATAAATAATAAGAAATATGATAGGGAATTATTAATATTTTGAAAAATATATTTTCCTATAATATTAATTGTTAACATTGTGTAAATATTATATTTAAAAGTAATATTTCCCAAAATTGATTTTTTAATTTATTAAATATAATATATTTTTTGATACCTCATAATAATGATGCAACATGTTTCATATTACTTCACTGAATTACAAGGATGCTCTAAAAATATAATTTCTATAAAATTATGATATTTATATAATTTTTATGAATCTTAATTAAAAAACCATATTAATTATTTCTATCGTACCATAGAAAACAAAATCATCAACTATACGCATATGTGGACTATCATCCCCATAAAATGGTTGGTTTTGGTTTTTCTTTTCATCACAAACTTACATGGATGGTCATGAGGTTGGTAATAAATCATAAAAATGATTTTTATATATAATTTGGATTCAATTATGAAAAATTAGAGAACATATTTATGATATGATCATCAAACGATTATCATTAATTCAAAAATTTAAAATGAGTGAACTAATTGGAAAATGATAGATTATTTTATTGTAATGACTCTATATAAGTTATATTATATTTATAATTATTTAAAATTATGATATATCACACTAATACAAACCAAATTATATCATTTTTATTTTAGTATAATAATATTTAAATTATACCACCACATAAAAATCTACTAATCATGATAAGATTGTATTTTTCCCTCTTTAATCATCTACATGAACAATACTATGGATTTTTATCCCGGATGACTATGAGAAGGTACGTAATAATATATCTTGATATAAATATTTATGTAATTTGTTTTCTTATTTTATGTTCATAGAATTAACTAATTAGTAATGAAATCGCCCTTAATTTATAAGGAATCCGTAAAACATACTTGTCGACGATTTAATCCTCAATGATTATAAAATAAAATACCATGAAATGAGATTATAGACTCTTAAAATATAATTATAAATATATTATAGTGCCTGGTATTTTTTTATAATGATTTACTTTTTGAAAATAAAATATTCCAACACCACATTATAAAACTATTTAAAAGTGATAAAGACCACTTACACCCTATATTGTAAGTAGGAATTAACTAAATAATACATATTTTTATATAATGGTAAAAAATTGAGGAGTTTAAATGGTTATATTCATTAATATTTTTATTCTTTATATACACAATTATGTTAATTTATATATTCAATAAATTTGGTGCAAGTGCAGAATGAATCTGTACCAAGGTAAGGGTTTTCCCCAAAATTCATCTCTTTGAGACATGCTTGGAATTATTCACCTAGTATAATTTATGTGGTGTATATACTACCTAAATTAGATATCATGTAAAGAGTTATATTTAAATAATTTTATTTTATATTCAATTACAAACCCTCCCATTCAAGGGCTTTAATTAATATGTTACTCAAGATGATATGGTTCTTTGTCTCAAACTCTAATTTTTTATTTCATATTTATGTTAAGAGACATGTGTTCCTTTTAATGTTGTATTAACTAACCACATTTGTATATTTATCATATATTTTATTATTATTGAGAAATATTAATCCAAATCAGATCCTTTCTATATATTTTCATTTACTCATTGTTACCCTATTTTTAAATCTTTTGCTAATAAAATATTCAACCATTTATTTTTGATCATCATATTGGAATTAAAATTTGGGTACATTAATATAATTTATTTGGTTTTGTGGTATTGTATTTCTATCCATGAATATAAATTTCTACCACAAAATTCACATATTTGAAATATTTCTAACTTCACGGAGCATATTTCTCTTATGGTATAGTGATAACTCATGTTTCCATTACTTGAGTTATATTGTTTTATCATGAATTTATTTATTCCTTGCTTCGGTTATCAAATAAAAATATTTTATTCAATGGTAATTTTTCTACATTAATTTTAATCCTTTATACTTATCTAAATGAGTGTTTTTTTATCTTTTTACAGTGTCAGTTTTGAAAAATAGTGTTTTAAATGAAATAAAAAGGGATTTTTATTTCACTTTAATTTGTTTTTACATTCACCCCTCATTTATTCAAGATAATTTTTTTATTTACACGGACCAATAATTAATGATATTATTTATAAAATTAATGTTTTACAATGAGATTTCAAATTACATTTAGAAAATTAATTTTGTAATGGTGTCATAACATCATCTATTACATAAATGTTTAACATGTTTTTGAAAAGATATTTTTTTGTTTTCAATTTTATACCCCTTTTAATATTAAAAATTATTTCCCCATTAATTTATTATGTTTCAATATTTTCATAATAATTTAATTTAATCTTTTAGGGGAATGAACTCATGGTTCTAAACAATCATGTTCACAATCCATTCTTTATTGGTGTTATTCAAGAATTATTTTGTATTGATGTTTTTAATCTCTGTAAAAATTATTCTATGATTAATTTATTACACTAATGATATTAATTTTTTAACCTATCCACCTTATATTAATACGTGGTTTATTATTAGGTGATTTTATTATTTACATAGTAGAATACTCATTTCTCTATACTATGTCAAAATAACATTTTACCTAATTTATATTCCAGGATATTAAACTAGAATGAATGTAATTCTATTGAACTAGGGACAAAATTTTTATTCCAAATGATTTTATTCCAATATAGTTGATTATTATTTGTATATTATTAATTCATTGACCATCCACCTTTTTTCTTTGTATGGGTTATGATTATTTTATTCCTTTTACTGAAATTGGGAAAGGTGTTAAAATTATTGATGACTATTGGTCATTAATGAATGTTGAAATGAATTGAAATTCCATATTACTAATTATATAGATAGCTATGATTTATTAATCTAGACATTACCTATGTAATATAATGAAATGGATTTCATAATATTATGATAAATTCATTGGAATTAATTAGTAAAAGGGTGGGGAACAAAATTATATAGACCCTCGATGCAATAAAAAGACTCATAAGACAAAACTCATTGTTTTTTGTGAATAACTATCCCCATAACAGTATAGTGTCTTCGAATAAGGACTTGACCACACGTTTTTGTGCTCCATAATTATTCATTCCAACTATAAGAGATTATTATTATTAATATCCATGTTTTCATTTATTTCTCTGGACATTGCATACTCCTAATTTCAGTTGATTATTGCTTTATTCAAATTATTTATTTCTTCCATAATAAGTATTCCATGCTTATGTTTTTAAATGATTCAGTTATATGTTTACCTTACTAATTATTTTATCTCACCATTTCTTATATTTCCAATACCAATGTCTTGAAAAAAATTATAATAATGGGCATGCTTATAAGTATAACTATTATAAAAAAATAAATGGTTGATTTCATTTTTAGCTCTCTTAATATTTATATTTTATTTATTTTTAATATTATTTACCTGAACATTATTATTATGTGAATTTTCACTATAAAATATATCATAAATTCTCATGTGAATAATTATATTCACCTTCTTCATTATTGATATTCTATTTGACAATTATACAGATTATGAACTATGATGTTCTATAAAGTCATTTTTTTGAAAATTATACTAATCATGATGATTGATGACAATATTTTTTAGGAAATGCTTATTGATTCGAATAAATCTATCTAATAATTTCATAGTGTAAGAGTTGTACATTCTGTAGATTTTATCAAATGTTGTTCTTACTGAAAAGAATATATACATTGGTTCTTGTAATATGATCTCATAACACATTGGAATAAAATTAATTAGTTCCTATGAGTTTAAACTTTTTTTAACAATATCCTATAAAATACTATTTTAATTTTAATTTTATTCTTTTATTTTTTATTTTTTTACAAACACTGTGTTTAATTTCCCATCAGTTTGTATATATGATTAGTTTTTTCACATCTAAGATAATTTTATCCATTTATATCTTTTTATTATTGTACATTGATTTTTTATAGATTCTATCTTCTATGAAAAAATATATTTTATTATGTGATAATATTTTATAAACTATTTAAAAATTCAATTCACCTCCCTTTAGAATAGTCTGTACTTGAATTATCTGAGAAAAAATGTTGAATCAGGTCTTATATTTGAATTTTTTTTTCAATTATCTTTCAAAAAATAATCATTTTATTGGGTTTTGTGTAATTTTCATTTATTTCCACTAATGTGTATAATAGTGAATATATTTTATTTTATTTATGGAATGAATACCAATTCATATTATTTCATGTTTTAATCTGATTGATCCAATGATTCTTATGATGTTTAAAATGTGTTCCATTGTAGTTAGATGAATAGTTTTATTATTAACATATGATTTTATCATTATTGAATGCTGATTATAAGTTAAAAACATTCAATTTTTTTTCTCAATTTAATCACGAAGGAAATTGGGAATATCATGTGAATTATAAATTCTAGAACACATTACATTGTTCTTTGGGAAGAAATATCTACAACCACTTTTTTTAATATGAAACAATGAATGTAATTTATAGAAAGCCGGATGTTAATAATTTTTTAAATTATAATTCACTTGAGACTAAAAGAGTGATAATTATCCCTTATTATCAAGAATGTAATTTTATTTTAGGAGCATCATGTAACAACCCAATGTTTTTCACTAGAAATTACCTTCTTATATTTCTGTCATAAAATAAAATAAAAACACAATATAATGAACTACTAAGTGATAAGTTACCTTTAAAAAAAAGTTTGTCACTTTTGTGTTTGGAATTTTAAAAATCCGACATACACGGTACTGCTAAAGATGATTTCTGGAGTCTAATGAAACAAAAATAATTTTTGTTGAATAGTAACGTAACCTTAGGAATAATAACATACCATTATGAATAGTAATTTGACCCTTATGAATATTAAATCATCCAAAATAAGAGTAACCTTACCAATGAATAATTAAATAAAATTTATACATCTTAGAAAGTGACAATTTGACCTTAGTAAACGTTTTAGAAATTTTTATATCATAAATAATTAATTATAACTAATTATTTAATTTAAACGAAAATTTAATTTCTTATAATGTATTTAATATTTATTAAATCAATTTCTTATAGTTTTTAGATAATTCTATAAGACCCTACGTAATTTTTGAAAGAACAATAAAATCAGTTTTAATCTAAAAAACTATTTTTTAATTAAATTATGTTTTTAATTAAATATTAAATTAATAATATATAGAAAATTATTTTTGTAAAATGGAAATCTTTTTTGGATTCTACAAAATGAAAAATGGTTGGGGTAAATTTTTGTGATTTTTTCTAAGATACTTGAATTTTTGATGAATAATAGAATCCGATAATTTACAATAATGTTAAAAAAAATTAATTGAGTCATTGATGATGCTCTACTGATGAAAACCCACTTGGTTTGGGATCACATGATAAAATTAGTATTCTTGGTCATCCAAGACTCACTTTTCCTTGTCTTAGGGGAAATTAATAAACTAACGAATTTTATATTAAGGAAACCCCTCTCCCCTCCACTATAAAAGCCACCCTTCACACCCTCATTTCCTCGCACCTACCAAGCTCCAAGACTTCTCTAAACTCTGCCCAAACACCTTCCCTAGACCCTCCCCCACATCCAAGATCTTCTGGTCTCATCAAAAGACCAAGATTAGGCACATAAGGTGGTTCTCAAGAGAAGGATTCAAGAGGTAATTTATCTCCCTCCTCTCCTTTAATTTCCTTTCAAGTTCAAGTTCATTTCTTGATCTCTCCCCACATACCTTCATCTGAATTTTATTTTAACTCCAGTATTATAAATCTAATGGAATTTTATGATGATAATGGGATATTATATCATCCAACCCCCTTTCCCTCTTCCATTTATTTTAGTAAAGAGAACGTTGTTCGTGAGGTGTTAATTTTTCACCTTCAAGAACGACATGTTTTCTTCTTCCATTTCTACCTTAAGATCTGGTAATGAAACCATTTTATGGTTGAAAAGAACATTTTATATGTATTACCTCCTATTTGAAGTTCTGTAAAAAACTTATGACCATGTTACTAAGTGATAAGTTAAAACAAGTTTGTAATGATCGAAAAACCGCCCAAATTAACCCAAATAATCATTATTTAATTATTATCTAATGATTCATCCACATGGATATAATATGATTAATTATAATATCATTAAAACTTCTGTATTATCATTACTAACATGTAATATCAGTTCTATTTGATTACCCATGTTCTACCCAAACTTCAATTTAAGAATACATGTGAACCACTTAAGAAAACCATAAAAACAAACATTCCCAAATAATGTTTTTAAACGCTATAACTCATCCAAAGGAACATTAATTCCCCTAATGAAACCATAATGAACCATATTAATGTTCAAAAGGTTCTTTATTTCTAATTAATGAATATAATGTCATTATACAGGACATTAAATAGAAGGAATCATTCAGGTACATGTTAAGGGGACATTCCCAAACCCAACCTTCATCCTTTCGGGTTCTCCCTCTTTCACTACATTATTTATTATATGGTTACTCCATAAAGATAATTTATTCATCATTGTCTTTAATTTTATAGTATATACATGTTTTTCCCTGGTTTTTAGGTCAAACAAAATGTTTTTTTCAAAAGAACTCTTCTTTTAAGAGCACACCTTTTACTTCTCCCTCAAAGTGAACGGTTCTTGAAACATGTATATTATTCCCTCTTTATTTTGGGAACCCAAATTTATGAATGTGTTACTATGAGATGAAACAAATTCCATTACATGGGTTTGTTATGTTTATTTTTGATATTTGTTAAATGTGGAAATCATGATAATGATAATGTTATGATGTGACAGGTGTGCCCGAAATTATATATTGCAATATGAATGTTTCAAAGTGACGGGTGCACCTAGAATTATACAGCACTCCAATGGATTGGGTAATGTGATGAATCTCATGAGTAAATGTGAAATGATTTTTGAACAAGATTCTATCTTGGTTCACAAGTATTTGTGGTATTTAACCACTAAGACATGATGTTTCATTTATATGCATTACCACATTTCAAGTCTTATATTTATGATTCCTCTCAAGTTCATGACCTTTTTCCCATGTTATGATTATCCTCACCCCATTCTATATTGTTCATATCTATGATTTTACTGGGATTTTATCTCACCCCTTTTGATTAATATCCTCAGGTGGGTAAATGTATTAAGTATAGGACAAGTTCCAATAAGAAGATAGAGAAGAAGAAATTAAATAAATGTTTATGTTTGATGTTGTAATTGTTATGGATGGTCCTAGTTTTCCCAAGACACTAAACCTCTAGATCCTATATGTGTAATAATATTATGTTTTTATCTTTAAAATTAATTAATAGTAATGTAAGATAAGGCTGGGTCGCTATAGTTGGTATCAGAGACATGGTTTAGTAAATTTGGGAATTAGGATTAGTGAACCCTTGGGAAAACCTACAGCATGAGACTATGTACAAATACGCACACAAGAATATTTACCTTGGGATCCCATATGTTATGTTTTTGGTAAAAATTCTTTAAATGAATAATTTATTCATGAATTGTTTACTTATGTTTTTTTCTAACCTTTTCTATTTTAGAAAATCGTGGGAATCGGGAGAAATCAGGACAACAACTATCGGAGGTCCAATGCAACGACTGCCCGAATGACATCCCCAATGATTTGGTAGGTGGAGTTAGAAACTTCATGTTGATGCTTACCCAATTATCTCAGATTATGAATAATAACCATAATAATAGGGAACATCCTCCTTCACCAAAGAGGGAGAAATTGTCCATCAAATGTTTTATGTGGAAATGATCACTGACATTTTGTAGATCTTCCGATCCACTAGTTGAAAAACAGTGGGTCAACTCCATGGAGAAGATCTTTTTTTCTTCACTATTCCAAGACGGAGAAGGTGACCTTTCTATTTATCATCTAGACAGAGAAGCCGATCAATGGTGGGATTTGATTAAGAACACCAAGCCAAGGGAGGAAATTGAAGAGATGGAATGGGAAGACATTAAGATTATGTTTCTTAACAAGTATTCCCCACGAACTCTTTCCACGAAGATGGAGAGAGAATTCATAGAGCTCAAGAAAAAATAAGGAGAATTTATCACAACATATGAAGCGAATTTCACAAGGCTCGCAAGGTACGCTTCGGGTTTTGTTATAAAAAATGATAGAAAAATTAATATATTATTTAGTGGATTAAAACCAAACCTTTGAAAGACTCTTGAAATTCAAGACTTTTTGACTTATGAAGAAGTTGTTCGGTGTGATCTCAAAGTGGATTTGGAGTTTGTAGAATGGTCCCATGGTTATAGTGATAATAAATGAATGATGGTGTTTCATGCTGGTGGATCTAATGAAAAAGGTGGGAACAAAAATCAACGACCCACATGCAAAAAATGTGGGAAGTTGCCCCATGCGAACTGCCTCAAAGGGGTGGAGAAATGCTTCAAGTGTGGGAAAGAAGGACACCATGCTCAAGAGTATCGAAAAGACACAAAAAGGAGGAACAATGTAGCTGATGAATGGATAGAACCACTCATGGTTCAATGGTACAACTGTAAGAAGATAGGGCACTATGCAAACCAGTGCACTAACCCTCAAGCTCTCGAGAGTAATAAGCGTCAGCAGCCACCAAAGCTAAAGGAACAAGGGAAGGCTTATTCCATCACTAATGCAGAGGTGGATCGTGATAATAAAGTCATACAAGGTACACTTCCTATTCATTCAATAATGTCAAAAGTCTTATTTGATCTTGGTTCTACACATTCCATTATATCATTCCTGTTTTCAAGAACTATAGAATCGATGACCTGAAACCTTGAAGTAGAGATATCTTTAAAATTACCAAGTGGTGGAATCATTGAAACCCAAGTATTTGACTCTTCTAATGTTGGCCTATGTGGGAATATTCTTCTAGAAAATCTCGTAATACTTCCTTTGGTGGAATTCCATGCTATAATGGGAATGGATTGGCTCTCATTATATAGACCACATATCAACTATCAAGAAAAGAAAATATATTTTCATATTCAAAACCATCCCATGATCCTATAAAAATGCAAGGAAGATGATGAATCTCCATTGAAAAATTCTTAAATGGTGTTGGTGTTGATTCCCTATGAAGAAGCATACCTCGCCCAAATGGTTGAGTCAAAGGAATGTTCCAAACTTGAGGAAATGCCGATCGTGAGGGAATATGGAGATTCATTTTTCAAATAGTTACCCAGAATTCCCCCTAGATCATGAGTTAGATTTCTCAATTTAACTCATGCTTAGAGCTACTCCAATCTCGAAGTGTCCCTAAAGGATGGCTCCTATCGAACTGGAGGAGTTAAAGAAGCAGCTTCTAGAGCATCTAGACAATGGGTTCATACACCCTAGTGCATCACCTTGGGGTGCACCAGTGCTCTTTGTGAAGAAGAAGGATGGAACAATGCGGCTGTGTATCAATTATTGGAAACTCAATAAGATCACCATAAAGAACAAGTATCCTCTCCCAAGGATTGCTAACTTGTTCGATCAATTTAGAAGAGCTCAATACTTCTGAAAGGGTGATCCTTGTTCTAGATATCATCAGGTAAAGGTGAAGAAAGAATATATTCAGAAGACTACCTTCCGTACAAGGTATGGGCACTATGAGTTTTTGGTGATGCCCTTCGGACTTACTAATAGCCCTGCAATCTTCATGAATATGATGAATAGAGTCTTTAGACATTTCCTTGGAAAATTTGTGGTAGTGAATATCGATGATATTATCATCTACTCTAAGATCAAGGAGGAACATGAAGAATATCTATGACTTGTGTTGGAGACATTAAGAAAGGAGAAGTTGTACGCCAATTTCAACAAGTGTGACTTTTAGATTAAGCAAGTTACATTCATGGGGAATGTGATCACTATTGAGGGAATTTCAATAGATCCTTCAAAGACAAAGGCGATTGGGGAAGGCACATGCCCTCCAGTGTCACAGAAATCCATAGTTTTCTTGGATGAGCTGGGAACTACTGACGTTTTGTGAGAAATTTCTCAGATTGTCATGCCCGCTAACTAAGTATACAAGGAAGGGGGTAAAGTATGTTTGGATGGAAGAATGTGAGGGAAGCTTCAAGGATCTAAAGAGAAGGCTGATCACTGCACCTGTACTCACACTACAGAAAGGTGAAGAAAGTTTTGTGATATACCGCAATGCTTTAAAGAATGGATTGGGTTGTGTACTCATGAAAAATGATAATGTGATAGCCTACACATCACGACAGTTGAAGACCCATGAGCAGAACTACCTGACGCATGATCTAGTCCTGGAATCCGTGATTTTTGCCTAGAAAATCTGGCAGCACTACCTTTATGGCAATAAGTGTGACATATAAACCGACCACAAGAGCCTAAAATGTATATTAACACAAAAGAAGATCAACATGCATCATAGGATTTGGTTAGTGCTAATCAAGGATTACAATTACTATATTCACTATCATCCTAGAAAGGCAAACAAGGTAGTTGATGCTCTAAGAAGAAAAGAACATGCGACTCTATCCATGTTGCGGATTGAGAAAGACCCTATCTTTTTAGAAATGAAAACGATGGATTTCAAAATCATAAGGGTAGGGGATACATCATACCTTTCCCAAATGATTGTGCAACCATCCATCTAGGAGAAGATTAAGGAAGCACAAATGGATGATGTAGAGATACAAAAGAGGGTGAATGTAGTAAGGGAAGAGAAGTTGTCATAGTTCCATATCAATGATGATGCTGTGTTTCGGTTTGGAACGTTGATTTGTGTGCCTTCATCACCTAGGATAAAGAAGGATCTATTGGATAATGCACAAAGATCAACATTCCTTATCCATCCTGGGAGTACCAAGATGTACTGTGATCTCTGAGAACACATCTGGTGGGATAACATGAAGAAGGTGATTGTGGAATATATATCAAGGTGCTTGGTATGTCAGAAAGTTGAATCTGAGCAACAAAAGTACAAGGGTATGATGCAGCCATTGCCTATACCCTTGTGGAAATGGGTAAATTTTACTATGGACATTGTCACGGGTCTCCCGAAGACGTCAAAGGGAAATAATGCGATATGGGTTGTGGTTGAATGACTCACCAATAAATCCCATTTTATTGCTTTTTGGGAAGATCTATCACTTGAAAAACTTGAAAAGATATATGTGAAGGAATTGGTGAGACTACATGGTGATCCACTCTCAATTGTCTCTAACCGTGATCTATGGTTAACATCTTTGTTCTGGAGGAGCCTTTAACATTCTTTGAGTACTGAATTAAATTTCAGAATGACCTATCACCCCCAAACTGATGGCCAGTCTAAAAATACTATTCAGACACATAAAGATATGCTAAGAGCATGCTCTATTGAATTCAAAGGTGGTTGGGATAAGCATATCCCATTGGTTGAGTTCTCATACAAAAAATAGCTTCCTCTTGAGTATTCACATGCCTCCATACGAAACTCTGTATGGAATGCGATGTAGAACTCCAACCTGTTCGGAAGAAGTTGGAGAAGGAAAGCTACATGGACCCAATCTTGTTCAAGAGATGATAGAGAAAGTTCAAGTCATCCAGAAACACATCAAAGCTTCTCAAAGTCGGCAAAAGAGCTATGCTGAAAACCTTCGAAGGGACTTGGAGTTCGATGTTGGAGATAAAGTCTTCCTTCGAATATCTCCATGGAATAGAGTCATGTGATTCAAGAAGAAATGGAAGTTAATGCCAAGGTATATTAATCCCATTAAGATCCTTGACCATATAAGAGTTGTGGCCTATCGTCTTTCACTTCCACCAAATATGGCTCATGTTCATGATGTGTTTCATGTATCACTACTGAGGAAGTACATACCAGACCCCTCACATGTACTAAACTCAGAGGTGGTGCAGTTGAAAGATGATCTCTCCTATGAGGAGCAGCAATTAAAGATTCTGGATTAGAGAGATAAGGTTTTATGAAACAAGACAACCCATATTTTCAAAGTGTTATGGAGGAAACATAAATTTGAGGAATCAACTTGGGTACCAGAAGAGGCAATGAAGGAAAAACACCCTCGCCTGTTTGTGTAATGTGAAATTTCTAGGGCGAAATTTTTTAAGGGGGGAAGAATGTAACGAACCAATGTTTTTTAGTGGAAATTCCCTTATTATATTTATTTCATAAAATAACATGAAAACACAAAATAATGAACTACTAAGTGATAAGTAACATTTAAACATAATTTTGTCACTTTTTTGTTTGGAATTTTAAAAATCCAACATACACAGTTTTTTTCAAGATGATTTTTGGAGTGTAATAAAACAACAATAATATTTAGTTAATAGTAACATACCATTAGGAATAGTAAAATACCCTTATGAATATTAATATGACCATTATTAATAGTAAATCATCCAACATAAGAGTAACCTTACCCATGAATAATTAAATAACATTTATACATCTTAGAAAGTGACAAATTGACATTAGTAAAAGTTTCGGAATTTTGTAAGTCATAAATAAATTATTATAACTAATTAATTAATTTAAATGAAAATTTATTTTCTTATAATGTATTAATTATTTATCAAATCAATGTCTTATAATTTTTAGATAATTTGATATGACCCAATGTAATTTTTGATAGCGCTATAAAATCAGTTTTAATCTCAAAAACTGTTTTTTAAGTAAATTGTGATTTCAATTAAATAATAAATTAATAATATTTAGAATTTTATTTGGAAAATGGACTTCATTTTTGGATTCTACACATTGAAAAATGTTTGGGGTAATGTTTTGGGATTTTTCTGAGATACTTGAATTTTTCATGAATAGTAGAATCCGATAATTTATAATAAATGCTAAATAATGGATTAATTGAGTCATTGATGATGCTATACTGATGTAATCCTACTTGGTTCTGGATAACATGATAAATGCACTATTTTTGGTCATCCAAGACTCAATATTCCTTGTATTAGGGGAAATTAATAAACTAATGAATTTTATATTAAGGAAACCCCTCTCCCCTCCACTATAAAAGCCAAACTTCACACCCTCATTTCCTCACACCTATAAAACTCTAAGTCTTCTCTAAACACTGGGAAAACAACTTCCCTAGACCCTCCCCCACGTCCCAAAGCTACTGGTCTCATCAAAAGACCATGATTATGAACTTAAGGAGGTTCTTGAGAGAAGGAATCAAGAGGTAATTTCTCTCCCTCTTCTCCTTTAATTTCATTTCAAGTTCAAGTTAATTTCTTGATCTCTCCCCACATATCATCATCTGAATTGTATTGTAACTCTATTATTATACATCTAATTATGGGATATTATATCATCGAACCCCCTTTCCCTCTTCATTTTATTTTATTAAAGATAATGTTGTTTGTGAGGTGTTAATTTTTCACCTTCAAGAACGATATGCTTTCTTCTTCCATTTCTACCTTCAGATCTGGCCATGAAACCATTTTAATGGCTGAACCAGAACATGTTATATGTATTAACTCTTATTTAATGTTCTGTAAGTAACTTGTGACCATATTACTAAGTGGTAATTTAAAACAAGTTCCTTATGATCGAAAAACTGCCCAAATTAACCCAAATAATCATCATTTAATTCTTATCTAATGATTCATCCACATGGATATAATATGATTAATTATAAGATATTTAAAACTTCTATAATATCATTAATAACATGTAATATCAGTTCTAGATTTTTACCTGTGTTCTACCCAAACTTCAATTTATGAATACAAGTGAACCACTCAAGAAAAACATAAAAACAAACATTCCCAAATAATATTTTCAAACGCTAAAACTCATCCGAAGGAACATAAATTCAATTAATTATAACATAATGAACCATATTAATATACACAAGGTTATGGATTTATAATTAAATAATATAATGTCATTATATAGGACATTAAAGAGAAGGAAGCATTCGGGTTCAAGGTAAGGGGAAATTATCGAACCTATCTTTCATCCTTTGGGTTCTCCCTCTTTCACTACATTCTTTTTTATATAGTTACTCTATAAACAAAAATTGTTCATAATTTTGTATCCTTTTATAGGATATAAATTTTTTTTACTAGTTTTTATGTCAAACTAAATGTTCCTTTCGAATGAACTCATCTTTTAAGAGAACACCTTTTACTTCTCCCTCAAAGTGAACGGTTCTTGAAACATGTATGTTATTACCTCTTTATATTGGGAACCCAATGTTTATGAATGTGTTCTTATGAGTTGAAACCCATTCCTTTCCATGGGTTAGTTATGTTCTTTTTTTGATATGTGTTTTATGTCGCAAGCATGATAATGATAATGTTATGATGTGACTGGTGCGCCCGGAATTATATAGCGCAATATGAATGTTTCAAAGTGACAGGTGAACTAGGAATTATACAGCGCTCCAATGCATTGGGTAAACTGATTAATCTAATTAGTAAATGTGAAATTATGTGTGAACAATATCCTAGATTGGTTCACAAGTATGTGTGATAGTTAACCACTAAGACATTATGTTTTATTTTTATGCATTATCACCTTTCAAGTCTTATATTTATGATTCCTCTCACGTTCATGATCTTTTTCCCATGTTCTGATTATGCTCACCCCCTACTATATTGTTCTTATCTATCCTCTTACTGGTATTCTAGATCACCCCTTTTGATGTATATCCTCATGTGGCTAAATGTATTAAGGAGAGGACAAGTGCAAATAAGAACCTTTAGAAGAATAAATTAAATAAATGTTTATGCTTGATGTTGTAATTGTTATGGATGGTCCTAGTTTTCCCAAGAATCTAAACCTTTGGATTCTCTTTGTGTAATACTGTTATGTTTTTAATCTTTAAAATGATGTAATTGTAATGTAAGAAAAGGTCGGGCCGCCATAAATCAATTTCTAAAAAACATGAAATATTTAAGATAAGTTTAAATATAATATAATCTCATAGAGAGAAAGAAATGATGGATGAGTGGATATTTAAAAATATTATTACTTTTATTTCAAAATAATATGTATCCGAAAAAAATTATAGACGATATAAAAAATCCTAAAAATCATAGTATAAATGATTTAATGAGAACATTGATGTATTATGGGAATGTTTGATGTGAGATGATGACATGGAAAACAAGAAGAAACAAATTACATTTACTATAACATATATATAGTTAACTCATAGTAATGACACCTCAATGTATACTACAATAAAGAAAAAATACAAATATTCTTAATATATTAGTCATTGTAAAATTAGTGGAGACCAGATTTATTTACATCAAAGGTGCATGAACATAATTATTTGAAGGAAAATATTTTTGAAATTATATAAAAGGAACGAAATGTGAGGTATTTGCTGAATAAATCTATGAAAGATATCTATAATGAGTGTATACAGCTTGGAAATATTATATTAGATTAACAAGAGTTAAATTATAAGGAAAAAAATCTAGATGAATTTCAAAATGGAAAGGAAACAAATTGTTAAATGCTATGAAAATATAGTGAAATTGGATCATATTTTAATTGTAATATTTCATCAAGATATTACAAAGAAATCCAAAAGGCAACATTATTTTATGCTAAATATCCTTGAAATTAAATGTGATTCATGGGATTGGTAACAGATGAATCTATTTATGATTTCTATTTAATTTTATTTTTCCTTTAATCTATAGACTATGAAGGAAATTATTCATGTTTTGATGAAATCGATGGATATGAGGCTTCCATAGAGAAAAAATATTTAAAACTAAATAAGGACTATAATTCAACATAGGAAAATAATTTTAATGATGATGATATAATTTGTATCCTTAATCCTATTTTTAATGGAACATAAATTATCAAAATAGAAAATAATGATCATAAGTAATTAGTAAAAATAAAATTCATTTTTATTAGTGAGAACAATATTTCAATTAATTTTAGTTCTAGTAGTTTTAATTTTGAATTTAATTTAAGAAACTTGAAATCATCTCATACATCATTATGATTTTGTTTTGCTTTTTGAAATTCTCATTTCCACTCTTAATATTATTTTATAAAAGTGAAAAATGTTTTATTAAATGTTATAGGGGATTTAAATGAAAGAATATTTATTATTTGAAAATGGTTCAATCATTTATAACATATAGGGAGTATTTTTCTGGAGAACCAACTAATTTTCTATACTATATGGTTGGATAGATATTTGTTTAGAAATAGCATTTTATTAAAATCAATTGAAAAAGGAAATGTTGGATTAAACAATTTTAGAATTATTAATTTAATAAGAACCTTTTGAGTACCTGTAGCAAGAAAATAAATTACATTGACAGTATTTTTTGTATAAACATTGTATAAATTATGTCAATATTTTGAAAAATACAAAAAAAGGATGGTAGAAATGTTAGGTATGGGGATTATGCAGAATAATAATAGTTCTAATTTTTTATTAATCATTTCTCATAGAGTCTTAAATTTTGAATATAATTTATTTAGGATGTAATAATAATCTCATTAGCATAATAAAATAATGAGACGAGGGTTAATCCATGAAATTTTTTAATGAAAAATGTACCATCAATAGTTTAGAATGAGTTAATTTCATATCTACAAATAGGCATGACAGTGTTTACACTATCAACATAGAAAACCTTTCTTATTTGAACCATCATTGCCATAGTTTTTGTGAGGTTAATTATTGGATTTTTCATGGGCTGTTTGGAGACTACAATATTTTCATCTTAGATAATATTTATAGGAAATGGCATATAAAGGATATTTTGATACTTATATTTAACTCATCCATAGTCTATGACCCATTCGAATTTAGTAAGAAGAATAATTCCATCATTAAACATACATATGAATTACAAAACATTAAAATTTTATTTATGGAATACATGGAAATCTTTATAACTAAAAAAACCGATGTATTAGCATCCACACTATGTGAATGTCTTAGTTTATGGATACACCCAGATTACTTGTTTTTACTTTCTTACTCTATTTTTATAAGAACTCAAATTTTTTAATTTTTTTGGATCATTTAAATAACAGAAAAAATATACTTATTTTCACATTCCAATTTGATAATAGTATATAATTTATATATTCATCTTTTGAATCTTTTTTTACTGTAAAAGGATCTATATATAATTTCTCAAAAATAAGAACTCCACAACCAAACGTTGTAGTGGTATAAAGGAATATAACCGGTAAAATTTTCATAGACTATGTTTTTTAAATACTATGATGCAATTATTTTTGGGTATACTCAATTAGTACTAAATTTTACACTATAAAACATGTTTTACATTAACTATATTTTAACAAAAAAACATACAATTTGTGGAATGTAATAAATCCAAATAATAGTTACTATAGTTTTTTATATGTATTTTTTTATTTTGAATAGTAAAGAATATACATATATATATTCTTGAAAGCTGATCCTCACATGATTCATGGTTACTCCCAAAAAAGTTTGCTTTATTATTTTTCAATAAATAAACAGAGACTATTATAGAAATAGTATATGTTATGTTATATTAGTCTAATATGTATTTATAGATAATGCACTAGGAATATGAAATTAAGATTGTTTGTGATTTTAAAACCCCATATTATTTACTTGTAAATGTTATACCACATCCACAGGAAATTATCATTCTAGAAAATGGCCTAATATAATTTAATCATCTAATTTTCAAGGAAAAAATTCATTTTTACCTAGAAACTAGATGATCTTATTAAATCACTCCTTTGATAATATCATTGAAGATATATCACAAATTATTATAACTAGGATTTTATGATGAAATTAATGTTATATTTATTCATTCCTGTCTCAATTTGAAACAAAAATTAAATACAACTCCAATAGAAAATAGAGATAGATATTAAAATTGTAAAAATTGATTAATCCATTAGAATTGAACAAGGTTGGAAAATTATTTTATTGACTAAATGATATCCAGTAATAGTGGTAAAACTAGTCTTTGGAATTTTTTAAGATGGAAATGGAATAATTTTCCAAAAAAAGGATGGACTAGTCCATGCGGGTTGTAGTTAAGAAGCGTTTGTAGACTACAAAGAAACATTTTATCTATCATCTAGAGTTAAATCTATTTGTATTCTATTGATTTTTATTTTACAATTGAAATTTACTTTAATCAAAATTAATGTATAATGTTGTTTCCTTCTTGGTGTTTGGGGAAGAAGTTTATGATGAACAAATTCATTCATGGAATGATATTTATTTTTCAGAACAAGTATTCTAACATACCAAGGAACATTATAAACATAATAAATTTTAATTTTTTTTGTGTAAATTACTATCTTAATTTTTAATTAAAATTTTATTTTTAAATTGTAAAAACTATCGCACTGTTTGTATCAATAAATTATTATAATGACACTTTTATCATATAAAAACTATTACAATGAGATTGTTAACAGTTCAACAAAAAAACATTCATGAATGGTTTTTAAAAACTGATGTAAATTATAATTTAATATCATAAAGGTGAAAAATTTAATTACATTCTATGACTCAAAATAACATAGAGTTAAAAAGGATATATCATTTCACATCATCAGTATATCAATGACGAACTTATGTTTTCTGGTTTTAAAAAATATTTTAGTATTAATACTCTAGTAGGTACCTCATATGGACTTGACCATGATGACTCCAAGAAACCAATTGATCTTAAATTTTTAAGATGGATGATTAGAAGTTCAATTTACTTGATAGATAGATGATATTAAATTAAGTACTAAGAATGATTATGTGTATGATTATGAGGAAATTTGAAAGTTTCTCATTTTAGGGCATCCAAATGGAGATTTTTTTACCTTAATAATACATTTTAAATTGGACAAATTTATTATTCAAGATCCCAGTTTACAGATAGAGTTAATGAGATATATATTTTTGTGGGATTAGTATGTATCAAAAGATTAGTTTTTAAATTTATTTCATTTTTGATGAAAACATAGTATATTTGATGAGTAAGAAACAATATATAGTTTCACATTCCACCACTGAGTTTAAATATGTGGTTGATGTAATTTTTTGTGCTCAATTTTTGTGGATACATCAAACACTCATGGATTTGGAAAAGAATTTTTTAAAAACAATCATTCTTTCTAATAGAAAATGTCTGATTATATTGTCTCTGAACCTATCAAATCCATCAAAATCCAAACTCATAGATACAATACACCACTACCTTCTAGACTACACCCAAAATGATGATATTGATTGTAAATTGATTTTAAATAAACATCATCTTTCTAATATTTTTTCTAAACCTTTATATTCTAATAGATTCAATTTCATTAAAAAAAATATATACATGTTCAGTGTTAAGTTTTCACTTATATATTCTCATTTTACATTTTATTGACCTTAAAATATCCTAAAGAAAGTAGAAGAAAATTCCATTTTTTTTAATTTTACCAACTCTTCATAAAAATATCCCTTTTATGTTTTAGGATAATTTTCAATACATTTTTTAATTATTTAATAAAAAATCTTCCAAAAATAAACCTAAAATAAGTTATTATTATTATTTAACTTAATGTAAAAAATCCTTCAAAAGGTATTAACATTAATGTTATTTTAACTATTTTGAGAAGACTCCCTCCATGATTATTGATTTTAATTTTATGTCTTTCTCAAATTTAAATTTATATATTTTCTACCCTTATATATGAATATTAGTTTTATATATTATATTATGACATATTAGTTTCTTAAATATAGGCATTTGTGTGCATAATTTTACCTATATTTTCATTTTTTGTTGCCATATTATTCACTACCGGAAAAAGGGCGAGTTTGGATTAATATATCTCTTTTGTAAAAATATTATATTTTTTGGGAGTCTCTATGGTATTTATGAAAATGATTTAAATACAACATTTATAACCCCATTTGACAAAAAAGATTCATCTATTTGTATCAATGGATAACTTTTGGATGGTTATGTTTTTTAATTTTTCTTTGATGCCTTATTTTTCTTTCCTAGTTTTTTTTGTGTTCTCTTTGATAATAAAAATGTCAGAGAAATGAGGTGTTTTTATTATTATAGAGAAAATAATGATGTTAAAAATTTATAGAAATATTTTTGAATTATATATGGATATTTTTAATATGATTTATGAATATATAGGAAGATGATTAAGTAAGAAGTGACTAGTTTATTGAAATTCATTGAATATCTTAAGGGAGAGAATAATTCACCTAAAATTTAGGAATATTTCTATCATAAATTATTTAATTTGAATTTTTATATTTTCATTTAACAATGAATGATTTTGTCAAAATATCTTTATCTTATTGGTTAATATTCTATGGTCTTTTCTATTTCCCTTCATGTGGTTCCATTTTTTGAATATCATTAAATAGGAGAAATTTGAGAGCATAGGGAGAGACAATTTTTTGGGAATGAAATTTTTTTAGGGTGATAATTTTTTTGGATTTTTATGTGTGGGATGTTTTTATTTCATTAGGGGTGGATAATGATTTATACAAACATGTTTTTAGGTTGTGTTCTACATAAAGGGGTAGTATTTAGTTTTCTAGATATTTAACATTGGGAAGTATTATTAGAAGTTACATGGATTCCATCTTTATAATTTTTTTGTAAATCATACCCTTATCCTTTTAATTTCATATGTATTATTATAATTTTAAAAGGGGGGATAATTTTATGTAATTGAATATTTTCACATTTTTTTTTTGAAATTACAATGCTCCTCATGTGGATATTGAGAAATCTTTATGTGTTTTTTATTTATACTTTTAAATAGATTATAAATTCTGATTCTATGTCTTCTTGAGTTAAATTAGATGAACTAATGTTCTAAAAAGGTGATCATATTCCCACTCTTCAATTATTTCTATTACCAAGGTAAATGACACCCAATTAAATAATTACTTTGAATGGGATGTCACATCATGAATACAACTATCTTTTCCAGTCGAGGAACAACCAACACAACATATATTTTAAGGGGTTTTCACAACCCATTACAATTAACATTTTCAATATTGAGTCACAACCAAAGTCTAATGCCTTTCTAAACCATGGGGTACAACATAAAGACTATCCTTTTTATCCAATATGCATAAAACAAAATATCTTTTTATAGGTAATATAACTATGTTTTCCTTATTATTAATAGAAAAGAATGAACTGAAGACAATGACCATAGAAATTAATTAATATATACAGCACCATAGAACAATAAACTAGACATTGAAATATTGAATGTTGATGCATCCTTGATCACCACAATGTAATGATATAATTGTTCATGTACATCATTTGATTTCAGAAGAGTATCATGATCGAAAAAATACTTTGATTCTGGGAATCACACGCCTCTTGTGATTCATATAGCATAGTTGATGTACATATCTACACATTAAAGTTATTTAGTCATTCACTATTTATATAGATCTCCCCATAAATATAATCCTTAAAAATCATAGTTGTGGAAGATTATTTTTCTGAAGAATCATTTCTGAAGAAAAATAGGAACTGCTTCAATCTTGTGAAAATATTTAATCGGAATGTTCAATAGTTGCAAACAAATTTGTTGTTTAGTTTTCTTTATTTAATGAGAATTATAATCTCATTTAATATTGTTTATAAAATAACCAACATCACTGTAATCATAGAAAATATATTAGAAATACATATCAAAATTAAAAAAACAAATAAATAAGAATATCAAGATAAAATATTGTAATTTAATGAAACATATAATAACATCTATGTATTATATAAATTATAATACTTTCATATCATAATTCATTTACTTTTAAAAATATTTTATTTATTTATTTATTTATATAATTTATGGAACCTATATCCTCATATTTGTTTTGATTTTATATGATTTTATCTCCTATATGTTTTTGATAGTCTGTAAGAATTCTTTTTGAGAATGAATATTCTTGAAATTCTTAATTTATCACAAGTATTAATATGTATTAAGAAATTTATTATTATTATACAAGAAAATCAATTAAGACTCTTAATATATTCACAATATTTTAAATTCTATGACCCTTTATACATAGATATATCTTGAATTATATATACATTAGATCATGTAGTACATTACAATTTTTTAAAAATTAAATAGTTAAATACTACATTGATAACTATAATACTTAAAATCTCTTTTTAAGATATGTATATAATGTTTAATAATTTTTTCCTTCATAAAAATTTAATTTTTTATGATTTATAATGTATCACTATAAGACTTTGAAAATTATAATACTATTCTTTCCAAGGTTATGAATTTAGAAAATTCCTAATTCAATTGACATAGAAATTTTATGGATAAAAGAAAAAATGTAATAATAAGGAAATTAATGAATAATAAATTTATAATAAAAAAATAAATTCGATATTTTTTTTTCTATCACCAGTGAAATCTTCATACAAGGTAAATCCGTTTTTCTTTTAAAAACTCATGTTATAAAAAATTAATAAAAATTAATATTTTGTAATTATTAAAACAAAATTTAATTGGGAAGAAGTTACTCATAAAATGAGTCACCTCACTATCTCTCCACTATCAAAATTGTTTAATTTACTCACTTTAAGAATGTTTTTTTTTTCAATCAGACCATAAAAAATAGTTTTTATATGGAGAAGATAAATAACCACATTTTTAAATTGAAGTGCATTGGTTGATGGTTCAAAGGTATGTGATGCAATTTTATTCACACATAGGAACATTGAGAGTTTTATAAAATACATTAATAACGAATTTAAGTAGATTAAATAGTATGAAATATCACATTTTTATTCTTCAAAATAGACCCATAATATTTTTCAAATAAATTGTTAAAAATGAATAATTTAATTATTAATTGAAACAAATTTATTATTAAATTTATTTCTATTGAATTACCATCAAAGAATATGAATACATAATTAGCTATTTAATTGGAAAAGAGAACCATATAAAATTAATAAAAGTACTAGAGAAATATTAGTGAATGTATTTAATTAATTTTAATATTATCCCCTTCAATAATTCTGTCTCACATGTTCAGAAAAAAGAAAGTGAATAAATCATGAACCCCTTATCTAATAGTAGAATTAAAAGAAAAGAAGAAGAAGAAATATAAAAGGGATATTCTATTTTGATATGGATCCTTCCTCTATCACTAGCTTTCTATAGACTACCTCCCTCTAGCTCAACCCCTTACCGTGGTGATGAAACTATCAAGGAATTTTGAAGAAATATATATTGATGAATGATGGATCACATTTCAATTCTATAATGTATGGATATAATATGAAACCCATGTTCCTTCACTCACTTCCAGTTTCTTAATGATTTTATTTTATTATATCCATGTGGTACCACATCACACTTAATCCTTTTCTTTAGGTGACTCTCGATGAGTTCCCATATAAATTTTGACTCACCAATGCGTGTATTGATTCTAATCCATTTATTTCATATCTTTTCATGTCTCTTGATAAAATTTATCTTTATGTAGATTTGTAAAATTGTTTATTAAAGCTTCTAATAAGGATCCATTTTTCTCTCTAGATACTTTTATTATTATTTTTAAATAATTTTCTTTGCAATATTGTAATACCCACATGTAAGAGCCAACTGTAGTTCATTACATTAAATATATTTTCAATATTTTTTCCAATTAATATTAATCATCTTTACCAACTAACTAACTCTATGCTGGATGATCTGAAACAACCTCATGTTTCATAACTTTAGCTGAACTTGAATCATCCATACTAATGAAGTAGATTCAAAAATATTATCAATGGATTCTTTATCACCTAGACAAAAAGATCACATTTGTTTTCATAATTACAACTATAACATTTATTTTTTAGATAATAAAAACCTACTACAACACTCTTTGTTCCTCTACATGAAACATAGTTTCAAATCAGTTTATCAATTAGATTTTCTTCAATATTAATCTTCAAATTGTAAAACAATAAAGCATTTTGTGTGAAAATATTTTCATCCTAAAAGTCACATTAGTTAGGAACAAAAATTCCCCTTGATCTACATCAATATGAACCTATAATCTGAAACTACCTGATAAATAAAAATATTTTCGTCCCTATACCGTTTCACCAGTGGTGTCCTTTATTATTAGACTGACATCTGCACCCCTAGTTCAAATCTTTCTCATATTAGTTCAAGATTCATTAATTAATCTCATATTAATAACCATTCAATCTTTTCAATTCTTTCAAATTGGATTGTATTCAATGATGAATAACATAATGATTCTCATCAATGAATATTCAGTTGTATTTCTTTATTCGTATTTTTCTTCACATTTCATTCTTATCAAACATAAAATGTTTCGGGATCAGTTAAAATTCAACAAAGCTTCTTAACATGGGTTCATTATTGTATTAGTTCATTGACATTAAAATGGCTATTCTTGATCTATGTAAATAAAGTATCAGTACAACTTTAATTTACCTTTTTTGACATTCCTTAAGGATTTATCTTCTTACTCGAATGGAGTCACATCAAATAAGCTTCTCAACATAACATATGATTATATTTTTCTTTTCCCTAATTAAAATAAATAACTAACATTGAATGATATTCACTTTCAATATATGAGAGAGATTCTCTAATAACATCCAAAAAAGAGCAACGTTTTCTCAATGAGACCTTGTTGATGATATTAGTTTTTAATCAATTCATCTCAATTAACCACAACATACCTTTTTTTATTAGTACATGAGTTCCAAAAATCAGTATCTTAACTTCATAGTGCTTCATGAAGATGGAAATAATTGGTGAAGGTATAATATTATCGAATCAATATGTATCTAATTATATATTATGTGTTGTATCACTTAAGAACAATTTAAATTAGATAAAATTGAAATATTACAAGTACTACGATGCGTAAATATTAAAATAAAATTACTACCTCATCCAAATATTACTAAAATGACATATGTATTATGTTATATGATGTATTTGAAGATATTCCAACAAATGAAAAGGGAAAAATTTTGAATGTATTTTGAATATAATTAAAATGGATTCAAATATTAATAAATAATCAAAATCATCCTTATATGAATTTTGTATTTAAAAAAATTATAATGAAAAATAGTTCAAATAAATTAAAATTGAGATTAAATTTTTTAATGATGAAAATATTAATATCTAACTCCCAAAGAAAAAATGTTTTTAAAATAAAATTTTAATTAATGTTCCAGAAAAATGAAAAAACGTAATTAATCATAAAATGTATATAAAATAATTAAAATAAATAAATTGAACAATATACCACTAAAAATAACCGTTTTTAGTATATTAATGAAAAATTTTCTTTTAAAAGCAATAATGATAAAAATATAAAGCCATTCTAATTAAGAAAAAATTTATTATCAAAATCATTTCAATTTCATAAAAAATAGGTGGAAAATTGTATTAAAATAAAGTCATATCGAATTCTCCCACACAAAAGGTATTTTCCCCTAATAAATAATATAAACTTATATATTGAATATATATTAATAAAAAATTTTGAATTTTAATTCTATGTAAGAGGGGATAATTAAACGATTTTCCCCATGCACTCATTTAGTTAAAAAAATTAACTTTGTTTTATAAAAGATTAATGGCTTGGACACAAGATTGTTTTGGAGTTTTAAAAAATATAATTGAATCTGAAAATCATTAAAGTGATTAAAACCTTCTTTCTTCATTCTAACTATATTTAAAATATCAATTTTTCGCCAATATTAATATACAATTATATTTTAGTATCTCTCCATAATTATAAAAAATTTATGGATGAGTTTTTTTAACAATTCATATGAAAACATAATTCAAAACATCCAATAGTTTTATCATATTAATAAAAAAGATAATAATTGAATTTGAAATCATTTTTAGTCTAGTTAATTGAATTTTTATTAGTTAAATTAATATAAATATATTCAAATATAACTAAAATTACATAAATTTTTTTTTTCAAAAAACTAGTTTTATAGGAGATACATGAAAACATGTTGCCTAATTTATTCTATTGAGAATCTAAAAAATTACTCCTCAAGGTATAAAAAATATCCAATTATTTCATAAAAAAATGAACACATTAAAAATAAAATGGATGCTTAAAAATAACCAAATTTAAGGAAAATTAATGTTATTTTATTTTTTACTCAATCAAATATTGTTTATCATAGAGTTATGACCCTTCAACCACACATAAAACCAATCATTGTCACTAATGTTAAACATAAAATACGAAGAACAATTAAAAAAAATTTCATTCAAAATTATTTTCATTTTTGAAGTAAAATTCATTAAAATGGGTCATAATAAATTTTATGAAATCATACTTCCACAAAGTCATTGAAATTATACTATGAATGATTTATAATTTACATGAATTCTTTTTAATGATAGATTCATGAATTTTTTTTGAGGTTCAAATAAATATTATTTTTGTAAATGTCTCCAGTAATAAGAGAAAAATTCATATAACATGTAACATTATTAAACAATGAAAAAAATATTCTAGGGTTCTATAATATGGTTTTAATACTGTTTCAAATTTTCTTTCTAAAAAATTGTATTTAGGAAAGAAAAGAACCCATAACATTTAACACATGTTCAATATACACTATGATATAAACAATTCAGAAAATCCCTCATGCTTAGATTCCTATAAGGATTGAAATAAAAAAATTATTTATATATTTTAATTCTAATTTATGAGAAACATTGAGAAACCTAAATTTATTTTAAATTAAAAAAATTATAAGATATTTTATATGTAAAACTACCATTATAGTGAATTTTTTTATTTATGTTCAACCAAATGATTAATCTATAGAATAAAACATGAACATGCACTTTTTTATCCCATTTAAAAACCTGTAAGAGTATCACAAATAAATCATTGAATCTATTTATTCAGGATAAAAAATACTGAACAAAATAATAAACTAGAATATGTGTCAATGATGTTCTAGGACACTAATAATAGAGTTGGAATTATAGTAAACTAGAATCTTACAATCATATATCAATTAAGGGGTGATCAAGTGGAACTAGTGATTTGAAAATAATTTTTCCCTATAAATAATAGAAGAGTTAGTTATTTTTATTTTATATATATGAAAAATAAATATTACTTATTAAACTATGGGATATGTCCTATGTAGCAATATGCATAATTTCTTATATAAAAGAGTATCCCAAAAATATATCCATAAGAAATATGAAGTGTAATTATATTGTCTTGTGTTGTTTTATTATTATCTAAGACAAAATCATTAGGAAATACCATGTCTTCTTCAACTCCAACTCTAATGTCATGAACCCAAGTGCCGCTAAATATTTCCCCAAGACAGGTTGGCCACGTGGAACCAAGAGTATATCCCGAAACACTGTAGGAGGATGAATGGTAGTCCAGGCCTAGGGTGTTTCTATAGGGAGACTGTTCCCTCATTTCCTAAGTAGAGCACAAGCGATAAATATAATAATATGATAATAGCATAAGCATATGTAAGAAGATGGTAAAATGGACTATACACTATAAACATTGGACTAGTATCCCTCCATAGAGGAAGTATACAGAAAACATATAATACATATGTAACCGGTGATAATACTAATAGAAGGAAAATGATTCATATAAAAAAATAACATGATAATCTGTGTCATGTCACTACAGTATTGGAAAATAGGTACACATGGATTTAGGCAATACATGCAGTACACAAGAAGAAATATTAAGACAAAAAATATCCAAGCATCCCAAGCTCTGGCTCGGTCATCTACTACCAAGATCCATCCTAATTCTAGTAATGAATAATAGGTGTACATTATGGGATACTTACCAATTTCAACCACAACATACATTTAATCTTCCCACGTACCAATGAAATACCAGATTGGGTGTGAGATAAATCTTAGTTGACCACCACCAGTGATGTCTATACCAACTAGTATGTGAATATAAACTAACATTGTTCATATATATATAAATCAATTCAATGTAGTACAGTAATGTAAAACCCCTATTTCATTCTTGATCTTTAGCTGGGAATGTCACTGAACATGAGATCATTTAATTTATTTATTTATTTTTAGTTGTATAAATATGTCACCTGAGGTATAACCAATATAGACATCAAAACATGATTGAAAATGTAATGTATCCAATTTATAAATGATAAATCCTACGATGATAGTAACAATTATGTGGACAAAAGATAACAACTGAGACATCCTTGAAATCAGGGGTCAAGCTAACTTAGTGGTAACCTATAGAATAACCATAAGGGTTATGCATTTAATCATAGGAAACCTCACCCAGATAATTCCATTATAGTATAATTTTAAATGATTCCAAAGATATCATCCAAGATAAAACATTATTTGAAATGACTAGGTACAATGAGTGTATCTATGGCGCCACATGTCCAAGACATCATACTGGTTACATGGAATCATAATATCTAAATAATAATGGTGGGATCATATAACATCATGCTAGGCATCCCCTAGAAGACAAGGATCTGATTCCAAGGTAGGTAGCTCCCTTGGAAACTGAAACCCTTGAATCATAATGGTGTTTATGAGTTCTCAAGGTATTCCCTCTAAAATCCAAGAATGGATCGAGTGCAACCATTCTAATAAAAATGAATAGGACTATATGAAATGTAAATCATATATATAAGGCATTATATAATATTAGTCCCTAAAATAGTCATTCCTTTTTAATAATCCATTTGGTCTATTCCACACCATCTATACAAAGTGTAATGGATAATAGGTACAAGAAAACATTTATTACACTATTTAAATTTCCATTACCTAGTTTAAAACTTTACCATTAATGAAAATTAAAATGTGGGCTTTGTATGTTCAACCATATGTAACTCCAAAACAATAAACTAGGAAAAGTGATATCCATAATATACATTCTAATTTACATTTTAATGATTTGTTAATTGAATGAATAAATACCTGTAAAAGGGTCAAGTGAAATTTTCTTATACCAGGGACAATAATTTAAATTCATAATTATTTTTATTATTGAAGGGATTAAAATTAACATGGGAAATCAATAGTACACATGAATAGTGAAACATACGAAAATAACAATCCTCTAAATTCTTAACAATGGAAACACCTTACTTGAGGTTGAATGCATTGAGGTCTCATCCTACAATCCATGGTCCTACTACGTGCCTCCCACCATTTAAGGAGAGAAACCACATTGTTAGGCTACATAATTAGGGAACCCAAGAACCAACTATATGAAACAGCTCTCCTACTTTTTTTAATTTACATTAATGGGAGTGAGGCCCCTAGAACATGGTTAGGGTAATAAATTTTCCCAAATTCATCGCTTGATCCATCACTCAAATAGTTAGTGAATGCATTCTGACTAGCTCACATGGATTTTACTAACTCTGCGATCAGTGCACTTTCCCCACCTACTAGGGTTCTGATATACTAACAAATTGAAAAAACCTAATAACCTCTAGGATCTCATTGGTAATCTATATTAGGCCCAAAATATGTAATGAGACTATAATTTAATGGATCCATGCTTTTAAAAAAACCAAATTCTAGTAGTCTTCCTCTTAATAGGATCCCCTATTCAAGTTTACCTTAAATGGATAGAGAAACTGTTTTTGAGAACAACTCTTGTCACTGGGCTTGTACTACAACATCCTGCTCCCATGTGTCACCCTGTAAATGGTCATGCTTCTATAACACCAATACTAAAGGGAAATACTGGCCTCAAAGGGCCTTTATGCTTAGGTCAAAGATGCATATAGTATACAACTCAAAAGAAACATGGACATTGAACTAAACCTTATAAGGATAATAGCTATGGTAATGTTAGAATGGTACAAGAAAATATATGAAATAAGGAAGAAATCATTCAAGGAATGATACCTCTTAAGAAGTATCAACTAATAGTCTAGAGGCCTGACTACCCCCGAAAACCTAAAATGGATTGAAATAAGCATGTTTAAATCTTTCCTTGCATCCAAATCCCTTTATGCACAAGCCTAGGTGATACCCAATGGAAAACATGATCCCCTTCCATGAACTATAGGGGTCATGAATGTCGATTATCATAATATTTATTCCCAGTATGAGTAGTAGACATACGCTTCCTGATTAGGTGGACCTACTATAATGAATCTAGATGATTTGGCCTACTACAAAGCATAATGAATGATACAAGGACCTAGTAGTTTTTTCTACTCCTATATCTAACAAGAACTTATGGGAATTACATGGACTACCATACAATGTCTTTAAACCCATGCTTAATATACATGGATAATACATCATTTTATATGAATATTCTATACATTATAAAAATACATCCCTAAGGACAATAATAATTCAGTTTCTCTGGAAAAATGGAAACAAAGAATTCCATCATGGTGAATGATCATCTACATCTCCCATAAATATCTCCACCTTTATAAATACTATATAAAACATTTTTTCATAACCATGGGAAAGGAAACATAAGAAAGGGGTGAGATCAATTGATCACTAAGGGTAAATAAGTGAGACTTGTAAGCATAATAATGAGAATTTGGGTATGATAACATGATCATGAAAATAGAATATCATACCCTAAATGTCAATGATTATATACATCAATCCTAGAATAAGTCATGGCAGTTCAAAACGAATGAATAATAAGTAAATAAAGCATATAATCCATGATAGAATTATATGGGAATAAAACATGGGATCATGGTAGACACGTAAACATATAATCTGATTTCCATTGTTTCCGAGGCATTATGGCTAAGTCTATATTGGTAGTATGGGTTTACTACCCATACAATCATGATTGTCAGGGTTTACTCCATTTTCCAACTTAGTTTCGTGAGTTCACTCCTCATACCATTTTGCTAGTCATGGTTTACTCCCATAAACATCTTAGTAGCATTATTTCACTTCTCATACCCTCATTGAATTCATGTTTCTCTCCCATATCCATATTAGTAGTCAATCTTCAATCCCTTGACCATCATAGTATATATCATGTGATATAAAAATTTAGCCAATGCATTGGAGGGGGATATAGGTCATTCCCATCTCATAGTGAAATCACACATACAGGTGCCACAATATCAAAATCGACCATATCAAAACCCATGAAATTAAATGGGTATCATAATCATGTAAACTCATCATAAAATATGGAAATGATATTGTTTTAATAGCCATTTCAAAAAAATCTTATCATGTGAAATACAAAGAGTATTAAAAAAATTTAACCCACGAAAAAGAAATATATTTCATAAATATAAAAACCATGAATAATAAATATATTTCCCAAACATAAAACCCACGAAAGAGGAATAGGTTATATAAATACCAATAATTAAGCATATCCCAATCATTAAAACTATATGAATGAAACTGTTAGATCATTTCCTAGAAGGGCATGGGTAACATCAAAATATGTCATATTAGATAGAAAATAATTGTGAAATATCTTTTAAAAAATTTTCCTAAGGAAAATATTCATTCTTTTTACAAAAACAGTTTTTAATAGATATGACCATTGGATAATTATTTCTATATAAAATACCTTTTAAACATATAAATGACACTTTAAATCATTTGAAAACATTTTTCTTTGAAATCATATAAAATAAGATTCAAAACTATTTAAAAACCATTTTCATTTAAAAAACATTGAAAAAATAATAATGCTTGAAAACGTTTTGAAAATCATTTCTTTTAAAATTATTTGATAACATTTAAATAGTTATTGAAAATATATTGAAAAATATTTTCCTTGAAAATAGATTCAAAATTTATTAACGAATCGTGAAAACATTTTTAAATAAATTTTCCTTGAAAATAAATTGAAAACATATAAATAATTCATGAAAACATTTCAGAAGACATTTTCCGTGAATGATTATAAAGGAAGCATGAACACATTTTGAAAACTATTTTCCTTAAAAACATATAAAAGAGGTTTATATTTTTTTTGAAAACCATTTTCCTTGAAAACATATAAAAGAAGTTTGGAATGGTTTTGAATATAATTTTTCTAAAAAATCTATTCCAAAATTTTTTTCTAACATATAAATTTTAAATAAAAAATAATTCTTTAAATGACTAAAAAAAATTATGTTCATTTCGTACGAGGTAAAAAACTAATTCCTTTGGCATGATAAAAATAATTGAAAATTTCTTCATTTGGAAAGAGGAAAAAAGATCACATTAAAACCTTGGTTTAAGAAAAAAAGGGTAAAAAAGAATTTTAATAATAAATGTACATTATTAGAATATTATTTGAAGAAATTTTAATAAAACATGTTTTTTAATGAACATAGATTTCATACTGAAGAGTGGGTAATGTTAGGGTTTCTTAAAAACACTTTCATAAATATGTTATATGCCAGAGAGTAGAAAATGAAATAACATGAAGATTAAAATACCTTTAAAATATTGAGATTCATGATATAACATGTATAATGAATTTATATATATCTCATAAATTTTTTGAGTTGTATAACAAAACATTAGTCTCAATGAAGGAAAATTGAGACAGAACATTTATACTGATTTGGAAAATATTTAACCCAAAACCCCATGGCTAAAAGTTCATAAAATTCATACGTTAATAAAAATAAATGTAGGTATAAGATACATATAATACAATATTTTTATAGTATATACCCTATAAAAATGGAATGAGTGGTGAATATGGCATGTATCTCATGGGAATAAAAAGTGAGAAGAAAACCCCTTACTATGCATCATGAATATCATTGTATGCTTTCAAACCACATGTATAGGAAGCATAAATTTATTATAAATCTTTTATATAACCATATTATTATATATAACATAATATATGGTTTCATAACTACCTTATATTATCCACATGTTAACAATATTATGTCAAGGTTCCACTTCAGGTAATATTCACTTTATTAATCGTATGTGTCTTAATTTGTTATATCATTGATATTTATAATTTGTATAATGATTTAAAGATTTTAAAACAAGATATAAATATCATATATATATATATATATTATATTTATTATAATAATATATTCAATATATAATTATGAAAAACAAAACTCTGTTCATTGCGGCAGTAGGTCGTATGTACGCAGGAACAATATTTTTTTTAATTATCGCGTTTATATAATGAAAGTAAAAGAAATATATGTATATATGTATATAATTTTTATAACAGATATATTATATCATATATATCTTATATATTCACTGAAACCATCCTTAATTCAATCCAAGTGGTGTTTGAATGAATTATAATGCTTTGAGGGGGTGGTAGTCCACACTTCTTCAAATAGAATTATCATATTAACAAAAAAAGGAATGTAAAAAATATATGTTTTTAAAAAGGAATAAATAACCATAAATAGATATTAAATTTAATATATGAAATATATAAATATATTTCTCTTCATAATGGCTACTATGGTAGGTGGTAATGGAAAATGAGCAATTATCCTTTCACGAGTGAACAATTCTCCATACACAGAAACAATATGTTTGTTACCCATTAGATGGAGGTGTGTGTATGTTTAGGAAGATCCATTTAAATAAAAAAATTTATTATATAGTTGATAATTTTTTTTTATATAATCATATAATAAATATATTTTTAGGTGGTGTATAAGTAAAATAAAACAATGGATATTAGAGAAGATGTTACCTCTTAATTGGGTAATTCCTTTTGGCTTCTTCTAAAAGGATTCAATGGATTTACTTATTTCAAAGGGAAGGATTCTAGAAGTAAGGGAGGATTTATAATAAGTGTATTGATAAGGCCTTTTCTGAACAGAAGTGGTTTTAGAGGTGTAAAGAATTGATAGAGGTGGTTTCCTTTTATAGGGATGTAGAATTACTCACTTGGGATTTTTTAAAACAAGTTTGGTTTAAACATGTAATTACCTATGAAATTTCATACAAAACCTATATAAATCAATTATGGAAGTTTTTTTACAAAATATGTACAACCAATACATTTTTTAAAAGTAGCTACTTAATTTGGTCCATTTATTTTAAGGTTTTGTCCGTAATTAAGCTTAATTTGACCTTAATCATTATGATTAAATTTAATCACTTTTACTAATATCTTTTATCATAAATTTTGTTTATATAATTATAATATAAATATTATATTGGCTAAAATGCGGTATTTTGGTTTTTGGAAATTCAATTCACAAAAATGGGAAATCTAAGATTAATGCTAATCACCGAGACTGGACAAAATTAAAACATTTTAATGTTGGATAAAGATCAAAAGTTTGTTAAGATTTTATATTCAATTTCAAATTAATTTTTTTTATAATTAATTAATTTTTATTAATATATGTATACTAGATATAATATGACATTAAAACCATTTATTATTTATCATTAATAATTACTTAACCAAAATGAAGTAGTTAATTAAAACATAGGAGTTTTCACTTTTCATAAAAAATGATGTTTCTCAGAAAAATAAAAAACATTATCCTATGATAATTTAAACCATTAGAATTAAACAATGAAGCTTATTTTATCATATTCAATTTTTAAAAGTTTCTAAAAATAATTTTATTGTTTTTTACTGATTGACATGGAACGTAGTTCATTAGAGAAAATAGAATTTCTAAAATATATAAAGGCTTTACTTAAAATTATATGCATGCTTATCAATATGATTTATTTATATAGAACTAGTTTAAAAATATTATAGAATCAGTTATTAAAATTAGTACTACTATGATTTTTTCTTGACCCCCTTTCTCCAAAATGAGGGAAGGGACAACAGATTTACATAAACATTCTTTTTCATTTTGAATAAGAGATAATGACCCCCGAGACCCCCCTTAATAGGCCCCGAGTGGCGACTAGCACCAAGGGTATAGAATCACACACAAGATGGAAGGCATTACCGTTTTTTAGTAGGATCGGGAGATACGATATTAAATTCCAAATACACCAAAACTGAAGGTAAAAGTAAATCTAAAAGAAAACCATTCCCATATGCATGTCCAAAAGTAATGCTACAAAAGTACAAAAAATCCAAAGGAAAGTACCAAAGAAAAGGAAAACAAAAACAAATATGGTCCCAAAGTCCAAACTAGTATGGTCACACACGATCCTCGAGGTACTCCTCGAATCATGAAAACAGTTTATATACATAGGGTCTATATACAGGTATACTCAGTCGGGAAAACCAAAATCACTCATGCACAAGTGGCGAGGCATTCTAATGCTCTGTGAGAAAAGAAGATAACCAGAGCACCTATCAAAGAAATTATCCATAGCAACCTCACCAAGGAACACTCCCCAAATAACACAAGTCATGTAAGGTAATAATAATAACACATTGATGTTTGGGTACCCCTCTCCACTTTTCCATTGGTTATTGAAGACATCTTACACATCAGAACTCTCCCTCCATTCTCACTGCAGTCCCATTACCACATCCCGCCCACACACACCTAGGCTATCACAACTGCACATCCCACCTGAAAAAACATGGGCCACAACCACACATCTTTCCTGTAAACACCTAGTCCAGAACAACTACTACCATGCCTGAAGACACATGGGCCTCATCCTAAAACACTTGGAAAACCACCTGCCCACACACACCTGGGCCAACCACTACCACGTACCCTGCCCGAAAAATCTAGGGTTCATAATGGACATTAGACCATCACATCCTACTTGAAGAATCTTGGGCTACTTGGAAAAGGGAGTAGAAAAGGAGATAATAACCAGCCACTCATTGAAGTATTAGTAAACACACCCTCCCCTATAAAATCGGAGTGTTTGGAACAATTTGCTCAACTTGGGTGGGGGCGTGAATGTAAAACATAAGAACTAAATTATACATATAGGTAAAAAAGTACTCATCTCATCCTAGGGGTTCCAAAACCAGCCCAACCACAAAAACCCGCATTAATATTCATCCATAATAAGCAGGACACCAAAATCATGTCACAACTCATTCCCAGGAAAAAAATTCCCCATCTAACCCATTCTCATTTTCATATTCAAGTGATTCTAATTAAAATTATTCTTCACTACTAGGCAATTAACAGTCATAACCACGTGGCAAGGAAAGGAAAATAGTCAAACAACAATTTAAGCATTCACACCCGGTTCTCTTATATGGCCACAACAACAAAAAGGGATCTGTGAGATCCCTCAAAGTACTGGAACCAAAAAAATCCCCATAATATGGTCCCACATGGCCTCAAATCCATATACCAACAACTGTACCACCACCGGCGATCCCATATCCATCCATTTCACTTCCCAATAATCAAATGTAAACATCACCAGAGTGGAGGAAGGGAGTTTTCAAATTTGAATATTCCATTTATTTAGTTCCGTCTTTCCATTTGGTTAATCAGGGTGATCACACAAGGATTCTTATTCATTGGGCATCCATTTAGTCAACCAATTTTAGGCAATTTTCCAGTTTACATGTTACAACCATTAAATCTTTTAATTAACCTAAAAAACAAAGGTTATTTAGTGTGCAAGAAAGGACCACCAATAGCAACAATTTTCAATGGGAATAAGCCCATTCAACTCGAAATATATAGGAAGTGATAAAGTCATACAACAACATTATCAACACACCCCTTCATTGGTTAAATCCATTTATTATCTTTGTAAGGGTTTGGTTTCATCCATTCTTATAGAAACATTAGAAGACTTGCCCCACATGATATCGAGTAAAGATAGATAAAAGAAAAAATCATCCTGGATGATCAATGATTGAAGTTTCTCTCCACCCACCAAGAACTGTGATGCGCTACTTGAAGGGGGAACTCCGAGAACTCCATGAATAAGTAGGAAAAGCTACAACACAGGGGCACCAATCTCCATGGGAAGGGGGCTCCGGAAACACCAATGGGAAGAACAAATGAAACCAAGAAGAAGAAGAAAAGAATTCTAGTGCGATATAATGAGGTGATATTTTGGAGTTACAAGAAAATAATTTTGAAAGGCTTTAAAGGCATATCGTGGTTTCACTATGTGGTTGGGTGGTTACACATGATGGGATTAACTTTTATTTAATTTCTCCTTGGGAGGTGGAAATAATAGTTATGGGTTAAAGGATTTTATTTGAACAGAGGAAACAGGTAAAACTGACACATATTATGGGTCTGTTGAGGGTCTCCCCACTCTTTGGGGACTTTAGATATCATTTATGGGCTTTATAAACAACTTGAACCACATTAAAATCTTAAAATACATAAACATGGTGTTCCGGGAAAACTAGGGAAGAACAACCCCCCCCCCCCCCCCGTGACACCGATCGGTGCCACACTGATCGGTGACACAATTATGGTTGACACAATGATCAGTGTCACTGATGGTTGAAACCGCGATTACATTCTACCATCGAGATGTCTCCCTTTGGATCTAGACCTGATGGGTATAGGGCATGAAAAACACTAGAAATTTGGAAAAGGGAGGGACCAGTAGGGTATTGTCCATTACATTAGATACCTATAGAACTATTATCATCATCTAGAATCAAAGATTGACCTGAAGATAATAGAGGGGTCTAAACAACCACTTAAAAAGATACCTCTTGTGGAGAAACCACCCCAAAAATCCATACAAATCCCAAGGATCACATTGTCCTGACACACAGATCCGAGATTTCTTTCCTCCATGTCAAGATACCATCAGCTTTGGGTGGAACAGACTCACCTGAACACGTTTAATCGCATCCACCTTAATGTGTCTTGATTCAGGATCAAATCCTCCTTCCCCACATACCAGTTCTTTTCATAAAAATCCACCAGGTTAGGAAAAAAACATCTCATAAACTAATAAGGTCAGCATTTCATCACCAACATTTACAAAACAAAACAGAACAAAAATCAAAACTGTAGGTTTCAGGTGCAATGGAAGTGCAATGGTGGGTGATCTAACATTAATTTTAGCGTTAACAACGATGGATATGAGATCCATCATGATAATAAAATGCTAGATCATCAGAATAGAACGAAGAAAAAAATAAGAAAGAGGGAGTCCCAGAACCATAAATATAGGATCATCATATGTTGGTTATAATTAATTTATTTAGTTGACAAAGAATTACCTTGATGTAATTATTTCTTCTTTGATGTCTCCGGTCATGATATGATGTGATTCATCATTGTGTCATAGAATCCAACTGTAGACTTCCTCTAGCAGTTATCCATAAGTGCACCACATATCTCAGGATGTCACCAATGGAAATTGTATATGCTCGCATGGATAAGAATTTGCTTGCATTTTCCACCATTGATTGCCTTGATCCGATGGAGGAGGTTCTCTATCGGTCTTGAGATAATTTTTGGAGGATGGAGTTCTTTCGGCCTTGAGAGAATTCTCTAAAATTGTTGTGCACGATGATTATCTCTAGTAAATTGTTGGGGTTTTGAGGATATTTATAATCAGGGTTGAGGTTATAGAGTTATGATAATAAATAAATTCATTAAAGGTTTTATATATATCATTACCTCTTATTTAAAAGCCCCATGTCGAATGATTAATTCCTTGACATGCACCCACACTGATTATAATAAATATCATTTAATAAAACGATATTATTTCCTCAAAATCCCTACCGGAAAAAGTACTCAGCGTGTAATCATTAATACATGGTGTGTACTCATTTTCCATGAAAACTACATAGCGTGTACATTCAATGTACATGGCATGTTTATATTCTTTTCATTTTTCATTATTTTCTCCACCACATTTATTCGACCTTGAGTAATGGCTATTTATTTCTTAATCAATTGTAACTACATTACTCGCTAATAAATATATATTCTTTCACCCATAATATATTCTCTAGAATAATTAGTGTCGAAATAAATGTGATCAAGCATCCTTAAATAATTATTAAACCACAAATGGGAATAATATTTATTTAACTTGTTAATTTAATATTTGACTGAGATATGTGGACACACATTGTGTGTGACCCAATAGGCCTCTTTCTTAGTGGCATTAGGTCGAGGCTGCCTATATTCCAAGGATATGGTGTAGAAACATGGAAAAGGTACCCATAGAGAATGAAGTTAGAATCAAAATGAAATGTCACCTCATCCAAAAACTTACTGTGTAATATAATGCCGTTTCCACGATATATCAAATCAAACGGGTTGCATGCTAGTCCATCAACCCATGTGATCGATTATTCTTTCTTTGACTTTCAAGAATTGAAGTCCCTCATTCCTTACCATGGACATTGATTTATTTAGGCTATATCAATTCCATCAATGGGCCTGAGATATATAAATTCGTTATGGAACAGAAGGGGAAAATACTTTCTCTCATTATATTTTAATGCAGTATTACTTGTGAATTACCCAACATATCCTACCTCACTGCGAATAGTGTGTTGTCACAGTTTTCATCAATACATCTATATGTGTGAGTTGTAATACCCATTAATAATAATCTTTATGTCCAAGAACCAATACACACATCTACAGATAGGAACATCCAATGACACTATGAAATGTGGATTTCCTACTGGCGGGTCTTGTTTTTATAATATCTTCATGGATATTACCAAGGGTGCACCCGATGAGAAGGTTCCTCAATGTTTTATGAGTTCTCACCCCTAATGGATAGTATTTTTTGTGCCCCTCAAAAAACATCATCCGGCCATGGAATATATATTCAAGAATAGTGTTATGGAATTTCCGGGTTCTCATCATAACAGGGATCTGCTATGAGCCTTTAGTGCAATAGATATCCTTAAGACATTATCACATGCATTGTCATGTAGAAGGACAATCAATAAGTGATAAAGTGTTTATTTAATGAATAAAGTACTATGTAGTTGGTTCTAGGACACCAACCCTAACAGACTCCCACTTAGACTAGAGCCAACTGCTAACAACTTTTAACCTGCTGGCTCTCACATGATATTCATGCTTTTGCCGAGATTGGCCTTTAGTAATGGGGTTCACCATGTTATCTTCTATGGATACTCTACACACTGCAACTTCACTCGTTTGATAGAAATCCCTCAAGAGGTGATACTTTGGGAGTATGTTCCTTGTCAGTTGATGTGACCTTGGATATTTTACAAGAGCCACCGCTGTAGTATTATCACAATACAACGTGATATGATCATTACTGTTGGGAACCTCATCATGTTCCTAGACAATGTTCTGAATCAAGATGGATTATTTGGCTGCATCAGAATCCACTATATATTCGGATTCTTCTGTAGAATCAGTGACAACTGGCTGCTTTGAACTCTTCTAGCTCACATCTCCTCCACTGAGACAAAAAAATATCCAAATTGAGACTTTGGATCATTTGGATCTGTCTGAAAACATGCATCAACATACCCTCTGATGACAAGTTCTTCGTCTCCTACATAGACTAGGATCATATCGTTTGTTCTTCATAGAAACATAAGGATAGACTTAACAGTGGTCCAATGATGTTCTCCTGGATCTTATTGATATAGGCCTACTATGCTTAGTTCATAGGCAACATCAAGCCTGGTATAAAACATGACATACATGATGGATACTATAACTAAATCATATGGTATCTCCCTCACTCTATCTTTCTGTTGTTGTTTCTGAGGACACATTTTCATAGAAAGTTGTAGGCCATGTGACACTAGAACCAATCCCCTGTTGGATTGTTCAATACTAAATCTCATTAGTAACTGGTCAATGTATGTACCCAAACATAGTCTAAGCATCCTCTTGAATCTATCAAGAATGATCTTGATCCCTAGAATGTAAGCTGCTTCACCCAAGTCCTTCATGTAGAAACACTTGTTAAACTAATCCTTAACTAAATGTAAGACTGGTACACTGATCGAATTCACTTTAAACTGCTTATAAACACGTGGCTCACATTCATTCTTAATGAAACCAAATTAATTTATGGCTTCATCAAATAGAATGTTCCATGACCTGGATTCTTTCATTAATCCATAAATGGATTTCTGCAATATGCAAACCCGTTTGGCTTCACCTGGTGTCCCAATCCCTTCTAGTTGTGTCATATAGACATCTTCCCGATGGTTCCCGTAAATGAATGTTGTTTTGAAATCCATTTTCTAAATCTCATGTTCATGGTAAAATTATATGGAATGTATGATTATTATATAATTAAACATGGAAACTGGTGAGAAAGTTTCATCATAGTCAATTCCTTGACGTTTTCAGAATACATTATCCACTGGCCTTTCTTTATAGGTGCTAAATTGACCTTCAATGTCCAGTCTTCTCTTGAATACCCATTTTATCTAACAGTATTTACATCAACTGGCTCATCGACCAGAACCCAATATTGGTTATGATACATGGAATCCATATCAGAATTCATAGATTCTGGCCTTCTTGTGCCTTCTGAGCTTCATACTTTTTCCTTGTAGGAGAGAGGTTCATAATAGTCAAACAATAATGATTCACCATCCTCGGTGCCTATGAAACCAAATATCTCTGGTTCTCTTAACTCTACTGAGCTCCTACGCAGTACTTGTGTTTATGGAACCTCTTACACGGGGACCTATGGAACTTGTTCCTTTACCAACTCCTGTGTATCTTGAGCATCGACTTCGTCGAAGTCAATCTTTCTCCCACTATCCCTTTTGAGGATGTGCTCCCTCTCAATAAATATGGCTTGTCTTGTGACAATCACTTTCTTGGATTTAGGTTTATATAGTTAATATCCTGTTTTCCATTGGGATATCCTATAAAGAAACACCTCGTGCCTCGGGGTGCTATTTTGTTTCCTAAGAAGTCCTTAACAAATTCCTCGCATCCCCATACATGTGTATGCGACAAAATGGGTTTCCTTCCATTCCATAATTTGGAGGTAATTCTTTTTTCCACCATAGTTGGTACTCAGTTTAATGTGTATGCTGGAGTTTGTAATGCATATACCCAAAAGGATAATGGAAGATCAGTGTGACTCATCATTGACCTTACAATGTCCAACATGGTGCGGTTCCTCATTTCACTAACTCCATTCCACTGTGGTGTATAAGGAGGAGTGAGCTGAGATATGATCCCAGAATCATGTAGAAGATCTATGAACTCTTGGTTCAGATATTCTCCACCTCGATCTGATCGAAGTTTCTTTATCTTCTTACCAAGCTTATTATCTACTTCTTTCTTGAATTCCATAAATTTCTCTAAGTATTCTGACTTATAACTCATTATGTAGAAATATCCATATCTACTGAAATCATCAATAAAAGTAATGAATTAAGAATATCAACCCCTATATTATACTAGAAATGGTCCACACATATCTGTGTGCACCAATCCTAGAAGCTCTGTGGCCCTTTCACCTTGGCCACTGAAGGGCAACTTGGTCATTATTCTATGTAATCAAGTGTGACATCTATCATGTGGTTTTAGCTCATTAGATTATATATGAACATCGTAGCAAGGATTTTTCAAGCCCTTCTCATTTACATGACTGAGACGGTGTTCCCACAACTGGGTGATGTATGAGTCATGTGAGTTGGTTTCATTATCGATTCCCAACACATGGTTTTTGTAATTTAATACATAAAAACAATTATTTAAATGTGCCATACCATAACATATGTTGTTCTTATAAAAGAGACAACCCTTATTTCCAAACACGAAAATAAATCCATCCATATCCAAACAAAATATAGAAATCTTGTTTTTAGTAACACTAAGAACAAAATAATAGTTAGGTAAAACAAAAATCATCCTAGTTGGAAAGGACAGGTGGTAATCAAAAATAGCCATCACAGCCAGCCTAGCACCATTAGAAGCTCAATGATCCATGTCTCCTCTATCAATCATTATAAATCTACTTGGTTATTTCATTTGAATATAGATGTGAGCCCCACAAGATGTATCTACTACCCAATGTGTAAAAATGGAAAGATTACACTCAATAACGAATGCAAATTTAATGTCCAAATGCTCTTGAGTGAAGTTCCTCTTCCATTGTCCATGCTAGCCACATGAAAAACATAATGCCTCTGATTTCTTGCCATGCATTTGGATCTTCCCCTTCTTGGTTGGATGATTCTCGGGGGCTTCAGACCATTTATAAGTCTTTGGCCCCTTTGACTTGTCCTTACTTTTCTAATTCACCGTAAAGACTACAGGTCTGTCACACCACATGTCCTTATCTACCTGGTGAATCAAGGTCAGAAGTTCTGATAAAATCTTCTAATTATTTCTCCTGTTGTATTTGACAGTAAATCTTGATAAGGTCATGGGAAGTGATGATAGGATGAGATCTTTACGCAACTCATATGGGAATTTAATACCTAAGATGTCAAGGCGTTCGATGTAGGCAAGATTCTTGACTATATGAGGCCCAGCTGGCACAAACTCTCTAAGCTTATTTGTCAACATATAATTTGAGATCTCATATCTCTCATGTCTCACCTTCACTTGACAGAGATCCTTAGGGTGATACATCATGCAATACACATCCATGTTTTCATGCTGCTTCAAGAGCTCATTAGACATGGCTAGTAGCATGAAACATTGGACATCTATGGAATTATCCATATTTTTGACATAGAGAGATACTTCCTCATCACTGACCTCTTTTCTAGGCGCAACTGGAACTAGCTCTTCCAACACATATAATTTCTTTTCGTGGTTAAGGATGACACGTAAACGCCTCTACACCTCTTGTAAATTGGTTCTAGTGAGATGGTTTTCTTTCTCGAGTATGGTTCTCAATGATTTGTTTGAAGTCATTTTTCTTTCCATTTCTACAAATACAGATAAGAAAAGGTTTTGAAATTTATTACAAAGCTAAGACAAATAAATAAATAAATACTTATTAGTCTCCCACTATTTAATCAAAATCTAATAGCCGTCACCATTAACTTTGGAATATTATGTATCTTGAATATTCAAGTGGCAGGGATCCCTATATTCCTTCACATTACCCCAACTAGGGTCAGTCTAGAATCTTGAAGGGTTTTAGGTAGGCATTCCAAATTTCAACTGCATTAACTCACAGCTCCTAGATCCACTGAGTGGACTCCCCAATCCTGATATCCTTTTATTTTGGATTTCCTCAACCTTTTACTCTTGGTCAAACCAAGTCCTATTGTGGCAGTTAACCCTTGATGCAAACCAATTCAAGTCTACCCAAAAACATGAAATATATTTCCCTGGTAATTGGAAGCACCCCAATTGGGGTTGGCCAAGAACTTTGAATTATGGTTTGATTCTAACCAATAATATGGAAGGCTATACTGACTTAATATTTCATTGAGGGATTATACCCTTATACATAAATTTCCATTTTATTATCTTTCATTACATGCTTTTTAATATTAAGTGGGATATAATTAATTGATTAACCATGTCTACGAAAATATTTATGCATAACTCTGTCTTATTTAAGTTCCATCTTGCATTCTTGTTTAATTTATTAATTGTGTGATTGTGACAAGCCACCCACAATAAATAAACCATGCAAAAAACAGAAATAAAATAAATGGTATGATCATGAGCTTGTTCTATTAGTTATTTTATCTTGAGGTTGATAAACTAACCCATGACCTAGGGGAGAAACACCTCGAACCTTTCAGGTTCATGTTTACAGCTTTCCACCAATCCACCTTTGTATCTCCTTAGATTGGTTTCACATTGGCTCCTGACATGAGCTGCCTCCACTAGCATGGGATCTCCATCCATTACATATGCATTTATATCACACGTAGGTGATGGGTAAAATGGGTTTTAAATAAAATAATCCTTGGTCGGGCATGCCCTACATATTAATGAGGATAAGGCTCACAGACCAACAAATTTAATTTAAATAAATAAATTAAAAGAAACCATTCACATATAATGGTCTTGGTATATCTCATGATCATCAATACATACAATGATATTTATGAATAAATAAAACTATCATTCAATTATTTAATCGTTATTTATTAAGATAGATCACACTCGAATCAATTAATTATCTTTATTAAATCAATACTTTTATCTTAATCCCTTTTCTAAATTTCCTTGAGATTCTCATCCATCATAATTTTAAACAAATAAATTCATTTAAAATTATATTTGTACATAACATGTACCTTGGAGGAAACTCGGTGAATTATCATTAATTACATAGATGTTAAATTAAACAAATATATATATAACACATATCACGTGTTGTGCCTTAGATTTACGCCTCCACTATGGTACACGTCTTAAGGAATTTTATAATATAATAATAAATTTTAATAAATTTGCATAATTTGGACGAGTACACGGCATGTAGTTCTGACTACAAGATGTGTACTTTTGTTCACTATCCATCTGAAGTACACGCCCAAGGACATGGTTTGTAGATGTACTTCAGAAATTTTCGGTGTACACAGCTTGTTCAATTAGACAAAGGCCATGTTGTATCTACGTTACACGGTTTCTAGCCGGGCCATCCATTTACGGGGTACAAGGTCCAACCATAACCCGAATGGACTACACGCCATGTTCAGTCGACCACATGGCGTGTAATCTAGAAACTATGTGCCAACTATTTCATGGTCAACAAACGATGTCATTTATGAATTAGGTACAATCCAAAACACAACATGATTAGGTAGAACTGCCTGATGCATTGATCTAAGAGTACATGGCGTGTGCATCCAAATACACTCTGTGTACTGTAGTGTTGTGCGACTAGGAGAGTTTGGCACATCTGGATGAGTTCCTCAATTTTGTTTTAATCATAATTAACATAAAAATTTGTTTCTGTAAGGTGAACGAGAAACGAGATGAGAGGAACAAATTTTGAGATTCATATTTTACAGAACTATTAACTTGAATTGAAACAACTATGTTATTAAATTCATAAATCACCAAAGAAAAACTAAATAACTTTAATCAAAGATATGAATGATCAGATACCAATTATAGGTTCTGGGTGCAGCGGAAGCACGTTAGTGGGTGTACCAACTTTAATTTTAGCTTTAACAATGATCAATCTGCGATCTGTCATGATAATAAAATGCCGGATCTTCAGAATAGAACGAAGAACTAAAAAAAGAGGGAGTCCCAAAACCATAAATATAGGATCATCATATGTTGGTTATAATTAATTTAATTAATTGACAAGAATTACCTTGATAGAATTATTTCATCATTGATGACTCCAGTCATGATCTGATGTGATTCGTCATTGCGTCACAGAATCCAAGTGCAGACTTCCCCTAGTGGTTATCCACACATGCACCACGTATCTCTGGATGTCACCAAAGGAATCACTGGGTGAAAGCTTGGATATGCCTTTTCTTGCATTGTAAGCCTTAGATCACCATTATCTGATGGAGGAGGATCTATCTTGGTCTTGAGAGCAATCTTGGAGGAAGGAGTTCTTTTAGCCTTGACAGAATTCTTTAGAATTGTTGTGTACAATGATTCTATTAGGAAAAGTCTTGCGGATGTGAGGATATTTATAATCAGTTTTGTGGTTACCGAGTTATGACAATAAATAAATGCATTACATGTTTTAATTATTTCATTAACTATTATTTAAAACCCCCATGTCAAATGATTAATTCTTTGACATGCACCCACAATGATTATAATATATATCATTTAATAAAACGTTATTATTTCCTCAAAATCCCAACTAGAAATACTACACGACTTGTAATCATTAATACACAACGTGTGATCTTTTTCAATAAAATACAAGGCATGTACATTAAATGTACACAGATTGTTTATCTTGTTTCCTTTTTTCTTTATTTCCTCCAAAACATCTATTAGAACTTGGGTAACAGATATATATTTCTTAAATAAATTTATCTACATTACTTTCCAATAAAAATATATTATTTTTCCCACAATATATTCTCTCAAATAACTATTGCTAAAATAAATGTGATCAGAAATCCTTAAATAACTATTAATCTACAGTCAGGAATAATCTTTATTTAACTTGTTAAACCAACATTTAACTGTGATACATGGACACATATACTGGTTGACCCTCTAGGCCTCTTTCTATGTGGCATTAGGCGGAGCCTGCCTAAAGTCCAAGGTTCGCATCTAGGAACACACCAAGGCAACCATAGAGATAGAAGTTAATGCCACAATGACGTGTCACCTCATATGAATGCTTACCATGTAATATAATCCATTTTTCATGATATCATGAATCAAGCGGGTTTCATGCTAGTGCCATCAACCCATGTTCTCTATTATTCTTCCTTTGAATTTTATAAATTGAACTTTCCCACTCCTTACCATGGACATGGATTTATTTATGATATATCAATTCCATCAAAGGGCCTCAGATATCAACTTCTGTTATGGAACAAAAGGGACAAATCTGTTCTCACATTATCTATTAATGCAGTATTACTCATGACGCACCCAACATCTCCTACCTCACTAAAAACAGTGTTTCGTCATAGTATTCATCAATATATCTAACTACGTGAGTTTTAATACCCATTAATAATAATCATGAAGTCCAAGGACCAATAAACACTTCCACAGATAGGAACATCCAATGACACTATGAATTGTGAATTTCCTACTGGCGGGTCTTGTTCTCATAATATCCTCCTAGATATTACCCAGGTAACACACCATGAAAAGGTGCCTCAATGTTTTATAAGTCCCCACTTCTAATGGCATATATTATTTATGTCCCTTAAATAACATCATCCGGCAATAGAACATATATTCATGAATAATGTTATGGCACTTCTGGGATCTCCTCATAAGAGAGATCCGTTATGACCCTTTAATGAAAAAACTATCATTGGGACATTATCACATGCATTGTCATGCAGAAGAATACCCAAGATGTGATACAGTTTTTATTTAATGAATAAAGTACAAATTAGTTGGTTCTAGGCCACCAAATCCAACAAAAATAGCTCTGGGTACTGGGCACGCATATGTTCCTCTTGTTCCCAAGTACTCTCTTCGAGGCAACCATGCATTGAAAACACACAATCCAATGGGATGGTCCGTCCAGGAATCACTTTCTCCTTCAGATCCTCTATCCTCACTGGTTGCTCCACAAACATAGAATTGTCCCATATATCAAACTCTCTCTAGTCAAGGACATTGGTGTCATCGTGTAGATATCGACGAATATGGGAGATGTGGAAAACATCGTGGATCCTTTCTAGCCAAGGTGGTATTGCGAGCTAATATTCCACCTCACCAATGTACCCCAACACATCGAATGGTCCGATGAACTTAGGAGAGAGCTTTCTCCCCTTTCCGAACCTTCACTGCCCATGCCTAGGGGAAACCTTAAAGAACACATGGTCACCAACCTATAACTCCAAGACCCTCCTCCTATGACTGGGATACGACTTTTTTCGGTCCAAGGATACCTTCATCCTCTCACACACAAGCTGAACCTTCTCAATTATGCTCTGCACTACCTCTGGTCGAAGAACACCTACCTCCCCAACCTCTGTCCAACACACGGGTAAACGAAAAAGCCCCCGATACAAGGCTTCAAACGGTTCCATGACAATAGTGGAGTGATAGATATTATTGTAGGCAAACTATAAAAAAGTAAAATGTCATTCACATGATCCTTCGAAGTCCAAAACAGATTCTCGTAGAATATAATCCATGGTCTGGTTGGTTCACTCTTTCATCCCATCTATCTAGTGGTGGAAAGTTGTGCAAAGGCGTAGCTGGGTGCCAAAAGAATATTGAAATACCCTCCAGATGCATGAGGTAAACTACACATCCCTATCCGAGATTATAGACCTTGGAACTCCATGCAACTGCACCACCTCATCCTCATATCTTAGTGTTAAGGAATCCACCACACTTGACTCATTGATCACCATGAAGTGAGATGATTCAACCAATCTATCTAACACTACCTAGATAACATCACAACCTCCTTGAACCCTGGGTAGTCTTGTGAAAAAATCCATCAAGATGTCATCCCATATCTACTCAGGGACATATAAAGGCTTCAACAAACCTCCTAGGACACAGTCTTCAGCCTTCACCTACTGACACACCATGCACCTTTCCACGAACTCCACCAATGCATGTTTCACCCCGGGCCACCAAAACTATTCCCTCATGCCTCAATACATCTTGTAAACTACATGGTGTGTTGCTATGAGTGAGTTATGTATCTAACGGAGAACTCCCTCATGCATCATATCTGGGATAAATAACTTTCCCCAAAAAAGAATCCAATTCTAACTATCCTCCGACCACCCTTACAGAGCATTACCTTGGATAACCCAATCACACATCACTTCACTCTCTATGTCTCCCTACTAAGACTCCTCCACCTTTCGCAATTGATCGGAATCCACTTTCATTTGAAATAGACAACCTCTACCACCATCCACCCTTTCATCCAGGTGTAGGGTAGCCAACTCCTCAATTGCCTTCCAAGTGTCCACAAATTCTTGAATATCTTCCCTCTATGACTTCTTCCTCAATTAATCAGCCACAACATTCCCAATATCTTTAGTGTAACAAATCTTAAAGTTATATTCTTAAAAGAACTCTACCCAGCATTGTTGTCCCATGTTTTGGTCCAGATGGGTAAAGATATGCCTCACATTTTTGTGATCTTTGAATACAACAGTGTCCTCCCTGATGAGGTAATGCATCCACAAATTCAACGCGAACACCACCACTGCATGCTCTAGGTCGTGGGTGGCATAGATACGCTCATGAGGTTTTAACTATCTAGACCCATAAGATATCACTCTCCACTGCTGCATTAGAACACACCGTAGGCCAAGTCCAGAAGCATCACAAAATACCTCACACAACACCCATTCCTCTGGCAAGCAGAGCACTAGAGCACTGACAAACCATTACTTCAGATAGCTGAATGTTTCCTGACAATTCTCACTCAATAGGAAGGCCTGGTCTTTTCTGGTCAATGTTATAAAGGGAGATGCAACTCGAAAGAATTCGGGTACAAACATTTGATAATAGCCTACCAGACCCAAAAATCTATGAACCTTTGTCACATTCATGGGTGCTTCCCAATAAGCAACTGCTTCATACTTTGATGGGTGAACCGCTACCCCTTGTTGAGACACCACGTGTCCATGGAAATACAATTCTCGTGTCATGAACTTACACTTGGACATTTTCCCATAGAGTTGGTGGTGTCGAAGGATTTCAAAGACCACTTGAGGTGATTAGTATGATTCTCCTCAGATCTTGAGTAAATAAAAATGTCATCGATGAACACAATAACGAACCAGTCCAGAAACTCACAGGAAAAGGAGTTCATAAGCCCCATGAATATAGTAGGTGGATTCATAACACCGAATGACATGACTAAAAACTAAAAGTTCCTATACATGAACTTGAATGTAGAATTCATAATATCAATGTCCTTCACCCTTAACTAGTGATACAGAGATCATAAATTGATCATAGAAAACCAACCAACTCCCCTCAACTGGTCAAAGAGATCATCTATTCTTAGGAGAGGGTAACAGTTCTTGACAATTACCTGATTCAGTCTCCGGCTGTCTATGTACAGCCTGAGTCCACCATCTGCCTTCTTTGCAAATAACACCGGATCACCCCCTGGTGACACTCTTGGTCGAAAATAACCCTTCCTCATCAGATCTTCAATCTGAATCCTCAAATCCCACAACTCAGATGGAGTCATCCGATAAGGAGCCATCAAAATCGGGTGTGCACTGGGTTGCTTGTATATCCCAAACTCAATGTCACGTTGAGGGGGTAGTGTCGCCACTTCTTTAGGGAAGATGTCAAAGAACTCACAGATGATCCTCGAGACGTCCATCATCTCTGTATCTAGCGACTCCACTGACAGCTCAGCTAATAAGGAATGGAGGGGATCCACTCACCAGCTGCCTTCTTGGAAACCCTGATTGCTGGAAAAAGTCAAAAACTGGCCATCCTCATCAGAGAACATGACTCTTCTTCGGAAACAGTTGATAACAGCGTGTACCGAAAAAAGCCAGTCGATGCCTAGGATGACATCATATGGTTGTATCTGCAACAACAGAAGATCCCTAGTAGACAAATGTGGCCATATAATCAGTCTACACCATCGACAAACATAAAACAAGTTAGTTTGGCCTCCGATTAGCATACTCAACACCTGGGGACATGAAGTATCCCTACATCTAAACCCATATCATGGGCCAGAAAGGGTGAAAAAAAGGATCATGAAGCTTCTGTATCAAACATGGAATATCCATGAGTATTAAACAAGATGATCATACATCTAATGACTTCCAAACATGATGAAACTGTTGCCTATACAATGTATAACTATCCACACCCATATCATCTTCCCCTCTTCTTTCCGCTATCTTCTCGACCATGCCCTGATCGAGATCCATGAGGAATGCCCTGAGGCCAGCATCCTCCTATAACATCTTCCCTCAGAGGAGAAGGTGCTCGTTGTCATTACTGCAACTGCTACTACTGCTAAAAGGGCCTATCTAAAAGTTGTTGTTGTTGAGGTGGTCGCTGAGCCTGCCCACCAGCAATATATTGTGCTCAGTCCGGGAACTGATTCCGAAGGTTCCCATGGTGTCCACATATGAAACACATCAGTCCTGGGCCCAGAATGAAGGGGCGAGGACTGGGAGATCAAAACCGGAACTGCTGTGGCATGTTCCCCACTAGTCGAAACCTAGAAGGCCTTAATGCTAGAGGCCTGCTACTAACTCTCATTCCCTTTAACAATTTAAATTTGAATCCCTCTTGTAGCATACCTCCCACTATGGGCATCCTCTCTACCACTTCAGCCTTCTTTTGGACCTCCAAGTATGTTGGTAGGGTTAAGGGAGTAACAACATTTTGAAGAGAAGTTCAGAGTCCCTCCTCTAAATGTATCGCTTGAGACTCATCATATGGGTATAGATATAGAGAAAAATGAAAGAGATATTTGAACATGATCCCCAGATCCCTCACTGACATGCTCTCCTACTGGAGGGAGAGCATCTCCTGCTCTTGTCAGCCTTCATCATTGAGGAGAGGAATTATGCCCGAATCTCCTGCTTGAATTTATTCAATGAAACCTTAACCTTCATCTTCTCCCCAAGATAGAGATTCCAACAATGATGTTCTTCTCCCCACATTTGGCTTACTGCCAGAGGAACCCAGTACCCCATCAGAGCCCAGATCAAGATGAAAGCTATTAACAGCCCTTTGAGCCAACTCTCTATCTCCATGTCCGAGATGCTGCCCTCCTACTTCTCGAGGGTCTTCCTCTGAAAGGAATGAAGAATCCTATACAACTAGTCATCCTCATCCTCTAGATCATCCCTCTACAGACCAACCAAAAAATCTTCCTGGGACTCAATCTTCGGGACTACTCGTGTTCATCGTCCGAGTTCCATAACAGCTTGGTAAAAAGGGAATGCCTATGCTTGAGTAGTGTAGAAGACTGATTTTAAATTTTATTAGACATATTATTCATTTTAAACCCCTAAAATACCCAACCAAAACAAGAAAACAAGTCATTATGGTGAATGTAAATTTCCTAGGGTCTCTACCCTACAATCAGTTAATCCTCACTTGGTCGTTCAGTAGGCCTAGAGTCCTTGCATCAGATCACAGGGGGACCTTAGATCCGGTGTCCTAGCCAGTCTTTCCTTGACTTCTTCATGCCCCATGATTGCCTAACCCTATTTACCTACCATCCCATGAAATCCTCAATGTGCCTAACTCTGGACTCTATCCTGTCTCTCGACTGCTCTAATACCATTCTATCCTGACCCCCTTCACCAAGATGAGGGAAGGTACAACAGATTTCTAGACCCATCCTTATTCAAGTTGAATAAGAAATAATGACCCCCCGAGACCCGCCTTCAATAGGTCCCAGAGTGGTGACTAGAACCAAGGGTAATGAATCACACACAATATGGAAGGCATTACACTTTTTAATTAGTAGCATCAGGAGATAAGATAGTAAATCACAAAAACACGAAAACTGAATGTAAAAGTAAAGTGAAAACAAACCATTCTCATATGCATGTACAAAAGTAATGATACAAAAGAACAACAAAAACCCCAAGGAAATTACAAAAGAAAAAGAAAAAACTACATCAACTATCCCAAGGTCCGAACTAGTACGTCCCTACATGATCCTTGATGTCCTCCTAAAAACATGAAAATAGTGTATATATGTAGGGTGAGTATAAAAGTATACTCAGAAGGGAAAACCAAAAGCGCTCATTCACAAGTGGGGAGGCATTCTAATGCCCCGTGAGAAAAGTAGATAACCAAAGAACCTAACAAGGAAAATATTTACCCCAACCACACCATGGTACACTCCCCAAATAACACATGTCATGTAAGGTAATAGTAATAACACATCAATGTTTGGGTACCCCACACCACATTCCCACTAGTTATTGAAGACATACACCACGTTAGACCTCTCTCAAGATTCTCACTACAGTCCCACTACCACACCATGCCCACACACACCTGGGCTATCAGAACCGCACATCACACCCGGAAAAGCCTGGGTGACAATCACACATCCCTCTTGCAAACACCTGAGCTATAACAACTACAACCACACCTGAAGAAACCTGATCCTCATACCGAAGACACTTGGGAAACAACCTGCCAGCACACACCTAGGCTGACCACGACCATGTACCCTGCCATTATAATCTAGGTCTTATAATGGAACTTAGACCATCACATCCTGACCAAATAATAATGGTATACTTGGGAAAGTGATATGAAAATAAGCTAATAAACAGACACACATAGGAGTGTTGGAAAAAACACCCCCCATGAAATAAGGGTGTTCAGCACAAAGTGCTCAACTTGGGTGGGGTGCTAATATAAAACATAAGAAATTAATTATACATATAAGTAAACTAGAACTCATCCCAACCTAGGGGTTTCAAAACCATCCCAACCACAAAAACCCTTGTTATTATTCATTCATAAGAAGAAGCACACCCGCCACCATGTCACAACTCATTCCTAAAAAAAATTTCCCATTGAACCGATTCACATTTTTATATTCAAGTTATATCATTTAAAATAATTATTCACTACTGGGAAAATAATAGGCATAGCCAAAAGGAAAAGAAAGAAAAATATTCAAACAACAATTTAAGCATTCACACATGATACTCTTGTAAAGCCACAGTAACAAAAGTTATCCATGAGATCCCTCAAAGTACTGGTAGAAAAAAAGCCCCACTATATGGCCCCACATGGACTCAGATCCAAAAACCAAAAACTAGACCACAATAGGGGATCCCATCCCCATCCATGTCACTTCCCAAGCATCAACCGTAAACATCAATAGAATATAGAAGGGAGTTTTCAAATTTGAATATTCTATTTATTTAGACCCATCTTTCCCTATGGTTAACCGGGGTGATCACACAATGATTTTTACTCATTGAAAATACATTTAATCAACCGAGTTTATGAGATTTTCCAGTATCAATGATACAACAATTAAATCTTATAATTAACTAGAAAAAAAGAGGTTCTTTAGTCTGCAGGAAATGACCAACAACAACAATGATTTTCAGTGGGCATAATCCCATTCAATTCACAACATAGAAGATGAGATAATAGAGTACAACAACATTATCAACACACCCCTTGATTATTTAAATCCAATTATTATCTTGGTTATGGTTTGGTTTCATCGAATCCCATTGAAAAATTAGAATACCCACCCCGCATGATGCACCATAAAGAGAGACGAAGGTAAAACCCCACACAGATGATCAACGATCAATGTTTCTCTCCACGCGCCAAGAACTATGATCCATGAATTGAAGGGGGAAACTCTGAGGAATTCAATAATGGATAGGAAAGGCTACGTCATAGGTGCACCACTCACCTCAGGAAGGAGGATCCAAATACACCAATGGGAAGAACGAACCCATCCAAGAAGTAGAACAAAACAATTCTAGTGCGATATAAATTTCCGAGATTCTATAGTTATGGGATAAGAATTTTTAATGGATTTAAAGGCGGATCGTGGTTTCAACACGCGGTTGGGTAGTTACACACAATATTATTAATTGTTTTTTAATTTCTCATTGGGGAGGAGGCTGTAATAGCTGTGGGATAAAGGATTTTATTTAAACATGAAGAAAAGTGTAAAACTAACCCACAGTATGGGTCTATTGAGGGTCTCCCCACTCTTAGAGGACTTTCGATATCAATTATGGGATTTAAAAATGGTTGAACTACTTTAAAAGTATAAAATAATAAAAAGTAGTGTTCCCAGAAAACATGGGAAGAAAAATGAGAAATCCCCCCCCCCCCTATGGCACTGATCAGTGACACGCCAATTAGTGACACACCGATCAGTGTCCCACTGATCGTTGACACACCGATATTTGGAAAACCAATCGGTTACACAAAGATCGATGCCACAACAATTGGCGACTCACCAATCTGTGACTCATAGATCGGTGTCACCGATGGTTGACACTACGATGACATCCTGCCACCGAGATTCCACCCTTAGGATCTGGACCTGATGGGTCTAGGGCATTCCAATCACCAGAAATTTTGAAAAGGGATGGACCAAGCGGGTCTCGACCATTACAATTATAATGTCTAGGTTATAGTTAAATCTTTTAAATAATTCTAACAAAAAAATTATGTTTCATTGATACTTAATATTGTGGGTAATGTATGAAAAGTTGATGATTCATGTGAATGAAATGTTTGACTTAGTTGATTGAAATACAGAAAAGATAATATAATTTATTCGGGAAAAATAGATTACTAACTATGATAATGATTCATTTTATACTAAATTATTTCTAATATTCATTTATAATAAATTGTAAACTAATTAATTCATATTATATGTTATAAAACCAATATTTTCATAAATTAGTTAATACTATTAATAACCATTAATTTAATGTCATTATTTTATCTTATTATATTAAATAATCAAATTTTAATAATAAATTGTTGTTCCGAAAACCTCAGTTTTTCATGTTAAATAAGTCATCGAGGAACGTCATTGCTGTGTATAACATATGCTAACCTCGGTGTATCATGTAGAGCAGAAAAATGTTTATGTTGTGTATGATGCACTATTATCATGGTGTTTCTTATAAAATAAGACAGAAATAGTTCTTTAATATAAAATGAACTATCTTTAGTGATTCCTGAAAATAATAATATCAAAAAATTTAAATAAACATGAAAAAATTTAAAAGAAATATCGGGGTGTTACATTCTACCCACTATAAAAGGAATTTTTCCCTCAAAATTCATATGGGTTGTCAAATGATTAATACATGAAAGTTTCATTCAGATAACCCCACATCATAAAATTTAATACTAACTATTCATTTAAGAAGCGAAAGTTGGAACCATAAAGGTTACCTAATGTAACATATGACATGGTTTTTACATAGGAAAATAATGGTTTGGAGTGATGATTGGACATGGAGTAAAATCACCAATTATTTATAGGGAGTGACTGAGGTCACCAATCACAAATAATTTAATGATCAAAGAAATGCTGAGGACCCTAAATTCATAAATATATGATAATTTAAAAGGTCATTGGATTTTCTTTTATCTATTTCTAATTCATCCATTACATCATGAAGTGGATATCTAAAAATTAACTTTTGTAGATGAAGTAATAAAATAATCATTTAGAATATATTAAGGCCATAAAAAAGGAAAATTGTAACTATTTATCTATAAATATTCTCAAAAAACAGTATGGTAAATACATTAATATCTATAAATAAAAATTAACACTACCATTTCATCATAAATAATTGTTCATCAAAAATAACATTATATAAACTAGGACATCATTCCTGCCAGTGGTTGGTGTGAAACACTTATCATCCTACAATCATGGGTTCAAGACCCACATCTGTGATGAACATGACTGGTTGCCACCCAACATACATGTCTTCCTTTTCTAAAACCATGCAAATATAATTTCAAAAATAAATATGACGAACATTCATAAAATATGGTGAATCACTAAATAACATTTTATCAAAGGTTTTCAATACAAAATCAATACATAAATACCTTCATCGTGGATTACCATAAATGTTTTTGGAATGGTTTACCTTATAACCCTTCATAAAGGTGGAAATATAAAGCTTTAGAAATAATCTCATGAAATAATCTTAAGATTGATCCACCATATATCACAAACTAACACTTGTTTGTCACATTAAGAAAATGTGAATACCCATTTCAAAAATTCCCTTGGAATATAAAAATTAACATAATTACAATAAATTATTTTGGAAAACAAGCATTATTCATTCATCCAAATTATACTGGATATATTCCATAAATCTGAAATTACTAGAGACTTTATAAATGATAACATAACCCACCTATTAATAACTCCTTACTTAGTTCCATGGTAATTATGACCATCAAATTTACTTATTTACATCATCATTATGTTAACATAAAGAAACTATTAAGGGTTACATTCACTTAGTCGAAATATCCCCATGTCATTAAATCACTCCACCAGTCCTTCTAGAACAATCAACATAAAAATGTAAATACTGAGATAAAAACACAAGTAGAACAACCCTTATATATTTTATCATTCATATATCATGATTTTTTGAATCTAAATTCATATAAAATTTAATTATTTCATGTAATACATATTACACTAATAAGGATACCCCATCTTATTACACAATACCTCTTTCTATTTATATTTAATATATAATCTCATCTTCATCAACAATGTAACTATAATGACACAAAATTTTCTTAAATTACTATTAGATCATTATAAAGATAAACAAAGTAATATTATTAAACTACAGGGATCCATTGTTTTAGTGTCTTGTGAAAACTAGGACTATAAAAAAAATTACAACATCTAACAAATAAATTACTTAATTTCGTCTTCTCTACATTCTTATTAGCACATGACCTCTCTATAGTACATATAGATACCTGAGGATATTCTTAATAAATAGGTGAGATAGAATCCCAGAAATAGGGTAGATAATAACAATATAATAATGTGAGAGCATAATCCTAACATATTAAAAGGATCATGAACATGAGAGTAATCATTAATAAAAATCATGAAATGTGGCAATGCATAAGAAATGAATCATCATATCATATTGGTTGACTACCACACATAGGTGTGAAAAATGATAGCCTCATGTTCATGAATAATTTCCCTTTTAATAATGAGAGTCATCAATTTACCCAGTGAATTTGAGCACTATATAATTCCAGGAACACCCAACATATTCAAACATTCATATTGCACTATATTATTCCAGGCGCACCTGTCACATCATAACATTTACATTATCATGAATTCCATTTTAAAATATTTAAAACATGAACATTTCATAAACCAGGTATTGAAATTAATTTCTCATAATAAATTATACATCCATAAACATTTAGTCACCAATGGATAGTAGGAATATCATTCTTGACATAGAACTATTATCCATGAGTGAAGAGTGAAACAATAATATAGAAGTAAAAAGGTTGTGTTTATTTGAAAGACGCGTTATTTTGGAAAACATTGGGGTTTTTCCTAAAATATATTATATAACATGTATATCCACTAAATGGTAATATAAATATAAAAAATTATTATTATTGAGTAACCATACATATAAGTGGAGTGGAAGAGGGAGAACCCGATGAAAGAATGCTGGGTTCGGGAATTTCCCCTTACATTGTATCCAAACACTTCTCTTTAATGTCTAATATAATAACATTGTATTGAATAATTATATTTTAAATAATAATTTATACATGAATAGGTTAATTTTGGTTTCATTATGTAATTTTATGGGGATTTGTATGAGTTATAGATTTTGAATGCATTGTTTGGGAATATTCATTTTTTATGGTTTTCTTGAACGATTCACATGTAATCATAAATGGATATTCGTATAAAACATGGATGAAAATACAGAAATTATATTACATATTATTATTTATATTAAAGGAGTTTAAATGATATTATAATGAATTATGTTATTTTCTTTGTGGAATAATCATTAGTTAGGATTAAATGATGATCATTTTATGTTAATTCGGGCAGTTTTCCGACCACAACAAATTTGTTTTGTTTGAAAATTTAGTAATATGTACATAAGTTAGATCCATAAAATTAAATTAAAAACAATAAATATAATATAATTTTGTTAATACATAAAAATGGTTTAATGACCATATATTAATGTTGTAATGGAAACAATAATTTCTGTCTTTTCTGAAGGAGATAAATTAACACCTCACAAACAATGTTTACCATTCTAAAATAAAAAGAAGAGGTGAAGTTATTTAGATTATATAGTATTACATTAGTATCATAAAAGTAAACTATATGTATTATACTAATGTTATCATACCATGTTCATAACGATAGGTTGGGAGAGAAAATGAAATGAACTTGAAATTGAAAGGTAATTAAAGGAAAAGAGGGGGAATTACCACTTGAATCCTCATCTTGAGATCTTCAAAAAGAAAACTAGGATTGGTATTTTGATGAGACCAGATGCTTTTTTGCTGTGGGGAGGGGCTAGGAAAGATTCTTGGTCGGATTTTACATAATTATTGAAGCTTGAGAGGTTTTAGGAAATGAGGGTGTGAAGGGTGGTATTTATAGTGGAGGGGAGAGGGGTTTTGTCAATAAAATATTCATTAATTTGTTATTTCATTACAAGAGATTTAATAGTGATTTATCCATGAATAATTAGAGTAAAATTTTCATGTGAATCTGAACTAGTTGGGATTAATCAATAAAACATCATAAATGACACTATAATTAGTGTATTTTGATTATTTTGTAAATTATGGTATTTCACTTTTCATAAAAAATTAATGTACTTCAGAAAAATACCAGATATTCACCCTAACAATTTTTTGATGTGTATAATCCAAAAATGAAATCCATTTTTCAAAAATAATTTATCATATATTAATAATTCAATTTTTAATTAAAATCACAATTTATTTGAAAAATACAGTTTTAAAAACATTTGTTTACTTATTCCAAAACATAGGCACATCATACATTTACATAAATCTCATATATATATATATACTATCATAGGTATAGTTACTATTCATTAAGGTATGTCACTATTCCTAAGGGTAAAATTACTATTCATAAGGTTTTGTTACTATTCACCATAAATTATGTTTTTTCTATTAGACTCAAAAAATAAACCTCAACACAACCGTGTATGTTAGATATCAAAAATTCAAAACACAGAAGTTGAAAAAATATTTTTAATTGTCACATAGTATTTAAAATCATTTCAATGTGTTTACTAATGTAATTATATTTTAAGGAATGATTAAAAAATTTAATCCCATTGATAAAACATTAATACATTATATTCTTCTTCCCTTATGAAATATCACCCTAGAAATATTGTTTTACACAAACAGGTAATGACACTTCTTTTTCATGGCCTCTTATGGTTCCCAAGTATCTTCATAAAACTTATGGTTCCTCCACAACACTTTGAAACGGTGGGATGTATTGTTACATAGAACCTTATATGTCCTGCCAGAATATCCTATGGTTTCTCCTCAAAGGGGAGATCATCTTCCTACCGTACAACCTCTGAGTTCAGTACATGTAAGGGATCTGGTAGGTACATTCTCCAGAGTCATATTTGAAACACTATATGAACATGATCTATATTCAATGTAAGTGTATTCCCATAGGCCACATCTCTTATGTAGTCAAGGATCTTAAAGGGGATAATGTACCATGGGCTTACCATCCCTTTATTTTCAAAACAGATGACTCACTTCCATGGAGATATTCGAAGGGAGACGTTATCTTCAATGTCAAACTCCATGTCCCTTCAACGATTGTTAGCATAGAACATTTGTCGACTCTTTGATGTTTTGATGTGTTTTTTGGTGACTTAAACCTATTATATAATCTCTTTCACATGATCGGGTCCAAGTGTCTTTCTTCCTTTAATCTTCATCCCAACATGGTGGAGTTCTATATCTATTTCCATTAAAGCATAAAATGGAGCTATATGAATACTTGAATTGAAGATATTTTGGTATGATAACTAAACCAATGGAAGATACTGATCCCATATACCATTGAATTCTATGGAGCAGGCTCTTAGCTTGCCTTTAAGTGACTAAATAGTCCTTTCAGATTGGCCCTCAGTTTGTGGTTGATAGGCCATGCTAAAATTTAATTGAGTACTCAAATCATGTTGAAGACTCATATAGAATTTATATTTGAACTTTGGATCACGGTTAAAGACAATTGATAGTAGTACACATAACAGTCTCATGAATTCCTTCACATATATTGTTGCAGGTTGTTCAAAAGAGAGGTCTTCCCAAATAGCGATAAAATGGGCAGTTTTGGTGTGTTTTTCAACCACAACACATAAAACATTATTTTCCTTTGATGACTTCAGGAGACCCGTGATAATGTCCATTGTAACATTATCCCATTTCCACATGGTTATTGGAAATGGTTTGATCATCCCTTTGGAATTTTATCAATCTACATTATCATTCTGACCTACCAAAAACCTTAATATATATTCTACAAAATCCTTCTTCATGTTATCCCACTAAAAGTGTTCTTAGAGATCTCTTTACATTTTGTTTCCACCAGGATGGATAGATAATGTTAAGCTATGTGCATTGTCCAATAGATCCTTCTTTATCCCGGGTGATGAAGGCACACAAAGTTGTGTACCAAATAGAATCACACCATCAACGTTGATATGGAACTCACATAACATCCATTTATTTACTTCAATCACATTTTTCTGTAACTCCAGATCATCAATTTATTCCTTCTTAACCATCTCTTGGATTGATGGTTGTGCAATAATTTGAGAAAGGTATGATGTTTCCCCTACCCTTATTATTTACAAATCCATTCATTGCATATCCCAGACGATAGGGTCTTTCTAAATCTATACCATTGAAAGAGTAGTATGTTCTTTTCTACTTAGGAAATCATCTACCTTATTATCCTTTCTAGGATTATATTGAATAGATCAATCGTAGTCTCTAATTAGCTCTAACCATCTCCATTGATGCATGCTGAGCACCTTTTTTGTGAATATATACTTTATGCTCTAGTGGTCGTCATATATGTCACACTTCTCACCATAAAGGTAGTGGTGATATATTTTTAAGGAAAAAATCTTTGCTGCCAACTCTAGATCATCTGTTGGGTAGTTCTGTCCATGAATCATCATCTTTTGTGATGAAAATGCTATCACATAATCATTCTCTATGATTATGCAACCCAAGTCGTTCTTTAAAGAATAATTGTATATCACAAAAAGTTTTCCACTTATAGGTAATGTGAGTAGAACTAAAGTGATCAGCCTTCTATTTAGCTTATTGAAGATTCCCTCACATTATTCCTCCTAGAAATAATTTACCCCTTTCCTTGTAATCATTTTTAGTGGGCTTTAAATTCGTGATAAATTTCTTACAAAACGTATGTAGTACCATATAATCCAAGAAACTACAGATTTCTAATACATTAGAGGGCCTAATCCATTCCTCAATCACCTTTGTTTTTGAAGGGTTGACAAAACCTCCCCCACTTGTTAATACATGTCCCTATAATGTGTCTTGCATCATCCAAAAGTCACACTTTTTGAACTAGGCGTACAACATCCCATTTCTCAATGTAGCTAATATATGTCTTATATATTCTTCATGTTCCTCCTTGCTCTTGGAGCATATGAGAATATCATCGATAAACACTACCAAAAAATTGTCAAGGTAATTTCTAATGACTCTATTAATCAAATCCATGAGGATTTCAGGGGCATTAATATGTCATAAGGGCATCACAAGAAACTCATAGTTCCCATAACATGTATGGAAGGATTCTTCTAAATATACTCATTATTAACCTTTATATGATGATATTCAGAATGAAGATACACCTTTGTTATGTATTGGGATCCTTTTAACTGATCGAACAAGTCATATATCCTTACAAGAGGATACTTGTTATTTATGGTGATCTAACTAAGTTCCCGATAATCAATACACAACTGCATTGTTCCATACTTCTTCTCCACAAAGAGCAATGGCGCACCCAAGGTGATGAACTATAGTATATGAACCCTTTGTCCAAATGCTATTGTGACTATTTCTTTAACTCCTCCAGTTTGATAGGATCCATCCTATAAAGACACTTTGATATTGGAGTTACTCTTGGTATGAGATCTATTGAGAACTCTACCTCATAATCTGGGGGTAGTGCAGATAACTATTTGAGAAATACATCATCGTATTCCCTCATGATGGGTATTTCTGCAAGGTTGGAATTTTCTTTTGACTCAACAATTTAGGTGATGTATTCTTCTTCATATGCAATCAATACCCACAGAGTTGAAGGATTTTTAAAAGGTGTTTCAAGATCTTCCTTGCAATTAATGAAGATAATATGATGGTTCATAATATGAAAATTTATTTTTTTCCCAACAATTGATTTGTTCTCTATATAACTAGAGCCAATCCATTCCCATTATACGTCGAATTCCACCAAGGGAAGTGTTATGAGAATCACAGGAAGAATCATCACACATAAGCCAACATGAGAATATTCAAACACATTGGTTGCAAAGATGTCACCACTTGGGGTTCTTATAGATATCACTAGCTCAAGTTTTTGGGGCTTTGATTCTATTGTTATAGAAAACCAAGAAGATATAAGGGAATGCATAGAACCAGAATTGAATAAGAATATTTCCATTCTTGAGTGAATAAGAAGTGTATATTGTAAGAATTCATTATCTTGATCCAATTTTAAATTAGTGATAGAATATCCATTCCCATTTTCTTTTGGATTTGGTGGATGTGGACGTTGATTACCATTGAGGACTTTCGGTTTAGTGCACTGGAATTCATAGTGCCCTTTCTCACTACAGTTGTAGCATTGAACCATGACGGGTTCTATACTTTCTTTAACTAAATTATCCTTCCATTTCTTTTATTTTAGACACGCTTGAGCCTGGGGCCATTATTTCGAACACTTGAAGAATTTCCACATCCCTTTGAGGCAGTTCCCATGATGAAACTTCCCATATTTTTGGCATGTGGGTTGTTGAGTTTTCTTCCCACCCTTATCATTCGGTCCCTGAGAATGATACTCCATTTTTAGTTTCATATCAAAAGATACATGTGACCATTATCCAAACTCTCTCTCCATATTGAGATCACATTAAAAAACTTTTTCATAACTACAATATTCCCCAATTGCAAGAGCCTTTTGATGGTGTGGTTTCAATACACTAAATATTCTATCAATTTTTCTATCATTGTTGATATAAAAACCCAAAGATTACCTTTCAAGCCTTGTGAAATTCTATTCATAGGTTGTGATTGATTATCCTTCAAAATTCTAGAGCTCTATTAATTCCCTAACCATCTTTGTATAAAGTGTTCTTGGAAAATACATATTAAGAAACATGATCGTAAAGTCTTCCCATTCCATATCTTCAATTTACAAATATTTCTTGGTGTTCTTAATCAAATCACACCATTGATCAACATCCCCTTCTTGAAGATAAATGGATATAGTGAACTTCTCTGTCTCAGAATACTGGATCTCAAAAAATATCTTCTCCATGGTGTTGACCCATTGTTCCACAACTAGTGGATCAGAAGATCCACTAAACGTCGGTGGTCATTTCTGCATAAAATGCTCGATAGCCAGTTGAACCCTCTTTCATAAAGGAGGATGTTCACTATTATTATGGTTATTTATAATAACCTGAGATATTTGGTTACTAATCACCATGATTCTCGGAAATTCACCTCTCTAATCATTGGGTATGTCGTTCAGGAAATCATTGCACTGGCCCTCGTGTGAGTTGTTGGCCTAGTTTCACCTGGTTCACACCATTTTCTGAAATAGAAATGGTTGGAATAAAAAATAAGTCTAGAAGTCATGAGTAACATAATAATTTGTAAGATTTATCTAATAATAAATTATGTGATCCCTATCTAGACCTTATTTTGTGAATATTTTTGCTTTGTCTCATGCTATAGGTTTTCTCTAGGGTTCACTAATCCTCATTACCAAATTAACTAAACCATGTCTATGATACCAACTATAGAGACCCAAACTTTTATTACATTACTATTACATCATTATAAAGATAAAAAACATAATAATTTTACACCATGAGGATAAAGAGGATTTTTGTCTTTGGAATACTAGGACCATACATAACATTTACAACATCAAACATAAAAATTTGTTTAATTTCATCTTCTCTAGATTCTTATTGGTACTTGTCCACTTCTTAGTTCATGTAGTCACAAGAGGATATACAATCAAAAGGGGTGATAAAGAAGTAATATAAGTGGGTAAATAAGTAAAATATACTACTGGGAGATCACAATCATAAGAAAGTAAAAGGATTGTGAACAAGAGAGAAATATTTATTTAAAAACATGAAATGTTGCATTGCATAAAAAAATTCATCATATCATTGTGGCTAACTACCATAGATAATTGTGAACAATGCTATAATCATGTTAATGAATCATTTAACGTATTTCTCATGAGATTATACACTTTACCCAATGTATTGGAGTGCTTTATAATTCCGATCACACCCGTTATATCCAAACATTCATATTGCACTTTATAAATTCGGGCCCACCTGTCAAATCATATCATTTACATATTCATGCATGCCACATTAAAATATGTAAGAAATTAATATAACTTAACCAATGTTAATAAATGTGTTTCACATAATAAATAAAATTGTTATAAACATTTTATCCCTATAATAAATAGGGAATATCATTTTTTACATAGAACAATTAACCATGAATGAAGAGTGAAACAATAACCATGAAGTGAAAAGGGTGCATTTATTTGAAAGAAGAGATCTCTTAGATTACAATGGGTTTTTCATAAAATATATTAGATAAAATATATATACTAGAAATGGTAATATAAAAAGATGATTTTTATGGAGTAATGATAACAAAATTGGAGTGAAGGAGGGAGATCCCGATGAATGAAAGTTGGGATCCTGAATTTCTCCTTACCTTGTATCTGAATGATTACTTCTCTTTAATGTCATGTATAATGAAATTATATTCATTATTTAAAATTTAAGTAACCTTTTATAAATTAATAGAGATAATAGTGGATTAATTATGTAATTTTATGTGGTATTTGGATGAGTTATAGAGTTTAAATACATTGTTCAATAATGTTCATTTTTATGATTTTCTTGAAGGGTTCACATGTATTCGTAAATGAAAGTCTGTGTAGAACATGGAAGAACTTCAATAACTGATATTACATGTTATTAATAATATTATAGTATTTTAATGATCTTATAATGAATTATTTTATATAACATGTGGATGAATAATTAATAAGGATTTAATGATGATCGTTTTAGGTAAATTCAGGCAGTTTTTCAACCACAATAAACTAGTTTTGTTTAAAGATTTAGTAATATGAGTATAAGTTAGTTCCAAAATAATAAATATAAAATAATAAATATAATAAAATCTATTTCAAAAATATAAATGACTTCATGACCATATTTGATGGCAGTAATGGAAAAAATAAAACACGTCGTTCTTAAAGGTGCTAAATTAGCACCTCACGAAAACCATTTTCCTTTATAAAATAAAAAGAATATGAGAAGGGGGTTAGATGATATAATATTATATTAGTATCATAAAATTAATATATATATATATATATGATACTAGGGGTTTCATACCATGTGTATGGTGATATGTGGGAAGAGAATAATTAAAGAACATAAAACTGAATGGAAATTTAAAAGAAAAGAGAGACGGTGGAATTACCTCTTGAATCCTCCTCTTGAGAACCTCTTTAAAGAACCATGTCTTGGTATTTTATGAGACCAGATGTTCTTGGATGTGGGAGAGGGTATAGGGAAGATTCTTTCGTAGATATTAGTCAAGTCTTGATTCCTGAGAGGTGTGAGAAAATGAGGCTGTAAAGGGTTGTATTTATAGTGGAGGGAGAGGGTTTTCTCAATACAATATTCATTAATTGTTTATTTATCCAGAAGATAAGTAATAATGAGAATTATATGACTAATTAACATAATTGTATCATTTTAATATAAACACATTTGTCTTAAATGAACTGAAAATCATACAAGACTCTTTAATTTGCGTATTTAGCTTATTTTATAAATTATGTTATTTCACTATTTATAGAAAATTCATGTATTTAAGAAAAATACAAAATTTCACCCTAACTGTTTTTTGATGTGTAGAATATAAAATGAAATCCAATTTTTATAATCAATTTTCTAAATATTAATAATTTATCTTTTAATTTGAATCAAAATTTACTTTAAAATAGAGTTTTAAATAATTTGTTTACTTATTATAAAACATAGGCACATCATACGTTTACTTAATTCTCATATATATAAAATCATTAGTGTGTTTACTATTCATTAGTGTATATCACTATTCATAATTGAAAAATTACTATTCATAAGGGTATGATAATATTAACCAAAAAATATGTCTGTGCTAGTAGACTCAAAAAATCACCCTGAACTCAACCATCTATATCATATTTTCAAAATTCAAAACATTGAAGTGGAAAAATAATGTTTAATGGTCACATAGTATTTATAGTCATTTTATTGTGTTTCCTAATGTTATTATATTTTAGAGAATTTTTAAAATAATGTAATTACAATGATAAAACATTGGGTCATTATAGTAACCATTACTCTCACAACCTTATTGATCCTCTTTAAGAGATTACCTCTTGGTTCATTGAGTTTAATAATGACAATTTATTCCACATTTAAACCACCAATCATCTAATATTGTATTTGGGATTCCAATATTCTTATCCACTTTATTTACCGAGAACATCATTTTTTACTATAAGTCACTTTCTTTATGTCCTTATTTTCCACAGTCAAAACATCATCATGTTCCTCTAAGACATTCACTTGGGAGATTCCTTACCCATTCATGAAATAAATGAAAATAATTTATTTCCCCCAGGGTCTCCATTCCCCATGCTCTCATCGAACACATTCTTTAAATTCCTTGGTGAGTCTATGATTTAGTTAAGGTATACATTTTTAATCATTTTCTTTGAAGACTAAATAGGCAGGATCACAAAATCTTTCACTCCAGTTATCACCCAACTTGACTAGTAATCAGAAAACCATCCATCACGTACAAAATTTATCCAGTTCCTCCTGGTTCCCTCCATTGACTAAAACCAGAAGCATAGTGTGAGAATTTATTATCGTGTTAGAAAACCAAATAGTCATTAAAATATTTATTTATGAAATTTTTAAATCAAGACACCTGGATTAATATATGTCACCTAAGGTTCGTTTATTCGTTTCCAAATTATATCCAAATGCTTCATCATGGTTTGCGAAGAGTTTGTGAATATCCAATTCATATTGCCTAGTAGTTTCAAACCTGGTGAGCAGTAAGGCCTATTGTCATGTACCAGATTTACTCAGGACTGGCCCTAAAAATCTATTTAGAGTTGTTACTTATATGTATATCTATGTCAGAGCCACATACACTTATAGTATCTATAAAGAGATATATTTCTAGGAATCAAATCACTCTATCCCAATCAAACATTCCCAGACATTTTCCAAAACATTGACTCATACTTATACTTATCATTATATACACAACTAGAAATATCCTTTTGTAATATAAGCTTGGATCCCACTACATTATTGTCATTCTAGTTTCTAAATGTTGATGAAAACATTTCTTTGATACCAACTATAGAGACCCAGGATTAACATATATTGATATTACAGATTTTAGATGAATATTATATAGATTACAAAAAGAAATGCTTGATGACCATAATAGTTTAGTGTCTTTGGAAACATGGAAACAAAATCATCTATCTTGGTGAATGATCAAATACATCTACAATATAGATATCCACCTTTATTAATCCTACATAAAACCTTTCTTCGTAATCTGTTGAAATGAAAAATAAGAAAGGGGTGAGATGAAATACATACTATGGTTAAATAAACGAGATATGTAAGAATAATTATGAGCGTAGGGTATTTGAACATGATCATGAAAATAGAAGATCATACCCTACATATCAATGATTATACACTTGAATCTTGTAATAAATCATGGATGTTCATAAGACTTGAATCATATGGAAATAAAGAACATAATCCCTGAAAGAATAACATAGAAATAAAACATGGGATTGTGGCATACACATAAGCATATAATATGATTTCCATATATTCCAAGGCACTATATCCAAAACCATCTTGGTAGTATACATCCACTCATCGTTCCATAATTGTAGTAATGGTCCACTCCCATGGCCATCTTAGTTTCATGTGTTCACTCCCTATATCATCTGGATTTCCAAGCTTCACTATGATGCACATCTTATTATAATGACTTCACACCTTATTCTATGTCGGTAGTGAGGGTTACCTCCCATGACCATCTTAGTAGTTAAGGGTTACTCCCAATACCATCTTTTTCTATCTCATGAAATATAATTCATCCCCCAATGCATTGGAAGGAGATATAGGTCCCAACCATCCCATAGTGAAATCATACATACATGTTCCACAAAATCATAAACAATTATATCCTAACCCTAGTAATTAGATTGGTATGATAAACATGTAAACATATTATATCTTTTGGAATGGATACAGGATTCATAATCATATCATCAAAATCATAACCTTTGAAATATAATCATATTTCAGAAACATATAACCTGTGAATGAGAAATGGATTTCATAAACATAAAACTTGTAAAAGATAAATAGATTTCTTAAACAATAAACTTTTGAAATGGAAATGAGTTTCATAATGATCATGAAATTATGAACAAATCATTCTTATAAAAGACCTCAATGGAAGCATTAGATAATTTCCAAGATGGTTATTAGTAACATTAACAGATTTCATCATAGATGGAAAATAAATTAAAAATAACTATTAAAAAATTATTGAGAAGGATATTATTTCTTCTTATAAAAACACTTTTTGATACATAAATCCATTTTGTAATCATTTTCATCAAAAATACTATTAAATGATATATTAATAACATAAAATCATTTGAAATAATTTTCCATGAAATCTTATCAAAAAAACTTCAATACATTTTGAAAAACATTTTTTTTTAAAAACACAATGATTAATTATAAATAATGATTGGAATTTTTTGAAAATCATACATTTGAAAATAAATTTGAAACTTATAAATTGTGATTGAAAATATCTCGATAACTATTTTCATTGACAATAATTTTAAAACATATACATAAAGCATAAAAATATTTTTAAAAGAATTTTCAATGAAAATACTTTAAAAATATAAATAAATATTGAAATGGTTTTGAAACGATTTTCCTTGAAAACTTATAAAATATTCTTGAATGCATTTGGAAAACTATTTTACTTGAAAACATATAAAAGATGTTTCAAAACATTTTGAAAAAAAATTTCCTTGAAAACATATAAAATAGGTTTGAAATCATTTTAATAATAAATTTACATGAAAATATTGTTTAAATTTTTTTTCTATAAATATAAACTTTAAAAATTAAAAGAATTATTTAAAGGATTGATGAGAGATAACTTTGTACATGTTGTATGAGGTAAAAAGAACATTCATTTTTCATGGTAAAAAAGAAAGAAAATTCGTTATTTGTATAGAAATAAAAATATTTAATTGAAAACTTTGGAAAAAGACAAAACAAATAATAATTATTTTAATGATCAAAATAGAGTAGTATAATATTAATGGGAACCCTTTTAAGAAGTCATGGTTTTGAAAGAAGATAGATGTCGGACCCAAGAGAGGGTAATGTTCGGCTTCATTAAAAACAAATTACCAATGAGTAGAAAATGATATGAATACACTAATATAGCATGAATAACTATATAATAATAATATCCATTAATTTCATGAGATATGGAGCATAATAATTCATTAATTGAAGCATAAACATTTAAAATAGTGAAAAGTGATGAGATTGTCTCAATAAACTTTTATAACAAGGTATGATGTTATTATACTCTCAATGGAAGACAATGATATTACATGAAGAATTAAATATCATTTTTAGTAAATAAAACACACAAAGGTAAAGTGTGGTGAACATAACATGTATCTCATGGGATTAAAATGTGAGACAAAATCCTCTTACAATGTATCTTAACTCTCATCATATTTCTTAAAACCACATGTATAATAAATATAAATTTATAATATATATTTTAATGAAACATATTATTATATCAAATACCATATATGGTTATATTGAAAAATTTCACTAATTTCTAGTTAAAAATCCTCTGTTAAAGTTTCACTTCCGGTAATATACTCTTTATTATTCAGATGGGTCTAAATTTTTTATATCTTTGGAATTTATAATTTATATCATGATTTATCAAATGTAAAACATGATATATATAAATCATGTATATATAGTATATGTGTATTATAATAATATATTAAACATATAATTATGAAATTGAATACACCGTTCCTGGATATTGCAAGCCATGCGTACACATGAATACTATTTCTGATTAATTTTTCATATTGATAGAATGAAAGTAAAAAACCTATATGTATATATAGGAAGATATAAATATATATAAATTTAAATGTATATTAATTAGTTCATATAAAAATTATATATTCACTAAAACCATCCTTAATACAACTCATGTGTTTTATGAACAAATCATATCTCTTGGAGGGGGCAGTAGTCAACACTTTCTAAAACAAAATCATCATATTAACACAAAATGGAAATTAAAAATATATGTGTTCTATAAAAAAATAAATAAGATTAAATAAAAAACAAATTTAATATATTAAATATAAAAATATAGTTTCCATCATAATGGCTTACATGGTAGGTGGTAATATAAAAATGAACAATCACCATTTCATGTGGTAGTAGTTCACGGTACACAGAAACAATAACGTTGTTACACATTATATAGAGGTGTGTGTCTAGGTAGAACCATTTAAATAAAAAATACTAGTATATTTTCTATACTTGTGTTTTTATTTAATAATATAATAATGTGAGTTTGAGGGGTTGGAGAAGGTAAAAAAGGAAAGCACTTGAGAGAGGATGTTAGTTTTTAATTGGGAAAGTCCTTTTGGTATTTACTGAATGGATTCATGGATTTCCTTATACCTAGTTTAATGTCTCTATGAGTAAGGAAGTATTTTTAGAAGTTTATTGGGTTAGTCTGGGTAGATCATAAGATCTTTGAGTGGTGTGAAGAAGAGGTAGAGGAGGTGACCTTCTATAGGGAAGGAAAATGACTAACATGGATGTTTTTGAAAATAGTTATGTGTACACATGTACACACATAATATAATTCATACAAGACCAACCTAAATCAATAATGGAATTTTATAGGTAATATATGGATATAAAATATATGTTTTATAAGTGTATAGTTTCTTTGGGCCATTAATTTTTTGGTTTATTCTCTAATTAAGATTAATTTGACCTTAATGACTGTGATGAATTTTAATCACATTCAAAAATATTTTTCGTCAAAAATTAAGTTAATATTATTAGACTCTAAATATTAAACTGATTACAATGGTGTATGTAAGTTTTTGAAAAATAAATTCACAAAATTGGGGAAATTATCATAAATTCCACTCCCATAGACATAATGAAAGTACAACTTTTTAAAGTATAAAAATGATCAAAAAATTGATATGTTTTTATGTTCAGTTTAAAAGGTAAATTTATTATAACGGCCCAAACTATATTAATAGTTTTATAATTGATCTAATGTGACCTTATGAAAATATAATTTATAGTTTATCATTAATAATTATTTTACCAAAACGTAGTTTTTAACTAAAATGCTTTATCTTTTACTATTCATAAAAAATATAGTTTCTTAGAAAAATCCCAAAAAAACATTCCCTAGGATATTATCAATGGAGTGAATTCAAAAATAAATTATATTTTAAAAAATTCTATTTTTATAAGTGTTTAAAATTTATTCTATTTTTTTCATAGATTTACATGAAAAATAGTTCATTTGAGAAAGTAGTATTTTCTAAACACCTAAGTATTTTCTAAAAATTATATTTTTCAATATAAATTTGTTTTATTTATATAAAACCATAATGAAAATATTTTATAAGTAGTTATTACGATTCATATTATTAATATTTAATGAATAGGTTATAAATAAGTCATTTATATAATTATAATAATAAAATAATGTTTCATATAAACACGATATTGCTTGTAACATACGCCAAGTCGATATATCAGGTGATTTTTTTTGAATTAGTTCATTGTATGACATAAAGGAAAATTTAATTTATTTTGGTTAAAATAGTTGTGGGAGTATAATAATATTTAATTTTATGTTCAATCAGTTTTCAAATTCATTTATAATTACTTGGTAACCTATACTTTTATATTATATTGTATAGACCATATATTTTCATAAAATAGTAAATAGCCTTCATAACATCTAGTCTAATATAAATGTTTTATCTTATTATATTAAATAATAATATTTTAATAATATATTACTATTCCGTAAACCTTTGTCATCCGTGTTATGAAAGTCTTCAAGGAAATTCATTAGTTCTTATAACTCAAGATAACCACAATGATCCCATTAAAGTAAGAAAATGTGCATATTGTGTGTAGTGAAAAATTGTATTTACTTTTTACATATCACAATACAAAAATAGTTCATTAATATAAATTGAACTATCTTTAGCATTGCATGAATTTCAAAATATTTAAAACCTTAAATTATTTTGAACAAAATTTCACAAAATATCTGGCTGTTATTCAATGCCTCCCAAGGATCCATATGAATCATCTCATTGTGGTTTTTATTATATGATAAATTAATGAGATGATTATTCATCTCCCATTAACCACATAAATAAATGAATCATGCTTGTTTCATGTCATATGAAACCATTATTATCGGTTCGAAATGTCAATTTGTCTGAGGGTGAAAGACTGTGCTCAGAAGCACCTGTGTACCAATATCTATGTGTAACCCATTAAAGAAACATGACATAAAATTTTCATCCCTAAATAATAAAATTTAAATAGGGTCCCTTTATATCCATATTAAATAAAATTAATATTGACTACCCAACGCATCAACTAATAATGACTCTTATATAAGAATGAAGTGGGATAATATCATTAGTCAATCCATTATTACACAAACTATGTCAATACCTCAATGAGATATCAGTATGATAGATAAAATATCCATATAAACTTCTTTCCATTTATATTATAGTACTATAATTATATACAACACACTTGCCGGTCACTAGTGATCCAACTTCACCAACTGATAGGTGGAAGACCAACTGATAAAACCTTATATCTGACATTTTATCCCAGGCCACCAATACCTACGTCTTATATCCCATTAAATCATTGAGATGTATGGGTGAACTGGCCAATGATATGTGTGGGACACCTGCATCCATTCCTCTCTCATATAATAAGTAACAAAGATTCATCCATGGTTATAAATAATATCATATCCATCAATAGGCTAATCCAGAGGTGGGTCCTCACCATTAATACACTCATGGAGAACAAAGCTTTCACGATCTCAAAACTACATACACATAACCATTTCTAGGAGGTAACAGAGAATTTCAAATGATGTGAGATATGACTACTCATGACTGTCAAGAAACTATAACTGCATATTATAAAACTGGGACATAAATTTACATTCATCACTAGCTTTATATACAACATGTGCATATGTTTTTTGACTCCAGGCATCAACTACTGCATTTTCATTATTAAGTGTATAAGAAAGATAAATGTAAATGGACTGAAGATAATCGACCCATCTACAATGTATGTGATTCAATTCACACTTTTTCAATATATATTTGAGGATCTTATGGTCCATATACACCACAAATCCCTTACCCATCAGATAGTGTCTTCAACAACGTAAGCCATGGGAAATTGATACTAGCTCGTGGTCGTGAATCCATTAATTTCACTCATGATACCTCAACTGTTGAGATTCATACCAAAAAATTCTATCACCACACATCTTCGCTGCACTTATCCTGATGTTAAATGACTAAAAAAATATTATATAGCCTCCACTAGGAAATGAATGAATTTGAACATGCATCAAAATAAGTTTAAATTTAAACTCCTAAAGTACTTCTCACGTGCTTCTAACCTCATGAACATAAGACCCTTATTTACAGGACCAGTAATAGGTAATGAAATGTATGGTATTTCCTAAATGAAATTCATGTAACATCAATACCTCCCCAATAAACTCCATATATCAATCATGTTCTTTGACAAATCCAAGGTAACCACAAAAATCACCTTCTATGGGTCTATAGATTCTCTTAATTTCAAGATTATACGATCCATGAAGTGAGCTATGTTAATCTAGAAGTGGAATATATAAATTGTGACATAAATATAATTCTATTTCAGTGTACTTAGAATGATCAAAATATTCTTATAATGGTTGCTACGAGTGTGAGAATACACTAAGATATAGTTAAAATATAACATTACAAGAGAGTATAGATAGGGATGGAAATTTTTTTTCATCAAATCTAGAAAAATGGTAGGAACATTTGTAAGGCTTAATGAAAAAACAAGGAACTCATATAGACCATGCCTACAATAAATTGTTGTATGAAGTATGGCCAAAGTCCAGACATTCACTTGATGATAGCCTAATCTATGGACAATCATTGATAAAACCATATCTCCCTGGAGCTAATGAAAGAGATATTCTATTAAATGTAGGGGATAGTGATTCTTGACTATATATTGGTTCATCCAATTTTAATCCACTGAGAGGCTAAGGTTCCCATCCACCTTCTTAGGGAAAATCCCAAGAGAACCATAAGTGGAAGTAGTAGTCCATATAAAAGCGTTTTCCCCCATGTCCTCCAATTATCCATTGGTCTAGAAGTGCTATAATGTTGAAATATTAGATAAAATAATATATAATAGATCTACTCTGAGAATGATATCAATCATAATCTATACCTATCTTTTAGGATTTATGCCAAAAAAATAATCAGGAAAGGTATCCCTGAAATGATCTAATATAAGAGGGATATATTTCAGATGTATTCCCCATCCTCTATGAAAGTACTAAGAATCTTGGATGTTATTACACCTAGACCACGATGCTCTATCGCTTCTAACTTTGACTTCCAAATAATCCTTTTGGATATAGATTCTTCCCTTTATTAATGTAAAAAACACCTTAATGTGATAGTAGTCTAAAATGTAGTGATATAAAAAAATGGTACATCATGAGAATGACATCAAATCCCATAATCTAGATGATGAAAGGATCCCATAAGAAGCGGTGACTTCCTACCTCAAGGAAAAAATCCCTATATTGGAGAGTTTTCTCAAATCGTACACCCAACTGTGTATCTAGGATCATCACACCAAAGTACTACTATATTTATATCCTATGAAATTAAATAATAGATAAATAATTGATGTACTGTGAGGAACATCATACTATAGATGATCATACACTCTAGTCCTTTTGTACTAGCTATAATGAATGCAACTAAACTAAGACACAACATTGTGTTATAGATGGAATACTATTAGTATAGCCACTCTTCTAACATTGATGATAAAATTTCTAGATACTATGTTTCTAACTCTCTCATCATATATTTATACTGGTGTTATTCCAAATCCTCAACCAAAATAAATGATCCAACCCCTGATGGTTGAGCGGGTGAGGAGCCTATTCTGTTTGAAGTAGATGGAAAGGTCTGAAAAAATCTGTAATGATACACCATATGGGTGAAATCATGGAACCACATTGGGCCTAGATCAAACTATGGTTTTATTTTTCCATGTAGTGTACACTAATGGACTACAATGGAGCTTCAGTTAAAGTTACCATGATGTCTCCAGGTTTGACATGAAACCTCAAGGGAATGTTTCCTTCAACAAGAAGAACTATGGGCATGCCGCGACACTGACCCACTTTTCCAGGTACTATCTCCTTTCATCTTACAACACTCCGTGATAAGATAATGATTGATTATATCCTAAAAATTAGGTAGGTTAAAGGAATTCACATGAGTATATATTGTATGTTATTAAACATCAGTGAAACATATATCATGTGATAACTCATCACTAAAAAAATGGTCGAAATCACTATAATTCAATAAAATACAATTAATAATCCATGAATTAAATATCACTTGATTCAAGATTCATTAAATCTCTATCTCAGTCATCTCTAAATGTATGAGGAAAGAATTTATCATAAAAATTTGTCATAAAATCATCACAGAATGTGCCTTGACGATGACCAACCTATGAAATTACATCCCAACAATGCCTGGATGAATTAGACAACTTGTGTGTAGAAATATTAACCCTATTCTTTAGAGGAATCTCTATATACATAAAGATAGATAGGGTTTCCTCTATCCCTGATTGAACAAACTTCAGACTTCTATCCCTAGAAAATGTGTGAGGATAATGTTGCAAGAACTCACATGTCAGATCAACCATATTAGGTGCAAGTCATGGAGCACCCTTCATGGATTGTATCAAATGTAGGAAACCCTCATGAAGATTAGTGTCAATTTACAAATCAGGTATAGTAGGTTATGTATCACATGGAAGTCATGGCAATATGATTGGTTTCTCATGGCCCAATACATCTATAGCATGTTCATCCCCACCCTCATAGCACACAACACAAGTATGTCATAGCGGCATAGATCTATAAATCCAATAACCCACATGAGATCAAGATTTAATATCAAATTAAAGCTACAGTGGAAGCAGATTATAATATTATGTGCTCACTAACAAATATATAATACCCCAACTATCATCTTAGAAGGCCTTGTATTGGTATGTGTTCACATTTTTGTTTATAGAGGTTCCACAAGATGAAGGGCCAACTATACATGCCTCCTCATTTACTAGAAGACATTTTATTTTATAAGTTGATATTCACATTTAATGTTTTCATTTACATCTATGAGTATATCAACATTTGATAAAATTGTATTTCTATTCTAAATGAATTAGGTCCCATACACTATATAACTAAAATTGATGCACATTTAATTTCTATCAATCCTCGTATACATTTGGTCACAGAATTTAAAAAGTAATATAAGATGAATTGACATAGTAAATTACCCATTCTAACCCCGGAGGGCCTATACACCGTAGGAATTGATGTTAAAAATCCATCAACCATAACCAAACTTGTGAATAGTAATATCTAATAATCATGGATCACTCAACAATCACAGAAAATACATGAAAATGAAAGTAGTGAAATGCACTATATGGCATGCCATATACATGACATGTGAATTAGAGGTTCCCATAATGATACGTGTAACAATGTTCCATTCCCTCATCTCATAAAGGAACAAATGAAATGTAATCCACACTAATTATAATAAAAATAATAGTAATCGCACACCATGTGTGGAACCCAACAATTGAAAGATATCAACAGTAATAAGAAGAACATAGAATAAGAATAATTCTTTCAGGAAACTAGCAATTTTCCCAAAACATGGGTTATCTACACCGAATCATAACATATAACCATGTTCCCAGTGTTCCTAATATCATTTCTATTATCTCAATGTACTATGGTAAGAACATGGTCCTCTTATTCCAATTTTTGATGTCCCGAACCTGAGTGCCACTCAAAGGATCCCTAAGCTCGGTTTCCCACATGGCCTCAATTGATTCTCGCCAATCTCTAGAGGGTACTACCTTTAATAAAGGTCCTAGAGTGTATTTATGGGTATAATATAACCTCATTATAATAGTGTAACATAATGGATGGATATAAGAAAAATTGAATAGAAGAAGCATATGTAATCATATTACTGAAAGGAACTGAGACTATAAACACTATACTAGTAACTCGCCATAGAGGAGTTATACATGAATAATAAAAAACAGAAGAAACGAATAAAAAATAAAATATAGAAACTGAATCTTATACAAAAGATGATTCTAATGCATGTCATGTGTCTATAAAATTGGAAAACATGTACACTTGGTAGTAGAAAATACATGTTATACACAAGAAGTAAAATGAAGGCAAAAACTATCCCTTAATCTCAAGCTCCAAATCAATCATATTCCACAAAGAACCATCCTAATTAAACAAATAAATATCAGGAGTCGAAGGTGGGACAATTCCCTTCTTCAACATCAGTATACATGTAATACTTTTGGGTAACAAAAATGGCATGGATGGGGTGTGTCATAACTCATAGTAGGTCGCCACCAACAATGTTTACACAATCTAGTCTATGAATTTTAAATGATAGTGTGCAGGTACATATAAAAAAATTTAAAGAAGTATATTAATATAAAAATTCCATTGTCATCCTCAGCCATAGAAGGTAATGTCTCTCAAGATGAGATCATTTAATTAATTCATATACGTTTAGTAATATAAATAATTCATGTGAGGTATAACTTTCACTTACATGGAAACCTGATAGTAATGGTAATGTTTCCAAGGGATAAACAAGGAATCATGTGAGTTATTAATAATGAAGATTATTCTAGGTAATAACAATGGAATACCTGAACTCAAGGGTTAATGAAACTCCCTAATGTCATATAGCTAGGATATAAATTGTCAACTTGTAATCCAATGGGGCATCGACCAAGTCATTCCACTATAGAATGATTCTAACCATGTCCACAAATCTCCTCCAAAGTAAAATGGAATTAGAAATGACTAGAACTAATGCATTTATCTATTTACCCATGAGTCCAAAACATCATGATATACCTTTAGAGTGTACCTAAGGCATCCTAATAACTAAATTATATTGGAGGGATCCTATTAAATCATGTCGAGAATCCACCAGAAGCCACAGATCAGGTTCCAATGTGGGTTTATCCCATAGCAACCAGCACCCTTGAATCAGAATAATTTCAAATAATTTTTAAGGAATTCACTCTAGAATCCATTTATGTCTTGAGTATTACCACTACTATAAATATGAATATTTCAATATACAATAGAACCCTTTTAGATAATTCAATATTTAAAATTGTGCCAAATAGTACACATGGTTTTTTAATAAGCCATTTGGTTTATTCCACACCTTCCATACTAACTGGAATGCGTATGTAGAATATGAAACCCTATATTATTTTAATTAGATTTCATTTATATGGTTCACTAATTTACTTTCATGAAAATCAAATGGAGGCTTAATGATTAAAAACAATATGGAATTCATTTATAATAAACTATTCCATGTGATATCCATAATATAGTTTCTAATTTTCTTTTTGAACATTAATTAATTTATTAAAGAACTTGTCTTAGATGGTTCATGTAAACATAGTATATAAGAGGATTACCCAATGAAATTCCTAATTCATTTTATTAATGAAGGGATTTCCATTAATATGGTCAATCAATAACATGTACAAATGGTGGTACATATGAACATATCAAACCACTAAAGGCATACTATAAAATCGCCTTACTTGTAATGGAGTGAATTATGATATCAACCTAAAATGAGTTCATTGATAATTATTAAAAGGGACATTGGATACAATTTTGATGAATATAAAAATGGAACACGAATTTAATAAGAAACTCTTCATGAATTTTGTGTGCATATAATAACTGCAGTTTATAAAATAAAGAGACATGAGGAATGATTCATGACTATCTATTATATACTCATAACACTCTCCATATCCAGTATTATCTTTTAGTTTGGCATGGATTTAATGAAATCTAAATAATTAATCAATTTCCTGAAAATAGGGCACATGAGCATGCATCTAAATTCCTTCATCGAGGTGAAGATAAGTGAATAAATACTTATTATGAATTAATAGAATTAATAGATGAATCAGATGAGAATAATGGTTCTTTAATTAGATGTCGTATGAATAAATGGAACAAAATCCTCTGTAGGAGGCACATGGTATCCAAAAATGGGAGATGCGATCCTCCACTATTTTCTAGAAATGAAACGAGTGGGGTGGGGTTAGATTATTTAGATTAAAGGGAAATTTGATAATTTCACCCAAGATATATTAGTCATAAGGTTTGGAAGTAGGGATTACCATACCACAAGACAATATTACATCTCCCATAGTGTAAGGAGGGAACCCACATGGTTATGTCAAATGATTAGGGAACCCATAGACAAACCATAAAAAACACTACTTCTACATTTTGATTATATAATTACATTGGAGTACGACCTCAGACATATGGTTTGGTCAATTCATTCACCCAACTATACCCTCTATACATCACATGCACAGTCAGGAAAATTCTGTTGTTTGCCCGGCACAGTTACTATTAACTATGCGACTAATGAAAATTTTCAACCGATCGATGATCCATGATCCTAAAAAGAACTAAATACATATATAACCTCCATGATGTCATTCTAATCTGTATTAAGTTCAAAAAAGGAATTATACTGAAATTTAATGGACCCATACATGAGATAAAAATTGGGTTCTTCCACCAATAATATAAAATGGATTATTGAATATATTAAAAAGACAATGATGTACCCTGCTTTATTCCTATATATTAATTATAAAAACATCATAGACAATTACAAAAGGTATGAAAATAACCTATATAATTCCTTTATATGAGTAGAAAAATTATAAAATCTATCCCCACATATGGTGGTTTAAAAAACACTATAAAATATTATAAATAAGCGATAACCAACTCAGAATTTCTAGAATATAATCCCATAAATTTTTAAATATAATAAAATAATTTTTAACCACATCTAAAGATTTAAAATTATATTCAAAATATATTATTTTAGATTCCATACATGATTCAAATGAAGTGACCTTCTCAATAAATATTTTGTAATTTTTATACAGATCATAATTCATTAAAAGGGTGATGCTATTCAAAGTGAAGATCAATTCTAAACAAACATGACATAACCTACTATTTTCACAAATTTTTTTCACTATCATAGAATTAATATCATAGTATAATCACTCATAAATAACATCTAAATACATATGTTAATGTATTTTTATATCTAAATACATGTTTTTTAGAATTGGTTCTCTTATAAACAGATTACTATATGGGTTATCCAACAACCTAATGTGAATTTTTATCATATAAGCTTGTCCATGTATAATATCTTCATTATTATTCACATTGAAATTAATAATTATCCTCCTAAGAGATCCAAATATTTCATTTTCTTATGTAGAAAAATATTTGTTTTGGGAAATTTATGGTTTCATTTACTAAACATTGAACAATATTTTTTAAATGGGTCCTGAGTATCCTTTCGATTCACAGTTTTAGAAAATCCATCAGCACCATAAATAAACTTAAATACCTACTTTGGTATAGATTTATTAAAATAATGAATTTATATAGATCATTACCATCATGGAAAACCATTTTTTATTTTGAATGATTTGTTAAAACATCACTTTTATTAAGGAATGTTAAATCCCGGTTGATTTGAACCATTTTAATACTCTAAATTTAAAAAAATAATAAATCAATGGTTTATGTGAGCTTCCCTACATTTTGTAACTGGTCATTAACTCTTCCAATGTGTTTAGTGATAGACCAATCATTCAACTATAGATAAATTTAAGTGGATTACAACATCTCAAGACTGAATTTTTAAAAATTAAGTAATGAATAAGGTTAAAACAACCTATCAGGTCCCAAAAACTATTTTTATTCTGACAAAATTTTATTTTATATTAAATTAAAATGATCCAATACTATTTAAAATTTTGAGGAATATTTAGTTATTGTACATAATCACATTTTTCAGTTTGTTTATGGTTGAACATTTTTCTTTTCTTCTCTTGTTAGGGATTTTTATTTCCTAAATTACACATATGAAGGAATTTTATTTAACGAACTATAAAAGGGAATGTTTATGTTAAATGTTTCAAACATATCAAAGAATATGATATAATCAAATTCCTCATTTTTATACATTCTCTTTTAGAGATATTGAATAAAAGGATCAGAACTATGAAAAATAGGCTAGTTTCTCTAGTTTCCTTCAAATTACACATTCTACTCTCCTTTCATGATAATCACACTTATAATATTTCTTTATTACATATTTTTTCAATGGGAATTAATAATCTATATTAGATTATAACTTTCAGTGATCTTTTCATGATTTATTACATTAAATATTTTTATTATAAGAATCACTTAAAGAATCTATCTCATATTCCCTTGGATGTATTTTACCTTATTCTAATATTTTACACAAGATAATATAGTAATTAACATGAATGGATCTCTAGTATTTAACAATAAAGTACCAAGAATTATTCCCCCTTCTCTCCCACTAATATATATTTACATTTTAGAAACATGAAATATAATTTTGTGATTACTATAATTTTCTCTTACCTTTTTGAGTAAAAAGTACTCATAATATATAGTATTATTCCCCTTAATACTCCTTGGTTAATACAAGACTCATAAATATAGTTATTTTGAAATTAATATGTTATTTATTGTTGATATATAGGGGAAACCAAATGATTAATAACTACCCCATCTCTTCAAGATAGATTAGGTGTTCTTTTATAATCCAGAATATAATTTTCTAAATATAGGTAATGATTACCTTATTAATAGACCTAAAATACAAAAATTTAGAACATTATACCTCAAATAATATTTTTTTCAATGTTAGGAATTCAATTCCATATTTGACATAACATTAAACAATGATTATATTGTTAATTTAGTAAATTTTACTCTCTATCAAAATATATTCTCATAGTCTGAGCATTTTGGCTCACTCTGATGGATAATTATTTTCATAGTAATAATATTATTAGATATTGAGAAATTTTATAGAATTTTTTTTAACTATTTAGATTTTATATTATTGAAATTACCAATGTTTTATTGGTCACCTAATATTTGACGGTAAAGAGTGAGACCATTGAAAAATCATTCCATTTGGAGGGGGAGTTGATAAATGTGAAACTACCAAGAGAAGGTTCTAAACATATCCCATGGATATTGTAATTTTATCCCTAATATTAGAAAAAAAAAATTAATTATATGAATCACATCTGTGGTCATATACTTAAGATAAAATTTCATTACATACACACTGAACACTAGGTCCAAGGTATAAAATATTTCATCATTATGCTATGGAAACTTTCTTTATACTTACCTAGAAATAAAAATAGGAAAATAAACAACATAAGTTCTTCCTCACTCATCCCATGTAAATTTATATTTTGAACGACATTATAAAAGTATCTAATGAACTCCTAGGATTGCTCATAGTTATACCATTATACGATGAAAAATTGGATTGATTTTGTTATTTTCATAATTCCCATTCCTACGGGACAAACAGATAAATGAGTGGTTTATTGAATATATATGATTTAAAAACTCCCATTGTCTCGATATCTTAGTAATTATGATCATTGGTTGACCTGGAATAAATTTTCCTTATGATTTTCAGCTCACTCAATTTCAAAATACCAAATTTTCATTCTCTCATGTTTTCTTAAGGAACTACAATGTTTTATAATTTATATTCATTAAATAGATTATTTATATTATGGATTATTAAATATTTATTATGTTTATATAAGTATATTGAATGTAATTCAAGAACATAGAAAAAATAAACAAGTAGTTTTTTAGTTCGTAATATTTTTTTATTAATTTAAATTTTTTCTTTTATTTATATTATCTTTTGATAAACATCACCTACCATGAAAATAGATAATTATTCTATAGATCTATCCCCAAGCCTAAAAAATATATAATTTGTAAAACAACATAAAACATATATTGTAGTAATAAGGTCTATCCCAAGGGAAGGTAGATTGTGTGTTCTATAAAAAAGAAATCTAATGATAAAAAGAAGAAGATTAAACTGACTGAATGATTGAATAAAAATAAATATTGTGAAAAAAAATAAGAAATGTTTGAAAAATAAAAAATGATATGTATGAAAGAAATATAGAATGTGGGTTATAAAGGAATTATAATATATTTAATAAGGAAATAAAATTGATAAAAATTGATAAATAGTTTTGTACTTTTCATTAAATGTAAATATTAACTAGAAAAAGAGGTGAAAATGATTTGGATTCACCTCATAATCACTTATCCTTCATCACAATTCAATTAAATAATGTAAGAATTAATATTTTACTTATATAATATAATATAATTATTATTAAATAGTGAAGATGACATGAAATCAAGTATTTCTGTTGACACTTATATTAAAAGGGATTTAACAATTGCAACCCATTGGTACTTAAAGAAACGTAAAAATGATACACATAAAGAATTAATTTTGTTAAAGTAGAATGAAGTATTACACTAACAATCGACCACTTAAACCCACATCAATTATTCTATTAAATGGTGAATAATGAATAAATTAATCACCACCAGTTATATATTTATTCACTAATTTATTTATTTCCAATTATCATCAAAAAATATAAATAGATAATAAATATGTGAATAATAAAATATAAAGTAATAATATTTATAAAAACTTATCGTTCATAGTGGTGATGGAATAAAAATAATTTCTATATTATCCGTTATAAGTATTTAGTTGCACATGTTGAAAAAATAGAACAAATACTAAACATTAAACCCATATAAAACAATATATTAGAAGGAATTAGGATAAATATGTGAATAAAATTGATTTTATATTTCAAGTTAGACACTTCTGTATATACCCTCATTAAGTGTTTCCACCCTTCCTATGATATTTTTCAACCAAGGGTTCTTGTTGAAATTTATCTCAACAAATGATTGATCCCCTTCCAATGCAAATTTCTACTTATATAAAATGAAAATATTGTGATTTCACTCACCAAAAATGTCTTTTATTTATATCCATATAGTAGATCATCATTATTTATCATCTGTTATCTTCTTCCTATAACTCTAGCCAGGTTCCATTGAAAATTACACCACCCCCATGTGAATCTTGATTCAGCTCCAGGCATTGTGTTTCTAGGCATGTGTACAAATTAATTCTATTTTGAAGAAAATTCATAACATATCCTCTTGTGGAAACCAAATGGCCTCCATTTTATTCCTCAAATAATTTTATAACTATTAATATTTTTTTAATTCCTAAACATTTAAAAGCCATGAGACTAGGCTATCTCAATTTATTTTCGATTATCTATGTTAAAATATTAAATCGTAATTATTATAAATAAATCTAAAAATTCTATAACTTTATCTAGGTTGATCTCACTCCTTATATACCTATAATACCCAAAAAAAATTAGAATATATTTCTTCTCACTAAATTAAAATTATATTTGATATCTTTTTTCACAAGAAAAATAAAACTTTAATGAAATGTGACATATAATATGTATATTATTATGAAAATTAGTAAATAATTAAATACATTGAAAAATAAAATATTTTAATAAACTATAAATTTATAAAAAGTAGGATTACGAACACAGAATGTTTTAAATGGTGTTTTTTACTATAAAAATATATTTTTCATTAAATATACTATTTTAATTTAAATGATAAATCTATAAATATTAGTGTTTTAATTTGAATATTATATTTCTATTTTTCATAAGTAGTGTCATTATATTTTTAGGTTATATTTTTTATATATTTCTAAAATACATTAATTTAACATGAATATCAAAAAAGAATTATTTTTCTAATACAATCGACTTTATGTAATTTTTATAATAATAGAATGAATGAAAACTATTTTAAACGTATTTAATACAGAAAAATAAATTTACAATAGAAAATATATCATTTTCGAATAAATTGATGCAGTTATGAAACAAATGATTTAGTATTTAGAAATATAAATAATATATCATATTAAGATATATTTTAATTCAATTATAATAATTTCAATATATTTTTTAAGAATAAGAGTATGATTAATAATATTAAAATTTCTAACCATGATAATGTTTAGAGGGTAATTTTCAAAGAAATGTTTTATTAATAGTGTGAATATTTATCTAATAATTTAAATGTCACTATTATATATAATGACTTTAATAATTTATATAAACATATATACTAATATATTACAACTAATTTAATTGGTAATAAATAATATATTATATAAAGGATACATAACAGTAAAAATAATAATTTTATGCAAAAATTATATTCTATATATTAAATTCTATACTTATAAAGTTAATTGTTAATAATCTATAAATTAAATTAGAATATGTTGATCCAAAATTTATTGTTTTTAAATTAAAATTTCCTCAGAAGGGTTAGCTTAATTTTTTATCTAAATATAAACTACAATATTAAACACTAAATACCAATGTAAACCATAAAATAATAAAATGTAAAAAATAAACTATTAAAAAGATATAAATATATATATGACATGTGAAAAATGAATTTTAGGGACTTTGTCAACCTTATCTCACCCCAAAATCCATTATTTCAATACATTGGAGCAATTATTGATTGAATTTTGTCTTTCCATTACTAAAAAACAATGCTTATTAAAAAATGTGACATTTTATTCCCTAATATAAGGGTAATGTTTCTACCCATTAATTCCACCCATGTAAATTAGAATTTATTCCAAGAACACTAAATTTTTATTCTGTTATAATTCTTTCTCAATTTCATAATACTATAATATTTATATGATATCATAAGGACTCAATTTTCTATGATATTTCCTATTGAATAATCATGTTCTCTAGTTATTTTTAACTTACTATTTATATTTTGTATTATTATTCAACCCATATAAACATATTCTAGAATGAAATATATAATGAAAAAAATATAATTAATAAACATGAATATTATTATATTAATGAATCAACCATTATTCAATTAGTTTCATCCATTTATAAAAATAAAACAACATCTATCGTGTGTATGTAAATATTACCTCCACCACTATACGATGTTGTATTTTTTTTCATCACATGTTTTCATGGTTGGTAAAAAGGATGGATTTAATTAATGAATATTCTTAATATTTCACAATTATATTTTTTAGATTATAATTAATCATATTGACTCATTATATCACATTCATTGATAAAGGTAATCATTAACTCTATGTACAGTGAGCTATCACCTCAAAGAAAAATGAAATATGATTGTGAGAGACACCCTTTATAGACGGTTCTATGAATTAATTTATTTATGATATAATATATTTATCTCATTATTAACTTCTATAAAATTTCTATAATCATTATATAAAAATATATACATACTCATAAAAAATTTTATAACATATACTTTTTGGGATGGGTTTTACCACTAATGTGATAAACAATTTAATATTTAAAAAATAAATTAATAAGGAATTTTATGTCATAATAATATAATTTAAAAAATATATTTAATATTTTTTAATTATTTGATCAATTAATTAGAAATATTTAATATATTTATTAATATTTCACCTTTCTATCATCAAACATGCTAGAACTAGTTCATCAAAATTTCTTTATTTATATGAAATATGTATGTATTTCACAAGATAAAATTGGTCTTAAGGAATAATTAAAGAAAAATTATTATTCTATCTTGAATAATATACGAATGATGAAATTTGGTATAACAATGAATAATAACACTGCAATTATGAAATCAGGTCAAAATAATCAATATTACTCACACACTATATTGAAAATAGAGAATCACTAACAAATATACATTAAAGAAATAAAAATAATTTAATTTTCTAAAAGATATTATATATGAAATAAATATTTAAATAAGATATTAATTTATTTATTTATTTAATTGAGGTTAGAGAATGTTTGAGTAAGCTGGAATACAAGGTAAATATTTATTTATCTCTAATTTAATTTCTTGAGACATATTTCCTATTATACAGAGTGATATCATTGATATGGTGTGATTAATTCCTAATGAATGTGTTGTTAACTATTTATGAAACTCATAGGGTTTGGAGAGACATATCATGTTCTCTATTTACATGACTTTTTAAAAAAAGATACCAAATTTATCAAGGGTTTTCCCCTCAATTATCATTATTGAGTAATAATGCTTCTTATTGAAGATATTTCTTCCGTGTTTTTTGGTTTTCACAATTAGAGATTATATTATTATACATTATATTAAAATTTATGTACAATGACTTTTTAATGTGATAAAAAACTTCATCTTTTATTATCATGGTAATTATTTTATAGAAAATCTTTATGATTCCTGCTTTCATACAGTCATTATCCATATAAATCATCATTTACATGTTTTCAAATAAGTTTCCAAACTTTTTTAGCTCATAAAAATTTCAAAATTTAAAATAAATATTCTTATATTTATATAAGGTAAATTTTTGTTTTTAAATGATTTCTTAATTTTAAAAGAGGATTTAGAGTATGTTTTTCTATGAAAGGTGTTCTTATTTATTTTTATATATTATCAAAAATGTTTTTGATGGAATATTTATCATATAATTTTTTTATAATAACCCAAATTTTATTTTAAATGAGAAATTTTAAATTTATAAGAAAAACCAATTATTTATTTTTAATGAGGAAATTTTTAAGGAGACCATCAAACATTCAAACATGGTGTATTCCCCTTTATTTTTATGATTTACCTATAGATTTTAAAATTTTATTTTTCATCAATGAAGAAATTATTAACATTTCTTATGCTATTCAGGTGGTATTTTTAATCCACCATCCAAAATATATATCTAGATATATTATAGAATATAATAGAAATGTTTATTAGTGAACTCACCTCTTTTAAGGGGTTTATTATGTGATTTTTGGAGGATTAATATTTATGTATTAAAACATAATATATATTTATGGATGATTATTATGTAATGAATGGGGTCATATTTTATGATCTAATAAATTGGATATTTATTTGTGTCTCATGAGATAATGTTGTTAAGTGTGGTCATGTTGTTTCATCATTACATTAAGTGTGAAAAGTTTGTTTTTTCACATCATGAAGTGTAAAAATTTTGTTTTGTTTAAAATTAAATTTTTGAACATTTTGTTTGTTTAAATTATGAATGAAGACATTTTTTTCATCATAATAGAGATAATTTAATTTTTTGGTTCCCAATTATGAATTGAAATTTAGTTTTCCCACAATTATATAGTTTCTATATGATATTTTTTTCTAATGTTATTATTCATTTTATGTTTAATGGGATGAGTATATTTCAATAGTTTACAGATATGATTAGGCTCCATGGACATGTTTATCATCTCATGATTCTATTAACTTTTTCCATGGTATATGTTTTTTTATTTGATAATACATTTCCTTTCATAACTATTTATGGAAAATTATTATTTTTCCATGATATTATTGAGATGAAATTTCCCCTACCCTTGTTTTCTCATTTTCTTATGATCTAACCCTTTATGAAATGGTGATGATATTTTTACTAGTATCGACTATCTAATATCACCCATTTTGTATGTTTCTACCCCCATGTTATGAATTTGAGTATAACATATGATATGTTTAATATGGGTTATAATTTGGTTCATTTATAGAGAAGTATTAAAAAGTATCATAAAATTAGTTGACTATGTAACTGGTATTTAATGAAACTATACCATACTATATTAGAATAAAATGATTTTTTTGACTTACTGTTTTTATTTTTGTGATATTGTATTATATTTATATGTTCGAATCACATTATATGACGTTTTTTGTTTAAGGAATATGTTTTTAGCACTAAATTGGGGAGTATAGTAATGGGGCATTCTAGATGGTTTCAGAGCAGCAATTTTTTTTGATTAACATTGTTTTTTATATGAATTAGGATTATATAAATTTAGTGATAACCATAGGGACAAGTCTAAGGGATAAATATAAGAATGGAATAACATAGTGAATTTTCGGTGAGGAAGATATTTTTTTGTTCCAATATCATCTATATCCCTTTTTTCATAATGGTTTGTAGATTTTATTATCCTGGATTCACTTAGTCGTAAAAACCCTAAAATGTATGATTTAGTATCAACTCCATGTAGAATCTAGTGCATGATTAGTGGTATTATTACTACACAAATGGATAAATACTTATGTATGATATTCTTTGGTTAATCACATTCTATTTAAAATTAATAATGAGGGATTTATTATGGGATAATAAAACATAATGAAACTAAAATGGAATTGAGATTAATTCAGGTTGAATTAAATCCTAATTTAATAATATCGAAAAGCAAGTCGTTATTAGGTGGATTTTTTTATGAATTTATCAATGAAAACCCTTATGAGATAAAAGAGGATTGATAAATATTGTGGTTATTTATATCAAACAATCATATATTATGAGTAACATGTTGAATATAATTTTTTTTCCAAAAACCCAAAATGGTAGAGTCTTATGGATGTTTAGGTGATGAAGATGAAAAAGTAAAGAAAATTATATTTCCTTCATCCAATAATGGTGGTCAGAATAACCAATCGAAAAGCCGTTAAGGAACTCGGAGACGTTTTAGGTTTGGAAAATGGGGCTTATAAAAAATAATTTCCAAGAAAAAGTAATTGTATTTGTGGGAATTTTATAAGATTATAGAGTTAATTGTGAGTTACCACTAGCATTTCAATATCTTAAATTTGTGCAACATAGGAATTATCCAAGCCAATGTCCCTTTTAAAGGGATAATAAGGATGATATGAACCAAAAAATATCAATAAAAGGGAAAGCCTATAACAAAAAAAAATATAAGTGGGTTCCAAAAATGATATAGAATGAGTAACACTCATCAAAAACTCAATAAATGTGATTTTTTTAATAATGTCATGTTCAACCAATTCCTTTATATTGACATTTTTCCTAACAACATAGAATTACATCCCCAAATTGGAGATGACGAATTATTAATAAAATCATCTTGTTGTATGATTAGTGTTCCCACAAATATAAATTACAGAAAATAGTTTCATATTGGAATATACATTATATAAAATCCTATTATGATTCCTTTATTTATATTTTATGTGATATTATTAAATGTATTGACTCTATAGATAATGAAAATTTCCATAATAATAAATGAAACATAAACTAGAAACTATGATCATATATTTGTGAAATATTTACTATAGACATCCAATGAAAAATTAATACCATTATATTGGGGTATTGAAAAAAAAAAATTAATGAAAAGTAAACATTTTGATACATTACAATTATTATGGAAAAGTAGTGTCTACTAGTCATATTGCGGATTATAAGGATGAAACATTTTTTGAAATTAAATACCATGTTAGGCCTATCATATGTATTCCCTCCATAATTATATTGTCTAGGAATAATCAATATTGCGAGGAAACAATCTATTTATGGGATTATTTAACACCCCGAGACTTCGGAATATTTTTTCTCTAAATTAATGTTATGTTTGATAGATTATTTCTAAAAAAACAATGAAATAAAACGATTCAAAACATATTTGATGAATATTAATAAGAAATTTTAGGAATACTAAATCCTATATTAATTTAAAATATATTAATCTACTATAAATGCATACAAAATTGGATTAAGAAATCATAAATTATTGAAATCACGTTTTTTCAATAAAATACGAATTCTTTTATATAAAATATTTTCATTTAAAAGATAAAATTTTAAATTTTAAAATATAATGTTAAAAAAATGAATTCTATTTTCCAATTAAATATTTCATTTTAATTATATGATGGATTTTATATGTTTTTCTAAAATAATAGGTTTTATGTGAATACAAAAATCACAATAAGTATTCTAATACAATCACTTTTAGGAAATTATCATAACAAAATAATAACATAAAATTTATGGAAAATTTTTCTATAAAGAAACATATATTAAAAATTAAAATATATCATTTAAAAATTTGATTTTGAATTTATAAAACATGGGTTTTATATTTAGGATACTTATGTACTATTTTACGTCAAAAAATGTTTTTATTCTATTGAATTTTAAACTAGTTTTGATCACTTATAGAAATTAAATAAAAAAACTAAATCTAATATTTTTAACAGAATTTTATTTTTATAAAATTATATGATTTTTATTTTTAGGTATAAAAGTGTGATTAGTATGGTTAAACTTAACGACCTTGATAATAGTAAATGTGTAATTTTCAATTAATTGTTTTATTAATTATGTTAAATTTTTATATAATAAATCAAATTAAAATATTTTATATAATGATTTCAAAAATATATTTAAAATTACATAAAAATATTTTATCACTCATTTAGTTGGTAGAACATATTATATGAGAATAATTACACTTAATGGTAATACAACATTTGTCTATAGTTGTTTAGTAATTTTTAGGATTTAATTTTAATGTTAATTTCTTCTTGTTTTGAAATTAAATTATACTATACTGATTATAAATTTAGGTTTAAAACATAATGAAATATGGTTATAAGGGATAAATTATATTTTTAATAAAATATAATCTATTATGGTAAAATCTAGTTACCAAGGAAAAAAATTATATGGTAAAATAAAAAAATGAATGGGTAAAAGGATTGAAATAGATTAAAACATGTGAAAAATTATTTCTAAAGGTTTTATCATCCTTATTTAACTAGGAAATCTATTATTTAATTATTTTGGGGATATTTAACCCTAAATAGTTTCAAAACATTATTGAAGAATAATTGGTTTTCACAAAAGTACCATTTTCTTCAATTATAAACGTGGAACACATAAAACAACTCATTCCACCCTTATTAAATAAAAATTCATCATACAACTATAAAATAATTATTTTCATAGATGTAAATAGTTGTTTTATAAGGAATAAGTATCACTTATGTTTCATATGGACTCCATTTTCAAGGAGATTTCAAATTAAAATCTCAAGTTCTCAATGTTATTATTTCTAACTCCATTGTTTTTTGATTTTAATATTCCCCTTACATAATTATTATAAATAGCCTAATATAAAGACAAGAATATTATTAATATAATATAATGTTATTATATTACTTTAGAAACCATTATTTAATTTTTTTCATCATCATTGAAAAATAAAATAACATCGATTGTTTTTACGTGCTGACTACTACCACCATAAAATGATGGGGTTCATTTTTCATCACTGATTCTCATGGTTTGTAACAAGTTTTTATCTAATGAATTAATATTATTAATATTTAAAAATTATAATTCCAAAATGATATTTCTTAATATACATTAGTTATCTCTCATTTATTGATAAATGGAATCATCAATTGTGTGTCTGGAGGACTTCCTCCTCCACGAACTATGGGTTTTCCCTTATCACTGCCAAACATAATGTGTAGTTATAATAGTGAATTTAATAAAGCTATATGATATTTATGAATATTTTATACTTCTCAAAAAAATATTTTGACAATATATAAAAAATATCCAAACATGTAAAACCATTATAACACTCTTTGTTGGTCAGTTATTTCCATCTATGTGAATGATTATATAATGTTTATGTTATGAATTACTATTGAATGTAACATAATGATAATACCACAAAAATATGCTACCAATATACAAATTAATAGTGGATAGTTACCTTAAATGAACCTCCCCGCATGGACATTCTTCTAAATTTTATGGCGATCATCTTAGGAAGGATGGGTCTGTCCCTTCTAGTGAATAGGGAAAATGACTATTACTGTTTGTCCCATGTGGGGTATAGAACAATGCCCATACCCGGGGTTTTAAAAAAGTTTTTCCCACCAGGTTATAATATAATTTATACCGATTTCTATCCACTGTGAATTGTACCAAGGATAAATTGTATTACTAGCCTCATGGACCATCATAATACAGCTACATCTAGAGAATCGTCCATAGAATGGCCCCTTAGACTTTGAAATGAAGCAACCCATTTTAGCAATTATCAGGATGTAACTCATGGTATATTGTATTTAATATCCTATAATATATATTTATAATTATACATAGAATTCTTTTGGTTTTATCACTATTATGGAGAATCCACCCTCTTTATTCATCAAAACATTTAATCCCACACAACACATGTCAAATAGAAATTTCCCTAGTTGTCACATGATGCGTCAATTGTAGTAAACTTATCTATTATGGTAATCCCAACCATGAATTGATTCTCATTGGATCACTAGAGACACCAATTGATCCTCCAAATGTATCCATAAAACAATAGAGATATTTTTAAACTCTTGGAATCCCATTCAAAATATCATTTCTATAATCACCCCTACTATGGGGCTCAAAAATAAATTTCCCAATACATTCCATTATAAAATCTCCACCATATGGTTTAATATCAACAAGAATCAAATAGAAATGTATCTATTTCCACCATCCAAAAAAATAATTCTATATATATCGATCTTTCACTTGAAAGCACTGATATGTTTGTCAAAACACATTTAACATGCCCAATATGATTAATCCAATACATTATTCACCTCACCGAATAAAATTACAAGAAAAATACCAGAAAAACATCCTAATACCAACTTTTCCAAAAAATGTATGACTTTACCCATTGATTCGCCATTACATCACACATTCATAATTCCATAACCCTAAAATGATTCATTATGACATCTAATTACCACAATTAATTTCAATCATAAAACATAGTGTAACTACGTAGTTTGGTCTTCAAAATACCCAATCCATTATCACAGTACATCTAAAATCATCGACACATCCTTAATCCAAATAACCCTTTAATCATACCAAATTAAGTTTAGAGACTACTACTTAAAAATACATCTAACCCAATACAAAAATCTAAAATATTGTGTATATCATTGAAATTTATGGAAATTAATATACATCACAGTATAACCAAGAGTGATATCACCACTAACCTTGAATATGATTTAATAAAACCATGATCATTCCAATTTGAGGATCACATCTGAAATGAATAATAAGGAGACCCACACCATAGGTACATCCTTGTCCTAATTTGTTTGAACCAATAAACCTAATCAAAAAAATTCACAACTTTTAATACACTAAATGTAATAACTGGATGGAATAAACCCAGTTATACTCAATTACTAACATGAAATACCAATGTTGTTAATACCATTCTTATGTGGAATGTATCCCATGGATTTTCTGAAAAACTTGTCAAAATGGGGGTTTAGATCAAAAATATATAATCATGTGATCCCCACTATATTCCCTTCATTAGAACTACTTTTTTTGAACAACTTATTATAGAATTCAATATCACACGTGTCTCTCTCCACTATGTGACACTCATCTCAACCCAACAACCTCTATTAGGACACAAACCAAGATCCAAAACAACATAGTTATTTGATATATGGTCACAAAAATTAACTAATTGTCAATTACCATCCAATAATACTTGAAAAACCATGCCCTCAATTGTATCACATATCTCATTGATCCTATGCCTATAACCAAGGCCGGTTGACACATGTATCATTTTTGAATGTAAATCAGGGTGTGTTGGTTTTTTATTATCCACAGGTACCCTATAGACTATATCCCAGCCACTACAGACTAAGGGGGTGTTCAAAACAATTCTACTATCATCTGAAAAATTATATAGTTCCCCTAGAACCTATAAAATTACCAACTGATTCATACATTATATAATCCAACACTTTATTAAAAAAATTCAACCCATAAAACCAAAATAAACCTATCTAAACATCTATTACATTCCCTAAATAGATGACTGAAATTCACTATTTTCCTTCAAAGATTGATTATTCCTCAAAATTTCCTTATCATACTTTCTTACTAACCCACAATCCTGATATATTTCAATACATAATTGTTATATATTCTAGTATCACGAAATCACAGAAATTAACAAATTCCAATATGATTTAAACCCTACTAAATCTAGGATCACAAAAAAATGAATAATCTAAACACCCCTCAATGAACTCCCAGATTCCCAACTAAATCTGGAATTCCCAGAATCCAAGTTATGTATTTATTCCATTATTTGATTATTGTACACTCTTCTCTATAAATTGATAATTATCCTTTCTTCTATGATGAACCCACACCCTAGTCATTATTTTCTATAGAATTTGATTGTGTTCATTTTGAAAATAAATAATTTAGAGGGGTCATTTTTTGTACCCAATGTAAATTGAAATAGTTCATAAAAACTTCAATAGTAATGCATGAAATATTTTTGAAATGTAAGGCTACAAACCCTAGTGTTTAATTTTTTGGCTTTTAAATGAAATATTTGAATGTACCCTAGTTTGATCAAGTAGGTTTTCCCAAGTATTGGGTTACATTATATATATATATATATCCCAATATCATGTACTGTATACATGCATATCATGATGGAAAATCACATGTTCCCTATTCAAATAAATTCCCCTCCCCACACCCACCTAAAAAGGTATTTCACAATGTGCACTCCTAATATACCATGGTTCTCGAGGATATTTTCTCATAAATAAGACCCTCAACCTCTAAATATAAAATATCAAGATACATTAGAGAGTAAGGAATAACCTGATAACATTGATAATACTTGAAAACTAACATGAGATTAATCAATAAAAACCTAGGGTATATTGATAGGGAATTGATTTTTTCTACTTAACGAGTCACTTTTAGGTGTTTTGAACAAAATAGATACCCAACACCTCTATGATTATAATTGATGTATCCGTAAATCTCAAGGAAATATTTGGTATCTATTAACATGATCTCCTTATTAATTATATAATGTTTTAAATATTTTTTTAGAAATATTCATGATATATTGTAACTTAAAATTAATCATTTTTGTTAATACCATAAATAACGAATAATTTAGAGAAAATTATTTTCTCTTTTATAATATAGATACATCAGGCTTATAGATTATTGTGTAGTTTATTGTTATTGTGTATGACAAGAATATTCATTTTATTTAATATTTCATTCATAGATGAAAAAAATTTGTAATCTCCATAGTCTAGTAGATTAAAACTATAATATTCCCAATTAGATTTCATGACCTGATAATCAATTTTGAAATGAATTATTAGTGAAAATAATAGTGTGAAAAAAATAAACAAATATCATGAAAAGGTACCATGAAAACACATTTAAGATCTCAGGTTTTATTTTTCTTCAAATAATATAATATACATAGTAAATGAATATTTTTTTTCATAAATGAATTATATAAATAGAAATATAAATTAAAACATTAAACAAATGACACTACAATCACAACAAAGGTACACCATCATCAACCAAAACCTCTACAAAATGGGAAATTAGTCACACCTAAGGGAAAAAATTATTAAAATAGCGATCATATAAAAATATATGATAGGATGATAATGAATATGGTGAGAAATAATGTAAAATGAATGAGTTTACTCCTTATGTGATAAATATTCAGATCTTCTAAATCCAACACATCTCCCCTGACGATTCACCTCTAAGAATATAGTCTAAATATTCTAAATGAATTAATACATTTATACACATAATGTATAGGATTCCAAATAAAGGGTTGATAAGTTTTGAAATAGATTATATGTATTAATTTTCATGATGCATTTTTACGTTTGATGTTCAATATAACAAAAATGATAACATTTCATGGCTACTGGTTTATGAAATTTCAATGCATGATTTATGTTCAAGGTTATGATAGTAAAAGTAGGAAATCTATAGGGGGGGATGAAATTAACTTTATAAAATAACACTAATTAACTTGACTATACTTTTAAAATGATAAATTAGATAAACCATTATTTGAAATATAATAATGTAATCACACAAATCATTGTACATATGCTTTATGAAATCATATGTTAGGAAAATTTTATAATATATAATATAAAAATTCATGAATATATTAATATCAAAAATATAATGATATAAATAAATTAATTTAACTTTATAAAATAAGTAATAAAAAACGTCTACATACATTTTAATAAATATATCATCATTTAAAATTAATAGTTAAAGAAGTCAATAACCTTGAATTTGATAATCCACAGTTTCAAAAAAACTATAATGGACTGTTTTCCATAAAGTAGAAATACCTCAATATAAAGATGTTAATAACTTTTATTTCCATAACGTGAGGAACCCCTAATAAAAAAAACACAATAACCACTATCTATCAATCCTCATAATACTATAATCAAACACCTGACATAACAAATAATTATAAACACAATATATCTTAAGGAATTTACAATACTCGTGTAGATTACATCAGAAAAAAATTTCAAAATATTATAATGGAGCACACTAGTAATAATATTGTACAAAATATTAATGGTATAATTAGGTCATTGTTAATAAAAAATATTCCTAAACGTCAATTAAAAAATGATCAGTTACAAAATATCCCACCTCCTATAATACCTCATCTATTAATATAAATGTATTAAATGGTCATATATTCCATTTCAAAGAGATGGTTTCAAAAACATTTGTTGAACTCATCTTAACTTCAAAATATTCATAACATATTCTTAATATGATGGTCGATTTTGATGAAACACCATTACTATTCATGAAATGTACCATCTGGTAGAATTATTTTTATTAATTTAGAAAAATTATATAAGGTACTTCTAGTAGGTCATTATAATGGATTATTTGAAGAGAATGTATGGATTAATCCAATAATATTTTCTAGTAGAATATATATAGCTTCATCTAAATTTTTTTTTATTAATCTTATCTAATTTATATACCTTCAACCTATTTACCTTTAAATAATCTATCCAAAATTTATTGTAGATGCCGATCTAATTTATTACATTTTATCATGAATTTTTCATCTCAAAGACATAAGAAATGTTCCATCTAATTTGGTTCAGCTGAAAGACTTAATTAATGTTACATCCATTTTACAATGCCTTCTTCATTCGGTAAAAATATATGTTTTCTAAAAAATCATTATAAATAGTTTTAATTGTAATTTTAGTAATGTTAATTATTTAAGGAAGCATGTTGTGATTTACAAATATGTAGTTAGAATGTGTTTAAAGTAATATTTTGACTCAACAATATTAACTTTTATAAAATTGAAAAAAACATTCAAATAGAAAATTTAATATACAAATAGTCATGAAAATACATTCTCCCATTATCTTTGAAATTTTTGGACATCACCCTTTTTAACATGTATCTAAATTTCTCACCCTTACTAGACTTCTACCACTTTATTGATCAGAAATTTTAGAAAGTTTTGTTTGGAGATTATATTTTCTCAATAATTCTCTAAATTTCGGATTCTAATAATAAAATATAAGAAGTTGGAAATTTTATCTAAAATTTTTTACAAGGAAATATTTCTACAAAAAAATTTTATAAAAAATTTCCGACATCTATTAAAACAGTATATGAAAAGATATTAATCCAAATAAAATGGAAAACATACATCAAAAAAATATAAGTAAAAATTCATTCAAAATATTATTGAAAAGATAGAATATATTATAAAAAACAATTCAAGAGTTCATAATAAAAAAATAACTATTTCTTCAATAAAAATCACAAGAACCTTTAACATTTTCATAGCATCTTGATGCTTTTTTCATTCATTAATGACTATTTTGAGATATGAAATCCTTTCTTAAAAAACATGAAACATTATGTTCTCAATGTTAAATGTTATAAATTATTCAACTAAATCTCAAATATTATTTTTTTAAATATCATTCTCTTATTAAATTTATAAATATTTTATATTTTCAACATCCCTTATGCATTCATTGACTTCAGAACTCATATATATAGTAATACATGAACTTTTTTGAATATTATATTAATTGTTTCATCAATTATGATTATTTTAAGGAATATAATTTTAAAATAAATGACATATTTTCATCACATTGGGTTAAATATATTTATTTATGTAATATATTTGAATAGATCATTCATTTTAAAATTTAATGAAAATTCCAGTATTGGAACATTGAAATCAATTGAAGTATTTTATCTAAATATATATATTTTTAGTTATTTGAGTATAATATTTTGAAATAGAGTTCCTCACTCAATTATATAAGTCATTTATTTTGGTCCTCTTTGTTGGATATTTAATTTTTTAGAGTTAATTGGAAATGATGTCAAAGATAGAATATACTCTTCATATGGAACACTATTTCACTATTTGGGCCATAACATCTTTATCTAGTATTGGAGTGCGATCAAATTTGGAAATAATATAGAGTATCTGAATCTACTAAAATAATCATTCTATAAAAAATTGGTTTATACATTTTTTAATTATATAGGTTGATGAAGTTTGTATTAAAAAAATTCAGGAATATTTTCTCTTCACACTTATAACAACTTGTAAACATAGCATTCATTTCTTTATATAAATATGTATTTTTATCCTTTGGAAGTGGTTTTCCATGCATTAGAAGTTTTAGAAAAACGGGGAATTGGTTTAAAGCCATTTCTATAACCATTTCAATAGATATAGCTCTTTCTAAAAATCATCACTTCATTAATGCTTTCTTATAACTCTTCTCCATGATTTAATGTTTGTGTTTTAATAATAAACATCTTTGTTTATCTTATATTTATTATATTTTATTCAATATTATTCTAAATTTATTCATTCATCTAGGCCTGGAATCGATAGTATAAACATGATTAGGATATACAATTTCTAAAACTTTTTGAATGCTATTTGTTTCTAAGATGACTACCCAACCCATGGAAGAGTATTTTTTCTTAGTAATGGATATGCTTATGACCATTTTCACTTTTTTGAGCCAATGAGGTAAATTAATTCACATAATATGATATATTAATTGTATTTTTAGTTGAAAACAATCTAATTAATTAATTGAACAATTTACACAAAACATGTGAGGTTGAGTAATATGTGAATTGTGAAAGAATGGTCTTATTTATTAAAATAAAGTAACACATGAATAATTTCTAGAGATTAAATAAAATACCAAAACACAATTCAACATAATTTATATAATAGATTTTTTTTTATCGCTAAACATATGTTGTCTTTAGAATGATAATAAATGTTGGGTGCTATGATTTCATGTTCTATAGTAGTACCCTGGTTTAATTAATTTCTTTTTTATTGTTAAGTAAACTATCATCTAGTTTTTGGGTTAAAAATTGAGGTAACCTATTTATGAGGAGTTTAATTAAACTTAAAATGAATAATATGTAATTTAATAAGTAGTTTCAAATAGATTATGTATTCTACAAACATTTTCTAAAATAATTAATATTCTCATTACATATTATTAATTAATTGTTTTAAAAATTCAATCTTATTTTAAAATACATGTTCTATATTAATATAAAATAACAAATACCTCATCCTTCTTTGTTGTGTGTTCAATTTATTTACATAACATTAATAAATTAATTTAATTACATCCTTTTAGTGACATGTTCATGTCCATCCACTCAACTACACATATGTACCCAACAACTACTCAACATTTGAGAGCTCCCACGACAAGACCTTTCATTTTCCATAACATAAAACATCATATCTCCCTCAGTACACTTTACAAAACTAACATTTTTTAACCTTAGTTGTTATAAATTAGACATTCCATATAAATATTTTAATTTAACCTTATTTTTAATTAACATCTCATTGATTTGTTTCAAAGAAATTATATTTTATAAAAAAAAATTTCTTTCTATATATGTACATATAGACTTATTAATATTCTATAATATAATATAGATCATCATAAAGATTCTTAATAATTTCAAATAAAAAATTCTTCATCATTTCTATCATCCGACTTGTTTTCCTACAAGAAGAATGTGTTGAACCAGATTAGTCATTTGGAATATATGGTGTAGGTGGTCTAGAAGTATGGTAATATACTTTATTTTCACCGAATTTTTAATCATATGCTTCCCCTACATGATAATTTTCATAAAACATAAGTTTTATTGTATCCTTTTTTAAATAATATTGATCTTCTACTTCCATATTATTTTCTATGTATAATAATTATATATATGAATCCTTATATGATTGATTTTACAGAGAAGTTAAAGAAGTTGATGAACTCTATTCTATATCATTTATGTATTTCTCTAACTATTTTCTAGTTCTAATTCTTGTTTATATTTTCCATTTATCTATTTTTTATGAATATTCAATACTTATATTCTGAATTCTTTAGAAAAAGACTTTTAAACAAGAAATATTTTCATTAGTCTTATTCAATAGACTAAGGATGTTTATAAGGTCGAAAAAATTATCCTTATAATAGAATGGACAAAATATTTAATGGGAATACAATGGATTGAGGTGTTACGGAAATAAGTTCCCCTTTAATTTCCATTCAATAATTAACATGTTTTTTAAAAACTCAGTTTATCTTATTTTTAAACAGCCAAGATTGCTCATATTTTTTTATTTCACTTCATCTTTTCCTCCTCCAAAATATTCTTATAATTTTTCTTTTATGTGATATGGTCTCAAACTAATCCAACCAGAAAACTAGGTAATCGGGATTCTCCCATTTTTCTACTTCTTAATGGATGTAGGGGCCTCACTAGATTTTTTTTCATTTTGAAAAGGTGGTGAAACATCTAATGCCTTTCTGTTTTCAATCACTTGATATTCAAATATTTCAATTTCTAATTTTGAAAAAACATTATTTTTTAATGATTTTTTAGAGAAGGAAAAAACCCCACATAGTTAATCACATCCTTACAAACAAATGAAGCATTCCCTTACACTGATATTTATTTAGTTTTATCTTTTATACTTATATTATGTTTATAAAAAACTAATTTATAAAACATATAAAACATATGATCTTAATATTATAAATACACACTTTATAGCCACTATAAAAATTATTTAAAATTTAATAAGATTAATCATTATAGTATTTCATAATAAATAAAAACAAATATTTTTTTCAATTTTAGTGTATCCTTATACCATATTGATGGAATGGGATAATGATGCATCAAAATAGATATTATTATCATATCTGGAGAAAGATGATAGAATTTCATTACATTTTTATAATAGGTAAACAATGATGTATCCTCTTGGGAATTTCCAACACATTAAATTTTTTTGGGTAGCATAGGATTTACAATGTTCGCTACTCATTACCAAGGCACTCTTATAAATTTAACTTGTTATTAAATATTTAACTTATGAAACTCTTAAAAATGATAAAATGTTATGAAATTATGATTTTCATTTACAATAAACTCAATATAAAATTTTAATTCACCTTAAATATAAGAGAAATGAATTTTAAATTTATATTTTTATTACAAACATATCTTATCTTCCATAGAAAACATTGTTAGACTTAAAAAAAAAGATACAATTTTAAATCTAGATTCTTTTGAATAATGTTTTCATCACTGGAATTTGAGTTTATAAATCACTTGTGGATTCTATTTTTCATGATTTGATGAATCTTTAATAAATTAAAAAATCACAAAACAAACAAAAATAAAAAAAAATATTGGTGAGATATGTTGATATATTGAGAAGTAAATAAAAGAACACTGACACACACCCCATTACATCTTCATTAGAAGAGAGAAGTTTAATATTTTATCATATCTAATATCTTTGATTAAAACCATTTTCTTAGTCAAAGGATTATAATATTCTTGAAATATGAAAAAATATTCAATAAAATATTGATGTATTTATAAAATCTAGATAAGATTCTTATCAAAGGAATATTTTTATAAAATATTATAAAAAAGATAATAATGTATCAAAATATGAATAATTTTAAAATTTAGAAAAAATTGTACACAACTTTGAAAGTACTATTAAAATTTATAGTAAGAAAAATTGATTTTAAAACTAAAAATCTGAGAAAAAATTTAATCATCCATTAGGAATGATTGTATGGTGATTATAACTTGTTGGTTTTATAAATAATAGTTTCAAGTTATATTTGACAAAAAAAATTGAAACATTTTGGAATTATTTTTCCAAAATATTTTTGAATTTGTTTTTAGAAAAAATAAAACATTATAGAAATTTGTAATGTATTTGAAAATTTTATTGAAAAATAAAATTTTAAAATAGTTCAAAAATTGAACTTCTACTTTTATTTTTTCTTATTTAAGGAGATTCTTATACATGAACTATTACTAGTTTCTATTTAATATATCCAAATATATTCGAATTGTGTTTTTTTAATAAATATCATCAATTTTTTATTTTATTCTGATGAGTTATAAAATAATGTAATCATATTGTGTGTGATGATGAAGTAAATGTTTTCTTATATCTATTTTGAGATCATTATTGACGTTCATGGGTTTTAAATGAAGATATGAAATTTTTTTATCAATTTATTTTGAGTTTTATTTTATGTCATGGAAAAAATCCATGAGTTGGTATTGCATCCAAAATATTTGAACAAATCATCTTCCTAATTCCATATATTTGTATTCAATAGTTTAAATTGTTACAAAATGTTTTTTCTTAAAAGGCCATGAAACTAAAACCTCTCCCAAAACATAATATGTTCAGAAAATAATTTTTTTTCATCCATAAATATCAACATCTAAAAAACGATTTATATGAAATTCATTACTAACAGTATGAATAATCCATTATACATAGTTCCCTTAAGGTAGTGAAATGACTCATATTACAACATTAAGAGGAGAAAATTCATTATTTGTTGAATATCTCAAAGAAAAGAATACATAAATCATTAAATATGGTTAACAACATCTGAGACATAATAAAAAACTAATAAATCCTCTAAAATTAATTTAATCAATTCAATTACTATATTGATCAAGATTAATATGATACTAGGTTCTGAGATGAGATGTAATACTCTTATTATTGTCTTATCCACACCTCTTCTGTTAATCACTTATATAATTTTTTTGAGATATAATATTTCATGTATGTTTTTTATAAGTTTAAAATCTAATAAAAATAATATTGTTCACCAATAATGCATTTTTCGAAATCAGATTTTATAAGATACATAATGGAATCTGTAAGAGTTTTTTGAGTTGAAAAATACATAATGTCAACAACATATATTTAAAAAATGATGTTATATATTAATACATGTCTAATTAAAATAATTATATTGGCCACTTCTTAACTGATTTTTTTGTAAAAAATCCAATCAATCTATCTTTTCAGGCTCTATGAGCTTTAATGAGTCCATCAAGTGCCTTATTATACCTAAAAACACAATCCAACGATTTTTATTTTGTTTTCAAAACCCATTTATTTTCATATATAAACATCCTCATATACATATCTGTTATGACCAATAAGGGCCTATATACCCTGAGAGGGGGGGGGGGTGAATCAGTGTATTTATATTCTTTTTGAAAATTCTTCCTGCCCCAATGGATCTTGACCTCTTTGTTACAAGGGTCACTTTGTTTTCACTTGTGTTTTTTTTATGATCAGTTAATTTCTTCTTTATCTAATGATGATGATTTAAATACAATGCAGGCAAATAAGCAGGCAGACACAGAGATTTTTACTTGGTTCACCCTCACTGGGCTACGTCCATGGAGCATATGCCGACATGTTGCCTGTCGTACCAATTTCCACTAATCTTCACTATATATGGATACAATGTTTGGGCAAGATCACCTCTATGCCCAGGATCACTTCCTTTAAAATGTTTAGGGCCATCTCACTTCATTCCCAAGGGTCACTCCCTGTTTCTCTCTCTATGGCTCACTGCCGGTGGAGAGGATCACCTTCTTCCTCTTCCTTTTCTCACTACTTCGGAAATGATCCACTCAAAGTTTATAGACCTTTATTTCTCTTCATTTTCATGAAGTAATGCATCTTCTTCAGTATTTAGATGCTCTGTTGAAGTACAAATTTCACCCGTAGATGAATATCTCTTTGCAACGAAGGTATCAGGAAAACTTCTAGTTTCCACGCAGCCCGAAAATCACTGATGGAAATAATCCTTACTTGACGCGCAAGTCTATCTCGGCACGCAAGTATCGGCGCGCAAGTCACAACGGGCGTGCAAGTCCACCTCAGACACTTGCACGACATAATCTTCCCTAACTCCAAACTTGTGTGACTCTTTTCCTTTTACGCGGAAACCAATATTGGCGCACAACTGCCAACTAGCGCGCAACTTCTCACACTGGTGCGCAACTTCAACCACCGGTGCGCAACTTCACTTGCCCGACCCACACACCACTTGCGCGACCACCACACCTGCGTGACGGGAGCTCTGATTTCTCAAAGTGTTGAACTCCGATAAAGAATGAGGAGGGGTGGTCCAGTATTTATAGGAAAATTGACCACCCTGCGCGACGGCGCATAAGTCAACCCTTGGAGCGCAAGTCTCGGAGCGTAGGTCTCTTCCCCTGCAAGTCACTAGCGCGACCCACTTCCAAACTTGCGCGAACCACTTTACTTTTCCATATTTTGATCTTCATATCATGGATAACCATAGGCACGCATGTTCTCGAGCTTCTAAGGCATCGACACACAAGTATCTTTCACGGTGCGCAAGTCACCTGCATGACCTCACCAAAACATGTACAACCCTTATCCATTTGACATATTTTGATGATCTGACCTTGAAAAACATATGGTGTGCAAGTTTCCAAGCCTTCAAGTACACGGCACGCAAGTCCCTTTTCCAAAAACCACTTTTCTTCATTTTTCAATTTTCAGGCCCAATTATTTGGTAAACACTGGAAAATGGCACCACCTTGTATCTGTTCTTTTTATGTCGCCTCCAGACCATCCATTAATTTATCGAATTTCTTGAATAAAACATTGATCGTTAACCACAACTCCTGAACTCGACAAGCCACCAATAAATCACCTTTGTCAACAAATTTATATGTCATGGTTTTCATTGTCAACAATCACAACACAGATGTTCACTTTGTCAACAAACACAATCACCTCAAAAATACATCAATGATTCCTTGAGATATTTTTTCCCAACAATATCCATTAATAAAATCACAATTTATATCAATATTAAAAATAGTGGTGTTTCAAAATGATGTGTGTGGTAGAATTATATTAATAGCTTCAAGACTAGATACTAGGGTAATAGTTTCTTCATAGTCTATGGATTATTATCAATTAAACCCCTTTGCCACATGTAGTTTCCTCTGGAAATGGGGATGAACTCATTTGTTTATGGTTCAAACATTCCAATCGGTTTCTAATGGGTTTATTTGCAAAACCAGAAACATACAATGATTCTATATCCGTTTGGACCTACTTTCCAAAGGTAGGTGCTCATTAGTTGTAGACCGATGAGGCTTAATAATTTTCATTTTTCAAGAGGATGGGAGGTTAGACTCATCACACCTTTTTGGGGGGAATTATTATCTACTCCGGGAATCTCTTATAGATTTTAGTTATGTTCATGAATCCTTATTAATTTACCAAGTATGAAAATGAGTTTTCCTTTAGATATCACTATCATTGATTCATATGTATGAGATTTAGAGAATCTTTTATATATATTTGTGGTTATATATTGATATAGAATCATCAATATGTGTTGGAGAATCATAGTCAATGGTATCCTTCAATACATTATATATAAATCTGTTGGTCATTATGGTGACCAAACTGGTTTTGAATCCACTCACTGTGGAACTTGATGTTTATTTTCATTCAGAAGCACATGGATTATTTTAGAGTTGGGATCGTACCCGTAGATGGTCTACCTACGTATCCTTGTTAAAGAGGAATCATAACCCACGTATTTTGGGAATTGAGATATAGTTTAACGTCATATGGGACAGATGAGAATTAATGAGTGATGGGGATTAATTATGATTAATGGCCCAAAGAGATGTGTCGTGGTTACTTTTAAACTATATGATCACGTGAGTCATGCTCGGTGTGAGAAAAAAGTGGTATCAGTAAACCTCACAATATGTTCCACAAAAGATGCATTCACAAGGAATGATATGGGGCTTATATATGTGTGGATTTCCAAGTAAATGAAGATCAGGACTTAGTTCAAGAAAGAATCCCACGAACATGGTATATAAAATATATTCATGCTTTAGGGAGATTTGGATACTCTAACATGGGTCTTACTCCTGAGGAGGATGCCCAAATGATGGGGGACTTATGATTGGGTTTTATTGCTGAGACGGAAACCCAAGTCAAAAGAAATTAAGCCTGGGGCTTACCCCTAAAAAGGAGGCCTAGGTTGATGGGGACATGAGATCTGGGGATTACTCCTGAAAAGGAGGCCAAAATTAGGGAACTTATTATTGGTGCTTACTCCTAAGGAGGATGCCTAAATTATAGAGTTTGGGGCTTACTCCTAAGGAGGATGCCCAAATTAAATATTCTCTCATATTAAGGGATGAGGTTGAATGAAGGGAACCTCTAACCATAGTGATATAATGTTACGTAAATGCTGAGGTTTTGGGAGATGTTCCACAAAATTCCTTTTAAATCTGGAAGCCAACAAATGAACCATGCCATAAATGGATTTGAAGAGGATTTTGAAGGCTAAAACTTGATGAGGAGAGGTGGATTTGAAGAATATATCTTAATAGGCTGGAGGGGAACCCAAAAAGAGGCAGCCTTGCAAGTCCTGGTCGTGCAATTATACTTTCACGACACATGTGTACTTGGGCGATAGTTGACCCATAAGGTAATACTTGTCAGAGACATGGCTCAAGGCCTTAGTATTATCCCAAGAGGCTTACAAAAGGGTGGCACACATGTTTTGTTGAAGGGATAAGGCAGCGCGCAAGGGTGGCTATTTACCTTCAGGATTAGAAACTTAGGCGTGCAAGTGTTAATGAATTTCTACATTTAAGACTTATTCCCCCTCTTTAGATCTTCCGTTCTAGGTAGAAAATTAGCATAGAAGTGTTCAAAATACTTCAAGTAGAGACTAGGGCACCGAGAGCTTAAATACTACTTTTAGATTTTTCTGTCCTCGAAATGGGGGGCCCATAGGGGGTATTTATAGGCCATTGAGGTCCTTGGGAAACAAAAGTGTAGGTATAGCAAGCCACTTGTGCGATCCATATGTGGCGTGCATGTAGACTTGCGATACCATGATGAAACTTGCACGACACATGTGTATACAAATCCTTGTCCATGACTTTGTGAATTTTTGATGTTTCTTTAATGGATAAATCTCTTTGTGCTTAAGGTATTCCCCATTTTCAGTCATTTAGAATATGTGATGAAAAGGAGCATCAAAAAATGCCCACCCTCAGATTTGGATTCGAAAGGAAGGAGGATTTGAATCTGAGGTAAAGGAAAAAACCAAGGAAATTCGATGCGCAAGTTTTGAGCACACAGGTAGAGGTGTGCAGGTGTGAGCCTCGCAGGCTTTGGTGCACAGGGTTGGGGCCTTGCCTATAAATATGTGGCAATTCTCATGTGAATAAACTGGATTTGAAACCTTCATGCTCTCGTCGCACAGGTTTCTCTCATTGCGCAGGTTGCTCGGCTTTCCGCTCATCCACAAAGGTGATGTTATCCACGGTTCATTGTTTCTATTCGTGCCGTGATTCTGTAGAGGTATTTGTACATGTGTGGTGATACCTTCACGTCCAAACTTTCATGACCATTCAATACTTCTGTGCCAATCATTATACTTGCGCGCCTTAATGCATTATCCATTTTTTCATTTTTCTTCACAAATTTTATTAAAAATAAACTTACTTAAGAGTAAATTATTCAACCTTTGTGTAGATTAAATGGCTCCAAGAAGAATTGAAATGTTTAATGAGATGGATAGAAAGCTTATTGATGACATGATGAGAATAATTGGCCATGATTACTATGATATTTTCAACAACACTTCCACAGATTTTGAAAAGTACTTGAAAAAATATCATCTTAATTTCCCACAGAGCATCTACCTGCCTCTGTATGGGCATGGTCATCTGCAAGAAGTCAACATTCGAGATCCAAATAACTCTCTCCCAAATTCATGGTTTCATACTTACACCAATTTTTCTTCAGAAAATGTTTCATTTGGAGAAACATTTGTAAATGCGCAAACACTGGAGAAGGTGTTTATAATGCATCATAGCCCCTTTTCCCCAGATCTGAAACCTCACAAGCATGAGCTGCACCCAGATTGTTATCCCTCAATTTTATAAAACTCTCAGATGGATCAATCCAAATACAGGAAGAAGAGTTGGGACTTCCATCCTGGAGGAGGTGCGAAGCAAACTTGGATGTCGGCATATTGGGTACGAAAAACCTGTGAATAGTTTGTAGAGGATCTGAAAGGAGCTGAAACATATGAAGTTGTTTGGGTTGGGCAGACATATTTCTATAGGAATGATTACTTTGTGCGGGAGCTAATCAGCCGCTAGAGACTAGAAACCAATTCTTTCAATTTGACTCATGGAGAAGTTGGCATCAGTTTGTTGGATGTCTACAGGATCTCGGGGGATCCAATTTTGGGTGATATGTATGATGAATTCATCACTCCTAAGGTGACTGGGAATGATTTGGAGAAGACTCCAGCTATTCCTCGAGAATTACTGAAAATTTTCTACAATCTCAAGAATTCAAAGACCTCAAAAACTCATTCTAGAAAGGATATTCATCCATAGGAGTGGATGGATATATTTCTCACCAAGAAGATGGAGATGGGGCCCACCTGTACTCATCCTACTACCTGCCCCAGAACAGAGAAGAGGGGTGTTATTGGAACATTCTGGCCGACCCTGGAAGCATGAGAAATTGACAAGTGGTGGTACGAAGTGGAATAGAGAATCCTAGAAAATACCCATCTGGCGGGATTCTTAGCCTTGTGGATCAATGTTTATCTTCAACCAGTCAGGGATTAGAAGGGAGGAATTAGGCCAGGGACCTTCGTTGTTGCATCCAAGTTGGATGAGAGGAAAATAGTTGGGTTGACCACCCCCATTTTGGCGATGATTCACAGGCTCTTACTCCTTGTCTTTATGGGCAAGTCTCCTTTGAGAATAGTGGGACTATTACATGTTTTGTGGGGATAGATCGCCACTCATTTCAAAACATATGCTGTACAGAATGGAGTACAGGTTCCTAGAAGTTCTTTCAAGCCATCAGTGTAGGCATTTTCTGGAATTTCTCCATCATCCCACAACCCCTATGATATGAAGGCGAGGATGAGCATGTTCAAGGAATTCCATTTCATTCCTTATGGAAACCTTCCAACCGGGCGGTTTGTTTATAATGGAACAGCTGACCTGGAATTGAGGCCGTACATGCTGGCTTGCTGAGATGGTGTATTGGACACTAGGATTGATGGAGAAATTATATGTGAGGCCTATGCTCTATACAGATTTTCATGCCAATTCATCTGTCTACAACAGACTATTGTATCCCCTCATGTGCATGTCAGGTCAGAGCATCATCCAATGGTTTCCCGACAACTATTGTAGATAACATCTATGGAGAAGACTGGGGCAGTGTTTGATCTACCAGTTGTTGAAGTGGTGAGTAACATGACTACATGGTACGCCGAGAACTGGGTAGCATCATACCCTGAAGGGGTACTTAATAATCTGGTTCATCGGGTGGGGAAAAAGAGGAGAACTATATAGAAAGAAACCCTTCATCTGGAAGGTTACTCTTCTACACCTGGAGCTAATTCACTGGGTTCCCATGATAGGGATGATTCTCCAGATTCCTAGGATTGGGATGATGAGGCAAAACTTGCATCAAAGTAGGCTCGTTCCAGATATAATCCTCCTATCAAAATTAAGAGTCCTACTCCATAAACTCCTATTAAGTTATTTAATTGAGGTAATTTAATCACCATTACTTTATAGAGCAACAAGTTTTATTTTCATATTATCTTTCTGTGATTATAGGAGCTGGGAAGAAGTTGAATTCCAAGATTGTAGGACCCTCTTCGCAGCCTTCTGGTGCACATGTAGAATATCTATGACCTGAGGCTGTCCAGACATGGTGGAGTTTAGATTGCGATGCTGAAACCGCCTGGCGGGACTTATGCGAAGGGCTACACATCCCTAGAGTAGGGAATCTTCGGGCTTCTACCCGTATCCATTTCAAGGATATCCCTGATGAAGTGTGGGCTTACATCAAAGAGCTAGAGATGCTCATATATGCCACTGATGATTCCATTCCTGTCACCATGCGGGTGAAGGAAATGATAGATCGTGGCACCACTGAGGGGACTGGCGCTTCCGTAGATGAGGAGTTGCATGATTATGTGGCTCTTGAAGATGTAATTCTCTTTACTTATTTTCTTTGAAACTTGATTTCATTTAATGCTTTGTTACTCAAGGAAAATACTTTCTTTATCATACATCTTGCATAGAAAGGAACTGCTAAGGTTCCTTCACCACAATATAGCCCTTCTGGTATTTAAATCAGAGATAATGAATATCCTCATGAGCCGGGTGAGGTGTCTCCAAGCCAGAAAGTCATGGAAAAGGATTCAGACATGGATTTTCATTCTCCAATTTATTTATTTGGAAATGATGATTTCAACACTCCCAAAAATCCAAAGCAGCAAAGACATTGAATGAAGAAGTCTATAGCTAAATGATTCATAATTAGTGGGTTTTCCTTTATATAGTGATGAATCATAACTCATGAAAAGATTGATCACATATCTTTGGATTGCAGGGGATTCATCAATTTCCCCTTTGAGGCAGAGGAATGACACTCCTCTGAGGATGACAGAGGGTGCTAGTAAACAATCGCAAATTCGTGCTGACTTGGCTACTCCTGAAGAAGAGCCAGTATCTATTCCCAGTACTGCTCCTACTACTGCTGCAAGGAGAGAGGATCCTGCTTCTGGTAATATAACAATACTTTATAAAACGTTGATAGAAAATATCAACTAACTTCCATTCTGTGATACATTAGGTTCAACACCTGCACCAGAACATTTGGCGGCCACTGCAACTGCATTTGAAATATTATCTGAAGAAGTTGTTCGGGTTCATAGGTTGCAGGAGGAGGGTCATCAAGAAGACATTTCAAATGCTCCCACTGGTGAGACTAACCAGGAATCTGAGATATCACTAGATGATATGATGAAAGTTGGCGCATCTTTTAAAGACATTTTAGATCATGTTAAATTACCCTATAATTTAGATGATGTTGGATGTGAGTGTTATCCTTTATCATATTAAAATGTTCTTATTATATCTCTAACCATGGTTGGTTGAAAATTTACAGTTCCATCTAAGAAATTTTCTGAACTGCCAATGCCAGAAGGGGGTATATACAACCCTATTATTGCAGAGACACTAGCTCAAGTAGAGATTAACCCAGTAGAACTTCCTAAAACCCATCATGAACAACTTGTTGAAGCTAAGAGAGATGGGGAATAGCCTTCTCAAGTTTTTGATCTACCATTGGGTAATAGATAATAATATGTGTGGTTGTACTTAATTTTCAAGACAACTTAATCAACTTTTTTTATCCTTTGAAACTAAACAAAACATTCAATTGACTATGAAGGGCCATCAATTTATGTGTCTAGATCATGAGGTGAAGCCTCAGACTCCACCCTAATAGGAATAGAAAGTGATGTAAAATGGGTCAGGGGGAAAGGAGCAGAACATGACACTTATCTATGTGCATTAATCTCGAACTATATTCCCCCCTGTGATAGGGATGCTGATTCAGACCCAAAGGTACAAAAGGAACTCCAGTTTTCACGACGCAAGACATGGCAGAACATATGGAAGATCATATCTGAAGTGCCTCTTGAAGAGCTGTCTTCGAAGATCCTGTGACTGTCATCCCTGTTTGTCATGTTGGGACATGGTAGTTTTGGATATAAAGAGTTCCATTCCTCAAAAAAACAAGTCATCTTAAGGAGGGAGGATTAGAAAAAGCACCGTCAAGACCTGACCAGATTGAGGCTATTGACCAATATCAGTGAATTTGAGGCTTCGGTGTCCTGAGATGAGGCTGATCATGCTACCAAGTTCAAGGAGCTGAAGCATAAGGTCAAGGAGAAAGTCGTCCTGTAGATGTGCCTTCAGCAACATTTAGATGTTATTACTGGGGAACTTGACTAGCTTAACAATTCACTAGAAGGAGTTCAAACAAATGGTATGAAATCCATTGGAGATGCCAATAAAGACCTCCATCTATCTGAAAAGAGTGAAGCTGGTCGAGTGCATGAACTTCAAGTGGCTACTGATGAAGCTCGGGATGCCGTAAATCAAATGAAGAGTTATGTTGAAATCCTTTTGTAATTCCTGAAAAATAGAAGATACTCGATTCTATGGATGTCCTTCTATCTTATGTGCATCAATGAAAAAAATATTCATCTTCAATCATTTGGTTCCGGCATTCTTTTACTACCTACTTTAAATTTCTACCTAAGACAATGGGCCTAGCAAGCATAATTTAATTGTTTCTAGGATTATATAAACATAACTCTAAAAAGATTACATATTTTAATTTCTCAAAATTAAATCAATCATACGTACTGTATTTTTAGTGATCTGGGACTTGACTTTTTTTCAGAGTTCCCTTTTCTTTTGTGGGAAGTTAAAAGTCATGAACATCCGACGGAAAAATGTCTAATGTTTAAGGTTGAATAGCTCTGACCAAATGGTTTAAAATTGACTCAATTCCTTGATAATTTATCTAAAAACATATTACCACATTCAAGTATGGAGGAAAACGTGTAGACTATGACTTAGGAAATTTTGAATCTAAGGAATGATATGAAAATAGGTCTAAAATGCATTAGAAGAAGTATTTCCTAAGAATGAAGTTTCCATTATTTAACAAACCCGTTAGGGGATTAATTATACAGGGCCACTTTAGGGAATTGGCTTCATAGTAAAATAATAGCATCTTTTGGATGACAGGTCCGTTATGTAGACTACTTATGAAAGACCACCTAGGGGCACGAGCTGCATAGTCAGGCAAAATAACTCTCAGAAATTTTACTTTTCTACTGCTTAAAATCCAGTGGAAGTTTATGGAGATTCAAATTTTCCAAAGCATAGTGTTTGCTGTATGGAGAGAGGTACTTGAATATGGAGACGATATTTTCAATCAAGATTTTCTAGGAATTGGTTTAATTTTACCCCAACGAATGTCTGACCCAAATGCAGGGAAGGGAAATATAAACGATATACATAAATACTTTTAAATCATGAAAATGAATATGGGACAAATATGTTAAGGGTGGCTATTTTTGCAGATCCCCATATACTGTCACTAAGGAAAATAAGGACAAAACTAGTTTTCCTCCGAAGAATGAAGTTACAACTATTTGAAAAACCTGTTAGGGGGTTGAATTATGTAGGGCCACCTAAGGGAAGTGGTTGCATAGTCAAATAATAGCATCTTTTGGCTGACAGGTCCATTATGTAGACTATTTATGCAAGGCCGCCTAAGGGAACATGCTGTATAGTCAGGCAAAATAATTCCCGAGTATCAGACATTTTGTGAACAGAAGTCATGAAAAGGGTTATGGAGATCTGGAATTATTTAAGGTTAGGAGTATGACACATCAAATTGGGAATTGTCTAATGCATGAAATAGATACATAGACCAATGTTGACTATAATCATGTTGTGGTTGGGTCCTGAATTGAGGTGCTGGACTTCACTACATATCCCGTAAGGATGAGAATCAATCCATACGTAGTTCTTGAAATACAGTTTAACTTCATGTGGGCCGAGAATATAGAAGATCTTAGTTTCAGGTCATAGAGTTAGGACCATAATGAGGAATACACATTGTGTGTTTTGATAGACCTGATTCCAATGAAGACCATGGTTTTCATAACACATTCATGTTTTCACAGGGGGACCTTTCAGCTAAGGGACTGATAGTAGAATTTGGGGTTAGGCTCAAAGACTTCAGGCTAGATTCGAGGGACGCTCGAAAGTTCCTACATATCCCATAAGGATGGGAATCAAGCTGCACGTAGTTCATAAATACCCTTTGTACATATTTTGTTCTTACAAGTGAAGGGTGAAAGTGGACTTTAGTGCAATGATGATTTGACCTAAGATTAAATGTGCGGGCATTTCCATATATGCACGTAGTCTTTGGAATATAACATGATTATAAATGAATGTAAATAATGATTCCATCTCAGGTGAGGGACAATGGGGGACTATATAGTTTAACATCATATAGCAAGGATGATGGTGCTGCATAGTTTAGTGTCATGTAGCAGGGACAAAAGGTACGTACACAGTTTAACATCATGTGGGACTGAGGTGAACCAATGTGAAGAGATTGCTTTTGGGCTTGAACCTCATAAGGTTTCCTACGTACGCATCCAAGAAGGTAAGGATAAATGTCCATGTAGTTCAATTAAAGAATGAATTGGAGATCAAGTTTTTCATGAGGACAACGACCTAAAAAATGGTGTTGGTACTTATGCATGGTTAGCAGCCCAGAGAAGGAATTATGGTTGAAGTTTACTCTAAGCGCACGTGAGTCATACTCATTGCAAGAAACAATAGGTAGAAATAACTATAACGATGCATAGTTTAACATCATGTGAGGCGTATTTGGGGACCCTTTCATAGTTTAACATATTCTCGGATAAAAAGGAAGGGACATAGTTTAAAGTCATGTTGGACGAATGAGGGGACTATGAAGTTTAAAGTCTTGCAGTGAGGACTATTGGTGCTACACAGTTTAGTGTCATGTACCAGGGAAAAAACATAGTTTAAAGTCATGTAGAACGTTGGGTTGTACAGTTTAACGTCATGTATCCAAGACGATGGTTATGTAGTTTAACGTCTTGATGGACATATTAATGACTTTTTCACAGTTTAACGTATTGTGGGACGAAGAGATGCACAGTTTAACGTTGTATATCTAGGATGATGGTTATGCAATTTAACGTCTTGTTGGACGTATTATGGATTTCTCATAGTTTAATGTCATGTGGGAGGAAGAGATGCTCAGTTTAACGTCATACAACTAGGACGATGGTTATAAAGTTTAACGTCTTGTTGGATGTATTAAGGACTTTTTCATAGTTTATCATCATGTGGGATGAAGAGATGAACTGTTTAACGTTGTATATCATGGACGATGGTTATTCAGTTTGACATCTTGTTGGAAATATTAGGGAATTTTTCATAGTTTAACATCATGTGGGATGAAGAGATGCACTTTTTAACGTCGTATAGCTAGGACCATGGTAATGTAGTTTAAATTCTTTATGGATGTAATTATTTGTGTTACACTAAATAATTTTTCAGGAATCTGGCATTGGTTGGAGTTGTGATGAGCTCTCCATCCATTGAGATTAATGAATAAGCTCGATTGGAGTAGACCTTATGTATTGAGTAAGGTCCCTCCCATTTTGGATCAAGATTTGGAGGCTTCTTTACAGGTATCATTGGAGTTATGATGACCAATACCAATTCTCCTTGAATGAATGAATGAAGATGAACTTTTTTGTTGAAAGCCCGTGCTATTTGATTCTGATAGACTTCAAAGTGGTGTAGGGTGCAGAATATTTTTTCATCTAATCGTTACAATTCATCCAATCAATTTTAAGTTTGTTAATCTATAGATGACTGATCACAAATGGCTATTTTGAGTGAAGGTAATTGGATCTCAATGGGAAATACGGCTTCTGTTCCATATACCAATGAATATGGAGTTGACCACATAGCAGTGCAGGTGGTGGTCTGATAAGCCCATAAAGCATGAAAAAGTTTATCAATCCATGATTTATTATCATTAACCACCATATTTTGCAGTATGTTTTAAAGAGTCTTATTGAAGGCCTCTATTTGGCCATTGGGCACTGCATGATACCAATAGGAATGGTTGGATTTGAATTTGTATTCTTGATAAAACTTCCTTACCTCAGATGAACAGAAGTTGGTGCCATTATCCGTCAATATGGTATGAGGGACACCAAATCTAGTAGTGATGTTAGACTTGATGAAGCTAACAATAATTTTAGAACAAACATCTTTGAGAGATATTGCCTCTTCCCATTAGGAAAAGAAGTCAGTAGAAATAATAATATACATAAACCACTTGGATATAGTTGAAGGGTAAGGTCCCACTACATCCATTACCCATATGGAAAATGGCCATGAGTATTTAGCTATATGAAGCAACTCTAGGGGTTAATGAATGAAGTCGGCACATACATGGATATAATGACACTTCTTCATGAAATCAACACAATATTGTATCATTTAAAGCCAAAAGTATCCATGCCTTTGCATTTGATCAGACAGTCTATGTCCAGACTGGTGGGCACCACAGACTCCTGTATGTACTTCTTTCATGATGACCATTTTATCTTCACCATCAACGTATCTAAAGAGAATTCCATCAAAACCACTTTTATAGAGAATTTTTTCAAGGTGATCCGGGCTATCATAAAGAGAAAATTGACCACACATCGTCAGACCTGTTCTTTCCCATCTCTATCTGGTGGGAGTGTTCCATTTTGAATGTATTCCCTGATAGGTGTCATACATCCCGTAGTACGACCATATGGTTCAGAGATGGAACTAATTTCACTGATTTCATTTATTCTGATTTGAATATAAGGTGAAACTTTATGATAGTGAGCAATACCGATGATTATTTCATCCCGATTTGGATCTTCCAGAGTTGTGACTATATTAGCCAGTGCATCATCATAGGCATTTTGATATCGTGGGACATAAGAAAATATCGGTTCCAAGGGAAATTCATCCCTTAACTCTCTTATGTAATCATACAAAGGGATTAACACTTCATTTCTGATGTCATAATCCCCATTGACTTGTTTGATTACCAGGTCTGAATCACCTTTCACTTTTAAGTGACTCACCGGTGCCTGAATCGCTAACTCAAATCCTACGATGAGATCTTGATATTCTCCTTCATTATTTGACCCACCTTCCCACAATAAGTAGGAATATGGTAGCACCACATTTTCTAGGGAAATATGTACAATTCCTAACCCAACTTTGTTGAATTTAGGATCTTCCATTTTCTTCCCAGTTGGATTTCTGGAAGCACCGTCAAATTACATTTCCCATGTTTGAAAATTATCTTTAATAGAGAAGACTTCCTCATCAAGAAGTTCAGTATCTAAAGATGTATCTTTCACTAATGGATGTTCATCAGGTAAATCATCCAAATCTTGGCTCTTTACTGCCTTTTGAGATACGTACTGGATATCAAACTGCTACAAAATAACTGCCCACCTTGCTAGAGGTCCTATAAGCATATGATGACTACGGGTAAATTTGAGTGGGTTATTATGAGATACCAATTGGACCACATGATGATACAGGTAGTGTCTCAATTTCTGAACTATAAAGATTAATGCTAGGCATCAGTTTTCAATACTTGAATATCGAGTTTCTTTTCAAGCATAGTCCGACTAAGATAGTAAAGGCTGTTTTCATTCCCAACACCATTCATTTGGGCAAGGAAGGCACCCAATGACTTCTCTAAAGCTATCACATTGGGGATAAGTGGCCTTCCTTCAATAGGTGGCATTAATTGCAGTGGACTCAAGAGATATTTCTTGATAATATTGAATGCGTCTTGACATTCTTCATTCCACTGGTACGTGACTCCCTTCTTCATCAATTTGGTGAAGGGTAAACATTTTTCTGCCATATTGGTGATGAAACGCCGAATATAGTCAAAGTGTCTTTAGAGTCCTCTTAATTATTTTAAATTTTGAGGAGGTGACATTCCACGGATTGATTTTGTCTTCTCTGGATCAACTTCGATATCTTGATGGCGTACAATAAAGCCGAGAAATTTTCCTGAGGTTACCCCAAAAGCACATTTCAAGGGGTTCATCTTCAAATTGTGTTGTCGATGTTTCTGGAATATGATTTCCCTATCGGCCAAATAATACAAACATTTTTTGGATTTAACCACCAAATCGTCCACATAAAATACAAAAAATTTCCCTAAAAGGGTTTTATGAAACGGTGAATGGCACGTTGATACGTTGCACCTGCATTCTTTAATCCAAAGGCCACTACCCGATTGAAAAACACACCCTGAGGGGATCTGAAGGCTATAGATTTTTCATATTTTGGTTCCATTCAGAATTGATTATACCTAGAATATCCATCCATGATGGAAAGTTCTTCATAGCTAACTTTTTCATCAATTAAGAGTTCTATGATCGGAAATGGAAAATCATCCTTGGTACAATACCGATTAAGATCTATGAAATCAACGAAAACTCTAATTTGTTCATTCTTCGTTTTCACAGGGAAAATATTAGCCAATGATTTGGGATAATTCACTTCTCTGATGAAGTTAGCATTGATAATCGTATACACTTCAGATTCAATTTTTGAAGCATAAGTTGGGTTTGTTCTTCTTGCGTCTTGCTTGAATCCACGATGTTCTTCTGGAAAACCCAAATGATTAGTGGAAACATCAGGATCAAGACCTGGAATTTCTAGATAGTTCCAAGAAAATACATATCGATTTTTATTTACAAAGGAAGTATACATTTCATTCTCTTTAAGAGTCATGGCCACACTAATTAAAGTGGGGCATTGATCTTCTTTTGTACGCAGATTTATTTCTCTGATTTCATCCACAGTGGTAGAGATACCCACTTCAAATGCTGGAGGAGCATCTCTAAGATCTTCCTCTTATTCTTTAACACGTGTTATTTCTTCTTTTTCGACATGCATAGGAGATGATGAAGCATAATTTCCACAATCAAGAGAGATGTTAAAATTTGAAAATCTTGAAGAATAGGATACGATTTCTGACCCTATTGATGATGAAGGGTCCTCCTTGGGTAATAAAGAGGATATAATGGATTGAGAATTGACATCATCATTCATCTTTGACATTTCAATAACTTCTTCTGGACTGGTTGATGAAGTATAGAATTTCTGGATTTTAGTGGATGAAATGAAGACATCTCCATTTGAGATTTCATCATTGCCTGGTGAATCACCAATTTCTCCCATACTGTCTTGCTTGATTTCCGTAATTGAAATTATGGAAGTATCCAAAACATTATTTGGATTTGGGTCTACCCTGTCAAATTGAATGATAGGCAACACATAATCTGTACTCACATGTATAAATGGGTTTATTGTATTCTTTTCCAAACCATACGAAGCCTTAATTCCGGTAACCTCCTTTGTCATGGATTTCTACTACCCTTCCATGTTATAGAATTCTACCTCAAGGTATTGAGATTCACATGTTTTGAATGTGGCTTTATCACCATTCAATGTCCCAATCTGACCATTGAAACAATATTTGAGACACTGATGGTATGAAGAAGGTAGGGTTTCATGTTGATGTAGCCAAGGTCTTTAAAGAAAAATATTAAATGTGGTGTCATGACGAAAAACCATGAAATATGAATTGGATACAAGGTCTCTGAACTAAGTTCTGAGTTTAATATCACCTAGAGGTTCCTGTTTATTTTTATCATATCCTTGCAACATCAAAGTAGAAGGAGATAAAGCAGATTTGGTGAGGCCTAATCGATGAAGTGTACGAATAGGGATGAGATTGAATCCTAAGCCATTATCAATTAATGCTTTTCGGATGTCTACATCATTGACCTTTTCAGATAAATACAAAGGTCTAATATGTCCATTCACAACATCATCTTTATCCTCATCGGTAAAAGATATCACTGCATGGAATTTGGCAGGATTATTCTCTACATGGTAGACTTCAGCAGCATCAATTTCAGTTTCGAACTCCTGAGGACTTGACAAAGCCTCAATGAGTGCCTCCTGAAGATCCTTTGATAGGTTCAAGGCATCCAGAATTGATAACTTAGCCTTTAATTGGGATAAATGTTTCAAGACATCATAATTTTGGTCCAAAGGTCTGTGTTCCCAATAGGAACATGTGGTTTCGTAGGTGCGTTAGAAGTTGATGCTTTGGAAGTAGATGAATCTTGTAGTGGGGTAGGAGTTGGAAATACACCTGGCTTTAGAAAATTAGACCTACTAGGTCTATTTATTTGCTGAGAGGAAGAAGGGGTACCATCTAACCGATCTTCCAAAATAACTGTACCAGGACTGAATCAACCCTGCATGGAGGAACTTTCTTGTTCTTGTTGAGCCCGTTTAAGGTATTTTCCACAAGTTTTTGTATCATATACAGTCCTAGTGGGGGTAGGATTTAAATAGTGGCTTCTAGAATATCCACTTCTTCCTCTGTATTCTAGACCTATGAAATGCCATATAATTCCTCTGTTTGATACAGGGAACTCAGGCTCATCAATATCAAAACTGTGACATTCAAAAGGATCAATTATGTGAATAATGTTAACAGAACCAAAGATCAACTCCTCATCTGATGAAGACTCTGCCTGATTATCCAGTTTAGGCTATTCCGTTTGCTGGGGCGGTGCTTGTGGCATCGAAGTAGATGGCATAAAATCTACCAGATTCAACGAAAACATGGGCTTTGACATGAAATCATCTTCTTCTGACTGTTTTTCTTTCTTTGAATCATGCCACCTCTTTGAATATTTTTCCTCTGATAAAGGTTGTTTTGGCATGGCATTCATAGCAGAATACACAATTGGTTTCATCAATTGCGTTCGTAAAATGGCATGAGTTCGGTTGATCATTTTCCTAACCATCAAATCATCATATTTTTGCACATTTTTTTGACTTCATGCCACTCAACTTCTTCCTCTGGATTTGTAGACATAACAGTCGCTACTTGGGCTGAAGAGCCATTTAGTTATACCTTTCCAGAGTCCAACATCTTTTGCAGGAGGTCTTTGAAGACAAAACACTTTTGAATGGGATGCCCCAATATCTGATGAAATGGGAAATAGTTGGGAAGGTCTTCCTCTCCTTCCTTTTTAGGGCTTTAATACCTTGGAAATTGAACCAAATTATTATAACGAGCTGAAATGAAGTAGCCATGAACTTGTTCATTTTAGAAAGAATAGACTTTGTTCTTTACCTCCTCAAATTGTTCCCGTCTTTGATATCTTTAATCATATTGATGAAACGACCTCTATTTTTGACGCTCATGAGGTGCATCCCTTTGAGAATATGAAGGTCAAGAAATGGAGTCAGGTACAGGCGGTTGTTTAAGTGTGACTCTAGCAGTCTCTACTTAACTCATTCTCTTTCCTGGAGATGATGGAATTACACAAGATTTATCCTTAGTCTTTATAAGATATTCTTCAATCTGTTGAGAGATTTAGGTAAGGACTCGAAACCCACTTGTGTATTTCACAGGGATCAACTGTGTGTCTAATTCATCATTCAAATTTTTCACAGAGATTGGCAACAATTGTTTTTGAGGGAGTCCTAAGCTTAAGAAATATGTTAGTCCCTTCATGTGAGCAATGAAATCTGAAACTCTTTCATTATCCCTTCTATTACAATTTGTATGATTAAAAACAATAGTCTTTGGAAACATTGAACTAAATTGAAGAAGGAATTTTGGACGGAGATCCTCCCACCCTGTAATTGACATGGATTGCATGCTTGTATACTATATAAAATCAGGCCTTTGTAATGATTGTACAAAACACCTGAGCTTAACTGCTTCTTGTTGTTTTGGATTTCGCATCATAGGATCACAACGAGAAACAAAATGTGTTAGGTGTTGTTTTGGGTCTCCCGAACCATTAAAAATTGGGAATGTGGTACTTGCAAAATTTGATGGCCGAGAAATTGTATCAACCCTTTCTGGGTAATCTCTCTTATCCGGTTGAACTGGTTCACGCTTTCCTTCCATAGCTTCCAACTGAGCTGTTAATGACTCAATTATAGTCATTAATTTTTGAGAAACATCTGGTTGAGCTTGGACCTGTGGAGGTGCAATAACTGGAGTTTGAACGAGTGTAGCGATCGAGACTACCACTAATTGTAGTACTGCCGGTTGTTGTCGCGTATAACCCATAAGATTAGACCTGTGAGGGTGTAATGGTAAAAGAAGATATTCTTGATCCATCTAATCAGCCACAACAAATTCCCTTGACTTAATGACTCCAACACGCTTAAGAGGAAGTCTTCTTTAAAGTAGTTCTGCATTCAACCTCTTTAACTCCTTCATTTCTGCCTCTTGTTGTGCGAACCTTTCCTCTAATGAGAGTGATTGTACTTTTACAGAGTTAGGGTGGAATGTAACCAGATTATTATATTTTCCCCTATTGGACACCTTTCGGAGAGGGGGAGGTTGGTTATTTAAAGGAATACCTAGATTCTAGGTAATCCTTTGATTTTGTGTATGCACACCTTCTTCATTTCCCTCTGTGTGTATAGCCTCTTGAGCATGAACTTCTTCATCTGATCCTTCTGAGTGGGCCTCAGGTTCTGGAGGATCAGCAACAATGGCATTGACACAATTTATTGATGCATAACACATTCCATCCCTTCTATAGGCATTTATGCGATAATGTATTCTTCCATGTCCTTGATGAGACATTGCCTTTTGTTGAGTTGACTCCTCAGGAACCTCTTGATGAACCGTAATTTGGTGGGACTCTCCTGATAATTCGGCTCCTCATTCCTCTTTTGTCCTCTTACCTAATCAAGAGAAGACTGTCTTTTTCTAAAGAAGAGATTGAGGATTTGAAAAAGTCCACATTCTGGTGGACTGGTGTTGTTCCTGCTATTCCTGCTCAACTCCTTGAATCCTATTTGTTGATTATGAGAATTAAGCTAAAAGAGTCCCTAGTCTGGAAAGATGGGGTGGTTCGTGAGCTACTATATCTGAGACTTTCTTAAAATCTCTCCTGATATTGTGGACTTTATTCTAGAAATTGGTTGGATGAATCAACCTACATCTACTCAAATCACCTGGCTCCAATGACCGTTGGATGATTTCTGACACTTCTGTCACTTGATGATGTGCCAAATCTAAACGAGAAGCTTGTTCAATATTCTCATTTTCTTGATGCAAGAGTAATTTGAAAACTTTTTCCTTGTATTCCTGAATTTGGGAAGAACTAGTTGTGGCATGTTCATGAGAAAGCCTTTGATTACAAACAAAACGGTTTGACGGTGTCTTGCCCAAGGAAATAACATTGCATGAGACCACTTTTTGTGGGCTTTGTTGGCAAGAGAGTACAGTGAAATGCAGTGCTCCATGAACACCCCATCCCCAGATATGAATACTAGAAGGGGCATTGGCAATTAACTGGCGCAATATTTTTAGTGCGCTAAGGCATGAATGCTAAAGGGCTCTCTACTGATTTTCATCCTTTGGATATTGAGAAATTGAGAGAGATGCCAAATCAATTTGGAGTTATAACACTTATATTATCTTGACATGATTTTCATATTCATCATAAGATAATATTTTCTTTTTCAATTGACAAAGACTTTTCCACATGTTTAGATGAATATCGTGAATACAATATTTCATCAATATTTCTGGAATATCGTACTGAGAGTCAGCCAAAGGCCAAAACATGACTGGTACTTCACTTTTTTCTAGTTGTTTTCTCATATTCAGCACTTCTTTTTTATAATTCAATGAAGATTATTCTACCTGATTAGACCAAAGCTGGTGCTTCTTTGTTGTTTCATCAGATTCAACAAGATTGTTAGAGAAATCATTTATCAAACTAGAATATGAATGAACCTGGTGTGGTTCGGAATATGACCTACATCCCAGGCTATCTTCTAATTGAAAAAGTATTTCAACTTCTAGTGGTAATGCATCAGACATGATGGGTTTCACATTTTGAAGTGCCTCAAGATAAGTGGGATTTCTCATTACTTCATTGTCCATTGAAGAATTTTCCCAGAAATGAGAATTACTACTGCAGAGAGGACTTTCACAGCTAAATTTATCATCATGGATAGGACCACCATGGTGGGTTGTACCAAAAGATGAAACTTTTTCTCCCTGATATTCTGGCCATGCAGAGGGTTCATGTGGATCTCATCTGAAGATGATACTTCGAGTTTGATTGAATTTTCATGATGCAAGACTTCATGAGGAAGTGACTGATGGACACCTTCTGAATTATTGTTCCCACTATTGGAAAATGAGAGAGTAGAATCTTGAGTTGCAACTAATAATTGTCTGAGTGCATCAAGATCTCCAGCATCGAGCAAGGTTTTATTACAGATAGGCTCTTTATTTTTTGACTGTGCTGAATGGGTCTTCTTCTTAGATGTGTTCTTACTCACTTTAGGAACCATTTGTTGACGAAAGTGGTTATTATGGGCAGTTTTTGGTGGATACCTAGGAGAAATGGTCATGTTAGTCTGATTATCTCCATTTAAATCGGGTGTATGTGTTCGACTTGATTGTCCGCATGACATGTGAGAGTATTCCCCACGACCCTCCAGGAATGGAATAGAGGTGAGAATCTATTTCAGAGTGATATGTTGATGTGTCACTCCACTGATAGGGACAAATTTTTTTTTATTTCCCTATGATGCTGCTGAAGCTATTATAATATTCTAACAGGAATCCAGAATATGACCAAGGATTTGCTTCTGCTCTTACACCACTGTCAGAATGTTCTTGGTGACATCAACTGCCAGAACAGGAATATAAGTCCATTTTGTGCTTGGAGTAGGTTTATTTTCCTTCTCCTGTTCTCATTTTCCTATCATTGAATTCTGACAGTAATTATGCATAGGGGTAGAGTGTTGAGTCTTCTCCAAATCTGTCATTGGAGCTTTTCGAATGACTTCTCTGGGTGCTACAAAATGAGACTGTTGGAGGGCTTGATGAACATTGGTAGGTGTATGTGCCTACTGTTTATTCTTCTTCAAGTATGGTTGATGATTTTCTTTTAATACTGGCAGACAAGACTGCTAACAGAATTGTTGATTGTAAATAGGTGTATGTGCCTGCTTATTAGTTTCCACCATATTAGATTGGTGACCTTGTTTGGGTGCAGTCAGACGAGCCTGCTGACTCGTTAATGAATTATAAACAGGTGTATATGCCTGCCTATAATACTCCACCGGAATTTCATGATGGGATTGGTGGGTTGATGATAGATGAGGCTGCTGGACAACGGGATTAGAACAGACGGATGTATGTGCCCGCTCGTTGCATGCCAACAAGTTGGCTTGATGGAATTCTCTGGAGGGGGAAGAAGTAATAACCTTCTCCATGTTGACCAGATTTCGCCTGTGGCGGTTCTTCTTGCGTGCTTGGTTCTGGGGAACCTGAGCCGGACCCCTAAAGGCGATACCCTCATCTTGTTGAGGGCGCACTGACGCACGAGTCTAGTGGCGATTGTTGATGGTATCCCTCGAGAAGGAGTCCTGCTTTCTTGAACTAAGGACTTGAGTGACCTCTTTATTCACCTCCCTGTAATATGGGTGGTGCTAGTTGTTGCATTCTAGGGATAACGACCCAAAACGGTTGGAGACGGTGGTAAGCACCGCCTGCTTCTTGATCACTGGTCGTCGCTGTCTGGAAAACCAGGGAGAATTATCGACTTGGAGGTCTTTTCGAGCGGTCTCCAGAGTTGTAATGGTACCATTTTGATATTATTCCTTTACTAGGACATTTGATACCCAGTGTTGAAGACACTGAGTAGGTGATGTCTTTCTCAGAGCGGATGAGGATCCAACAAGAGTAGAAGTAGAGGCATTCACATGTGTAACCTTTACAGAATCCATTTCTGTAACGCAGAGAGAGCTTGGAAACGAGTGCCTATTTGATAAAGTAGACATAACCAAGATACGCTCGGCCACTAAATCATTTTTATGAGAACATAGTTTATTGATTGATTTGTTGGCCATCACATTGAGTTAAATAGGGGCCTAACAAATCAGTAAAACATCATATATCTTGGTTAAGGATTCATGTCGGGTTCACCATTTTTGTTTCCTATGGAAATGGTGATGACCTCATTTCTTTATGGTTCAAACATTACAATCAGTTTCTTATGGGTTTATTCATAGAACTGGAAACATCCAATGATTCTATATTTGTTCGGACCTACTTTCCAAATGTAGGTGCTTATTAGCTGTAGACCGATGAGGCTTAAGAATTTGTATTGGTCGAAAAGATGGGAGGTCGGACACATCAGACCTTTTTTGGGGGAATTATTGTCTACTCTGGGGCTCTCTTATAGATTTAAGTTATGTTTGTGAATCATTATAAATTTACCAAGTATGAAAATTAGTTTTCCTTTAGATCTCATAATCAGTGATTGATATGTATGAGATTTATAGAATCTTTTATATGTATTTGAGGTTCTTCATCGATAGAGAATCATCCATATTTAATAGAGATTCTTAGTCAATTGTATCCTTCAATACATTATATAGAAATCTCATGGTCATTATGATGACCATACTGGGTTTAAATCCACTCAACGGGGCACTTGAATTTTATTGTCATTCCTAAGGACATGGATTATATTAATGTTGGGATCATACCCGCAGATGGGCTACCTACATATCCTTGTTAAAGAGGAATCAGAACCCATGTAGTTCGGGAATTAAGATATAGTTTAACTTCATATGGGATGGATGAGAATTAATGAGTGATGGGGCTTAAATATGAGTAATGGCCCATAGAGAAGTTTCATGGTTACTTTTACAATCATAGCTCACGTGAGTCTTGCTCAGTGTGAGAAACAAGAGGTATCAGTAAACCTGACAATTTGTGCCACAAAAGATGTGGTCACAAGGAATGATATGGGGCTTATATATGTGTGAATGCCCAAGTAAATGAAGATACAGTCTTTTTCAAGAAATAATCCCAAGAACAAGGTCCATAAAAAATATTCGTACTTTATGTTGGTTTGGATACTCTAACATGGGGCTTAGCCCTTAGGAGGATGCCCAAATTAAGGGGGACTTATGATTGGGTTTTATTCCTGAGAAGGAAACCTAGGACAAATGAAATTAGGCCTGGGGCGTACTCCTAAAGAGGATGCCTAGGTTGAGGGGACTTGAGATCTGGGGATTACTCTTGAAAAAGAGGCCCAAATTAGGGAACAGATGATTGGTGCTTACTCATAAAGAGGATACCTAAATTAGGGAAATTGGGGCTTACACCTAAGGAGGATTCCCATATTAATTATTCTCTCATATTAAGGGATGAGGTTGAATAAAGGAAACTTCTAACCATAGTGATATAAATTTGTGTAAATCATGAGGTTTTGGGAGATGTTCCAGACAATTCATTTCAAATCAGTAATCCAACAAAGGAACCATGGCATAAATGGCTTTGAAGATGATTTTTAAGGGTAAATCATGAAGAGGAGAGGTGGATTTGAAGAAAATAGCTTAATAGGCAGGAGGGGCAGCCAAAAAGAGGCAGGCGCGCAAGTCATGTTTGGGTGCGTAATCCCTGGTCATGCAAGTATACTTGCATGATACATGGGAACATGGGCGACGGTAAACCCATAAGGTAATACTTGGGCGAGACATGGCTCAATCCCTTAGTATTATTCATAGAGGCTTCCAAAAGGGTGGAATGTCTGTTTTGTTGAAGGGATAAGGCGGTGCGCAAGTGTGGCCATTTACCTTGAGGTTTAGACACTTTGGTGCACAATTGTTAATGAATTTCAACACATAGGCCTTATTCCCCTCTTTAGATTTTATATTCTAGGTAATAAATTACATTAGAAGTGTTTAGAAGACTTCAAGTAGAGACTAGGGTGTCGAGAGCTTAAATCTGACTTTTGGATTTTCCGTCCATAAAATGGGGGGCCATAGAGGGTATTTATAGGCCATTGAGGACCTTCAGCATAAAAATAATAGGCAGTGCAAGTAGACTTGCACGGCCATGATGAAACTCGTGTGACACATGTGTAAACAAATCCTTGTTCATGCCTTTGTCAAATTTATATGTTTCTTCAAATGATTAATCTCTTTATGCTTAAGGTATTCCCCTTTTTCAGTGGTTTAGCCACTTTTACGAAAAGGAGGGTCAACAAAAGTCCCCCCCCCCCCCTCAGAGTTGGATCTAAAAGGAAGGAGTATTTGACTCTGAGGAAGTAGAAAACCAAGGAACTTCGGCGCTCAAGTTTTGAGCGTGCAGGTATCGACGCACATGTGTGAGCCTCACAGGCTTCGATGCACAAGGGTGTGGCTTTGCCTATAAATATGTGGCCATTATCACGGAAAGCAACTGTAATACCCCAAGCTTCTACGGTACGCTTCTCTTTGAATAATGTGATAATGTGTGTTGTACGCAACACCGAGTTCTAACACACCATAACCAATCAAACTAGCCGTTATGAATAGTAATACCTTTTTTGAAATTATATTTTTTAAAATGGACTTCATTTTTGGATTCGGAATATCGAATTTAGCCTAAGGTGAAATTTTGGTACTTTTCGGGTAACTTTAATATTTTAATGAATAGTGAAAATTACTAAATTTTAATTAAAAATAACTTTTTTAATCAAAATACTTAATAGTGATGAATTATGAATCTGTGTGGTTTTAAAGAATATTTAGAATATATTTTTACCATTTAAAACAATTTTGTTCTTTGAACATAAATTCAGAATTAAACCGAACATAAACAAATATCAATCTTTTGATAGTTATTATCTCTTAAAAACATGCTTTTTGTTTTAACAACGGGAATTAATTTTAAATTAATTTCTGCCACTTCTTTGTTTTGAATTTGGAAAAATGGATTCCATATTTGGATTCAGGATGCTCAAATTGTGTAAATAGGTATCTTTTATTTTTAATCATTTTGAATAATTACTGTGGTAAATATTTTATTTACCATGGTTAAGGGTAAATCTGGTAAATAAGGGTTAAAAAAATAATATTGTAATAATACTAAATTACCCTAAAACGTGTCCTAACCTTATTGGTTGATACTTGTTCGACCATAGGCATCTTTGGGTCGATTTGTGGACCCCATGGAGCCACTTTTAGGTGATAGGGATACTTTATTTTAATTAAGTTAAAATGAATACCAAAATGACACAAGCATATATCTTTTAGAAAAACAATTTTTACATAGGGTTATATATGTTGGATTTTCTACTATAAATATGAATTAGAAATATAAAAATATTTCCAACATAATGATATTTTATTTATAATTTTTAGACATTAAATAATTTAATTTATAAATGACACAATGATGATGCAGTAATTACCATAATAGTGAAAAATTTAAATAATTGATATTATAAATACACAAATAAATATAATTTGAGACTTTTTATGAATTACACTAATTTTAGAAGATAATATTACATGTTAGGAGTGATTTAATTAAATTTTTTCAAAGTAATCATTCTGTTATGAGTTTCACAAAAATCAACTACTGAATAGTATCAAAATTGACATAAAAGGGTTTTTAAAACAAATATTATATTATTAATTGATATTAAATTCCTAAAAATCTAAGTTTCGGCCAAGAGACTTACATCATGATATATGTATCATTAATGGACCACTTGGGGGTCTCTTTGGTGTATATAATAAGTTTATTAACCATATTATATAAAAATACAAAGAGACATTGTAAAAGTGAAACAAATTAACTAAGAGTTAATACATAAAGATAAGGTTAATATAATGACCCAAACCTGTCTAAAATCAATTGGTTGAGTTTTTTCGACCCATCCCACCTTAACATTTAATTAATCAACTTTTTAGCCATTAGAAACCGAATATGAATTTATTATAAATTAATATTTCTAACTTTTCCAAAGGTGACCCTCACCCCTCTTATAAAAGGGCACTCCTCCTTCTCATTTCTTCACACCTTCAAAGCCTTTTTGTTCGGCCAAACTCTGCCCAAATACTCTCCCAAATTCCCTCACTACATCCTTTGGGCCATAGTTTGAACAGAAAGCCAACCTAAGGAGCCCTTTTGATCAAATCAAAAGGAAGAGCCTGAAGAAGAGGTAATGATTTCACCACCCTTTTACAAGTTCCTTTCTTCTTCCACTTCTTCTTCCTTTGTTATTACCATTCTAAAATAATAACTCCAGTATCATATATATACTGTGATGTTATTATAAATATGGTACAACCATATTCAGTATTCTATCCATCCTTTGAATAACATGTCACCATACGTGTGTACGTACGGCTTACCGTGTCCACGTCGTGGTGTAATTGTTATTCAATAAATTATTTTTTGGATGGGTATAATAATGATGAGTAACTCATGTAAATAATAAATATAAAATGTTAATTATTATTTATATATTAAATACCATCCATTTATATATTATTTTAATATCAAAAGAATGATATTGTCACTCGTCCGTACGTACGGACTACCGTCTCCACGAACACGATGAGATTCATTCTCCATCGTATCCATTCAAGTATAATTATCATTTGATGATTTAAAAATAATTTTTAAGGACTTGATATCATTCTGTATATGAATAATATACAACCTACCCATGACAAACATGGCTTATGTAACAAAACATATAAAAGAAAACGAGTAAGTTAACACCCGAAACGACGATAATACTAAGATATTATTAACAAAGCAATGTTAAAAGATCATATATGATATCATATGAATGTATATGATTCTTGTATAATTTAATAACAATTATTTCACTATTATACAGGAAGTTAACCTACCCCAACCAAGGAAAAGTACAAGGTAAGGGTTATTTCACAATCACTTCATTATCAGAGGTTGTTTATACGTAATAATCTACTAGGATCTCTTTATCATCCACATCCATGTTTCTTTAAAATGTATTTCAAAACATTTTTACTATTTAAAAGAATATGGGTTAAAGTCAATTATACCCTTGTTTGACTTTTATAAGAGTTTTGTAAAGGAATCTTTCCGTCGTTTTCCAAACAAGGTGCTTTTTAACCTCTTCGACAAGATTAAGGTAAAAATGTTTTTTTTAACTTATACGGCGGGTGCGGTTATTTTCCGCCCTTATAAAATCATCGAAGCTTCCATTAAAAGATTATAAGAATATTTTCAAAGAAAATGTTTTATTTTATAAATATATGACTCCTAAATGATTTCAAAATAGAAAGAGATATTTCTCTAAAAAGAGTTTTGATTTCATCTATGTCAACATCCTTTGATGGATTTTACGCTTATTTGAAGATGATTTATAATGATACAAAACTTCTATATTGTATTGAAAGTTTTGTGATATTTTTGACTATTGATGTGATATTTTTATACCATTCATAGTTTATTGTGAAATTATTGACATTTCGTATGCTAGTTTAATATGAATTTTTATGTTATGTTTAAACCTTTTCATATGGGAATGCATTGGACTTAATATGTGACGAGTGGAGCCCGCTATAGCTCCTCAATGCATCGGTAGGTCTCATGAGACAAACTAGTGACTTGGCACAAGGCCTTGGAAAAATCTTCTTTGTAGTCTTGGCACGAGGCCTTGGCTATGTGGTTATGATAGTCTGGCATTATTCATTCCATCATTATGAAAGTGGTTATTGATATTGCATGTGATTATTCAATTAGTATAATATCCATGTGAATAAGTATATGGCATTATTTCATTTTACTTTTTCCATAAAATGTTGAAGATCAAGTTTAAAAGACTTTTGTTTTAGTTATACATTTCCTTAAATGTTTATTCTTAGTTATGAAAGTTTCCGCTATATTGTTATCCTTACTGGGCATTTGAGCACACCCCTTTTCTATGTTTTATTTTTCCCAGGAAGTGAAGAAGTAAATTATTAATGTCCTGCAGGGATATAATGTGGGTATATGAGTGTGGATTATGGAGACAATATGTTGTTGTTGTAGTTTTTCACTTTATGATGTAATGTAAGACTTATGAATATATCTAGTGTTTCAATGGCTACTAAACCAATCGGTCTTTTGAGATTTGAACTTTCTTGTGATCATGCCAATGTTATTTAATAATGCACTGACTCTAGGTAACTGGGGTTGGGGAGTTACAGCAACAAGCTTTCATACCATCCTACTCTCATCATGCAAGTTGCTCTCATCATGCAAGTTTCTCTTCTTTTTGCTCGTCCGCGCAGGTGCTGCTGTCTGCTGTTCATTTTTTCTGTTCATGTCACACTTCTTAAAAGGTATTTGGACTTGTGCGGTGATACCTATGCATCCAAACTTGTGAGACCATACTAGACTTGTGCTCCAATCAGGAGACTTGCGCTCATTATTGCCTTATCCATTTTTTCACTTTTATTCACAAATTTTATGAAAAATCAAGTTACTTAAGAGATAATTATTCAAAATTTGTGCAGATTCCATGGCTCCCAGAAGAATTGTAATGACGATTGAGCTGGATAGCAAGCGGATTGATGAGATGATGAGCATCGTTGTCCATGATTACATTGATATTTGGGACAATACACTCCCAGATTTTCCCAAGTACATTAAGAAATATCATCTTAATTTACCATAGAGAATCTACCTGCCTCTGTATGGGCATGGTCATCTGCAAGAAGTCAACATTCCAGAGCCAATGAACTATCTCCCGCATTTTTGGTTTCATACTTACACCATGTTTTCTTCAGAAAATGTTTCAATTCGAGGAACATTTGTAAATAATATAACAGTAGAGATGGTGTTTATAATGCATCATAGACCTTGTTCCCTAGATCTGAAACCTCACAAGCCTAAGCTGCACCGACATTGTTTTCCCTCAATCATCTAAAACTCTCAGATGGATCAATCCAAAGGCTGGAAGAAGATTTGTGACTTCCATCCTGGAGGATGTTTTAATCCAACATGGATGTGGTCATATTGGGTATGACAAACATGGGTAGAGTTTGTCGAGGATCTGAAATAAGCTGCAATATATGAAGCTTATGGGCTGGGCAGACATATGTCTACAATAATTATGACTTTGTGCTAGAGCTATTCAGCTGCTGGAGCCCAGAAACCAATTCATTACATTTGACTCATGGAGAAGTAAGTATCATTTTGTGGGATGTCTACAAGATCTCCGGGGCTCCAATTTTGGTCAATATGTTTGATGAATTCATCCCTCGCAAGATGACTAGGAATGATTCAGGGAAGACTCCATCTTTGGCTCGAGAATTATTGAAAAGTTTTCACAAGATCAAGAATTAAAAGACCTCCAATACTCATTCTCGGAAGGATATTCATTGAGAGGAGTGGATGGATATGTTCTTTACCAAGAAGAAGGAGAAGGGGCCCACCTGCACTCGTCCAACTACCTGCCTGAGTACATAAAAGAGTGGAGATGTTGGCACATTCTGACCAACCCTAGAAGCGGGAGAATTTGAGAAGTGGGGTTACGAAGTGGATCCAAGAATCCCATAAAAGACCCGTCTGGCGGGCTTCTTAGCCTTGTGTCTCAGTTTTTATCTTCTTCTAGTTTGGGATTCGAAGGGAGCCACTAGGGCAGGGACCTTCATTGTTACAGCAAAGTTGGATGAGAGGAAAAGGGTTGGGATGGCCAGCCCCATTTTGGCGATGATTCACAGAAGCTTACTCCATGTCTTTATGCGTAAGTCTCCACTGAGAATAGTGGGACCATTAAATGTTTTTTGGGGATGGATCGCCACTCATTTCAGGACATATTCTATACAGAACAGAGTACAGGTTCCTGGAAGTTCTTTTAGGCCATCAATGTAGAAATTCTCTAGAATATCTCCATCATCCCTCAACCCCAATGATATGAAGGCAAGGATGAGCTTATTCATGGAATTCCATTTCATTCCTTATGGAAACCCACCAAGCTGGTGATTTGTTGATGGGGGAACAACCGACCTGGAATTGAGGTCGTACATGCTGGCTTTCAGAGATGGTGTACTAGCCACTAGGATTGATAGAGAAATTATATGCGAGGCCTATGCTCTATACAGATTTTCATGCCAATTCATGTGTCTGCAACAGACTGTTATATATCCCCTTCTGTGCATGTCTGGTCAGAGCAACATCCAATGGTTTCCTGACAACTATGGTTGTTTACATCTATGGAGAAGACCAATGCAGTGTTTGATCCACCAGTTGCTGGAGCGACGAGTAACTTGACTACATGGTATTCCAAGAATTGGGTAGCATCATACCCTGAAGGGGTACTGAATCATCCGGTTCATCAGTTGGGGAAAAAGAAGAGAACTGTAGAGAAAGAAACACTTCATCTGAATGGAGACTCTTCTACACCCAGAGCTGATTCACTGGGTTCCCATGATGGGGACGATTCGCCAGATTCCCACGATGGGGATGAGGAGGCACAACATGCGTCAAAGAGACCTCGTGCCAAATATAATCCTCCTATTAGAATTAAGAGACCTACTCCATCGACTCCGGGTGATTTATATCATTGAGGAAATTTAATCTCTATTACATTATAGAGCAACAAGTTTTATTTTTGTATTCTCTATATGCGATTGCAGGAGTTGTGAAGAAGTTGAAGTCCAAGATTTTAGGACCCTCCTCGTTGCCTTCTAGTGCACATGTTGAATATCTACAACCTGAGGCTGTCCAGACATGGTAGAGTTTATAGTGAGATGGTGAAACCTCCTGGATGGACTTATGCGAAGGGCTACACATCCCTAGAGTAGGGAATCATTGGTCTTCTACCGATATCCATTTCAAGGATAACCCTGATGATGTGTGGTATTACATGAGAGAGAATTATATGCTCATATATGCCACCGATGATTCCATTCCTGTCACCAAGAAGGTAAATGAAATGATAGATCATGGCACCACTGAGGGGACTTGTGCTTTCAGAGATGAGGAGTGGCTCGATTACGTGGCTCATGAAGATGTAAGTCTCTTTCCTTATTTTCCTTGAAACTTGATTTCAGTTAAATCTTTGTTACCCAAGGAAAATACTTTCTTCATCCGGAAGCTTGCAATGAAAGGAACTGCTAAGGTTCTTTCCCCACAATATAGACCTGGTGGTACTTCCATCAGATCAAATGAATCACCTCCCGATACGGGCGAGGTATATCCAGGCCAGAAAGGCATGGATGAGGAGTTAGACATGGCTTTTAATTCTCCAATTCCTGTATTTGTAGATGATGATGTCAACACTACCAAAAATCCAAAGAAGCAAAGACATCGAAGGATGAACTCCACAACTAAATGCTTCATCAGTTGTGGTAAGTCCTTCAGATAGTCATGAATCTTAACTCATGAAAAGATTTCTCATACTTGTTCGGATTGTAGGGGCTTCTTGAATTTTACCTTTGAGGGAGAGGATTGACCCTCCTCTGAGGATATAGGATGGTGCTGGTAAACAGTTGCAAATTTGTACTGACTTGGCTGCTGTTGAAGAAGAGCCAGCATCTGTTCCCAGCACTGCTCCAGCTGCTGCTGTAAGGAGAGAGGATACTGCTTCTAGTAATTTTACAATACTTCATAAAACATTGAACAAACATATAAAATGACTTCCATTATGTGATACTTTAGGTTCAACACCTGCACCAGAACATTTGGTGACCACTGCAACTGCCACTGTGATTTTATCTGAAGAAGGTGTTCGAGGTCAGAGGTTGCCGGAGAAGGGTCGTCAAGAAGACATATCATATGCACCCACTGGTGAGACTAACCAGGAATCTGAGATTTCACTGGATGATATGATGAAACATTTCACATATTTTGAAGAAATTTTAGATCATGATAAATTACCATGTAATTTTGATGATTTTAGATGTGAGTGTTTTCCTTCCCCCTGTTAAAATGTTCTTATTATATCTTTGACCATGGTTGGTGGAAAATGTGCAGTTCCATCTAAGCATGTTTCTGAACTGCCAATGCTTGAAGGGGGTATAGACAACCCTACTATTGCAGAGACTCTAGCTCAAGTGGATCTTAACCTAGTAGAGCTTCCTGAAACATGTCTTGAACATCCTGTTGAAGCTAGGAGATATGGGTAACAACCTTCTCATGTTTCTGATCTATCATTGGGTAAGTGATAATAATATGTGTGGCTGGACTTAATTTGCACTACAACATAATCAACTATTTTTGTCCTTTGAAACATACCCAAAATTTCAATTGACTATGTAGGTCCGTCAATTTCAGTGGCTAGATCTGGAGGTGAATCCTCATCTGCCGCCCCAATGGGAATATAAAGGGATGTAACAAGGGTTAGGGGGGATGGAGAAGAACATGTCACTTCTCTAAGTGCATTAATCCCAGACAATATTCTCCCATGTGATAGTGATGCTGAATCAGACCCAGAGGTACAAAAGTCACTCAAGTTTTTATGACGTAAGGCATGGAAGAACATATGGAAGATCATATCTGAAGTGCCTCTTGATGAACTATCTTTGAAGATCCCGCGACCGTTATACCTGTTTGTCATGTTGGGACATGGCGTTTTTGGATATCATGAGATTCATGCCACTGTAAAATGAGTCATCTTAAGGAGGGAGAAGGAGAAAAAGTATTATCAAGACCTGACCAGAGTGAGGCTATGGACCAATATCAGTGAATTTGAGGCTGCAGTGTCCCGAGCTGAGGCTGATCATGTTTCCAAGTTCAAGGAGCTGAAGAATAAGATCATGGAGAAAGTCTTCCAGTAGATGCACCTTCTGTAACAGTTAGATGTTGTTACTGGGGAACTTGACAACATAACAATTCACTGTAATGAGTTCAAACAAATGGTATGAAAGGCATTTCAGATTCCAGGAAAACACTCCATCAAACTGAAAAGACTGAAGATGGTCGAGTGCATGAACTTCAAGTGGCTTCTGATGAAACTCGAGATGTCATAAATCAAATGAAGAGTTATGTTGAAAGCATATTGTAATTCTTGAAAAAGAGAAGAGACTCCAGTATGTGGATGTCCTTCTAACTCTTGTGCATCAATGAAAAATTCATTCATCTTCAATAATTTAGTGCATGCATTTTTTTCTACGTGCTTTAAATTTTTACCTAAGACAATGGGCCTAGTAAGCATAGTTTAATTGTTTCTAGGATTATATAAAAATCACCCAACAAGCTCTACATCTTTTAATTGCTCAATATTACCTAAATCATACGAAATGTATGTTTAGTGAGTTGGGACATGATTTTTGATCGTAGTTCCCTTGTCTTATGTGGGCAGAGGCAATACCTCTCAAAGATGTTAGGTGGGTCATGTTCATCTCTAACCATATTCAGTATAGCCTATCATCCTCAAACTGATGGCCAATCCGAACATACTATTCAAACACTTTAGGACATGTTGATAGCATGCTCAATGGGCTTCCAAGTCTTTGATCATCTCTAACCATCTTCGTTGGGGCATGTTCAACTCTTTCTATGTGAATATATACTTTAGGATTTTGTGGTACGTATATATTTCACACTATTCTCCGAAGAGATAATGCCTCCAAATTTCAAAGAAAAGATCATTGTAGCCAACTTGAGTTCACGTGTTGGATAGTTATGTCCATGAACTTTCAATTTCCTTTAAGCATAAGCAATGGATTTTTCATTTTAAATCAACACACATCCTAGGAACTTCTTCGAAGAATCACTAAATACGACAAAAATTTCTCTACTTGTGGGTAAAGTGAGAATGGGTGTAGTGATAATCCTCATTTTTAACTCCTTGAAGCTTTCTTCGCATTCATCACTCCAAAAAAACCTTACTCCCTTCCTAGTTAGCTTGGTAGAAGGGTTGGACAATCATTATAATTTTCACACAGATCGTCAATAATATCCAGCTAACCCCAAGATTTTATGGATATAAATTACTGATGTTGGGCTCATCCATCCCTCTGTTGTAGCTGTCTTTGAGTGATCCTCATATATCCCATTGCTTGGGACGATATGGCCCAATAATGAGACCTCCTTCAACTAGAACTCACAATTGTGGTACTTTGCACAGAGCTTCTCCTTACTTCAGTCTCTAGTACAGTTCTTAGATGATCCTCGTGATCCTCCATGGTTTTGGAGCATATCATAATAACATCTATAAAGACTACCACATTTTTGTTGAGGAAATATCTAAAGACTCTATTTATCATGTCCATAATGATTTCTGGAGAATTAGTGAGTCCTAAGGGCATTACTAAGAATTCATAGTTCCTGTATCTTATATGAAAATTAGTCTTCGGGGCATCTTCCTTCTTCACCCTTGCTTGATAATATCCCAACAACAATTCTACCTTGGAGAAGTATTGTGCTCCACATAGTTAATCAAACAAGTCATCAATCCGTGGTATAGGATACTTGTTCATTATTGTGATTTTTTTGAGCTCATGATAATCGATGAAAAGACACATTGACCCATCCTTCTTCTTGATGAAGAGGACCAGAACACCCCATGGTGAAGCACTTGGGCATATAAACCCTTTATCCATATTCTTCTAAAGTTTTTTCTTTATCACTTCAAGCACTACAACATCCATTCTATACAGAGTCTTGGATATTGGCAACACCCCATACATTATTTAAATTGATAATTAAACATCTATTCATAGAGTAATACCAGGAAATTCCTTGGAAAAAAATCTAGTGAATTCCCTCAAAATAGGTATGTCCTCCAGGATGGTTTCCTCAGACTAATTCATCTGAGCCAGATATGCGTTCTCATAGGGCAGTAATATCCACACTTGAGATGACAGAGCTAGTGAAGATTTATCTTCCTCCGTGCACTTGTGAAGAATCAGGGGCCGATTCTCCACATTGAGAGTGACTTCCCTCTCACGACAATTTATGTTGGCTCTATATAAGGAAATCCAATCCAAGCCAAGAATTGCATGAAATTTCGTTAGATGATGTATGACGAGGTTCGCTGGGAAGCTCAATCCATAGATTATGACAGGGGAGGAGTTATATTCAAGGGATACAATGATTTCCCCATTTGATGTACTCACTGACATCTTCACTTCCATGATTTGTGGTGGTGTTGTAATTGTTCTACTAAACTTTCAAGATATAATAGAATGTGTAGAACCTGAATAAAAAAGTAAGTTCGCTATTATTGAATAAATAACTAGCATACCTGTCACCACATCGTTTTCCGACTCCACCTCAGTGGTAGTGACAACATAAGACCTTACTTGTTGCCTTAGAGGTTGTTGTTGGTTTCCTCCGACAACCCTCATATTAGGGAAATTGTTTGCATAATGCCCAAGATGCTTGCAGTAATAACACTGCACTACCGGCTGAGTATTGATCTAAACCTTCGTTTTTTTTTCAACAATATTGGGATTTGTGACGCACTCCTGTCGTAGGTCATGGATAACCAATTTCTAAATTTCCTAAGTGTAGTATAGCGATTAACCCTAAGAATTATCCTAAAGAGGAGTGTACACAAAACTTGTCTGTCACTTTTAAACAAGGGAAAAAATGTTGTTTTTTTGGAAAAAATATTGAAATTAAAATGATTGAAAAACAATGATATTAAAGGGTGATTAGGTCGGGGTCGATTTTTTAATTTTAATTATATCCTTATTAAACTTAATTCAATCCTCATATTTTTTTTATTAAAGTGAGTTTCAACAATTTTTTCCTCTCACTTCCTGGGTGAAATTAGGATGGTGAGAGAAAACCTTTCCAAGATCATGGTTTGGTCAACTCTGCTTCCATGTGTAAAATAGTTGTTTTGAATATCCATAATTGAAATTCACAATACCCGATCAGGTTTTTTTTATCCCAAACAAGTTATAACATTTACTACACCTTTAACAGGAACTGACGATCGCCGAGTACTTCACCACTAATCCCTAGTTTATTCCATCATATATAAAATAGAAATTAGTGGAGGGAGATTATGATTATTTTACCAAGGAAAAGTCAATAACGAAATTAATATTCAAGAACAATCGCACTTGATAATAAAATCCACTATATTAAATAGAAAAAAACTTTGAAGAAGAAAGAAATTTCATTCAATTACGTTCAAGAACTCAAGCATTACAACATAGAAAACCAACCCTTCCCCAATCACTCCAAATGTTTACCCCACCATGTTAAGGGTTATATAGATGAATGGGGAAGAAGAAGGCATTAAAAAACTATGAAAAAAGAAAAATAATTAAATGATAAAGCCGAAAGGATCCCCTCCTTGGTGTCCCAGAATGAATGGTATGGAGAATGAGATGCTTTGAGAGGGTGGAGCATTCCTCACTTTATATCCAGAATTTCTTCCCCAAATGTTGAGGCATTGTATCCCTAATAAATTACATCTTCACGCATTTATCCATTATTGAATGTTGTTCATAATTATCTTGGTCATGTCCCCTAAATACCTCAGCACCTTTGGACATGTATTCCGAGATTTAGGTCAATTTTACTCAGAGCATTTATTCTGTCCAGTCAGACTATCCAAATCGCAAACCTCCGGATTAGGGTGACTTAATAACCCATTAAACAGCCAATTCACATGGACTTTCCTTCATTAAATATGGTCCAAAACTCATTGTGTGTCTCCACACAGAATATCACAACATTTGAGCCCACCATGAATTGGTTATGGACACCACACCAAAATTCTCCAGAACTGTGAACAGTTTTCATGCTCCCACTTGTGAGCTTCATTTGAGCTTCCATATGGCTGATTCAGCTTTTAGTAAAAAAAAGTAAATGAAGCCCTAAATGTGTAGAAGCTAGAAAAGAAATAACTTTTCAATTTTAATTAGTGTTAAATGTGTTATGGCCACGGTACAGAAATAATTAAAAATAGTTCAAAATCTAAAATGGCTTATTTTTACTATTCAGCTCAAAACAACACCAATATCATAAAAATGAAGCATTTCATCTTAGTGTAACACTTTTGTGGGTTCAAAACAATTAAATTGAATGTAAATTAAATTTAAAATATTTTCTCTATCAATTTTTCAAATCCCTTCTGCAGTTCTTGGAAAGATTGCCATACTTTCAGCATTTGAGCAATTGTTGGTACCCTTGAGATAGTTACCATGATGTTTCTTCCCACAATTTTTGTCAGATAAAAACTCAAGCTTCATTCCATCATTATATTTGTTTCGTGGACCACCCATATTGTTCTCTATTTTCCACTTCATGTCCCTAGTAACGCAAAACCACTGAGAGTCTCCAATCTCTATTTTAACCTTGAGGGCACAACGAACAATATACTCATAACTACCAAAGTCTGGAATTGACAACGCTTTTCATAGACTCGGCTTTAGTCTGCTAAAGAAGAGATCCACCTTTCTTTCAGTGTTCATGACAAAGCCAAAAGCGTACCTTTTAAGCCTTATAAATTTTTCTTCATACCCCCCGACAGACTCATCTTCCTTCTTCTTGAGTCCAAGGAACTCTCTTTACATCTTGAGATGGAGGGTTCAAGGAAAATAATTGTTGAAAAACATCCTCTTGAATTCCTCCCAATTCATGGAATCAATTTCCACTAGTGACATTGTATTATTTATCAGTGTCCACCACTGATCATCTTCCCCATCAAAACGATAGACCACCAGTACAACTGTTTCCTCTACGGAGCACTAGAGGATGGAGAATATATTCTCAATGGAGTTAATCCATTGTTCCTCAAGGAGGGGATCAGATGATCCGCTAAACATGATAGGACATTTTTGCATGAAGGATTCTATGACAACTTGATCTTTCCATTGAGGGGGAATGAGTTTCGCCTATTCAAGTCATTATTTATAACTCAAACTATCTGAGTAAGTACTATCATGATGTTTTGAGTACCCGCTTTTGTCATATCAGGAATATCATTAGGGAAATCTTCACATTGCCTATCACATTGGTTGTTGGAACATTTACTTCTATTTCCAACAATTAACTATGAAAATGGGTGTATAATTAGTGGCATTGAAATCTTAGTAAATAAAATTTTGAACCTAAAAGTATTAACTTATAATGAATAAGTATATCCTATATTGTGATCTATGTTATCCTCAATCTATTTCTTAACTTATATTCTTATTGGATTTTTTTTATCTCTCAATAAAAGATTGTACTAAGCTCGTGAATCTTCCAAAGAATATCCCTTGAGAATGTCATAACCAAGATTTCAACATGGCCCATTGTCGTACACTATTTCTCATTCGAGTCTAGTTCAAAGCGGTGTTTTCAGGTTTTACCCCAAAGATTCATCTGTGCCAGAGCCACCTCTACCTGCTCGTATCCAGACAAGGATGTATTTTATTGATAAACCACTCACTCAATACTCACCAAAACATAGGGATGTTTTAATTAGTCTGGTCTCGAATGCTTCCCTAGGGTTTTCTAATCCTAATCCCAAAAACAACTAAACCTATCCTCTGATACCAACTGTAACAACCCTACATTTTATTACAAACTTAAACATGATTTATTACATAAAATTCACTTGATACAACATAGATGTTAGAGAGTTTAATTTGGGTATACGGGTCATTAAATAACTATTTAAAACATGAAATACAACATGCTTATTGAAAACGTCTTTTACATGACCACTACATTCCGTCATACTTTGCATTTCATGGGATAACATGACGACATGCATGAGAAAAGGGTGAGATATAAAGCCTAGTAAGGGAATAAACAAGGAATAACATGAGGAATAAAATACATGTTATAAAATAGGTATCTTAATATATCACAAGGTAAGAATCAAATTAAAGGCATGATAAATCATGATAATCATTACATGGAAATGTGTCAACAACACTTAACAAGGAATTAGCATGAGCCAAGGCTCATTACACATAGAGCATGAGTAAACGCTCGTTTCAATTGTATTAGCATGAGTAAACAGACATTGTACATAACGTATCATGATACTATAATTTACCCAATGAATTGTAGCACTATCAGGGCACACCCTTCTTAAACATTTCATTTCATGCATAAGTGTGCCACATGGATCATAAAACATTGAATAATTCAACATAATTATTTATTCCATGATAAACAAATGTGGAAAAGATACTTGAAACTCTTTAAAAATACATAAATGTGTATAAAGGTGAATACCCTTGATAGAGAAATGGACATGGTATTCACTACAAAATGACTTTGGTTTGGAAAAACGCGGTGCAATTTCGGCAGCATAACAACGTGACATAAGAACTCATAAATAATGGTTGATGAGACTGAAATAGGTGTCCAATAATATTTACATGACATGGAAAGTAATGTGGGTCATTTAGATACATGTCCAAAAAATGATATGGAATTTATATTCATGATACGAAAGAATTGCTTGAATGTAAATGAGGAGAGGTAAATTAATTTCGGAATTTCGGCATAGTAACCAGTTTACATGGGAGGCATTTAATGAGAGAGAAAGGGAAATACCATCATTAAGAAATAAAAATTAAAGTATAGGGGAGGTGAAACACCATAACCCAAAATTTATAATTAAAATTAAAAGGGCATAATAACGTAAAGAAAATTGGACAAAAATGAGAAAGGAAGAAAAAACCCATACTTGGAAGTATGCTTCCAAAGGATTAAGGGAGGATTGAGGGAGGATTCATGGAAGCTTGGGGAACCTTGGGAGGATTATAGAGAGAGGATAGTAGAGTTTGGATGGACTTTAAAGTCTTTGAGTGGGGAGGAAGTGGGAGTTTGGGTGGGTTTATATAGGAATGGTGAGGAAATTCATTATTATTTAGGTTTGGGACCCCCACACTAAACAAATCCAAAACACAAACCATACCTTGGTTTTTGGCCATTTGTTTTGTAAAAGGTAAGTGGAAAATAATATTTTATATGGATAAAGTCCGAAATTTTTATAATAATGGATTTTCTTATGTGGAGGTGAGTCACACTCCCAAGGAAAACAATTTAAAAAGACAAGATGTTTAATTAGTCATGAAGGGTCCATTAATGCTTTGTAAAATAAGTCAAAAAAACCCAAAATCACATTATGTTAATGTTAAAACATATATTAGCCTAACATAAGGCTTATAGTATTTTATTACATCACTATTGGGTAATTATGATGTCATAAAACATATTATATATTTAAACGATATTTAATTTTTACCCTAAAATTTGATTGTGTTAGAAAATTATAAAAAATTCACCGTTGGATAGTTTCGAAGTCCAGATTATAGAAATAATATTTATTTTATCTAAATAATTTTATAAATATGTTAATTTTTACTTTGAAAATAAAAACCGACCTTTATCGAAAATTCATGGGTTTTGACAAAAATGGCTTTCTGACCTTAATAAAAATTTTAATTACATTTATAAAATTACATGATCATTTATATTTAATAAAAATTAATTTAATAAGAATAATAATATTTTATTAAAAAATTATTTAATTCAAAAATCCATTAATTCATTAAAATATATTTCTTAGTTGAACATTAACTAAAAATATTATTTGTGCTTTAAAAACTATTTACAAGGTAACAATAATAAAATTAAAGTATATTAATAATTTTATACAAAAAAATGTACATAAACAAAATACTAGGGTCTTGTTAAATTACCCATAAAAAATTCCGCATAAGATGAAAGGGTGAGGTGCGCGATTGTGACATACTCTTGGGGTGGCTCAGATAACATTGCATGCGTGGTGATCTCTATCAACTTCTACATCACCCGTAGACGGTTCTGTTCGAGCTTAAACTGTTAAACCTTGGATTGGGCTTGGTCAAGAGTGAAGCCCAATCATGACACGTACTTTATGATCTCTAAAAAATGGTCATCATATGGAGCAATTCTACTGGATGAGGCCATCAGTTCTTTTGTCCAAGTAAATTAGATTGTTAAATCCTAAATTTATACTAATCATGTGATCACTGTTCAATGTTTATATTAACAACAATCAAAATATTTAATGGTATTTTAAAATCCAAAAACATAAAACAAAATAACTGCATATGTTTTATGACCATTTCACATACTATTTCATTTAATTAGATCAAGTGGGATTTTCATTAACCAATGTTTGGGTTGTTACAGTAGATTATCCATGAAAAATTCCTTCTTCATATATATGATGGAATTTATGTAAATTATAGTCAATACATAGAATGAATAATTTTCATCCAAAATAATTGAAGAGATAAAGTTTTTTCCTAACTTATTAAGAAAAGGTCTATATAAAACTAAATTTATAATGTAACTGGAATAAATAACTGATTAAACTAAAAAATGTTTAGCAATTCAGTTTTCACTCATCTTGGTTCTAGTAATCTCATGAGGAACTCTATTAGTTCTATCCACTACAGAACTTGGTTGAGGAATTATATGAAATGAGAAGTTATGTATTAAAACATTTTCACTATAATTTTATCTGATAATTATAAAATAAAAATACTCCACCATGGTCACTATGAATAGCTATCAATGGTATACTGTTCTAATTTTCTACATTGGTAACAATTTTTTTAAATTTTTTTTGTAATATACATTCTAGATAATAGTCTCAGGAATATATAGACTAGTAATCAACTAAATATATACATAATATTTTTGAGAAATACATCTAGTTTTTGTTGGAAAAAACAAATAATTGTTCATTAACTATAATTTATCAGAATTTTAATCTTCACTAATAGATTTAAAGCATAACTAAAATTTAATTTTAAATTTTCAAAGATCATAATAGTAGAAGACTTAAGCCTAATCTTCTATATATATCTAAAATAAATATTTATAGAATGTTTGGACAAATTTATATTGTTATAGTACCCAAATATTATATTCCACAACCATGAATGATCATTTATTACACCCTACTTCTTTATAATTTGGCACTATGATCATATAAATTGTTTGTGTATATATTCTCATGACTATCAGTAGAAGTAAATTTTTTTTGATAATTGGATAATAGACTTATCATATGTGATGTTAAAAAAGTAAAATTCATCACATAATTGACTTATAATAATATGGTTTTTCTTATGTGAAACAATATTTTTTATATAAATTAATGGTTTTACTAGAAGAAAACAGTACCTATACCATATATATCTCTTTGAGAATTATAACCAAAGTTACGTTACCACCTTCCTATTTACAAACATTGGAAAGAATGTTTTTCTTATAGTCATGCAGTAGTAACATCCAATATTCATGTACAAGATATTATTATTTTTAAAACATTTCATATTTTCTTCAAACTAAAAAATGTAAATTTTTGGTAACCATACTTTTTTTATTCAATTTTTAACAAATAATATTTTTTTAATCCAAATCAATTTAAATTTTTTTTCTAAAACTATCAATTTTTTCTAAAAAATGATTTATGAAAATCAAAAGATTGTACATTTTTAAAGAACATTAATTTTTATAATTTCCACCACTCTAACACTTTATGAAGAAGGGATCATTTTTAGGAATAAATTAATTATCTTTCAAATGTTTTTTAAATTTTAAGACCTATACTAGTGGTATTCATATTATTCTTTATTTTTCTATAAAGTTGGTCAAATTTTTCTTTTCCAAAAATCAAATTTGAAAAAAAAATTACACTAAATATCGTTGAATTTGGTTTGATAAATAAATATTTATCCTCATTAGTTGTATTATAATTATTATTTTTTCTAACTCTAATGTATGATTTCAAAAATCTAATTTTAGTAGAGAAATTATTTAATTTAATTTGGCATTTCATTCCTTAGTATGTTTGTAAATTTTAGAAACATTTAAATTTTTTTCTTACAGTTTAAAAAATATAGAATCTTATTAAATTATTGGTAAAGAGTCATTTTCATTAGATGAAGTTTCCCTTACTTTTGCTGAAGATGTTTAACCACACTCATCATTAGAATCATGAGAGTATTTTTTAAATATAAATTAGTATGGGATTCTATAGATACCTTTTCCATGTTGCATTTATTTTTTTTGGAATACCAACATAAAATCTAATAAATTTCTTACTATCATAAATATTTTTGGAAGAATTTTCAGAATAATTATCACATCCACTTGAAATCCACGTGTTAAATTATTTAAAACTTTTCCTTAATTCTATCTTATAGAAAATTTTTAAACATTTTCCTTTATATAATACTTTTTCAGCATTTGGAAATCTAGTATAATGTGAATAGGCTTCTTATATTCATAAAAAAATAATTACAGAATAATATTTATTTACATATTTATCTTTATAAATATTATTATACATGTAACAAAAATATTTCTTTAAAAAATAATATTCATTATCATTTAATGATTAATAAGATCATTCTAAATCTTTTCTTATGAAATAATTTCTATTTCATCTTCATGTTTATTTTTCATAAAATATTTTGGAATATTCTCTGGTAATTTAAGTTTCTCATTGATTTTTCTGTAAAACAAAAAATAAAATATATATTTCTTTTTTAGTTACTTAGAATATCCTTTCAGCGTACCCTTATATTGTGTGAGATTTCCAATAAGGTCAACTAAGTTCAACTCTTCTGTATTAATATTATAATTTAGATACTTCCACATGAATTATCATTTATTTTGAATAATATGAATAATGTTTTTAAACCAACATTTTATAATCTAATTTTTATCTACCATGGATTTCAAGGTATTATAAATTTTCTTGAATCTATAATACATCTTAGAAATATAAAGTCCATGTAAATAAAATAAAAATCTCAATAATCATCTCTAAACATAGTTCTTATTGTTTCAATATCTTTTTATGTCCCAATGTGGGTAACATCAATATTTTCCAGAAAGATACTCTTTTCATCACAATATGACATTTTATTATAGATTATATTTTTCATAGAAGATAAAATTGTATTTATAACCCCATAATTCTGTTTATATTCTTATTTTTACAATTAGTTTGAGTAGAAACCACTTTATCGAGAATAAACTTATTTCTTGTATTCATCGCAAATATACTAAATCATGATTTGATAAAAAATTATTCATTATATCTATTCAATATTCAAAATCAACACCATAAAAAATTAGTTTTTTTATAGGATTGAGAATTTCAAGTGTCCAAACTAAAAAAATATCATTCGAAACAATTTTCAATTTCCAATAATTAAAATTTCTATAACTGTTTATACAATGTTGAAAATTAGTTAATGTAGTAGTTTATATGAAACTTAAATTTTTAAATATAATAGTATAACCCACTATGATTCCAAATGTATGTTCATATGAGTAATAATTTTATTATTAGTGGGGTGGGGGAATTATGTTTTTTTTAAAACTATTAAACTTCACTATCCACTTTAGATGATAATTCGAAAAAAATATTACAAAATATAAGAACTTATGTGGAAAAAATTAAACTAATACCTTATAAAATCATATTTAAGGAAAATTATTAATAGATAATATAAAATTTATTTAACTCATGCCTAATAGAAATATAAAATTTTAAAAACAATGTATATAGCATTTATAAAACTTGTACAAAAAATGTTACATATGTTTTATGATAAATATAACCACTATTTAAAGTTAATACATAAGAATATTCAATAGTCATAATTTTATTTATTCATGGGTTTCACAAAACAAAAAATGTGTGTCTTCCTTATGAAAGGAATCCATGTATATACAGATTAGAAAAATTATTTTTCCCTTACATCTGAAACCCCCAATAAGAATGATTAGAATAATATCTTTCATTCTATCCCTAGATGGCATCCATAAATCAAAATAATAGATATAAAATTAGAAACAAAAATTATCTAAACACATTTACCATCCTCTCATGGAATCCATAAGACAAAGACTCATTAATAATAACTTTTCATCCCTATAAAAACAAGATGTTTTAAAATAATCTATGTAATATGAGGTCATTGGTGATGAAAAATATTAAAAATAATTTAATTGAAAGTATTGTTTTGTAAAAGGTTCTTCCTACATGGTTTAACCATATATTTATATTCATTTATTTAATTTTCATTTTCTAGGTTTATCATATGTGGTTATAATGACATTAGAGACACTCTTCTTCCCAGGATGAGATTCAACATATCTTCTTCATCTCATGGTTGATATTGATGAAGCTCTGTTAAACTACTTGAAAGGTTCCATCCAATAGAATTTTTTTATTTCATCTCTAAAAATACATATAGTTTACCTGGTACGTACTTATGAAGTATCATTCATAGATTATTTTTTCCTTCATCAAATATGTTTTTGTTGATATAATTTATTTAACTCCATTTGATAGGAAATTTATATACATTATCTAATAGAATTTGTGGACCTTAATCAGATATACATTGAAATCATTAGTCCAATGTACAAATTACAACATTTATCTGATATAATTTTTTTTCTATATTCTTTAATTAGGAAGTATTAATAAAATATACATAATATTTTGTTCATCAATAAGATCTATGTAATTTTACATCCATTGTACAAATTTTTCCTTGAACATTAAAATTATTATTTTTTCTATAAAAACATTATAAACAATTGGGACGTTTAAAGTTAATAAAATAAAATATTTACGGAAGGTGATTTGATTTCAAAGAATACAGTTAAAAACTGTTGAATGCAAAATTCACACTCAACAAGGTTAAGTAAGCTATATACTCAACGAATCACTTTCTTTATATAATTTTGAAATCTTAATTCACTTTATAAGAAGATAATATAACTTGACTTTTTATTTATATTATTGTGTTTATACATAATGAACTTTTGGTAACAAAATACCAGAAAAACAAACTATTTTACAATACTCTAGTTACCTTAATAACCATGAATGATTATTTACATCAGTTTTTAAAAGCAATGTAGATTTTATTGGAAAACTCATTGGTAGATGAATATTCATAGTATGTTAATTGGAAGATAAATTATTTTTCTTGATATAGATTCTACTGAATCTATGATGTTAAAAACTTATCTAGTGAAGTTGGTTACAACAAAATCTACCAATGGATCCACATCATGAGCCTTAAAAACCAAGTCATTTCATAATCGACTAATGAGAATAAATAATTCTGAAAGTTCTTTATTTTAATGTTTTATAAAATATCTTTAAAAAACAATTCATTTGATAAGGAAAATATTTTTTCTTCATTTTTATTTCTATTAATATCTATAATTTTAAGGTATTTTTTATAATAAATAGAATAATTCTCATTTAAATTGTTATATTACCAATCTTGTGTGACCGAGTACTTTTGTGCATAGAAAGACAATAAAATATTTGGCCATTTAGATTGAGGGATTACATGGCATATATGACTGAAAATAAGAACATTTTGTGTGTAATATAGCTGATACCGATAGTTTTTTTCAAAGGATTATAGATATTGCAATATATAATTTCTAATAGGTTATTGAATCAGGGATACCATAAAAAAGGATTAATGTCATCAATACCTTGGTTTTTGTACATAGATTCACCATACACTTGGAATTAAATGTGTTTTTAGAATATATCTTTTTAAGGAGAATTTGGTTTTTAAACCAATAATTTGAGTTTCTTTTTTAATCTTCTATTGTATTATTTTTTAGTTGCTAGTATTTTAAATTCAATTTTCAATGCTTATATTTTCTTGTATGGAGTCTTATAATCTTTTGAAATATTTATTTATATTTTAATAAAAATATTTCAAATTATTTATACTTTCAATGTATGAAATATTTTACATTGATTTTGAATTAATCAAAATTTCATAAATCCAATCATTGTTAATAAGTAGGGAATGAAAAAAGTATGTTATTTTAAAATAGCACATAAACCCTCTCCTGTATTTACATAGACATGACTGATTTAAGACAATATTTATAATTTGATATAGCCTATAATTTAATTTTTATTTACTCTAATTGTTTTAGTTTACTATAATTACATATGAACATTCCATTTAAAAACTATGTCGGTAGAAGAAACATATTTTTGACATGGAACGTTTTAATATATACACTTGAGAATTTAAAACCAAGCAGCCCACCTATCTTTTATGGAGTAGATTATGATTACTTGCAATACCAGATGAAGCGATATATCACTAATACTATAGTCAAATAAATTATCATAATGGAAATAAATTACAATTTAATATATAAAATGAATACTTATCTTTCATGAGAGGAAAAACATGAATATCAGTTAAAAAATAAATATTTTAATACATTATTATGTAACATGAACATGAACATATATAGTTTGCTATCAATATGTTAAATGGAAAAGGTAATTTGTAAAAATATAGAAATTATATAATTTAGAAAATTAAAGTGATTGAAAACCTATATATCTATATTGAGATATGATTTACAAGCCTTTGATTTTAAACTTCGAAAAATTGAAACACAGAAGAATTAACATTTTTTAACCATTGTAAACTATTTACAATATTTGGTTGTAAAATAGGTATTCATATAGAATATTATTAAAAATATTATTGTCAATATTCCTAAATAAATATAATTAAATCGGTATACTTTAGATGATACTAGGTATTTCAAAAAGTATGGACTAGATCAATTAATTAGATGTGTAATGAAATACGAATGAAGACTCAATGGAGAAGATGATAAAGATAAGTTTAAAAATGGTGCATAGTTTTATCATATAACAAATAAATATTTTTTGGGTTGTTTTAATTCACGTAATAGTGATTCTAAACCACATTATTTAAAAAGAATATATAATTATTTATAACAATGTATTTTAGGCGAAAATGATAATGAACAATGTCAAATTACTAGGAGAATGGATATGTATTATGGAAATATAAATTTTTATAATTAATTTTATAAATAATGGAATGATAGACATGAAAATATGGAATCATAATAAGTAAATTCGTATGAATGTATAAATTCAAGACATACAAAACATGACTTTCATTGAATGAAGATGAATTATAGAAATTCATCATTATATTCATTAATGAATGTAATGAAAAAAATGAATTATTTGGATACATAATGTGACAATGAAACTGAAATGTCTTCTGATAGATCATTAAATGATAGTTGAATTAAATTTTAGAAACTAGTTTGATTTTATTTATATATTATTAATATGAAAAAAGAGTGTATATAAATTATAACTAAAAAATCATTGAAAAATATAATATTAGATACTAAATATTTATTTTATTTTTAATATGGCTATTCAACATCATTAGATTCTGAAAATGATAATCCATTTGATGATTAAAAGATGTATACATCTTAATATGAAGTAACTTTACCTTCTATTACTATAATTAAACATTATATAAATATTTTGGGAATAGAAAATGCAATGTTAAATAGAGTATATTATTTTAAAATGAAAAGGTGTATTTTATTGAATAAAAGTATTTCAAAATTAAGTAATGAAAATTATATACATTAAAATTTATTAAAATAAAAAACTACTTCATATATAAATTTTGATAATGAGAAAATCAAGCATATGAAAATAAATCATCCGAATAATAATGATATAAATTTAGATGATGATAATTTTATTTGTAAAACAAAAATTAAAAGTTTATAATGTAAAATACTTTTATCAAACATTATATATAGGAATAGAAATTTTGAAAAAATGTAAAAACAAAAACATCATCTAGAACTATTAATGTAGTTTTTTAATTATAAAAAATATCTATTTGAATAATTTTATTTTTCTCCTAAATGATCACAATTTTGTGCTAAATGATAATGGTGAGGTTATTAGAATAAATATTTATACTTAAAAAGAGTTTAGCCATTAAAAAATCATTTCACTATGAATAAATTTAAGATTTTCAATATAAAATAGTATGTTAAATATGGTTTTCTAAATTTTTAGTTTCTAATATAAGTAGTCCGAATAATATCTAGGTTCTATGAACATGTTTTAATCTTTTTTAGAAAAAGTGATGTAATAATAGCAACCCAAAAAATGGTATAAAGAGACTAGTTTATCTTAATATGTTACTAGATACATGTCCAACATTAAAAATTAAAAAAGGGTAAAATGGGAAATCAAATATGGGGATAAAGACCAAAGTTTAATCATTCAGTATTGGTAATGTTTCTTTTCTTTGTAAAACATTAATTTAATTTTATATATGTTTTTGGCCGTATGGACAATACTTTATGCATTAGTCAATTATGTGATGAGAGATATCTTGTGAACTTCAGAAATGATAATTGTATTTTTAAATATTTAGATGGAACATTCATTCTATTAATTAAAATGCATGGGAATGTATGTCGACAATACATATAAGGATTAAGTCATTGAAATTTCCATTAATTATGTAAAATTTAAGATAAATCCTTATTATAGAAAATGAGTTTAGGAAACTGTAACTTTTAGGAAATATAAAAAATTTATAGATAAGGACATGTTTGGGATTTAACTAAAAATAAATTTAATTCATCCAGATTTTGGTATCCTCATAAATTTTGTAAAAACTGTATTTTTAATTTCAAATCTAAAAGTGAATTACCTACTTCTAAAGATTATTGTTATATGCACAATGATTTATATTTCTTATAAAAAGATGAATTATTAGTGGGAATGTTTTTTATATGAATTATTTAATGATTAAATATATTTACAAGGGTTTATTTTATTACATTAAAATTAAAATGTATCTATATAGAAAAATAATTTATTACATCTACTAAAAATAACAAAAATATAAAATTGGTAACTATTTAGAGTGATCAAGTTAGGGTGTATATAATCATTGGATTTAAAACATTTTATTGAAATATTGGTTTTTCCCAAAACATTTTAGTACATCGATCACCATATAAAATTTGAGATGTTCAACATATAAACCGAATTATTCAAAAAAATTACTAGAACTTACTAAGTGAGTATTTTTTCTATAGAATTTTTGGTTGAGTCTATGCATACATCCTTCAACACTATATATGTATTATTACTAATAACTTTTATTAATGTATATTGTTATGATTTGTGAACTATAGTAATGACAAAAAATATATATTTTATAGTATTTTGGTGTAGTTTCTTCATCTCTAATTTTAATTTAAATTATATAAAATTTACCCCAATGCTGATGACATTTTTTTTGTTATTATATTTCTAATAAAACATATATAGTTTTTTAAAATGTAACATATAATCGAAAAAAGTGTTAATATAATATTTGATTAATAATATCTTTTTTTGAACATTATATTAAAATCCTATATATGATGATATTTAAAATAAAATCATATAATATTATTGAGATTATATATAAAAATACCAATAGTAAATTTTATAGAAGTTAGAACATCAGATTTTCAATATCTAGAATTAACATCAGTAAAATATATAGTTTTTAATATTGATAACTAACATACTTATTTTCTTATAAATCAATCAATTTTATGGTTCTTACTTCTGATAATATTATTGGTGATGATAGAATATTGATTAGAACTACAACGTCCTTAATAATTCAATGTGATCATCATTTATTATTATCAAAATTTGATGCTAAAATAAAAAATTAAGAATTATGTGATGAATTTTGGATATGGATGATTTAATAACAACTCAATTAATATGAAAGGAAATTCAATCAATAGGAATGGAATCAATTTTGGACCTGAATTAAATGTTATAATGATATACCTATAATATGAGTCATATTATTTTTTAGAGATAATTTTGATTAAAATTTTATTGTTACTATAAATGAATAATTTTTTTAAGCATTAATGAAAATAAAATTGCATACACTATAATTTTATTTTTTCACTAATTGAATCATTATAATCAAGTAGGTTATTACTAGAATTTATATAACATTAGAATTTTACTTTATTTCTAATGGACGTTAAATGTTATTTTCTAAATAGATATGTTCAAGTGGAACATTAAGATGAAAACCCCTTGATTAAAATGAATTAAATTTAGATAAGTTATTTTTATGTATGAAAAGGAACACTCTAGACATAAAAAACATTTATGATATTTGTGTGATATTCAAAGTGAATATTTACTATAAATTAATCATGTAAAAGGACATATTAAACCATCTATTTATAAAAAATGTTTATTAAAATACCATTATTGTTCAAATTTATATATGTTTAAATATTTTTATTCACATCAAAAATATATTTCAGATATTTTTTCTAAACATAGAAAAAATGAGTTTAAAATGAGCATTATTGGAGTACTCTACATTTTCCATGGTGTTCAAATTCCACTAAAAATTGAATCAAATATCATATCATAAAATAAATATAAAAAATAATTTCTCAATACTTTTAAAAAATTATTCAATTATAAGCACACAAGTAGAAATTGTTAACTAACTTGATGTTCATGAATCTTTTAAAATGGATGATCAAGAAAGTTATATAACATTGATTGAATGGTTACATTATCATACAACAAGATAAATAAATATTATTTTTTAACATATGTTAATGTGAGATTTTTCTTGTCGACCCAATGGGATACCATTTAAATGATATGATATTATTTCTATGTTCATTAAAAGTACATTATAACTTGGTTAATATTATTATTCCTTAAATCATTTTATACATACAATTTATTCTAATACTAACATTAAAGGATATCGATTAGATAGAAAATAAACATTCCTAACATTTTATTTCTAATGAGAAAACATAGACTCATTTTAAATAATGAAACATTATTTCATATCACTTTTCACTAATTAAGATGAAAATAAATCAGCAATATGTTTTTGTGTCAAGTGTTTTGGACACAACGAACAATCCTGGATTTTGGTTTGATTTTCACTTGAAATCCAATCCATTGGGGTAATTATATTTCTATTTCGTTATATAATATCCCATAAATTCCCTCATGTTAAAACACACACACAAACATATATATATATATCAATGAAATAATATTCTCATGGATAAAAAACTTTAAAAATATAGAATTTTTTATTTTATTATAATCGGAAATCAACTTCTTGATGGTTTAAATAACATATTAAAAAAATAGAATCAAATTTATTAAGAAAAATTTGGTCAGAATCATCCTAAAGTGATATTAAATTATATTATTGTTCAATCAATCAACTCACATTGAAAATAATATAAAAAAGTGTGAGAACATGTATTTGATCGGGTTTTTTCATAGGTTCTTTATATCTTATGTTTTCATTTTTTAACTATATGTTTACTAGTTTTCATATTTTAATCTTCTCATACTACTTTATCTTATTATAGGGGGGGATTCTAAAAATTCTTATATGTTAATATTGTTTAATATTTCTTTAACATTATCATAATTAATTTTTATAGGGTGAGTTATTATTATGTAATTTGGGTTTTTATAAACAAAATGAGAAATTAATTCCTCAATATAATTCTTAATATTTATTCTATTGACACATATTTAAAAACCATTCATCACAACCTATTTCCATAAAAAAGTAAACATAGTTACAATGTTAAAATATAAAAATATTCTTTATAGACACCTTTCTCAAGGAATTTAGTTGAAACCATTTTTCTATCTTTCAATTTATATGATAATTTTTTAAATTAGAAGTTATTTTGAAAGAATATTTTTGAAGATTCGTAAAAGGACATTGATGAAACTCATTATCCCCATCTTCAACGTAGAAATAACATAATATGCAATAAAAACACTATCAATAATCATTGGAAATAAAATTGATATTAAATTTCTAACACTGAACAATCATATAAAATATTTTATAGAGATTCATGATAATACTATAATGACTATGGAGATGGTAAAGTTAAACAAATGAATTCATCCTAAATAGACCTTTTCAGATATAAAACCATGGATTAAATGGATTTAATGTGACATATTTGATTACATATACCATATAAGAATGAATTATATTAACGTTATGAAGATCTATAAAATATTCAGAAACAACCAAAAAAATATAATCAAACAATTCCTAAAGAAAATTCAATTTCTATATTCCAATTTTATTTTTTATTCTTTCAATATAATGTCAAATTTACATCCTTTGTTTTGAAAATAAAAAATAGAGAGCAATATATATATGTTTTAATAAAGTTTATTTGTTTCATATATGTGGGAGAAAATGATAATTATAATATATTTTTCATATTAATTTTTTTCCTAAAATGTTCTGAAAAATAGAAAGAAAAATTATTTTAAATAATATTATTAAGAAGTTAAAATTAAATATATTTAATCAGTTTTATTGTATGTTTTATGCTTTATAGAATAAGGGTTACTATTTAGTCAATGAATTACTCCCATTCTTTGTTTTATAAATAATAATAATATTTATATTAAAATGATCTATCTGATGTTTTTTGTTAGTGTTATTGTGGTTTTGTAGAATAATAAATATATAAATAAAATAATAATGAAATACCATTATTCTACAAAAAAATGGTGATATAGATGTCCATTCCAAATTACATCCCTTGGAGATTAAAATAACTATAAAAGTGTGTGAAAAACATATTGATTGATGAATAATAATATTACGTTCATTAATAGGTAACAAAGCTGATATCGATGTAGTTATAACTATCTCAGAGGTTTTTATAATCCAATAATTTATATAAATTAAAAAATTATCATTACCTACAATAAGGCCTCAAGAATAAAAAAATGATTAATCCCATTAATAATGAATGATAATGAAGAATTTAAAAAATTTATGTTCTTCTTGAACCATAACAATTAATTGTATCTTAGAGTAATATCCATAAGTTTTAGCGTTTTCATTTTGAATATCTCTATTTAGAGATAATGTTTTAATGTTTTCACTAAAAATATCTAATCAAAATCTATTGTAATTATTATGTTATTTATCCTTGGTGATTGAGAGTTTTGAAGGATAATAATACATAGTATTTTTTTAGCTTTTGGATCAAGTGATTCTATGACTTGGAAGGCATTGATCCAGAACATTTAGTCTATAAAAGAGAAATGGTAGTGAATTTTTTTTTCAAATAATTTAGAGCGTATAAAGACATAACTTCAAATAGGTATTAAATGTAGTGATATATTATGACTAATTCAATGTCACAGGTTCCTTATATTTAGAAAATAGATCCACCGTACACATTATTTTATTAATTTTGTTTTCATATATCTTTTAAATTAGTATTTTGTTTGTAAAATAATACTATTAGATTAGTTTTCTATACTTCATTATATTCAATTTATATTATTGTTAATTTAAATTTTTTTACACAACTTAGATTACCATCATTGAATTTTCATAAACATCTATAAAACTTATTTCATTTGTGATAACTATATATTATATTGTTTACATTTTTATTTCATGCATTATTTTACTATTGTTTATAATTAATCAATTTTTCAAAAATCTGATTAATATTAAAATGATGTATAGAAAAAAATTGTATTTTTTTTAAAATTTCATTCATCTGTCTTTTATTTTATATTTTACTAATTCCCTTAGTGAAAAAAGATAATAATGGTACTTTTTTTCCAATTAGTTTCCAAAAATTTGTTAAGGGGAATTTTAAAAAACATTGGGTGGTTTCTGATGAAAGGATATTGACTTCACACCCATTAAAATGAGTCAAATCGCCTCTATTTTTTCCAAATCATCCAAAAATTAACCTATCATGGAATAATTTAACATTAATTTTATATTAAACTAAAAAGGATCATTCAATACAAAATCACATGGTATATTATCTGTTTGATTCATTTTTCAATTTAAATTAGTGTATAAAATATTACATGATATACTTAGTGACCCATATTTTGTTTTGAATGGCCCGAAGGCCTTCTTTTTTATAGATTTCCTGATAACACCCCTTTAAAGGGATTAGTGGGAATCCTTACATGGCCCGTAGGCTTAGGAATTACATTTCTCGTAGGCTTGGAGAAATTACATGACCCATAGGGCTTAAGGAAATCATATAGACTATGACTACATGAAACTGCTCCTCCCTTGCATCTGCATCGTGATCAGCTCTCTACCTTTACATGAATGTTCGGCTAACATTTCCATGTGTTATGGTGCATAGGCGTAGTACCTATGATAAATGGCATACCCTCTCATTCTTCCAAAGTCTGTTTAGCCCTGCTCTGGTGGATGTGCCTTGCTCTTTCCTCCTCTAGAGTGGTTCCTTGTAGAATATGTCTGTGCAACTGCAAATTAGGTGGCCCTGAGGGCCTTTAGGTGGCCTAAAAGCCTTACTGACCCGAAGACCATGGGTGGCCCGAAGGCATTAAGGTCACCAAGCCAAAACCGGTGGCCCAAGGTGAATTGTTCTAACTTCTATAGTACTAAACAGTAATTTCTATAGTGACAGCTACAGTAACTACTACAATGACTACTACAGTACTGATACAGTACCCCCAAAACTATGCCTCCACCTGGTTTTGAACCCGGGTCTCATGGATGCACTTAGAGAGACCTCGCCAACTGGGCTGAGGCTCATGTGCAACCCATAATTTTCATACATAGATATTACATATTATTATATGAATATTCATTATTTAACTTTACTATCTAGAACAAGTTTGTATTGATCTAGTGCATTTACAAACATGGATATATAAAAAACATCATTAAATGTGAACTATATCATCTCCCAATAATTTTTTCGTATCTATAACCCATATTACTCATATCATACATACTATAATTCTTCTCAACCTGGTGAATGGAAACATATAAAATGGTGAGATTAGATGTTCAGTAAGAGTAAACAATAGAGATATCAATGATCATATAAGAATCACATGAGAATAAGGGTATTAGAACATGGGAATGGAATTTGAAAGCCATACCCAGCATATCTATGATCATAATATTAGGTCATGGCATAAATTTTGGTTGTTAATAATATTTGAATCAAAATATAATCAATTTATATAGTCCATGATTCATAACATTGGCCTAGGAAACATATTTTTTTCATACAAATAAGAATAGAAAATCATTTCTATAGTATTTAAGGATAATTTATAGGGCTATCATAGTTTATTGCATTCACTCCCAAAACAATCATTATACACGTGATTTACTCCCGATTCTATCATAGCAAACATAGTCCCAAATTTAAAATATTCACTTCCCAATCGAGTCATTTTTATCTAAATAAATTTCAATCAATATCCAATGAATTTAAGGGAAATATAATTCTCGGAGTGCCTCTCACATAATTTAAATTATACATATGTCATCCATAAGATCATATAACCCTTTTCATATCATTACCCATGAAAAGGAAATGTGCTTCATAATCATTTCATCATAGTATAACCTGAGGAATGGAAATTGTTATCTAAAATATTTCATCTTTCCATCACATCATAACTTAAGAAAAAGTACCAAGATTCAAAAATATCATGTTTATATAGTTAAAAAATATCCATATAAAGAATAAGGATGGAATCATTTGATGATAACCCCAATAAGAAATTTGTAGAATCAATAATTTTTTTCATTTATTAATATAAATAACATTAAATGTTCATTTAAAATATTCGTGATGAAAATATACTTATTTTCATTGAAATCACTTATTTAAAATATGAAATGTACCCAAATGATAAATAAATAAATTACTTTAGAAATTATCATTCACCCTTGTATTGGAAGCTTCAAATAATTGATTATTCATTATGGCGGAATTTATTTTTCATGTTTTACTTGTTAAATCAATGATGCCTTTCACATTTTTTTAAAAATTAAATAACACCATATTCATAAAACAAAATGATGATTAATTTTATAGATTAATTTTAAAATTTCAAAAAAATATTTCAAAAATTATTAGAGATTATTGGAAACATTACTTATAAATTTTTAGAAAACAATATCATGGGAGTAAAAGGATTTATGATCCAAGATATTGATAAAGTAGATTTTAAATATAAGAATTATTTTACCACATTGAGTACATAAAGAGAATAAAATGAATAGAAAACATGTATTTTTATGAAATAACCCTAAAATAAAAATATTATGTACATTCATGGGAGTTGTAAAATAGTATTTCATTATCAGTATTTTAATTATAAACAATCCTAATAAAAAATATATTGTAACATAAAACCATTACCACATTTTTGAATTTTTAATAAATAAATACATGAAAGAATTAAACTCTTTGGATACATATTTCCCATATTATTCATGAGAATAATGATAAAATACATTCATAGGTAGAATATATAGTATTCCAAAGAATCAAGGTGTGAATATGGTATGTGTCCAACAAAAATTAAAGTGAGACGAAAACTCCATACCACAACTATCAATTTTTATTACATTTTTAAACCTCATATATAGTAATTATGTATTTATTATTAATTTATTCTTAATATATTATAATATATATCATACCTAATAATATTTTTCCATAATCTATTCTCAACCGTTTATTAAAAACTCATTGTTAAAATCACTATTTTGGGGTAATAATTGCTTTGTGTTTCATGTATGTTTTTGTGTAGTAGTGTCTGTAATTGTATGTTGATAATTTTTACATAATATCAAAAACCTGAACAATTAAATAAACATCATATATATTTATTAAATACATATTTAGAGTCATCTATAAAATTTAGATACAGAAAAATGGATTACAACATTGATGGAGGCTGTAGGTCGTACATACGCATGAACTTTGCTTCAATTTTCCTGACTGATGGAATAAAAGAATAGTAAATATTAATTCATATTTACCTAATCTTTTATCTATCATAAATATCATATATATTAATTAAATAAATCTTTTTACCATCCATGATAAAAAAATATCACATCACGTTTTAGAAAAGGTAGTTTACACATTCACACGATTGATGTTACCATTTTACAACAGATTGGAATGTAAGAATGAATATGTGTTATTATAATTATAGAATTATAATAATTTAATAAATATAATTTAAATACCTTAAATCTATCATTATATCCAACTATAATATTCAGTGATGGAAAAATAATTACATATGTTTGTGAGGTGGTAGTCCACCGTAGACATGATAAACAGTTTCATTTCCAATTTGATGGAAGTGGATATAGATGTAATATATTATAATAAAACAATACCTTATGATTCAATTGTGTATATTTATGGTAATATATAATATTTTTTAAATAATACCTTTTTTATTTAAAAAAATTAGAGGAAAATGCACGGTTAACAACTCTACCTCTTACTCGAAGAACTTATTTTAGATTATACCTAAAGCCTCATAAAGAAGATTTAATATTAAAAAGACATGTATGAAATGTATAGTGAATTAAAGAATGTATTTGTTAATGTATTTTATGAACTAAAAGTCATTGAATGTGTGAAGTGGAGAGTATATGAGATGTTCTTTTAAATGTGGGAAAGATGACCCAATTGGAAGCCACTAGAACATTTCCTAAAAGAATCAAAAATGATATTGTCATTACTATGAAAAATGCATCAAAATGGACATTGAATAAAATTTGGGATATTATAAAGAATAATAATTTCCATCCAATAGGATATTTACATGTTTAATTGAAAAACATAACCTTATATTTGTGTTTAATCCTCCAAATAACCTGTTTTAACATGAATTGTGCAAACTGTTTTTACTATTTTTACAATTCATTATGAATAAAAAATTAAGTTGAAATTATTAGCTTATTTTTAATATTCTTATAAAAAAATTTTAATAAATTTTAATTAATAAATTTCACAAAATATATAGAATTTAATTTAATATTAAACCTTCAAACATGAAGAAAAAGTGGTTTTACAAATAATGTTTTTCTCATAACTATAAAATGTTTTTTTCGTAAAAATTGAACAAGAAATTTAATACAATGATATAAATTATATTAATAATAAGAAAATATAATAATTTTACTTATGATATTTTTTTAAATAATATGTATCCTTTAAAATGAATTAAATTAAATGACAATTTTCAATAAAACTCACTATGTCTCACAAATCAATGAAAATTTAATATTTTCAGTAAATTATCAATCATCTAATATAAAAAAATTATAAAAAATGGAATCCAAAACTTTAATTAATTCTATGTAATTAAATTTCCAAAATAAAAAAAAATTATTTTTAAAATAATTGCACAAAATGCGATGAAACTGTTTTTTAGAAAAAGAATTTTTTTTGAATAAAACATGATTTTTTCATACAACATACATATAAAAAATATATAATGGATGATTAAAAAGTTTATTAAATATATAATATATAAATTTAATAAAAATAATCCACAAATAGTTTATAATTTAATTAATTATGATAAAAACCCATTTCACGCATAGCTAAAAAATTAAAAAAAAATATTTCATTTACTATCAAATAAATTTGTTATTTTATATTTCCTTTTTAAAATCATGATAATAAATTATTTTATTTTCGCAATATATAATTTTCATAATTTAGTTATTCCTATTTATTCTATCGTGTCCAATGATTAGGTGATTAAAATCATGTTAAATAGTAATATTTTAATAGTATATCACCATTCATTAAAACTCTGTATTTTATGAGACACATGCTAACAAACAAATTATTTATATTTTAAAAAAAATAGTTCATAAAATCATGGGGTGTTATATTCCACCCTCCTTAAAATTAATTTCGTCCTTGATATTCCATCATTTTGACAAAAAAAAACTGAATATACTTTATCCTCCTCATATCCTCATTTTCCCACATTACTTGTTCAAGTTGGTGGTTTCACCAAAAATCATTATCTATGTGAGTGGTCTTGTTTTTTAGAACATTATCTAAATGAAATATAATATGTATATGTTGTTATTAATAATAAATATCATGATCTAGTTGTATGACTTATATGTTCAGCACATGTGAAGAATTAGGTATGTATATCATCAAGAGAGATACATGGAACACATCATTGACTTAAGAGAGGTTTGGTGGAAGAACAACGTGACAATAAATGATCCATAATCGATCAATAATATAATAAGGGAAAATAAAACATGGGCACAAAATCCCATTTATAAATCCCATAACCTTCTTTAATTGTGAAATATACAGAAACCCATTCTCACCAACTTCATATTCCAGATCACACTGATGATTATCAGTATAGATTTTATGTTGAAATGGTGATGACCATATGTATTATTGAATTGATATAAACATCCCTTTTATTTTTAATCTCGATAAGGTCTCAAATACCACACATTCTCCATCTTCATTCCCCCACATTGGAGTTCTACACTTATTTCCAGAGAGGACTACATAATGATCAATTAGAATTTATGAGTGAATGATATTTTTGTATGAAATCTTTTCTAGAGGAAGGTGTTGATCCCAACAATATTTGGAATCCATATATCAATATATTAGTATATCCTATAGTGTTTTATTATTTCACTCAGACTGACCATATTTATGAGGATGAAACATAGTGATGATTCTTATCTCAATATCATGATCCTTATGAAGACTTCTCTAAAACATCAAGGTAACCTGTAAATACAGATCATATTCATTTGAATGTGGTCCACCACAAAATATTATTCATTATTTACTGTATATTATGGTATTATTATAAAAATTTATATATTTTTTGATATATATTTATTGTATTGACATTGTAAGGTGACCAAGTATAACCCATATAGTATTTTTCCCTTTAGATGTTTCTAGAGTCAAATTAAAAATTCCATGGTAATGGTATCCCCTCAGAATTGTTTTATATTTAATAGTTGTAACATCACTTTATAATTTTGTCCATTTGTCTTAACAGGAAGGCATACCATCCACCGAGATACATACATAAAAACATCCCTCTTTGGGATATCCTACTAAAAATAATATTTCATATTTTTATATATACTTTTAATTAATTTATGAATACAGAATGAATAACTATAAGAAATATATAACATCTCCTCAATAATATCTAGTATATAAGGAATTCATACATAGTTAGTGGACCATATCATTCAATCATGATCAGGGTTAAACATATGATCATTTACGATCAACTTCTAAAAATCAACATCTTCCTTCTGCACATCCTTATTCTTCACATTGATAACTGCAATTTCACTAATTTAAAAATGATATGATTTAACCCCTTATATAATAAATCTTAGATCCATACTTTTTAAATAAATAAATATTTTAAATTTTATTTCCTTATCATAGATAACCATGCATGATTCATTCAACTGAAGGCATCATCCACCGTGTTTTCGTCACAAGGGTGTTAATGTATAGAGAAGTTATAATATTTAATTAGTTATAATAAACTAATTTGGTATATACTCAAATCATTTTTTGTAAATATATAAATTAAAAATTTATGAACAAATTATATATCAAACATTTCTATTTAAAAATAATGCCTTGATATAATAAAAAAATTATCACAGCTATCTCTAAATCATTAGTATGTAAATATTTATAACGAAACTTCAATTGTCATAAGATATATGATATCACCATATCATTTTACATAATAACACATATTAATACATTCTTCTGTGAGTTTTTATATGTTACAAACCCTTATTCACTTTAGGTTAATGTAAGAATTGGTTCAATGAAAAACCTTCTATTTAGTTCCTTGAAATTTTGCACACATTAATTTTTCAAAAAACAAGAATAACTCCCTTCAAAGTTAACTTAGATAATGTATTATATAATGGTATGAAAAGTTCTACATACCATCAATGATATCCGTAAAATCCATGAAAAAAATTGATCATAGTGACTGTGGTTGTTCTGGCCCAACATTCAATAACATTGATCTTTATAGAATCAAAATATATACCATATATTAAGATTATATGAACCAAAAATTGAAATTTTTTATAGTCAAAATTGACACATGGTATGTTATTTGTACAAGATATCTTTCCTCAAGTTAATATGAAAAATTTATCATGTGTTATTGATGATCTTACTTGTTCATTTAATATTTAATAATATCATCGATAGGGACTACCATAAACATATCAATGTAATCTCTAAAAACAATATTTAATAAATCAATACAGATGGATGTGAAATTAGTAAAAATAAATGAAATCACAATATATTAATAGTGACCTATACTTATACATAATTCTACATTGGGTTTATTTTATTCTTTAACCATTAATTTTTGATATATAAATCTATGGATATTCTTGGAAACGTATTAATTTGCACATAGTTTTTCTAAACAAGTCAAAAATATGAGGTAAATGATCTTTTAATATTTTATGAACTTTTTCGGTTCTTTATCATCAATTCATAGTCCCATCGATCCATATTTTTTCTTAAAAAAAGAAATGGTGCACCCCAAGATAAAATATTGGGCAAAAAAATCCACTGTGAAGATACTATGATAGTTTCTACTTTAATTTCAATAACTCAGTTAATTCCATTCAATATAGAGTATTTTAAATAGGATTAGATTATCTTATGTGTTAAATAGATAAATTTCACTCATGATTCATTGGAAGTCTAAGAAACTCTTCCTCAAATACGTCAACAAACTCCCCCAAAATAAGGATACCATTGATGTTGATTTTCTCAAAACCAATAGAGATAAAAAAAATTAATTGGAATCATGATCCTTAAAATGGATGTGATTTCTATCAGAATCTTAGATTTATTATCACAATGGTAGACAATTTTAGGTTGGTTCAGAATATCAAAAGTGACTTCCCTTCATAAAAAATTAATACATTATTTATATAGATAAAGGAAATCAATTAATAAGATAAAATCAAACTCGTCCTATGGGATAATAATGATATTTTAAAGAAGCATATTTCACAATATTATATAATATAAAAATCATATACATCTGATGAAATCATCATACCATTGTGGGTTCTCAATACTAATACAAAATTAAATAATTGTTTTTTCCATTTTGATACCGTTACAATATTATATATTTATAGAAGAGTTGGTATATCTAGACCTAAATAAGACATTATGAGTTCTAAAGTTGATGGTATGTGTACCTTTAATAATGTCATTTTCATACCCCTCATCATAAATAGTGATCACATGTTATTTCCATTTTTATCATGGATTAAGAGGTTACTGATGTTGATTCTCATCATTAACATTTTTATTTTGTCATTGGAAATAATAATTCTCATACTCATTTCATTTGATACATTATATGGTGGGTTGTAAATTTGTTGGATCATTATCTCTATTTGAATCATTTACTAGCATTATCACATCACTTTAGCATTTTATTTCTAGATGACCTTCCTTTATACAATTAGAAAATTTACCAGTCACCCTAAAAAAGTTCCTCCATGTTTCCTTTCCAACATTTATCATGATGGAAGGATCATACTATTCTCCCTATGGTTTAGAGACTCTGCCTTGGATTCCAGGTGTATTTTCATAAAACCATGAGTTTTTTGAGTAAATCTAATCTATATTTATTCCATGATAACACATATACTGATTTATTCATAACTATATATCTTTATTATCTATAATATCATTTAGAGGGGTTTTTATTCAACTTTAGAATAAATTATCCTTTCATTGGGGTTGGATAAAAATACCAAAAGTGTATCTCACAAGTCTTGTAAAATCTAAATCCTAGTTACCCATGGATTCATCGTCATTATATTTTAGATTAAGGAGTTATAAATCCATTTTCTTTTGAAAAGTATAAGGTATGTAATAAAAAAAATTTAAATCCTTATGGCCCCACTATTTGTGGTGGTGTGGTAAGGGTTTGGGGAGTGAGGGGAAGTTTTTAGGGTGATGTTCTTGGTTTTTTTGGTTTACTACCTTTCTCTTTCTTATGTTGTGTTCTTTGGTGGCAGATGTAATCAACCTCATAAATGTTATCCCTTATACTCAACCCACTCCATGGATTAAATTTCATCTTTTTTTCATAGTATTCATGATAGGAGTCCACTATGTTCAGTATTTACCCTCTAAATTAAATAAATTTGAAATTAAATGTTTTTATCATTAAAACTAAATAATGATTTTTTTAAATGTTACATATCTATTACTCAAAAAAATAAAATTATTGATTGTTATAAAAGGTTTATGTTGTCCAATAAAGCATCCAACATATTGCTTCCATATTTTTCCTTTTTTTAGATCATCATGATTAGTAGATTGAAATAGTTCAGTGATCATAATAATGAGATATTTTATTCCATCTCACATTTTATTTTATTTATTTGTAAGAAAAACATTTCATTTCCCATATCAATTTACATTAACTGGAATCCTTCGAGTTCCAACCATCAACTAAAGTAATAAAATCATCTTATGTCATGGAATAATCATAGTGGGAAACCATATAGCCATGAAAAATAATTTTAAGTATTTCTAAATACTGACACCATATTTTTAATATATCAAACCATTGATATAAAAATGAACATTCATAGTCAACACCTAATTTTTCTAAGGATGGTACATACATAGTTGTTTATTTACCAAAACATATACCCTAGGAGTTTCAAACTACGTGTGTTGAAAGTAATATTATTAGACACCATGTGTTGATCGATCTAAATCCCAATGCACCATTTTGATGTTATTACCCCAAGGATCAACTATTCTAGAAACACACGAACTTATATTATGCCGTTACAGATGTATTTTTTTGAATCCACCTTCTATAACCATTACCAATGATCAGGTATATTTTCCTATAGTTTGAATTATCCTTGTACTAATCCATATGGTTCTCACTAATGTTTTATCATTCGTACTAAAAAGGATGACTAAAAATTTCCTAGATACAAAATATAGATTCCCATTCTTTCATTCATAAATAATAAATATTTTTATATTAATATTGTTTATATACCATAACGTTCCATGCCAAATTCATATATGCATAGTGCCTTTGAAAAATTAGATACATAAATAGAGGTATCATAATTGAACTATAGTATCAACCAACAAACTCTACTGGAAATAATATTTATACCAACAGTTTTGGAAAAACAGTTTGTATTGTTAAACTATATGGACCGATACTAATGGTTTGGCCAAAACCGTTGGTATAGGTCCCTAATTTGGACATATACCAATAGTTTTCCCAAATCCATTGATATAGGGGGGACCTATAATAACAGTTTGGACAAAACCATTGGTATAGGGTCTCTATTATAAACCTAACTCAATGGTTTTGGTCAAACTATTTGTATGGGTCCATAATAAGGACAATATACCAACGGGTTTGGACAAACCTTTGGCATAGGTCCCCCCTATACCAATCGTTTTTTCAAAACCATTGGTATAGGTCCCAAAATCAATGAATGTATACCAACGGTTTTGAGAAACGTTGGTATATGTCTATACCAATGGTTTTAAGAACCGTTGGTATAGTTACATTTATTTTTTATGGAATATTATTATAGAGACCATTAAATAAATCAAAATTTAAAATATTTATGATAGTACATATGTATATTTATAAAATTATGTTCAAAAAATCATGTTAAGTTAATGGTTAGGTCTTTCATTCATAAACCACAGGTATGGGATCAAAACCAATAGAATGCTTCTATTTTTAAATACATATAATAATTTTTTTATGAAACCATTGGTATATATTATTCATATTACTTATACCAATGTTTCTGAAAACCGTTGTTATAGACCAATCCGTATGGCTTACTATCCAATGGTTCTCTAAACTGTTGGTATAAGATATACCAACATTTTGGAGGCGTATTCCAACGGTTTCAAACCATTGCAATAAAGAATTTTCTAGTAATGAAAGTATAATATCTAGAACCCTTCTCTAACAAATTATAATTAAAAAATTTCATTAGAATTTGCGGAAAGGGAACATAATAGGGTGATCTTAGATTCTCAATACGAATAAAAATGGGAGATATCAATGGTCACATAAGTATCATATGATCATAAGAATCTGATAAGATTAGATGGAAATTTTGAAACCATAATCTATATATCAAAGATCACAATCTTGAGCCATGGAATAAATTATGGGCATTCATAAGACCAGAATCATAATAGAATCAATGAAAATAATCCATGACAGAGTATCGTTGTTATAAGACAATGATTTGTGGCTCACAAATAGTAAAAAATATCATTTCACTAGTAGTCAAGGGTTATTTTCAATTCTATCATTGTAGAATGGGTTCACTCCCCAAACCATCATAGTGGACGGTGTCACTTACTGAACATGGATCACTCCATATTGTAGTTCTATTTATCACATGAGATATCAATATTTACCCAATGAATTGCAGAAATATATAATTCATGGAAATGATATACCATAATTAAATCATATATATGTGTGAAAAAACTCTACATACATTATCATATCATATTCAATGAAATGTAAAATGAGTTTATAATCATTTTAGTATACCATAACTTATAGAAATTAATTTTATGTTATAAAATTTTAATATTGTCATGTTAGCATTACCTTTCGAACAGGAGTAGCTTTCATAAGAAATTTTTTAACATAATAACAAAATATATAGAGAAAGGACAAGGTTGTTATGATTATATCATAAAACCAGTAGATCATATGTATAATCTAGTTTTTTTCAGTGATAAATTAAAATGACATTAAAATAACATTAATAACATTTCTTGAGAAAAATAACATTTTCAAATTAAAATAATTTTTTTAAAATATATAAATATCATAAATATTAAACAAAACATTTTATTTTGAATGAATCATGTAATAATGTAATTTAATATTCAAATCATTGAATGATGATGAAGCCTTAAAATTATGTTTATGATATAAATGTTTAAATAAATATTCCAGTCTCATTTTTGTTGAAAATTCAAAATAAACTCATTTATAAAATAAAAATATTATATATTTCTAACCAATTTTTAAAAATAAAAACATTGGTAAAAATATCTTGAAAAATCATTTTATAATAGTTAAAAGGTTAATTATAGCATTTTAAAAAACATGGACATGCATGAAATTTTATTTCAGACTAAAGTGAGTGATAAAGCTGGGGTTTCATAAATATATAATTTGGTATCTTTTTTCACTTAAAGGGAAAAAATAATGAAAAAAATTATTTCCATAAATTTCTTAATGGAGAATAAAATTAATAATTTTTTAGAGAGATAGATCTTATTTTACATCATTGAAACCTTATTCATAATCAATCACGAAAAATAATGAGATTATAACATAAAATGTTTACAATAATGGTAACATTTAAATTATAAGGCTGAGGGAAAAATAAAATTATATGGATATTTATATCAAATAACATTCATTATACGAATCATAAAGTAAAATAATATTTAGTATATTCACCATATAAAAGAAAAAAGTGGTGAAAATGGCATGTGTCCCACAGAAATAAAAGTGGAACAAAAATTCATTTCCTCAAGACTTGACATTATTCATAAATGTTCGAACCGCCCATATAATAAAAATAGTTTGTTAAAAATTTATTAAATTAATATAATCATATATATAGTATCAATTAGGATTTACACATAAACTATTATCAAACCTTTATAAACAATTCTTTGTTAAAATCATTGCTTCTAGTATAATGGCATTGATTTTGTGATATGTTTTTTTGGAAGTGTTAGTTAGATCATGGTCCAATAATATTAATAATATTAATAATTATATAAATATCATATATATAAATATATAAATATATATTTATATATATCAATAAAATTTAGGTATAGAAAAATGGTTTTCAATGTTTATAGAGATGATGGGTTGTACGTACATATGAAAATTGTTTCCATTTTATTGGTGGATGGAAAATTTTAAGATAAGTATTAATTAAATATTTTTGAATAATTTTTATACCATATATATAATAAATTATATTAATATATCCTTATTACAATCCTTGTGAAATTAAAATGAAAAACTTATAGAATTGCTTCATGGAGGTTGTAGTTAACATGTACATATATATAATTTCATCTCACTCAAATTGATTTGAAGGTATTAAGGTATATATTATTTTTTGCACCAAAAACTGATCCATAAAATAAATCATCCAAGGAACAAGAAAAATATCCAAAAAGGGCTACCCCCCGAGGCTCCTCTATAAAGACTCAAATGCCGCAAAGGTGCATAGATGGTGCCTCGATGACGACTGCGGAGGATGTAAAGGAACCCTTTGTGAGTCTGATGAACTTGATAGGATCTGAGAGCCTTTGTGACCACAGTATATGAAGTAATCGAGTATTCAAAGAGTATAAGGAACTTGATGAGAGTTGGATGGCTCTGCGACCACTATAGAGGGAGCGAAACACTCCTCTACGACTCCGAGAAACTTAACGATCGACATTCTGTTGAAAAGAAAAAACTAATTTGTGTCACACCTTCTCCACCTCGTGCCCCCTGGAACCTATAAATACCTAGCTCCCTTCACTCCAAAGGATTTACACCCTGAACATTCCCTTTCAAAATTCATGAATCGTGAAGCATCTTTTACTCTACGATTAATTGAGAAAATAAATCATCTGAGGTACTTGAAAATTATGAAACCACATTCCACTTGCTCCATTTACCCCATCTAATGTGGGGATGCACTTTGTGAATCATCTTGTCGATCTCAAAGGAAGGAGACCCATTTTGGTACATGGAACATAATTAAGAAATCAGTCTTTAGGTTCAACCCTCCAAGTACATGTAGACTCCAAGAATAAAATAAACCACTATGCTTTACAAAGAACCATCCTTCACGAATCCACTTCACTTTGTGAAGAAATATAGCTTTTTGAATCCCCTGTCTACGAGGCCTTCTCCTTTGCGAACCCCTCTTCTCTGTATCCCTCTAGGAAAGTATGACATGATTTAATAGAACTCTAAGTAGTGCGTCATGTTCCATTTCCATGCCTCAATCTTCTTCTCAAAGGAACACTAATGGATATTTCTTCGTTCATAGCCACTAAAATGGACCCTTCAATTGATCACTCCACAACCACATTAAAAAAAGACATTATTGGTGAATTTCCTTCACTAATGGTTTTAGTGTGCTATTTATATGTGTCTTAGGGGTTAGGATCATGTCCTCATTCCTTCGATATATAGGTAGTTAAAAATCCATGTACACCCATCATCAACACATGATGTTAAAATTTAATCACAACATGTGTGAAATTCTGGAGTGCACAATGAACGGGATTGGAAGTATCACCCTTTGACTCCTCCCCTCTTATTTCTCTTTTTCACCAAGTGTGCTTTGGGTAACCCTTGAATAAGCCTCGATACTCCTTGATTGGGTGATCCATTTATGGTTTCCATGTCCTTATAAGACATATAGACCCATAATCAGGCTTCCCTCATAAGTTAAGTCCCAATCTTACTTTCATAGGGCCACCAACCATGCATAAGACCCTAATTCCTCTTTTGGATTCTATTCATATACAGGACATGTTCTAATCCTCACCAGTTAACCTTCCGTGATGCGATCATCATGTTTATTGTTTCCTTGTGTTTATCAAACTAAGAATGACTCATTTTGTCTTAGAGTAAGCATCGTGCATGAAATCATCTTTGGGCCCCTATGAAAGCATAAGCCTCAATACCATCTCTATAGAATTACATGGAATTTGATATCTTAATTCTACACAGGGTACCCAGGAAGCCTCCATGAAGTCAAAGAATATTATCCATTTTTACAAACCATTTCCCATTTGTCCAATCTTATACACCCAAAATGCTGAACTGTATACCCCATTCCAAAATAAATGGGTTTTTATACCTTTAGGGTACATATGAAGCATGTTCCTAGTTCAATCCCAACAAACGGTGATCTCTAGTGCTTCCAATCAGGGTTGTAACTTCCTAATGTGATATCTTTCCCCTATGGGGCACATCACCTAAAACCGACTCCTTGAGCTATTTTGATATACTCATTCTGGTCATAGTCATTTTGTACACCCTGACTACATATCCCATTCTCAGTGGTTTCCAACCATGCATAATCCATCCACACTCAATTCACACTCCTCCAACTAAGAGCACCCCTCTTATGGAGAGAAACTAACCAGGAATAATTATGAAGCATGTCTCTGAGTAGTTTTCCTTTAGGTACGCTCTGATTCAATGCCCCATTTCGAAACTATTTGAACTTTTATGTTTCCCCATTTTGTGAAAGGTATGTCAGAATCACCTCTAAGGTTCAATCGTATCTCCCATGACTTATTCATATCTCTCCACTGAGCCTTTTTGTCTTGGGAAGATCATACCTTAACCCGTTGGATCCATTTCTGTCGTGCCCATATCCATGCAACCATTCTCGTGAGCTACCTCCTCAAGTGACTCATTTCCCTATTTCAAAAGTACTTGGGCATTTATTCCATGCATCAAGGATATGTAGGAAACGTCTTTGAAGTTGAATACCAATACCAAAATCGTCACAGCGGTTCTAATTTCCACCCCTATTCATTCTATCCTTCAACACAACATTTGTATTCGTCCTGATTTTAGTTGTACTGCCACATCCAGATGAAATCATGCCATCCATATGAGCATCTAACCATGTGTAAACCCCCTTCACCTTTTCAGCATTGTAGAATTGGGGCTGATAACCCCGCATAATCCCCAACACACTTTAGGTTTTTTTTCAAGTTAGAATATCATGATCCCATGACTAACTCGTTAGAACAACATGTGTTTTGATTCTTCTACAGTACATAAGAAGACACTTTGAGGTTTAATCCTAGCCAATGGTTAGAATCAATGTCCTTTTTTTGTGACCCACCATCCTTTGATCCGCCCTTAATGATTTCTGGATTATTCTTCATGGTGTGAAACCTTCTCCTTTTTGGGAAACGCCACCCTAGGGTCCATCCTTGTTGGTCGTTCTGACCAATTCATATGGTAAACCTTCCAGGTGAGTCCATCTTGGGATCTACCCATCTGATCCACTCTCATCGTTATTCTGATCTCCCTGATCAATCTCTAATGTACTTTAAACATGCGACATACCATTTTTTAAACATGGGATTCTGAGTAAATTATCAACGAAATGCCTTCATAATATAATTCTGCACATTCGATAAGGGATGGCTCGACTTATATTCCCGAGAGAAGCCTTCTAATAACATAATATCTATGTGTACCACTGTTTCATCATCTAGACATTCTTATTGTTCCCCAACAGGACTACTCTAATGACCAAATACTTTTTCCCTGATCTGAACACCTCATTGATTGTCCTAAAAAAAGTAGTGTAATTAAACGTTTTCCACAAACATATGGCACTAGGAAGAGTTTCATGAAAAATGTATTAATATATAAGGGATACATGGGCTAGGTGATGAATTATGAAGAGGAATCCATGGAAGGAGAAATTGAAATCCCATAATCTGTATTCAATCATGGAGAAAATCTTCTGAATAAGTGATGAATATCGCCAGACTTTGGAAACTGGGAATATTGGGAAATAATTAGATCATCCCAACAAATGATGAAAGCACATATTAAAGCATAAAAAATAAAAATGGTGATCTCAAAATGAAATTGTTTTGTTGAATATGGTGATTAGAAGCATTCATGTCGTCACCATATATGCTGGTCACCATATCCAATTACTCGATGTTAGGCCCCACTAAGAAAATAGTGGGCATGTCATGAATCTTTCCAGGATTTTTCATAGTTAATAATTGTGAATCAATGTCTGTGATTTTCCCAGCGTGAGTCATTCTATAAATCCATGTATGAAATAATAGAGTTGGGATGCTGGGAATCATATTTCTACTATCATTACTGATGGTTGGATATTTATTCTTTATAGGTCACAAGCTACAGCCTTTGGAAACTGATCAAATCCTACCCACAGATGTAGGGGTAGGGGATATACCAATGCAGAAATATTGTATTTATTCAAAACTTCTGTGAAAACTCCCAGGACTATAGTTACTGGGTTCTCTCAAGGGCTACGTAGCGAGACACTTCTGGCCAACCCAATCTTTAATCATTTCGAGAGAATCTCCCCATAACGATCTTATCAATCACATTCTAACAGAGAGAAGGTATGGAATGTCTGAATCATCCCAGACTCAACATCACCCAAGAAACAAGCAAGGAGGTCTCCCACGAGCCCACTTCCATGGTGACATATGTTCTCATAGACTAAGGTGTAGGTGGTCATACCCCTACACAAACGATCATAGCTCGCCTACCCTGATGCCAATGGCAGGCACAAGTTCAGGAGGATTCCCACCAGAGGTACTAATCATCTATAACATCAGTGTCTTGAGCTACCACTTGTGTGTGTTATCATCTTTATTTCACTATAGAGTTGGGGAACCACTACTCCCCATAGAGAAGTTTATCTCATCGATCCTCTAGTCTAGTTGGGTTGACCATTCTTATGAGTGGCAGAAGAACCATCCATCGTTGGCTGGCTTGCAAAGATGACGTTAAATATGGGGGTCCTCCCAAGACAACCATCACAAAGAGTGGAGGTCCTAACCACTCAACTGTTCAGTATTATGTTTCTCCCCATTCTACCATCAACATCCCATGTAGTGTTCATCACCATTTTTTTGACACCAAGCACAAAGTTCCTCCTTGTTATCATGACCTATGGTATGAATGTTTTTCCCACATACCACATTATCAATACACAATTCTTCCTTCCTATGATACCATCCAATAATAAGCCCCCCCCCCCACATCACTGACGGTTGATACCGATATCTTACTCATATCCAATTTGGTCAACATGAAGACCCCCTCGTATCATAGCTACCTAATCTAGCCGACGCAAAGTCCCTCCCTGTGTTAAGCATGACCACTATATAGGCCCTCTTCATGTGCTTACTAGCTCCAAAAGAGGTCCTCCCCTCTCTAGAACTCTCACCAATGGAGTTTGTCCCTGTGTTTCATTCGAAATATTCCCAGGTGCTCCCCACACCCCAAAATTTTAATGTGGAGGTCCCACCAATTTCTAAGAACTACCCAACTTTGAAGAACCATCATGGGGTATGAGGGAAGGTCATCACCTCTAGAAAATGATCCCTGAGAATCCTTGAGTCCGCACCAGACTTTTAAATAGTTCAATCAGTGAGGTGGAGTGTGATTCATTGTTCAAACCTTCACCCTGATCCTCTATGTCGAGGACTGGGGAGGAAATTGGTGTATCAACTTTTCTCGCCCGGAAGGAAAGATTCCCTAGATCCATAAATCCTTCAATAGATACATATAAGAAGATGAATATTTTGATCCTTTCTCAGTTATTTATTTGAAATCACCCCTTTTATAACAAGTATCAATCATTACTTTGATGATAGATCGTAAAGAATTGTTTTGAGAACCATTCGATGATGAGCACCAATATTTTCAACCTCCAACGACTGCCACCTATGTGTGAGAAGTAATAGCTAGAACCTCATCCTATAGGGATGTGGTGAAATATGTAGTGCATTTTCTAAAAGACATCTAGTGTTTTTTAGCTCACACAGTGTACTCTACACCAACTAGTGTATTATTGAAACAGTCCATGTCAGTGATGTTACCAATTCCAAATTTGTCTGTAGTCTATGAATTGGGAAACTAAGGGTCAGAACCGAAGTATGAGTCAAGAAGATTTTGGGACATTCTCACAGTGGACACACATCTTGAGGGGTTCTTTCTGATTTCTGCTACAAGATTCAACATCCCATAGTCCCTCATCATGGGTGATATTGTATAATTCCACTGAACCATATAGAAAATGAATTTATATATTAATTATCAATAGCTATCTTTCCCCAAGAGTCGGGAACACATTGATGACACTGTCAAACAATGCATCTTGGTTGAGTTGGCCACACTCTCTATTGCTCAGCACCCTAAACCACTTGGTCATCATCAAAATCTCATGCAATGATGCATTTAATGTTTTATTGTGCTCTATATACTTATTAACAAGTCATTCAAACATGTCCAGATCTGTTGATGCAAGAAGTATGAATCTATGTATTTCAGTCCTATCAAGAACCAATCATGTTCTCTATTTGATGTTGTGGATATGCCTTTAGGATTCGTTGTAGTGACCATGGCTGTTCTAGAGATATACATAGAAGGGGCCTTCATCAGAGGGTCTAGATAAGAGGAACAACCCATTGGGGTAGAACAACTCCCAGTATAATCTACATGTGTCCACACTCACAAGAAAAGTATGGTACAAGGCCTTCCTATGAATTTTGAGTATTTTCATCACAATCAAGACCCCAAGAAGGGTTAATATCATGCTGGGACAGTCACCACCCCCCAACATGTATGTTTCAGTGAATAAGGTGAAGGGAGATCCTAAAAAGGTTGTGTTGGGTTAGTATCTCACTAAACATAAAAATATTTCTGATAAACACATTACCAAACACGTAGCGGAACAATGACCAAATTATGGTAACACTCGATCGGGGCAATAGGGCAGGAACAACGCCCCCTCTGTGAGGTGCCTCCTGGTGATCATAACAACTGTAAAAATATAGATCAGGTAAAATCCATATTTTATGGAATGTGAGCATGGCATGCCTCACTGAACCCACTAGAGATGCACAAGAATCCTACTGAAGACCTAGCTCAAGTTCTATAAGTTGTTCCTCATGTTTTACTGGACGCTCTGGAGAATCATCATACAGTCCCTCGGGTCTTCCCACCAGCCATTCCACTAACTGCTAAACAAGTTTACCACATTGAATAACCTTCCAATGCAATGGTGTCCAGTGATACTCATCGAGATAGGAATCCTCACCAAGATGATCGGAAGTCCTCTCTTATTTCTCACATTGAGAATCATGAAACATGACATTTGGATATCCCTCCTAATGGAAAACAATATTCGATACGGCTGGATGATATTCCATTACCCCCAGGATTCAGATATCGTATTTTCTCTACTTTGAATGGGACATATGATCCATTGATGCATCTAATATATGTTTTTTTAAGATTTTGATTCATGATGGAAACTCTAGTAGAAGAGGAATCTGCCATGCTTTAGTGTTTTCGTACATATATTGGAAGGAACAACATTTTTCTTGTACATCCATTTACCCATTTGGTTCATAGCTTGTTTGGAGGATCATCATAGGAAATTTAACTACCAGTTCAGTTCAACCACATAGAAGACTCATATTTCCGACATCCATAATTGCATGTAAATACTGGAAGAGTGAGTCGTTGAATTTATTTCTAGGTGGAACAACTTCATGTATTCACTTTATATGTCGTAGACTCAACAAAAATAGCTAACAATGTGCATAAAAAATGTGAAGACCATATTGATTCCTTTTGGAATCACTCATAACTTCCCAAGTGGGTTCTAGGATTTCTCTGACAAATATAAACATTTAGAATAATCTATAAATCATTGCATGTTGACATGCACGTTACCTCTGGAAGCTCCCAAAGGAAGAGTCACCATGACCAAGACAACTATTATTTCACAGATAAGCGCACATTGATAGTTGGAATTGTTTCTGGAAGAGCCCCTTACACAAACATAATGAGGGCCACTGGTTTAGGCTCAATAGTCAGCTCAGAATCACCCACCATTGAATCTGTAGGCGCCAATGCATAACTCAGCCCCACTGCCTTAGTGAGATAACAAGATAAAACACCTTTTCAGGCTTTTCCAGCCCCACATCAGGTCGAGAATCCAAGATCCCCATTCATGTATTGAAGATTTCGGACCAACTAATTCAATAAGCCTTAGGTCCCCATCTATTTCTAGAGATCCATGGATTAGATAATCCTTTGGGTTAAATAAGGAGGGTAACCAAAGAGTCATATATCATAGAATTTTATAATTATTTCCCCTATCATCGATTCCCCAGAAATACTCAATAGAAGTATTATGTCTTCAATGACTGGCTCCAGTACCCTGTTAAAAAAACATTCCTTGATTGGGCCTAGACCCAAAACATGTGAAATGCGTGTATGAAATTAATGACAATGACATTAATTGTTAATTATAATATGATTCCATCCAATGGTCTCAACAGTATGTAAATTGGATAGATCGTAGGGAAATCTCCCATGCCACAAATATTATCCATGGAGATCTAAATAATCCTAAACCTTTGGAAGTTACTAAACTACCTTCATCTACAACCTATGCATCTACATCCCATCCTTTTCCCTCTCAGGTGGGAAAGCATCGACGATGCAAGGGAAAATAAAGCCCTACACTAGTACCAAATCCATCTCTTACTCTTGGTGACTATATGCCCTCATAGATGGGGATTGGCCCAAGAATCCACCTATTAATGAAGGAATATTCTAGTGAGGATTAGGAGTATACCTCAGCGAATACATTTATATTGGTGGACCCTTACATGGTACCTAATAAAAAATATCACCAGTCATACCCTCCTGACATCCAAGCTAACACCAACGTCGATGGAAAAATGTGTACACAAATCGCCAGAATGTTTGGGCCAAAGCTATCAACCAAGTTCTGAAATCCACTGAGACTAGATAGTAGACCTAGTGTAGAGCTTAGCACGAGCATCCTTCTCAGCCTATTTCTTCATATTCACCCCCATGATCATTCACGTTGCATGATCCAATGGAGCCGCCAGGACCGCATCATGACCAACCATGTTTAGTTGAGGACTGAACACCTTGATTTGGTAGTCAGCCAACAATGACATTACATGGTTCAGAAAGTGAGTATAGGTACATTTCCAATACCATCCCGAGTCCTCCAGTTTGACAAGTTACGTTAGTCATGGATCATCCCGCATTGTAACATCATGTAAAAATAAGTTTTCACCTCGCTCGGAAATATAATGTACTTAATAACCTTTCCATAATTTCTAAAATGGTCTCGATTCATGTGGTTCTCCTCTTAACTTTAGACATGCGTGAGCCCTCGTAGAGGCTTTGATAACCCCCCCCCCCCAAGTTTGAGATAGAGATAGCAGCTATAAAATCCTTCAATGCAGAGAAAGTCAATGATGATAAATGTTAGGCCATCGCCTAATTATCTAGATAAGATGATAGTTCCCCCATAAAAGGGAACATCCACCCATTTTACATTAGTAGTTAATTTAATGGTATGGATGTTCGGTGATGTCTTATTGACATATGTTCTGGGTTCAATCATATCATTACCCAAATGTTCTGCAAGCCGTGATTGTTTAAAATAGATATGAGTCATTTTCACATGAAGATTCATGTTATTGACAGGATGGAGTAGTCATTTGTTGGAAAGATCCACTTGAAGACCCTGTTTAGTATCCCTATTTCCAACAATGAGTTCATCGTTGTCTTACAGTTCACCGCTTACAACGTATTGAGAGGTAGGCCATGGATCCACTTGCATATCGAAGTACCTTCCTCATACCACCAAGTCATTAATTAATAATTTAATGGTCGAGTGGGTGTACTCTTAAGTGATTCATCTCCCTTTTATTCTTGAAAAGCATGCTACATAGATACTGACTATTTATAGAGAAATAATAAGCAGGATTACGACAATGATGTGGAGAACACTACTGCTATGACTAGCCCATGGGCAGACATGGACGGTGCCTTCATTCACTCAATCCACCGATTTGAGGCCACAACACCAGAACTGGGGAAGTACTTTGTCATTCCTAGATGATGTTAAAAGTGCATTCCTAGGTATAAGGAATGGAAGAAGATCACTTATTACTCGTACAGGAATTATGATCAAGTGGTCATAGATAGCGTTACCCCTTGTGAGGTATCACGATGTTCGCCCCATGGAAATAGCAATATGTCATTCTTTCTTACTCTTCTAGGCTAGTTTCAAACGCCTCAAGATGACGTGCCAGTACGACATTTATATTATCAAGCATGACCACTTGGGTTGAAGTCATGATGGAATCAGATCATCAACCATTATCGACATGGTTTCAATAGTGCTTGCATCCCCCAATGACGATTCCACTGCCGCTTAGGCTAGTATGAGCATTCTACTAGGATCATCCAATTCATAAGGATTTATCCAGCCAACGATCCTCCCACCATGGATGATGAAGAGGAGATGAAATTCTATCCTCCCACATTTTAGGAAGGTATCTCCCCCTTCATTGATGAGTTGGTAAATGTGAAATTCGAAATGAAGATAGATCTGAGGTCGAAATAGATCAGTATAGCTATGTCGGTTGAGAAACAACAACCGTATTTGGATATCTTGAAACAACATTGAGATGTATTTTCCTGGATCTACGACGAGATTACAAGACTAGATCCTCTAGTCGTTGTTGTCTGCCTTAGTCTCCTAGTAAACCATAATGGGTTCAAATAGACTCTAATAAAGATAAACCCTTCACATATTTCCATGGTCAAGGCTGAAGTTGATAAGCTCATTAATTTACACATATTCAAGGAGGTCCAGTACCCAAAATGGATATCCATCATTTTTTCTATTAGGAAAAATAATAGACAGATCAGAGTCTGCATCAACTTCTGGGATCTCAACCGTCACTAACCGAAGTATGATTTCCCCCTTCCAAAGGCAGAACTATTGATTGATGCTACCTATTGATTCTAATCCATATATACCATGTATGGGTTTAATAGATATTATCATATAGTAATGGATCCCAGAGATGAAGAGTCTACATCCATTAGATCTCTATATAGTTCCATTTTCTCCATGTAATGCCTTTCGGTCTGAAATATGCAGGATCCACCAATCAACATGCCATGCATCAGATATTCAAAATGATCCCCAGGACATTGGTGGAATGATATGTGGATGATTTTCTGGTCAAATTCTACCATAATGATAACCATCTTAGAGATCTTGATAATTTTTTCAGCTTCCACAGCTCCTACCGTCTGAAGATGAACAACTTGAAATGTTCCTAGGGGGTTACCACTAGAAATTTCATATCGTTTTTTGTTATATATATAGATATTGAGATAGATTATGAGAATATCATGACCATCAACAAGATTCATCCTCTGAGAATTATTTGGGTGATTTGAGGTTTTCAAGGAAACATAGCTTACATACACCAACTCATTACGAATATGGCTGGCAAGTTTTAGCACTTTTCCCAGATAATAAAAAATTGTGTTGACTAATAGTGGGATGAAGAGTGTTAGAATTATATTGAAGAGATCATGATGTACCTACTATAGCCTCTGGTTCTGATACCACCCATCTATGGAGAGCTATTGGTCTTTATGTGACCTCCCTGAAATGATCCCTCAGTTCCCTTATTGCTTATCAGAACAATGAAGGAATAAATGATAGTTTATATTATCCCATATACATCATCCCTAGTACAAAGACCAGTTATACCTCTATTGAGAGGATATTACTTTCACATGTAATCATATTCTTGATGTTGAGACATTACTTGCAGCACCATGATATAGAACTAGTGTCTCATGTGGGTTCACTGAAATATATTCTAAACCACCCCATGTAGAGAGGTTGTCTAGCTCGATGGGATGTGAACCTTCAGTTGGTGGACATGAGGTTCATTCCAAAGAAATCTACCAAAGCTCAGGTTTTGGAAGATATTATTGTTTCCCATCCATCCACTGAGTACAATATCTTGATTATTATATCCTATATGAGGCAATATGATGAGAGTTTTCACACACAGTCTCAATACAAATTGTGATTTTACTATGTGAAGCCCAACAGATGAACTAGGTTGTTCTCTCAAGGATAATGTGTATTAAAGTACCATTAATAGAAATGAATGATATATAAAAATAAGTGAAATCAAATGAAGAACAAGATGGGAGGTTGGTTTAGTGACTTTCAGACAATAAACTGAACAAAAAAAGTGATGTAAAAATCGAACACACAATTTCATTAAAAAAACATATAGGATAAGACTCAGTCGATCTAATCTACCCCATTCACCATTAAAATTTCATTATCCCATATGATTATAATTCTCTATATTATGATTCTATAACCTTGTCAACTCCCAAACCAAACATAAATTAAGACGACCACAAATATTTGAAAATGATGCTTAGGACAACTTTGGGACTTCCAATCGTTGTAACCTACATTGATTGTGATAAAAAAGAAAACATATGTTCAATGTTATATTAGGTAATCATATCCTCCCATTATTTTATAATTAATTAGGTTTTGGGATGATACATGAACCCTAAAATTCTATCCCAAGATGAATAAATTTTGTGATTGAGGTTTCACCCACACTATTTACACAAGCCTGACCACGCGGTCAAGTGAAAGTAAATCGAATAACATATAAATTAAAATAAAATTAATTTATCATAATATATGAATTATAATATGTTTATAGTTTCAAAATAAATATGTTAGGGAGTAGGTATTAGATCAACTACGAATTAAAACACTCTTCCAAGGGTGGAGTTGTCAATGTGAAGACGTCTTCCATAAGAAATGGAATGAAGGGGGAAACCCCAATCTCATATCAACTCATATATTCCGAAAAAAATAAAAAATAAAAAATATTAAAACAGACGAATATAGAAGAGAAATTGAATAAAATTTCAAGTTACAAGCACACAAGTAAGGAAACACACAATGACAGAGGGAGAGAAGAGCCTTCTTTGAAGAGTTCTTTATACAAGGGATTACTACTTACATGAGGTTTGAGATATTCCCAGGAGACACCCTTTCTTTAAAACCTTACAAATTTATCTAAAATCCCTCTAAAATAGTGATAATATATTTTAAATAGAGTTTGGTAGAGCTAGGCGTGCAAAAAATTTAGTTGAAAGGGGAAATTCGGCCTAATATTTTAATCTCACTTGAAAAATAACATTGATCTCCAAAATGCATGATTTTATTGTCCTTATAAAAGGATTAATTGTATATAACTAGGACCTCGAAAATTCGTTCAAATATGGGCCCATTCTAGCCTTGGAGGAAGAAGACACGGCTTAAATACTGAATTGATATCCATTCAAATGAGTCTAGTCCGCCTCTTACTTTGTGGCCCATTTAGCCCACTCAAATGCATGATATAGATACCATACCTAGTATAGAATTTGTTTCCCATTAAGTCAAGAACACAGTTAGACAATTTTAATTCAAAATAATTTATAGAAAATATTTATTCATAAAATACTATAGTGAATTATCATAGGGTAATACTGAAATTTCCATAAATTTTTCAAATGAATTATCTAATCCCAACTATTCTATAAATAAACTATTTATTATTTTGTGTTATCATCTCCCCAACAATTAAACTTTTTCACTTTTGTAATCAACATCATATAATGTATTTGAAAATATTTTTATAAGATATTCTTGTTCATATTTCTCAATCCACTGTGGAAATATAGGAAAATTAAGAATCCCATCAGCAGTTAATATCAATAAAGTTTAAAGACATTGTCTCATAAAGTGTGTCAAAAAAATCTAATGAGATTCTTAACACTAATCATAGAGACACAATTCATGGGTCTACCATGCCACTAAATCCCCATGTCTGTGTGTGACAACCATTCAAAGGTCACATATCCTCCCATTATTATGTATATATAGATTATGTCAAATAATTATTCTTACCTTTTTTTATTCACCAATCCAATTTTAAATTCCTTTGTAATTTAATATCAATACACACTAACTTATTCATTCCCAAAATTTAAATCATAAGGTCCCAATCTAGGTATCCCAATTTATTTTCCATTTCATCACTCCCCTCATTTTATAAGGATTCACACGGAACAAATCGTACACTCATCTCTCAACCCATGTTTTATTTTCTCATGACACTAATTGTAATAGTAAAAACTAGATCAAAGGTCGAGGATGTGTGGTTTTTGACCTTTCCATGACAGAACCCAAATTATTTTTTGAGGATGAACAATAGTAGGATTACAACTACACACACCTATGTAAATTCGGTAAAGTAATTAAACTTACTGGAAGAGAACAAATGTATAGATCTAACAAGGAATTTTTTACCTAACATGACTATACATTCAATTGAGTAGGAAAATTTTCACTGGTCATGGTTGATATAAAATTTGTGTGGAGAAATCAATGGCACAATTTACCTTGAAAGATACCACAAATAATGAGGTCAAAATCTAAAAGGTTTTATAATTACACAACCAATTATATCATTGAAATTTTTTATTTTTATAAAAATTAACCCTTGATTATATAATGTTACTAATGCTTATTATTCTGAAAATTTATTTTGAGAACATGCATTTTCCATATATTCCATATCTAAATGATCCAGATACATGATATGTTTTATTCTTGGATTTTTTTTGTTTTTTTAATAATAACAAAAAACATAACAGAAAACACACACAAAACAAAAAATGAAAATCCAAAATAACTACCCCAAATTTTGTCCCCCCCCCACACAGAAAATATTTCATTTTCCTCAATGTGAACCCATGAAATGACATGTTCACATGAAATGAATAATTATAGATATAAACTAATAATATAATAGTGAAAGGGTTAGGAACAACCAGATATGATCAAGTGATGACGAGGTCATGTAGTGTGATAAAATACACTACATCTATATGAATTACTTAAATGTATTTCTTCAAACATTTTCCATTGAATTTATAGCTCCTTAATGTGTTCTCTCCTATGATCTCTACTGCACTATAAGGAAAAACATTAGAAACATTATAAGGACCTAACTATCTGCAAAACAATATACCGTTCATTTTCTTCAGCCGTGAACATTATAGAAGGACACCCTCTCCATCATGAAACACCATTTGATGGATCATACATTAATGAGATGCTTTCGATCATTCCTTAAGATCCTTGAGTTCACATATGATGTTAATCAAATCTCATCAAGCCCATGAATTTTCAACATCATTTGAATTCTATCTTAGGAAAAATCCATATTGAATTTGTTTATATCCCAATATACCCGATGCTCAAATTCCACAGGGAGATGACATGCTTTCCCAAATATATTCTCCAATGGGGACATACCAATGGGTGTCTGGTATAATCTCATATAATCCCAAAGAGCATGAACCAAGCACTTTCTCAAAGGATTCCTATTCGGCTACAAGGTTATCTCTAAAATGTGATTTAACTCGTGATATTATTCCATATCATATCCTTTTGTTTGGGGTGCTATGGGGTTGATGTTTTGTGTGTCATCCTAATCTTATAATGGGTGGAAACCGAATTATGATTGAAGTAGTGGGTCCCTTGGTCCTTGATGATGTCCTTTAGTACTCCAAACCTACAAAAATATATATTTCTTGACAAATTCCACTACAATACGAGAATCAACTATTCTTGTGGACTTAGTCTCCTCCCATTTACTCACATAATCAATAAAAATCAAAATATAAAAAAACCAGGAACTGGTAAATGTTTCTATAAACTAGATTCCCCATGCATTGAAAATATCACTGATTAATATGGTTTGTTGGGGAATATTGGGTCTTTTAAAAAATTTACCAATGTGTTGGAAATGTGAGCATGACTAAAAAAACAAATGAGAATCATGGAATAATCTAGGCCGATATAATCCAGAGTCTAAGATCTTACTATATGTTCTTTGGGATCAAAAGTGTTCTCACATGAAATGGTATGATAGAAATGTAGAATAGACCCAAACATAGGACCTGGAACACACCTCCTAATAACATGATCACTATACATGTGTGAGATGTTTGGATCATCCCAAATATAGAATGTCAACTCACAATATAACATTCATACTTGATGTTTCTTTTGAATTTTCATGAATTTAAGAGGAAATGAGATAGTCCATGATATTAGAATACCAAGGTTTCATACCTAAGATAGAATAATGATGACCATTGTGGAATTTTTCCTGAAGTGTTACCCAGTCCAATGTGTCAAACTTTAATAGGTGAGTAAGAATACCCATGTTTTATAACACCATGTTCTCTGACCCCTTCTGGTCCATTATCTGAATATCGAATTCCAGAATAAGGAAAATCCAAAAGAAAAGTTGAGGCTTCAAATCTAGCTTCCTCAATAAGTGCCTTAGACCTGCATGGTTTGAAAAAAAACAACTACATTAGAACCTAATTAATAATAATGGAATTTATCAAATGAAAATATGATGGAAAGAAACTCTTTTTATATCATTTTTATGTTTTATTGGGATGAATATAGAGTTCTCAAAGCTTAGGTAATTACATGTGAACTTCCCTCCACCCTCTTAGACAAAACACCACCAACCACATAGTTAGAGGAATCACATATAATCCCAAAAGGAAGCACCCATTAGAGGGGATATATGATCATGGGAGTGCTTATACACCAATTTATCTCATTAAAATAACTCCTGCAAGAATCATCATACACAAAAATCAGGATCTTTTTGAAGTGATCACGACATAAGAAGAGAAATATTACTAAAATCATTGATGAAGTGCTGATAAAAACCTATATTCTCATGAAAATATCTAACATCATGCACACATGAAGGATAGGTTTAGGGTGAAATAATATCTACCCTAGATTTATCAACACATATCACATGTTTTTACACTACATGCTCATAGACAGTCCCATTATCTACCATGAAATGACTCTTTTAGATGTTCAAGACCATATTGTTTTCAATAAAATGAATAAAAAAATTTCCCAAATTAGAGGTACAATCATAAAATAAATACCTATACACTGTAAAATCATCCATAAATACATTGATCTGAGTCTCAAGAAAATAAAAAAAAATACTAACCAAGCATCTCTAGAAGACACATGGGGTGTTGGAAAGTCCAAATGGCATATTTTAATAGGAAAACATACCAAAGGGACAAGTGAATGTTTTTCTATTCTAATCCTTTAGAGAAATAGGGACATGAAGATATCTTGAAAATCCATCCATGAAACCATAGTGTTTTTTCCTACTAGTCTCTTGAGCATTTGATCAATAAATGGGAGGTGGAAATGGTCCTTATGAGTGGAATGATTTCTATTAATATAATACGTACAGGCACACACCAACCGTTTTCATCCTCATTAGAACTACCTCCTCTTTATCATTTTTAAAAATACTATCTCCACCTTTATTAGGTTCAACCAAAATAGGACTCACCCACTGTGAATCTGGAATGGGTTAAATTATACTTTTGTTGGGAAAAATTTCAATTTTTTATTGAAAACATCTAGAAAAGTTGGATTCAGTATCCTTTGTGTCTACCAAACTAGTTTGTCCCCATCCTCCAAAATAATCCTATTAATAAATATTGATAAGCTAAGAGTTGATATGTCATCCATGGTCCACCTGATTTTTCTAATGTTCTCCCTCAAAAGATTCAATTGTTTTTTCCTGTTAAAAGTGGATATTGTTTGTACTGATAACATGTTATTTTTAAACACTTAAAAAGAGTGAGTATTTTAGATTTGGTGGAAATTTATTGATTTCTAATGTAGTGGGTGATGTAAGGATGGAGAAATTGATGGAACTAAAATATGTGCACAATAAACATCTGTTTCAGAATATACAAAATGAAAATCATCGAAAATATCATCAAATACACCAAAATACTCAACCGCCATATCTTATTCGGAGTGATACTTTTCCAAATAATAATATTATTCCATTTAAAAATAAAATCTAAGAGTGTTTTGTTCTTTAGAAATAGGTGTTCACGTTCTCTTAGAAATAAAAATAAAACCAATACTCATAATATCCCTATATATTGAACAATAAAATTCCATGGGGTTATTATTTGGTGATTACAAATGGGAAATAAGAAAATCACAATATTCTTATGAGGGGAAATTCATGGAGTCCATAACATTAAAGATCACAACTTCTTCTCCAAAATCAATTGAAAGTGTACCTTCATGTACATTAATGACCGTTTTTTTAAGTTATTAGGATGGGCCTACCTATGATAATAGAGTAATGAGAAATTACCTGATCATCATCCTTGTTATGAACATTGAAATATGCTAGAAATATTATGTATCTTACCCAAACAAGTACATACTCAAAGACACCTTCTTGTTATATCGTAACTCCATTTTCTAACAATACTGCTACTCTCATCAGCATCAACTCACCAACCAAGAAAAAAGACAATACAGAGTGATACATCACATTTATGGAAACTACAAAATCACAAAGAGAATATGAAAAATAAAACTCCCTTATGGTACATGGGATGGTGACTGTCCTTGGATCCTTGCACTATTTTGGAATTTCCAGAGTAGTTCTAATGAGTGACGACGCATTCCTTACAAGATTGGTCCTCTCATTTCACATGATCCATCTTCAATTGGTACAATGTTATTATAATGTTTTATCATTACTTTGAATATTATTAATTACATTAGGTAGACAGATATTGATCTCAATATACATGAATGTATCCAAAACATTATTTTTCATTTACTCTTCATCTGTCTTCTTGGTTTGTACAAATCTATATGAAAATGGAATGTGTTTAAAAAGAACATCATCTGTTATTTTCTTACACTTATATTTCTCTGTGGGTTTCTCATCAGTTGATATTGAATGGGCCTTCTCTAGGGTTGAGTTGAATCCTAGTGAAGTGATAGGTGCATATGTGCTTATTGTTTTCTTCCCACTTCTCGATGTGATGGAATTTCCATTTCCCTAAGGATTTTGAGTCTGTTGGGGATGATGATTTCTAGAGCTCATAAGTTCCGGCTCATGGAGGGTGGTGGCAATATGGCTCATCTGAGTCTTGAACTCCCTCAGCTCCGAGCCATGACTTTTCATTTCATTCTTTTGATGAAGAAAACTTTGTTTCAAAATATCAATATTATTTGAATATAAATTTCGTTTAGAAGTCCCTTGTTGAGTAATTGTTGATGCTTGAGCGTAAAATCTCTGTTGGGGTTGTTTGAAACCGTGTTGGTAAGGTGGGGGCTGTCGAAAGTTTGGTTGAAAAGGGGGATTTTTTTGTTATCCAGAGCCATACCTTATTTCTGATGATCCTTCAACAATTTCTTGTATGTAGCAAAAATTGAATAATTAATATTATTGGGGATGTGGTTGTTATTTTTTTTTGATATGGTCTCTAATGAAATATTTCTGAACAATATTTTGTCTATTGTAGTTAGGGAATAAATAAGTTGGGTGGTCTGTTTCAGTGAAAATTCCACAAGGTCTCAAAGGAATTGGTTGGGATTCTTTTTGATCCAAAAAAATATATCTCACTGCAGTGTTAAATCCTTATGTAATGTCCCAAAATTTCCATATAAATATATTTTTAATTATATGGAAATATTTTGGGATGCGGAAATCTGACGGTGCGTGATTCCACGGCTAGAGTGCGTCGAATGATCAGTCAATGTTTGGTTGAGTTGTAATTAGCACCCATATGAATTTTTCAAAAAAAGTGGAATAGATCTTAAACGGTAACTCAGATCCAAAATCTTATTGCACTGTTGTGTTCATAATGATTGTTTTACCCTAGGCGCAACTTAAGTTTAGTCAGCGCGGGCCTCCAATGAGAAAACCCAAAAATGGCATAATCATAACTAAAATAATTAAATAAATTATTTTATTTTTCAAGTACATATAACTCAAAAATAGTAACTTGGATTGAATATCCAAGACCACTGATAAACATGGGAGGGTATTATCTCTTTAGGAAGAAACTAACATTGGTCGGTACGGGCCACTAGTGAAAGATAGTTTTCTGTCGTATATAAAATAATTAAGTGACAATTATTTTATTGTAAAAATTCATAACTTCTAAAAAGTAACATAGATTAAAAATCAGAGATTAATGTTGGGATTTTTTGGGCATTTTTTCTTAGGCAGAGCCTATCCTCGACTGGCGTGGGTCTTGGGTGAATGTTATATTTTTTCCAAATTTTTTTTGGGTAAGTTCAGTAAATGTACGAATGGCATCATATAAAATTTGAACCGGTTCTCGGAATTGAATATGAGGGCACCGTTGAACTCCCAGCACCGATATTCACTTATGGAGACCTTCACCTTGACCATAGTAGGTCGAGGGTGAAAGTTAGTTTTCTGGAATTTGATGGGAGAGTTAAAATATTAAAAATAAAATAAAGAACAACTTTTATTTTATTTTTTAATCCTCCCAATTATAATTCATTTTTCAGAACCACAAAACTCCTCACTAATGTAGTGGAAGTCCCTTGGAATTGTTCCATTTATTTGTGCCAATTAAATGAAATTAAAATTTTCCAACGCAATGCAATTAAATTGTGCCAACATAAATTAATTGTCTTGACCTTTCAAATACTATGTTAGAGTGTCATTGGAATTTTGGAAGGTTCTTATTAAATGAACCTTTATAAATTCCACGATCGTTACTAACCCTCCCCACTCTTATTTATATGGATCATGGGGGGGGGGGGGTTGGCACGACTTCACTATTCGAGGATGCTCTGGTAAACTGTTATGATGCACCACACTTGGAGGACAGAGCCGGTTCAAACAGGCGGTGATGAGTGACCCCAAACCCCGAACATAAGAATAAAGATCAAACAGTGTCATTGGGGGATTGTTGAGGGGATGAAGAATGCCAGCATTTCCTTAAACGCGGACACTCTCCCACGAGCATGAGGTAGGGTTTGTTATTTGTATACCCCATACCCCATTCTTGACATACTTCATGAATCAAGAACAAACAAGCCACTTTATATCGTTGTAACACGATGATAAAGCGGGCTAAATAAACACGGCCTGCCCTCACCTCAACCTCTGTGTGTTTTTAAGGACTTGAAACGATTGAGACAACCTGAAACAAGTGCATATATCGTAAAAGTGAAGAACAGGACACCAGGGAACATCCAGTGACCTGAGTAATGTCACCGACGGGGCTCGAGAACATCGGCCAGCACTCTTGCCGACCACGATGAAGTCGGCGGCATTACCACGCCATTGGAGAAGGGTCACGACCCGTCGGCCATGGCAGAGAAAAGGTGGCGGTCGACCGCACAAAGGGGCAGCGACGCACGTCCGCGCTGCCCGAAAGAGAAGAGTCGTGGCCTTTGGCCTCGACGGGGAGGAAAGGGCGGCCGACTTGCTGTCGGTCGCAGGTGAAGGAGCGGCGCGCGACTGCCCTGTGCAGGGGAAGGCGGGCCGACCGGCCGGCCACGTCACCACGAGCCACATCAGGCCGCCGCACCATGAGCCCCCATGGGCCGCCGAGAAGGTCAGGTTGTGTCTGTGGTCCAGGAAAAAACCATCGGGCCGGGCCGGACTCCGGTCCGGACCCGGGGTCAGTCCGGGTCAACCCGAACCGGATCAGGTCGTCCTGGGCTGGGTCAGTCCGGGTCGGTCTGACCGGGTTAGACTGGACTCGGCCCCACTTTGACACTTTTTTTTATTTCGGCCATATCTTGAGCTACAGACGTCTCTTGGAAGAACCGTTTGTGGCACCAAAAACCTTGAATCGATAATGTCCCTTTGGCATACTCCACCTGAGTTTTGGATAAATTTGGAGTACGACATGGTTGGATCGAACCCCAAATCCAACCCGGCCCTCAGAGAAGAAACACTAATAACATACAGTCCGAGCGTCTGATTGACACACAGTCAGTTGTGTTGGGTCCCTTTTGATGTGTCAGACCTTTGGAATACTTTTTTCGTTTGACTTCATGGCTGTAGAAGTATCTAACTTTTGGTTAATGAGAGGACCCTCCGGGAATCAAGCGAGCTTTGTGCGGGAACCCTGTGGCTAGCTCTACCTGAAGAAAGAACATCGATCTTCTGTGGGTCAGCATATATCGGATCCTTTGGGGGTCATCGCTCAAAGATCCTGTGTGGGTCATCAGATACCGATCCTATGTGGGTCAGATTCTATGTGGGTCAGTGCTCAGTGATCCTGTGTGGGTCAGCGCATATCTATCATGTGTGGGTCAGATCCTGTGTGGGTCAACATTAATCGATCCTATGTGGGTCAGCACTTATCAGTCCTGTGTGGTTCAGAAGTAGAGCTACTTAATAGGATAAGATGATCTAGCCTTCAACTAATCATCTGTAATTCTGTACTTAATTTATACCTGGTGTGAGATGATTCCTTATCTTTGTGGTGATACCTTTTGGGTATTATTCTATGTGGATTACCTATGTGGTACTTTCCTTTGTGGTGATTCATTTGTTGTATTCTTCTATGTGGTGTTACCATTTTGGTACTTACATTTGTGGTATTACCGTCATGGTGTTCTTTCATTTTTCGAACAGCTGAGCTTTGGGCTTCTGAGTTGGACCATGTGTTTCCTCATGAATAAGTTGGGTATACATGATAACTTTGGTATATGTATGGGCATATAGATAAGTAATGTTTTCAGATGTTTACATTCTTTGTAGTTTATCCATAGTGGATTTTGTGATACCTTGAGGGTCTCGTGGTCCCTACTAAGTAACATTATACTCACTCTTAAACGGGCTACGCCCGCACCTTGTTGTGTTGGGGGAAGACGTTGGAAAACACTGACTAAGGATGAGTGTACCGGGACTGGAGGTATCATAGAGGTTGATATTAGATGAGGGGTACCAAAGATATGACCATTCGAGAGCTGTTTCTACCCTTCTGGTAAGATCCTTATGGATGTTCACAAGAGTTGTTTCAGTTTTCTTGTACATTTTAGTTTTCTTGTACTTTCCAATTGGGCTTGTATTCTTGCCCCCTTTTTTACTTTACACAGTCTTTTTTAATATACAATTTAATTTAGTTTGTATCTTTTTGTGTGCTTGGTTTTGTGTGTTTATAGGTTATTAAGTCAATGCCTTCCCAGTTTTAGGGAATACGCCTTTCGGTGCTAGTCACCAGCCCCTAGCCTATGGAAGACGGGCCTGGGGTAATAATGAAATGGGCCCCGGGGTATGGGTAGTGACACCTTCCATCATGGTATCAATTAATTAACATTCAAGATAAAATGAACTTTCATGGTGTACTCTTATTATTTTTTGTGTTTCTCGATAAGAAAATCATTGGGCATTTTGTGTCGTCATGTCAATCAATACACGTGTCACTACTAGTATTTTATACAGTAATGCTCCTCATGCTAAGACATCCACTGTTCTCCCCTTTGTAGCTGTGAGTCCCTTATAAAAGTATGGGATGAGAAGTTTATCACTAATTTGGTGATGTGGATAGCTTTCACTGAACTTTTGAAATCACTATCAATACTCATACATTGACTCCCCTTGTGCTTACTTGATCCGTGGTATCTTCTTATGAATAAAAGTGTTCAATGATTATAGAAAAAATATCTATAATAAAAGTTGATTCAAATCATTCCAAAATTTTACATCATAATGTTGTAAATAATACATACAATCATTTATAGCTCCATCAAGTGAAAATGGGAATGCCCTTAGTTTTATTTGATATTCAGATACATTTCATGGTTTATAGTTTGAGCAATCCACATAAAATTATTTTAATTTTTTTTGGATATTTGAGATAAAATCCATGAATCTTTGGAAAGTGGTGAATTAACCCATATTTCTAATAAATGTATGACTCAAGGATTAATTATGCATTAAAATCAGGTAGATAGTTTTTTTTAGTTGCAACCAATTCCCAAATGTTTCTATTATGTTCCTTGTTATTGTTTTCATCCACTAGTTCCTCTTTTATGTTTGATTCATAATTGTTTAAAATTTTTGTATTAACCGAATGGAGGAATTTTCTAACTGGTTGAATGTTGATACTCCTGTATATTGAGATTGTATGATTAAACCCTAATGTTGTGCTCAATCTCAGGGTCATTATCTAAGATGCCTTCTGATTATTTCACTTCATAGATCAAATAAAAAGACTAAGTACCTGAAAAAAGTGGACCATAATAAAAAGAAATGAAGTTTGAGTTTGACCGATAAAAATAAGTGATGAGAGTAAGATTAATTACATGAGAATGTGTAAAGAATAAAAAAATGAGGAGAATAAAATAATTAAATGAAATATAAAATAAATACTGCTAATTGGTTAAATAAATTTTATGTGTGCCCAGAAATAACGCCAATTTGATGATCGTTGTCCCCCATTCTCTCAAAAATAATTGTGATTTGACTAAGTACAACACAGTGGTAGTCCTAGGTAATTCTATCTAAGATGATGTGAATTAAAAAACTCTTAATTGTTTTGAATGAAAAATGAATTAAGTGAAAAAAATTGATGCCAATGATGGGGGGTTAGGTTCACTGACATTCAAAAAATAAACTAAACAAAAAATGGGATGGAATAATCGAACTATTAATTTCTTTAAAAACACTTATATAAGAAGACATATTAGATATAATATACCTCCTTAAACATTATATTATAATTAAACCATATTATTATAATTCATTCATTTATGTTCCCCTTACACTGTCAACCATAGAACCCTTTGGATATAAACACAAACACAAATATTTTAAAAATAAGCCTTAAGTCAGCTTTGGGACTTGCAATAGTAGAACAAAACATTGGATGTGATCCCAAATCCAACTTATGGTGAATGGTAAGTTAGGTAAGCATATCATCCCTATAATTTATGGTTAATTGTGTTTTTTTATTTCTCTTGAAACCTAATATTCATTCCCAAGTTGTTTAGATTCTACGATTGAGTTTTCACTCACATGATTTACACAAGCCCGACAATGCGATCAAGTGCAAGTCGATCAAGTAACATAGAAATTAAAACCCAATTAATTTATCGCAATTTATGAATTATTGAATTTTTATGGATTCGAAATAAATAAATGAAGGTATTAGGGATTAGTTCAAATATTAAAAAATCACTTTTCCATGCGAACCGTTTTCATGATGGAGACATTTTGCTGAAGAAATTGATTTAATGGTGAAAACACAATATCTTTTCAAAAATTATATTACAACACCAATAAAAAAAATAAAAAGATGAAAATAGTATAATACATAATATTAATTGAATGAAAATTCATGTTTCAAGCCCAAAATTAAAGAAACATGAAGTGGAGGAGGGAGATGATATCCTTATTAGAAGTTTTATTTGCACAAGGCCTTACAACTTTTAAGAGGATTGGGATGTTACTAGGAGACATCCCTTTGGTCACACCTTCCCAATTCCATGAAAAACACTCCCAAAGAGTTAAAATATCATTTAAATTGATTTTGAGAGGTCTAGGGTTTTAAAATGTTTTTTTAGTTGTCAATTGGAAATTTGAAAAAATATTTTAATCCCACATGAACCGCATATTTGAAATTCATAACACGTGAAAAATCTATACTTACTGAAGTATTATTTGTGAAGAATTGGGACATTGAGCTTCTCTCCAATCTTGGGACAATTTCAAGATAGAATGAATAGGATATGGCCCAAATACTGATGTACAATATCTACATTGGTGAGCCTTGTTCATCTTTTACTTCATTGTCCATTTATCCAACTCCAATGCATGGTCCATTCCCCATGTCGTCAATATAATTTGTATCTCATTATGTTAAGAACACAGTTACAATATATTATGTCAAAATAATTTACATAAAAATATTTATACTCAAAATGATACAATTAATTTAAAAATGTTAAAACTGGAATGCCAATTTAATTTTAAAATGAAAGATCTAATCCTAAATATTTTATAAACAAAAATATTTAGTAAATTTTTAGGACATTATTTATTTAATGATAAACAGGATTATCCATAAACAGTACCAAATTTGTTAGGGTGGGGGGGGGGGTAGTGGGTTAGTTACATTAGGTAATAAACAAAAAAACAAACAAGAAGGAATAATCAAAGACACAATTTTTTTAAAAACACTAACCCTTCATCATTTATTTATCATTGTCACTTATGATTATAAATATTTTAATTATTATCCCATATAATTTTGAAACCCTAAACCAGAAAATAATTTACACAAACACTAATATGAGAAAAATGATCCTTATGTCAATTTTGAGACTTCTAATGGAAGCACCCTGCTTTTATTATGATCCAAAAGAAAACTATTGGCAAATTTTCAGTAACAGAAGCATTTGTTCCCTATGTTTTTTAATTTATTTTGTTTTGGGATGAGACTTGAAACTTAAAATTATATTCCAAGATGATTATATTTTATGATTGAGGTTTCACACACATGATTTACCCAAGCCCAACCACACGGTCAAGTTTAAGTCTATCGAGTATCATATAAACTAAAACACAATTATTTGATCAAAATTCATGGATTAATGTATATTTAAGGAATCAAAATAAATAAATTCAGTGAGTATAGATTAGATCAACTATGAGATAAATAACGATTCCATGGGTGGAGTTTTCATCATGGAGACATTGCCCATAAGCAATGTAATGAATGGGGAAAACCCAATCTCATCTGCAATTATAAATTTTAGAACCAACAAAAAGATGAAAATAGAAGAATATAAATGATTAATTGATGAAAAATTCATGTTACAAGCACAAAAGAAAATAAACACAATGTGTATGAGGGAGAGGAGATCCTTCTTGGAAGATTTCATTTCACAAGGCTTTACCACATCTAAGAGTTTTGAGATGTTTCTAGAAGACACCCCATTGGCCTCAAATTCCCAATTCATAAAAAAAACCTCCCATAGGGTGTAAATATCATTTATATGGACCAATATTTTCTCTATCAGATGTTATTCATGTTCCACAGTCATAGAATGATTGATCTGATTCCCTAGCCAGCCTTACCAAATCTCTTGTAGAGCCTAAACAAGAATATTTGATTATCCATGTGGCGCATAGAAGAGTCATCACTCCCATCATAGCAGATAATGAATATAGCCAGTAGGTAAGTGATTATATCACTAATTTCTCCACATAAGGACCTCTTGGTCCCCTACCAAAAAATTAGAGAGTACCTCTCATTAGATAGCTCCCTTTATTGAGTATCTCCCACATGGTAATCTCTAGAAAGACTATGATAAACAGGAGACAATCCATCATTGTGAAATATAGTTCACCGTCAAAAGTTGTCCTTGTCTTGAGTATATCTTCTATATATGCATATTTTATGGGGTTATCCCCCTTTTCATTCAAGGAGAATAGATTCCCCGTTTTATGCACTAAGTCAATGTTAGTTCCTGCAGAGCTCATTAAGTAGGGTTGATGCTCTCCCACCAGATTTGAAGACTGGGATACATCTATCCTACCATGATCAATGATTGTATTGAGTTCTCCAAGGGGTTCGATGTATCTCAGATCTATTCTCATTTTTTTCATTGCCTTCTAGAGCCCCTACATATAACCATGTAATCGTGGACCTTTGTAGAATAGGGGCTCGATGTCATGGGACCATATCCACCAGTAACAACTCACCAGTGCATGCTTATCCAGACCGCTATATATTTCTATTCCAGGTTGGCATAGGATATTATGTACAAGAAAATCAAGACCCATTCTATCATTGACTTCATGAGATCCAATATCATACATCAATTCAATGTCCCTCACACCATCCTCACTGATAACGAAACCAACTTCTGGGCCACTGAGATGAAGAAATTATTTTCCATGTACAATATCCTTTTTAATCATACATTTCTCTATCACTCACATGAAAATGGATAGATTGAGGTGTTCACCAAAACCCTCTCTAACATCTCACAGAATATGGTCGGTCAGAAGAAAAATCGTTTGTAAAACAAGATTTCTTTTTCTCTTTAGTCTTACCAGAAAATGACAAAGAATTCCACTAAGGTGACTACATATTCTCTAGTCTATAGAACAAGAGAAGTAATTTCCATCGAGATTCAGTTACCATCACTCTATATAGCTATCTATGATTAGATGATGCCAAAAAGTGTAGTAGAAGTCCATTTGGAGAAACAATAGTCACTTGATGAGAATAGGCTTTGTGCCTTTCATAATTTGGAGAGGCATCTGAAAAATATGACCATGGGTTTCAATAAAAAAAGATCTAATCCACTCTTTCATACATGGTGAAATAGTATTGGACCTAAGAACACAAATGACCACATGCAAGAACCCACCAATATTGAATCCCTCATGGGGGTGGTGGACGATATATCATTCACAAGTTTTACCCCAATGGTGCATATTCCCTGGTCACTTTGGATGGTGAGTGCATTACTCCTCTCAGCGATGCCAAATTCCTCATGAAGTACATCACATAAGTTTTACATTTCTTATTTCATGACGATTATCAAAAAATGAACCAATATATATGAATTTAAACTAATATCCCCTCAAACTGCATTATGATAAACTAAAAATGATGAATACACCATATGGTTTGATGTCTATGACAATAAACTATGATCTCTCTCTACCATGCTGCGAGATGTTAAACTGTATGTGTATCATCAAACTTCACACATCCCTTTTTTTGGTTCTTCATCACCATCCTCATCAGAATGAACCCCTGAGTGGTATGGATGTTCATCCTTATAGGTCGCCTACTAGTTTGGCCCAATGCCTCGATGGATCTCAAATAACATTTGAGACACATCCCACGTCGCGAATATGGTCAGCGGTAAACCCTAACTTGTTTGTTCCCATTAAAAGCAACAAAATATGGGTACTATGATGTAGACATAGTTCAATTCTACCCTCTATCATTATTACCCTCTTCATGGTCTCCCAAATATCATCCATTGTGATTCACCTATTTCATCCATTCCGTCCCAAACACACGACATTAAATATGGCATCTATATTCCAAGATCAACGACCATAAACTAAGGTCTCCAATATCCTTTCTACCCTAAATTAAACAAAATGACATTTCAAGAACTACATATGTCTTGATTCCCATCCACATGGAATATGTAGGAATGCCCAAATATTTTATCTTCGGGTCCAACCACACATTTTAGTAACCTTCTCTTTCTTTTGTAAATTTGGTGGGTGTTCTCCTAGGAGTGTGTGGTGTGGTGTGAAATTACTTCATCATTCACATTGAGTTTTCAATAACCATTCCACGTATAGCATCCCACATTTTTATTACATAACATTTCATTACATTTTACAAATAGAGGATCTTTAAAGTATAGTGTCATGGAAATCAGGAACATAAAACATGAGAACAACTTAAAACAATCTTCTAAACCACTTGTAAGGATTATTCATTGTTTATCCTAAGTTCATTAGAGCATCTCATAACCTGAGAGCATACATCAAAGGAAAGGTTGAGCAGAATGCCAAGTAAGGGAAACACGAGAATCATTTTACATGTTAACTTGGGAAACATTAATAATGTCATGATAAATAACTCTTAGGAATGAGAAAGATATAATGAGGTATATCATAATAAAAATAACGTGTTTCATATATTGAATATGTGGATAAAAAATTTAAATTAGACTATAATTTTTGTATCACCAAGGTCCACCCCAAGGTTTCATTTAAAAAAATTACCAAGGTTATTCACCAAGGCACTGTTAATATGGTCATCTCTAGAGATTAAGTCTTTACCCAATGCATTGGATCACTAAAAGGGAGAACCCATAATTTGTCTATATTATTATTTGATCCACATATATAATCATCAATAATTTCATAAATAACCCCTATTGCATAAAAGAAATGGGTTTCATTTCATAGTCATAACATTTTAAAAACTGCTTTAATGACATGATCTTTATGTCACTTTAAACCCATGGATAAGGAAAGAGGGTCTCATGTATCTAAATCCAGAATTTAAAATAGTTAATTTTGATATATATGTTAATACCCCTGTAGAATAAAGATTATTGAGTATTTACTTAATAAAATAAAAAAAATATAGAAATAAAGGGAGACATTTTGAGACGAAAATTCGGCAGCATAACGTCTATGTTGCAGGGTTTTCGAAAAAATTGAAAAGAGTGGGGACACGGGTCACCCACTCATAAATGATCAATAAAATAGTAGAGGGCCGGATTATAATGGATATATGAACATGGTAATGAAATTTTAAGGACATACCATATGAAATAAAAAACATAAAAGGAAGTCAAAAATAAGATTTCTCTAATGAAAAATTCGGCAGCCTAACGACATCACATAAAACTTCAAAAAAATGAATTTATGAGATTAAATAGGGTCTCTAATCATGTGAAAATAAAAGGATAGTATGATTAATATATAGATCATACCCCATCATTGAAAAAAAAACTTGAAAGACTTGACATGAAAGTAGAACATTGAAAATGGGTAGAGTGAAAGAATCCCTTAAAAAAATCGGCAGCATAATGATGCCAATTAAACATTCCTAAAATGATATGTGTTGGAGTTGGTGATCTAGAACCAACTACTTTGTAATTTATTCATTAAAAATAAGCCTTATCACATCTTGATTTTTCTTCTTCGTGACATGTCATGTGATAATATCCTAAGGACAGTTGTTGCATTAAAGGGTCGTAGCGGATCCCTGGTATGATTAGAACCCGGAAGTTCCATAACACTGTTCTTGAATGTATGTTCTATGTCTGGATGATATTATTTGAGGGACCCAAATAATACAGGTCATTAGGGGTGAGGACTCATAAAACATTAGGGCACCTTCTCATGGTGTGCGCCCTTTGTAATATCCAGGATGACATTATGAGAACAAGAACCGCCAAAAGAAAATCCACATTTCATAGTGCCATTGGATGTTCCTATCTGTGGACGTGTGTATTGGTCCTTAGAATTTAAGATTATTATTAATGGGTATTACAACTCATGCACTTAGATGTATTGATTAAAACTATGACGACACACTATTCACAGCAAGGTAGGATACGTTGGGTGCGTCACGAGTAATACCACATTAATAGATAATGCAAGAAATGATTTTTCCCTTCTGTTCCATAATGGAAGTAGATATCTCAGGCCCTTTGATGGAATTGATATAGCCTAAATAAATCCATGGCCATGGTAAGGTGTGGGCAAGTTCAATTCCGGGAAGTCAAAGAAAGAATAATCAAGCACATGGGTTGATGGCACTAGCATACAACCCGCTTGATTTGAGATATCGAGACAAAGGGATTATATTATACGGTAAGCATTCGTAGGAGGTGACACGTCATTGTGGCGTTAACGTCTTTCTTTATGGGTGCCTTGGCGTGTTCCTAGATGCTAACCTTGGACATTAGGCAGGCTCAACATAATGCCATTGAGAAAGAGGCCTAGAGGGTCACACACTAAGTGTGTCCATGTATCCTTGTTAAATATTAATTTATCATGTTAAATAAATATTATTCCCAAATGTGGTTTAATAATTATTTAAGGATGTCTGATCATATTTATTTTGACACTAGTTATTTGAGAGAATATATTGTAGACGAAATAATATATTTATTAGGGAGTAATGCAGTTACATTTATTTAAGAAATAAATAGTCATTACTCAAGGTCTAATAAATGTGGTGGAGAAAAATGGAAAATAAAAGTACACAGAATGTATATTAAATACACACACAGTGTAGTTTTATGGAAAACAAGTACACGCCGTGTATTAATTATTACACGCCGTGTAGTTTTTCCAGTTGGGATTTTGAGGATTTAATATTTTTTATTAAATGATAATTATTATAATCTGCATGGGTGCATGTAAAGGAATTAATAATTCGACATGGGGGTTTTGAATAAGAGTTAATTAAATAAATAAAACGCGTAACGTGTTTATTTATTGTCATAACTCTATTAACCCCAAACCCGATTATAAATATCCTCACAACCCCAACATTTTGAATAGCCATTGTTGTGCACAATGGATTTGGAAATACTCTCCAGCCAAGAGATAATTCCCTTTCCACCATGAACGCCCTCATGTTACAAGAGAAAGATCCTCCACCGGATCAAGGCGGTCGAAGGCAGACATCGCAAGCGATGGTTCTTCCGTTCTAGCACCCGGAGATCCCTTCATCAACATCTGGAGATACGTGACACACGTGTGGATCACTGCTAGAGGAATACTACACTTGGATTCTATGATGCAATGACGGATCACCGAATCGTGACTGGACACATCAATGAAGAAAGAATTCCAACAAGGTAATTCTTTTGCATTAATTAAATTAATTATAATCAACATATGATGATCCTTCTCAAGGGTTCCGGGACTCTTCTTTTATTTTCGTTCTTCGTTCTATTCTGAACATTCAGCGTTTTATATCTTGACAGATCTCGGATTGAAGATTGTTTATCGTTAAAATTAAAGTTGGGAAAAACCACCAACGCGGTTTTGCTGCGCCTGGAACCTACAAGTGGTATTAGAGGGGGTCATATCATTAATTATAATTATTTAGTTTTTTGTTGGTAATTTACATATTTAATAATTTAGTTATTTCAATTCATGTTTAATCATTCTGGAAATCTGAATATCGAGATCTATTCCTCCTCCCTCGTTTCTCATTCACCTCACAGAAATGAATTTTTCTTTTAATTTTGATTTAAATAAAATAGAGGAACTCATCCGAGGGAGACAGACATTTTTTGCCGTATAACACCTGAATACGCGGCGTGTATTCAGAAGTACACGCCGTGTAGTCTAGGTTCAATGCATTGACTGCTCCGCCAAATCAGGTCATGTATTGGATTCTTTCTAAGAATTTAAGACAACGTGTGTTGACCATAAATAGGTGGAACACGGTTTCCGGAATACACACTGTGTGGTCCAATGGACACGATGTGTAGTCCCTTCGGGTTAGGGTTGGGTCATGTACTCCGTACATGGCCTACCCGGCTGGAAACCGTGTAATTCGAAAACTACATGGTGTGTGTCCCGCTGTACACGCCGTGTACTTCGAAAATTTCTGAAGTACATTAACATGCCCTGTCCCCGGGCCTGTACTTTGGATGGACGGTGAAGAAAAGTACACACCGTGTAGTCGGAAATACAGGCCTTGTACTCACCCAAATTACGATGATTTATTAAAATTTATTATTATATTATACAAAACCTTGAGACGTGTACCATGGTGCAGGTGTAAAGCTGAGGCACAACACGTGATAGGTGTTTTATATATATATGTGTTTAATTTAACATCTGCGTAATAAATGGGAATTCACCAGGTTGCCTCCAAGGTACAAGTTACGTACAAGGATAATTTTAAATGAATTTATTTGTTTAATATTATGATGGATGATAATCTCAAGGATATTCAGAAATGGGCTTTAATATAAAAGGATTGATTAATTAAAGATAATTAATTTATTCGAGCGTGATTTATCTTAAACAAGAATGATTAAAGAATTGAATGCTAGTTTTATTTATGCGTAAATATCATTGCATGAATGGATGATCATGAGCTAGACCGAGACCTTTGTATGTGAATTGTTTCTTTTAATTTATTTATTTAAATTAAATTTGAAGGCCTGCGATCCATATCCTCATTAATATGTAGGGCATGCACACCCAAGAATCATTTTATGTAAAAAAACCCTTTTACCCCTCACATGCGTGTGAGATAAATACATATGTAATGGATGGATCTCCCAAGCTAGTGGAGGAGGCTCATGTTAGGAGCCAAGGTGAAACCAATCCAAGGAGATTCAAAGGAGGACAGGTGGAAAGATGTAAACATGAACCCGAAAGGTTCATGGTGTTTCTCCCCTAGTTCTTGAGTTAGTTTATCAACTGCTAGATAAACTAACCAGTAGACAATCTCATGATCATACCATTTATTTTATTTCTGTCATTTTCATGGTTTATTTATTGTTGGTGTGTTTTCACGATCACACAATTAATGAATTAAACAAGCATGCAAGATGGAACTAAAATAAAACCATCTTATACAATAATATTATCTTAGACATGGTTAATCAGTTAATTATATCCCATTTAATATTAACAAGCATGTAATAAAAGATAATAAAATGGAAATTTACGTATAAGGATAAAATACCTCAAAATAAATATTAAGTCAGCATAGCCTTCCATAATCTTGGTTAGAATCAAACCATTATTCAAAGTGCTTGACCAACCCTAGTAGGGGTGATTTCAATTATCGAGGAATTATAATTCAAGGTTTTTGGTTTACTTGACTTGGTTCGCATAAAGGGTTGACTTCCATAGCAGGACTTGGTGTGACCAAGAGGCAAAGGTTGAGGAAATCGAAAAATGACTTCAGGACTGCGGAGTCCACTCCGCGGATCAAGGAGCTGCGAGTTAATGCAGTTGGCATTTGGAATGCCTACCTAAAACCCATAAAGTTGTTTGACCAACCCTAGTTGGGGTAATGCGAAGGGCAATATGGATCCTTGCCACTAGAATATTCACACAACAGAATATTCCTAAGTCAATGGTGAGGGCTATTGGATTTCGATAAAATAGTGGGAGACTAATAAGTATTAATTTATTTATTTGTCTCATTTTTTTGTAATAAAGTACTAAACCTTTTCTCATCTTAATTTGTAGAAACGACAAGAAAATGACTTCAAACATATCATTGCGCACCATACTCGAAAAAGAATCCCATCTCACCGGCACCAATTTCCAAGAGTGGCAGAGGCATTTACGCATCGTCCTTCACCACGACAGGAAATTATATGTGCTGGAAGAGCCTATTCCAGTTGCACATGGGAAAGAGGTAGTGATGTGGAATTAACTCTATACATGAAACAAATGGATGATGCCACAGATGTCTATTGTTTCATGCTATCGGCCATGTCTAATGATCTCTTGAAGTAACATGAAAACATAGACGCGTATAGCATGATGTAACACCTTAATGATCTATACCAAGAGAAGGAGAGACAGGAGAGGTATGAGATCTCCAATTATTTTTTTACCACAATGCTTAGAGAGTCTACGCCAGCTAGGCCTCATGTAGTCATGCTTATTGGCAACATTGAATGCCTGGACATTTTAGGGATTAAATTCCTAGATGAGTTGCGTACAGATCTCATCTTATCATCACTGTCCAAGACCTTCTCTAGCCTCATTGTAAACTATAACATGAGCGGAAATGAGAAGAGGCTATCAGAGCTTCTGACCTTGATTCCCCATGTAGATAAAGACATGGGGCATGAAAAACCTGCGGTCCTTACGGTGAACAAGAAAAGGAAGGACAAGGAAAAGGGCCCAAGGGCTTATAAAGGGTCTGATGCCCCCGAGCACCGTCCCTCCAAGAAGGGGAAGATCCAGAGGCAGGGCAAGGAAAGGGAGGCAGTGTATTTTGCATGTGGCAAGTAGGGCCACTGGAAGAGGAACTGCACCCAGAAGTGTGGGGATGCTAAAGGTGCATTTTTTATTGAGTGAAATCTTTCTATTTTTACACATTGGGTATTAGATACAGATTTTGGGGCTCACATCTATATCCGAATGTAGTAACCAAGTAGATTTAGAAAGATCTCCAGAGGAGAGGTGGATCCTTGAGCTGCCAATGGCGCAAGGCTGGCTTCATTGGCTATTGGCGACTACCACCTATCATTGCCGACTGGGATGATTTTGGTTTTACATAACTGTTATTATGTTCCTAGGGTTACAAAGAACATAATTTCTGTATCATATTTGGATATCGATGGATTTGATTTCAAATTTGGAAATAAGGGTTGTCTCTTTTATAAGAACAATGTATGTTATGGTATGGCACATTTAAATAATGGTTTTTATATATTGAATTATGAAAACCAAGTGTTGGAAATCGATAACGAAACAAACTCACATGACTCATACATCACCCAATTATGGCATCACTGCCTTGGTCATGTGAACGAGAAGCGTTTGACAAAGCTCTACCAAGATGGATATTTAGACTCAACTGAGCTAAAACCACTTGATAGATGTCATTCTTGTTTACAAGGAAAAATAACCAAGCCGCCTTTTGGTGGACAAGGTGAAAGGGCCACAGAGCTTCTAGGATTGGTACACACGGATGTGTGTGGACCATTTCTAGTAGAAGAGAGAGGTGGATATTCATACTTCATTACTTTTACTAATGATTTCAGTAGATATGGATATGTCTACTTAATGAGGTATAAGTCAGAGTCCTTAGAGAAATTTAAGGAATTCAAGAATGAAGTAGAGAATCATCTTGGTAAGAAGATAAAGAAGTTTCGATCGGATCAAGGTTGAGAATATCTGAACCAAGAGTTCATCGATCTTCTACGGGAGTCTGGGATTCTATCTCAGGTCACTTCTCCTTATACAACACAGAGGAATGGTGTTAGTGAAAGGAGGAACTGCACCTTGTTGGACATGGTGAGGTCGATGATGAGTCATGCAGATCTTCCATTATCCTTTTGGGGATATTCATTACAAACTGCAGCATACACATTAAACTGAGTACCAACTAAGGCAGAAAATGAAATTACATCTCAGTTATGGAATGGAAGGAAACCCACTTTGTCGCACACATGTGTATGTTGATGAGAGGCATTTGTTAAGTCCTTCTTAGGAAACAAACTAGCACCCTGGGGAACGAAGTGTGTCTTTATAGGATATCCCACGGAAATGAAAGGATATTACCTATATAACCCTCAAGACAAGAATGTGACTGTCGCCAGATAAGCCGTCCTTCTTCTGAGGGAGAGCATCCTCAAGAATTATTGTGGGAGCAAGATTGTCTTCAATGAAGTTGATGCTCAAGATACACAGGAATTGGTACAGGAACAAGTTCCACAGTTCCCCATGGAAGAGGTTCCAGAAACACAAGTACTGCGTAAGAGCTCAAGAGAGGTAAGGGAACTAGAGAGATTTGGTTTCCTAGTCAATGAGGATGGTGAATCATTATTGTTGGAAAATGATGAACCTGTCTCTTACAAGGAATCTGTAAAAAGCTCAAAAGCTGTAAAATGGATAGAAGCTATGAATTCTGAGATAGATTCCATGTATCAGAACCAAATTTTGGTTCTGGTCGATGAGCCAGTTGATGTAAAGCCTGTTGGATGCAAATGGTTATTCAAAAGAATGCTGGACATGGAAGGTCAAGTTAGCACCTATAAAGCAAGGTTAGTGGATAAAGGATTCAGACAGTGTCAAAGAATTGACTATGATGAAACATTCTCACCAGTTGCCATGTTTAAATCCATAAGAATCATACTTTCCATAGCAGCTTACCATGACTACGAGATTTGGCAGATAGATGTCAAAACAACATTCCATAATGGGATCCTTCAGGAAGATGTCTATATGACACAACTAGAAGGGTTTGTGACACCAGGTGAAGCCAAATAGGTTTGCAAGTTGTAGAATTCCATTTATGGATTGAAGCAAGAATCCAGGTCATGGAAGATTCGATTTGATGAAGCCATAAAGGAATTTGGATTCATTAAGAACGAATGTGAGCCATGTGTTTATAAGTGGTTTAATGGGAATGCGGTCATCATCTGAGTGGTATATGTTGATGACATATTGCTTATTGTAAATGACGTACCAGCCTTACAGTCAGTTAAGGACTGGTTGAACAAGTGTTTCTCCATGAAGGACTTAGGAGAAGCAGCCTACATTCTAGGGATCAAGATCATTCGTGACAGATCCAAGAGGCATCTTGGGCTATGTCATGGTACATACATTGACCAGATACTAAAGAGATTTAGTATGGGAAAATCCAAGAGGGGATTGGTTTCTGTGTCTCATGGCTTACATATTTCTAAGAAAATGTGTCCCCAGACACAAAAGGAGAAAGATATAATGAGCAAGATCCCATATGCTTCATCTATAGGATCCATCAAGTATTCCATGTTATGTACCAGACATGATGTTTCCTATGCACTGAGCATGGTAGGAAGATATTAAGAAGATCCAGGAGAACATCATTGGAATGTTGTTAAGACTATCCTTAAGTATCTGAGAAGAACTAAGGATATGATCCTGGTGTATGGAGGAGAAGAGGAACTTGTCATCAGAGGGTATGCTGATGCTGGTTTTCAAATAGATCAGAATGATCTGAAGTCGCAATCTGGATATGTTTTCTGTCTCAATGGAGGAGCTATGAGCTGGAATAGTTCTAAGCAACCAGTTTTCGCCGATTCTACATTGGATTTTGAGTATATAGCGGCTTCTGAGGCTGCCAAGGAAGCCGTCTGGATTCATAACTTTGTCCAGGAGATTGATGTGGTGCCTAGAAGTAAAGATCCCATTACATTGTATTGTGATAATACTGCAGTGGTGGATCTTGCAAAAGAACCAAGGTCACATCAACAGACAATGCACATACTCCGGAAGTATCACCTCTTGGGGGATTTCTATCAAAGGGGTGAAGTTGCAGTGAGCAGAGTGTCCACGGAAGAGAACGTGGTGGACCCCATGACTAAAGGCCTTTCTCTATAGAAGCATGAATATCATGTGAGAGCTAGCGGGTTAAATGTTGTTAGCAGTTGGCTCTAGTCCAAGTGGGAGTCTGTTGGAGTTGGTGGTCTAGAACCAACTACTTTGTACTTTATTCATTAAATAAAAGCCTTATCACATCTTGATCATTCTTCTGCGTGACATGTCATGTGATAATATCCTAAGGACAGCTGTTGCATAAAAGTGTCTTAGCGGATCCCTGATATGACTAGAACTCGGAAGTACCATAACATTGTTCTTGAATGTATGTTCTATGCCCTGATGATATTATTTGAGGGACACAAATAATACAGTTCATTTTGGGTGAGGACTCATAAAAAATTGCAGCAACATCTCATGGTGTGCGACCTTGGAAATATTCAGGAGGATATTATGAGAACGAGACCCGCCAGTAGGAAATACACATTTCATAGTGTCATTGGATGTTTCTATCTGCGGATGTGTGTATTGGTCCTTAGACATTAAGATTATTATTAATGGGTATTACAACTCACGCACTTCGATGTATTGATGAAAACTATGATGACACACTGTTCGCAGCGAGGTAGGATACGTTGGGTGTGTCACGAGTAATACCGCATTAATAGATACTGCAAGAAAGGATTTTTCCTTTCTGTTCCATAATAGAAGTAGATATCTCTGGCCCTTTGATGGAATTGATATAGCCTAAATAAATCCTTGTCCATGGTAATGTATGGGAAAGTTCCATTCCGGGAATTAAAAAAATAATAATCAAGCACATGGGTTGATTGCACTAGCATGCAACCCGCTTGATTGGAGATATCAAGACAAAGGGATTATATTACATGGTAAGCATTCATAGGAGGTGACATGTCATTGCGGCGTTAACTTCTTTCTCTATGGGTACCTTGGGGTGTTGCTAGACGCTAACCTTGGACTTTAGTCAGGCTCAGCTTAATGCCACTGAAAAAGAGGCCAAGAGGGTCACACACTAAGTGTGTCCATGTATCTCAATTAAATATTAATTTGACAAGTTAAATAAATATTATTCCCGACTATGGTTTAATAATTATTTAAGGATGTCTGATCGTATTTATTTTGACACTAGTTAATCGAGAGAATATATTGTAGATGAAATAATATATTTATTAGTGAGTAATGCAGTAACATTTATTTAAGAAATAAATAGTCATTACTCAAGGTCTAATAAATGTGGTGGAGAAAAATGGAAAATAAAAGTACATGGCGTGTATATTAAACATACACACCTTGTAGTTTTATGGAAAACAAGTACACGCCGTGTATTAATTATTACATTCCGTGTAGTTTTTCCAGTTGGGATTTTGAGGATTTAATATTGTTTTATTAAATGATATTTATTATAATCAGCGTGGGCGCATTTCAAGGAAATAATAATTCAACATGGGGGTTTTCAATAAGAGTTAATGAAATAAATAAAATGCGTAACGCATTTATTTATTGTCATAACTCTATTAACCTCAAACCTGATTATAAATATCCTCATAACCCCAACATTGTGAAGAGCCATTGTTGTGCACAACGGATTTGGAAATACTCTCAAGCCAAGAGTGAATTCCCTTTCCACCAAGAACACCCTCAAGTTACGAGAGCAAGATCGTCCACCGGATCAATGCGGTCGAAGGCAGACATAAGAAGCGAAGTTTCTTCTACGCTAGCACCTGATGATCCCTTCAGCGACATCCGAATATACGTGACACACGTGTGGATCACCACTAGAGGAATCCTACACTTGGATTCTACGACGCAATGACGGATCACCGAATCGTGACCAGACACATCAATGAAGAAAGAATTCCAATGAGGTAATTTTTATGCATTAATTAAATTAATTATAATCTATATATGATGATCCTCCTCAAGGGTTTCATGACTATTCTTTTCTTTTCTTTCTTAGTTTTATTCTGAGGATTCATCGTTTTATATCATGATGGATCTCAGATTGAACGTTGTTTAACTTTAAAATTAATGTTGGCCAAACCCACCAACACGCTTCCACTGCGCCCGAAGCCTACAAAATGATGAGAGAAAGAGGTGGTATATCATCATATTAACATTAAAAGGACAGTAAGATGAAAAAACATCCTCCAACAAAAGAACGTGGAGCATAAAAGAAATGACATAAAAGAGAGTGCATGAAAAGAAAGAGAGAGGTATGATCCTTTACCTTGAAGAGTAACTTCAAAAGCATGAAGGTTGGGACCTTGGGAGGGTTGAGGGAACATTGGGAATTCATTGGGAGGTAAAGACACTAGAACTTCATTGGGGAGGATGTGTAAATTAAATGAATGAGGGAAAGGCTTGGTATTTATAAGAGAAGTGAGAGGGCAAAACATTAATTGCCAAGGGACACCTCATCGGTGGTATTGGAAAAACCATGGGCATTCCTATGGTATTTTCCCATGGTATTGTCCACATTTGACACCTCATACCTTATCTTACTATTCATAAGTAGACCAGAATTATTTCATTATTATTACATCCTTAATGATGTCATTAAACACCTGAAACTCAAAAACTGTATTTTCACTATTCAGCGAAAATTCAATTTTCTCAGAAAAAACAAAAAATTCATCCTAACCAAATATCAATGCTATGATTTCAAAATTGAACTCCATTTTATGAAAACACTTTTTTAGATATTTATAATTTAATTTTTAAATAAAAACACTATTCAATGAAAATTCAACTGTTTCAGAAAAATCCCAAAAATTCACCTTAATCAAATATTGATGCTCTGATTTCAAAAATGAACTCCATTTTATGAAAATAATTTTCTAATTATTTTCAATTTAATTTTTTCAATAAAAACACAATTCACCCGAAGAAACTAAAACAGAACCTATAAATTTGAAAACAGTTATTTACCTATTTTATTGAATCATATTACTTAATCAATGTGCCTAAATTATATTAATACTTTATTTAAGTTATATTACTAATCCATTTGGTCACATTACTAATCCTAAACATTAAATCACTATTCATAATTTATTATTCATGAAAAATAATTTGATCTTATTAGATTCTAAATTTCATACTGAACACAACTGTAGCAGACCATTTTTTTAAAATCACTAAACAAATTTAATTCTTTAAGGATAACATAAATATTTTTAAAATATCATTTTTATAAAATTCGTCAATAATATGCATACTATATTTATACATAGATTTGAAAATTCATAAACTTCATCATTAGAATAAATCAAAATTCTTATTTAAATCAAAGGATTACACAAGGCAGTTATGGTCTCGTTACATAACCCCTTATAACACCAGCATTGGACCTAAGTGTAAGGTGTGCTAGGGTGATAGAATCTTGGGGCGGCTCGACCATCATTTCCCGAGTAGTGATTTCTATCAGCATGAACTTATCACGAAGTCGATTCCGTTCAAGCTTCACAAGATGAAGTTCGGCTTATGATTGGTCTAGAGCAAATCCCAAAGGTGCTACCTCCTTCTTGAGTTTCGTCAGATGGGCTTCAATCGGCCCGAGACTACTGGATGGGGCCATCCAATTGTATTTCTATATTAATTAATCAAGATAACATGTATTTATTTAAAATAATTTCAACATTTAGTTTCCAACGATCTTATTTTAATTATACTCATTTTATTCAATGAAATTGTTTTGTTGAGTATAAAATAAAATAATACATAATGTTAGGAAACAACATTTATTCAAAATTTAGTGTTGTTACAATATTCCCACCTTATGATATTACATCCTCACAATTTTAAAATTGGGCTTAGAAATTTTGTTGAAAGTCCCACATCGGAAAAGAGTCAGTAAAAATATTACTTTAAAAGAAAGAAAGGGAAGTACAAAGGTCACCCGAGCTAACCCATTCGAGGATTACATGTAGAAAAACATGGATATGGAAGAGAAAATAAAGGGTCTAGTTTGGATGGAGAGTAATAGAAATCATGATTAATAGAAAATTAACCACAAGAAGATCACAAACATAAGAAGTGTTAAACGGTATTTGATTACCCAGTAGGAAACATAAACCAACAACGTTTTTGTTTTACGTTCCTTTTCATAATTTTGAGGAATTCATTTACTACCTAGAATAAAAACACAAGGAAATATTTTTACCTTCAACTAGAGTCTTATCCATTAATAAGGTTCCACCTAGACTAATCTCTTTTCTAAACAATGAGCATTCAAAAAGACTTGGTCTCATCAAAATCACATGAATCATCTTCTAGAGAATCACATAATCCCCAAAAGAATAACTATATTTTTTCCTTGTCATTAGTCATCAACTAAAAAAAATGTTAATACGAGATCATATAATCCCCAAAAAATGATAATCCATTATAAAAAGAAATATGACCATTAATCTGCAAAATTCAACAACAGTACCCAAAGTTCTAGAAAGACCATTCAATACACAACTATCCTTAAAATTCATCAAAATAATCCAAACTAAGATTGGAACCCAAAAATCAGAAAGATTTAATCACACAGTCGTCCCCAAAATAAATTTTAACATTTATCTCCAAATAACATCGACTACTATTAATTTCTCATACTAAACTGTAATTATCCTATTTATATATTCTCTATTCTAGGTTTATAATTTTTAAAATATAACCCAAATCACCATATGTCCACAATAAATACATAAATTCTTACAAAAAACAAATTCAACAATTCCTCCTCAATTTAAATACTGTAGTATCTTAGGAATACAACACTACAAAAGAGAAAATATCGTCCAAAATAACCTTTATCATTTAATCACCAAATCATTTTACTATACAAAGGATATCCATTTGATTTAAGTTTCCTAAATAACCTTATTCTTGATCTATAAAAATAGCAGGTGCATTAGTCCGAAGGGCATAACAACAAACTCATAATGCCTATATCTTTATCTAAAGGCAGTTTTTGGAATATCATTATTCCTCACCCTCAATTGATGATAACTAGAATGAAGATCAATCTTAGAAAAGAATTGAGTCGCAAGAAGTTGGTCAAATAAGTCATCAATTCTTAGAGGAGATTATTTGTTCTTCACTGTGATCCCATTAAGTTCTCTATAATTAATGCATAACTACATATATCCATCCTTATTCTTCCCAAAGAGAACTGGTGCTCCCCAAAGAGACACACTTGGTCAGATAAACCCATTCTCTTACATATCTCGGAGTTTTTATTTAATTCATCTAGCTCCACATTTTCCATCTTATATGGGGTCTTTGAAATCATATGAGATCCTGGTATGAGTTCAATGGAGAACTCTACCTCTCTTTCTGGGGAAGTTCCAGGTAACTCATTAAGAAATACGTCAATGTATTCCTAGATAATGAGGAAAATTTTTAAAAGGAAAAATCCTTTGTGATAAACTTATTACATTTACGAATATTTTAACTAAACATTATTTTATGTCTTAAAACTTCATTCTTATTCAAATTACATTTTTCAATAATTCCTTCATAAGGATTCATAAAATGCTTTTGATTAACCAAACATATCCCCTGGGAGTGTTGTAATCAAGAGTGCAGCAAGGCCCATTGTCATGTACCAGTTCTCATTCGAGTCTAGCTCAAAGCAGTGTCTTCGGGTTTTACCCCTATGTTAATCTGTGCCAGATCCACCTCTACCTGCTCGTATCCAGATAGGAAGGTATTTTCTTGATAAACCACTTACTCAATACTCACCAAAATACCAGGAAGATTTCCTATATTTAAACTTTTTATAGGGTTCTTCTTAAATAATTAATATCCTAATTTCCATAAATAACTAAAATATCCTTTGATACCAACTATAGCATCCCTCCTTTTTATTACATAACATTTCATTACATTTTACAAATGGAGGATCTTTAAAGTATAGTGTCTTGGAAATTAGGAACATAAAACATGAGAACAACATAAAACATTCTTTTAATCCACTTGTAAGGCTTCTTAATTTTTCATCCTAAGTTCATTACAACATCTCATAACCTGGGAGCATACATCAAAGGGAAGGATGAGCAGAAGCCCATGTAAGGGAAACAAGAGAAACATTTTACATGTGAACCTGAGATACATCAATAAAGTCATGATAAATAACTTTAAGACATGAGAACGAGATCATGAGGAATATCATAAATAAAATAACATGTTTCATAACATCAAGATGTGGCTACAACATTTATCTTTAATTCAAATTTTCAATGTTTTCTAAAACCCTACAACAGATAGAGGACATGTGTCATACACTAATTAATGATCCATAAAATAGTATAGGGACAGAATATAAAGGATATAATAAGATTTCAATAAAATTTTAAGGACATACTATATGAAATGAAAAACATGAAAGGAAGACCAAAATAAGATTTCTCTTATGAAAAATTCAGCAGCCTAACGGTGTCACGTAAAACATCGAAAATATGAATTGATGAGATTAAATAGGGTATCTCATAATGTGAAAATAATAGGAATGTATGATTAATATAGATATAATACCCCAACATGGAAAAAAGAAACTTGAAATACTTGACATGAAAGTAGAACTTTGAAAATGGGAAGAGTGAAGGAATCCCTTACAAAAATTCAGCAGCCTAACAGTGCCACTTAAACATTCATAAAATGAAATTATGAGATAAATAGGGTCTATATCATCATATAAACATGAAAAGGACAGTAATATGAAAAAAAGATCATCCAACATAAGAACATGGAGCATAAAATAAATCACATAAAAGAGAGTACTTGAAAAGAAAGAGAGAGGTAGGATCTGTTACCTTGAAGAGTAACTTCAAAATATAGAAGTTTGGGACCTTGAGAGGCTTGAGGGAACCTTTTGAGGAATATTTGGGAGGTAAAGAGACCATAACATCATTGGTGAGGATTTAGAAATGAAATGAATGATGGAAAATCTTGGTATTTATAAGAGATGTGAGGGGACAAAGCATTAATTGCCAAGGGACACCTCATTGATGGTATTGGGAAAACCATGGGCTTTACCATGGTATTTGCCCATGGTATTGGCCACATAATACACCTCATAAATTATCTTACTATTCATAAGTTGACTAGAATTATTGAGTAATTATTACATCCTTAATGATGTCATTAAACACCCGAAACTCAAAAACTGTATTTTCACTATTCACCAAAAATTCAACATTCTTAGAAAAAACCAAAATATCACCTTAACCAAATATTAATGCTGTGATTTCAAAAATGAACCCCATTTTTTGAAAATAATTTTCTAAATATTTTTAATTTAATTTTTAAATTAAAACACTATTCACTGAAAATTCAACTATTTCAGAAAAATCCCAAAAATTCACCTTAACCAAATATCGATGCTCAGATTTAAAAAATAAACTACATTTTATGAAAACAATTTTATAAATATTTTTTATTTAATTTTTTAAATGAAAAAATACTATTCACTCGAAAAAACTGATACTTAACCACTAATTTCTAAAATAGTTATTTACCTATTTTATTGAATCAAATTACTTAATCAAGGCACCTAAATTATATTAATACCTTTTTTAAGTGAGATTACTAATACATTTGGTCGCATTACTAATCCTAATCATAAAATCACTATTCATAATTTACTATTAATAAAAAATTATGTTGATCTTATTAGACTCTAAATTTTTTACTGAAGACAACTGTAGAAGACTGTTTTTTGAAAATCATTACACATTTTTAATTATTTAAGGTTGACATAAATATTTTTAAAATATCTTTTTTTAAATTCATCAATAATATGCATACTATATTTATCCGAACATTTGAAAATTCAAAAACATCATCATAAGAAGAAATCAAAATCTTTATTTAAATCAAAGGATTATGAAGGCCGTTACGGTATCGTTACAAAACCCCTTATAACATCATCATAGGACCTAATAGTAAGGTGTTCTATGGTGATAGAATCTTGGGGAGGCTCGACCAACATTGCCCGAGTAGTGATTTCTATCAGCTTGAACTTCTCTTGAAGGAGATTATGTTCCAGCTTTATACGATGAAGTTCGGCTTCAGTTTGGATTAGTGCGAAGCCCAATGGTGCTACCTCCTTCCCCAGTTCCATCAGATGGGCATCAATCATCCCGAGACTACTGTATGGGGCCGTCGAATATTCTTTCTATATTAATTATTCATGATCACTTGTATTTATAGAAAAATAATCACAACATTTAGTTTCCAATGTCCTTATTTCAATTATACTCATTTTATTAAATGAAATAGTTTTGTTGAGTATAAAATTAAATAACACACAAAGTTAGGAAACAAAATTTATTCAAAATTTCATCTCATTATTCCACATACCACTATCAAGAGAAATTTATTCTTCTATCCTCACTACATGACATTAATTTGCATGGGCATGTCCCACGCACATGGCATTAAATTTGGGAACCTAGGGTCTATGATCTGTGACCTTAAAGTAAGATCTCAAATGTCCTTGCCAGATGATATTAAACTATATAGAATTCAAAAACTATATAAGTCAGGATTCTTGGCCTTGAAGGATATAAAAGAATGACCAATTTTTTATTTCTTCGGGTTCATCCCAACAAACCTCTCAATCTCCATGGTTTCCCTCTTTTGGGTTTATGCTATCTCAGAGGGCTACACGTGGTGTGGTGTTTATTTTTATCTCCATTCATGTATTTTTTAAAACAACATCACTATGTTCCCCTCCCTATGAAAAATACCTTTTTACATTTTCACCTTACTGCATGATATTAAACTGCACAGATTTCAATAACTCCTTAAGGATTGATTCCCATACTCATGGGATGCGTTGGAACTCCCAGACACTTGGTCGTTGGGTATAACCTACGATCCCTTGATATTTTATGACCCCTTGGCTTTAGGTTCTCTTTTTGGATTGCACATAGTTTGGTGTGGACTTATTTGTCATTTTTCAAATTGGGTATGCTTTATCACTCCATGATCATTCTCTTTAGAACCTCATTCCCCTTCCTTGTCCTTATCATATAATGTTAAACTTTATGGATTTCAATAACAATGTATAGATTTATCCCTCCTATTGAAGGATATATAGAAATACCCATACATTTTCCACAAGTCAATCCCATGCCCCAAAAATTATCTCGTACGTTCAGCCCCTCATCCCTGATTCTATCGGGGGTACATTGTGTGAAATATGGACATCTTTTGTCCCACTCACATCGGGTTTACAATAAACGCAACATGTACTACTCCATATGAGATCTTATCATTCATCTACAATGATTCCATTTTATGATAATCATTATGGAATACAGGGACTACATGTGGATTTATTCTCATCCTTATCAGATTTATATGAATTCCCCTGAATTTTTCCTCAAGTCGAGCCCCATGATCACCAATCCATTTAAGTATCTTTCTTTTCCTCATCTACTCATGTCATCTTCCCCAAGATAAGAACTTCGACTTCTTTCCCACCTCATTAGAATTCTTAAAGGTGCTGGGATTTATGACATCGAGTGTTTTATTCTACATGGATAGTCTTTCATTATATGTACATTCTTCATGAGTCCCATTATTTATGTTTCCATCATGTTTCACGTCTGAATGGACCATTGAACGGTATGGATGCTCGACCATATGACTTGCCAATTGATTTGGGCCAATGTCATAGAAGATCTCTAAAAACATTTGAAATAGGTCCCACATCACGAATATGGTCAGCCATCGACCCTCACCTTTTTGTTTCCATCTCAGGTCACACGTATGTATATTGTTCACCGATTATGGTCAACAGTTACCATCTATCGTTATGCGTACAAAATTATTCCATGAGTATTTGTATTATGATTCACACCCCCTTCCATTTCATCGTGTTTGGAGAGAACCTTGTCACCCTTAGTGTTATCCCTCAGCACACCTTTGTGCACTGAGATAATGAACCAGTGTCCTGGGGTGATTTTTGACTATACACCTTCATCCCCTACTATGTGCTTCCATTCATTGTAAATATATTATATTCCCTTATTATCGACACTGATAATGGCTAAATTTTTCTTAAGGATTTGGGTATGGATTATGCGATTATGGAAGAATCAAGCTTCCTTTTGGTCAGAACTCTATGACCTTACATTAGAAGATCTGATCCCTAAGTCAAGTCATCATGACAGTAAAATGTGTGTGTTCTTTTATAAATTCATGATGTGATGTGGACTGCTTTTCCCTCATTCATGTCAGGATTCGTTATACTGCCACATCACATAATTTATCTATGGGAATCATTCCATTTTGGTCTAATCTATAATACCTTTAAAATAATACATTTAGTGTTCTAGTTCACATGTCATTAAACTGCGTAATAGCAATGATTTTCCTTTACTAATTGGATATCATTCTTTTTAAAATTAGAGATTTTCTATATCGTCCTATAGAACTAATTGTGTCTTGAATCTCATTATCATGAGGTAAAAAGTGATGCAATGACTCTTCATATAAGTTTCAGTCGCAATGCCTATCATATTTCTAGCCTCATGGACCTAACACCCTTTCAGGAACTTGTGTTGTGGTGTGGACCTCTATTTTATTCATTCACATAGGGATTATGAACCGCACCTCATATCTCTCCATTGGGGTGCCAATATTATTCAATGCATGACCGTAATTTGTTCCCCCACCCATTGATATGTTTAGGATGCCCCATAAAAAGTAAGGGACATTTCAGTTTCCCCACCAGATAAGACCCCCCTGTTGGTTTCTAACCACACTGTGATTCAATAACTATGTTCGTCTTGATTCCTACCATTATAAGATACATATAGATTCTTGGATTCATGCATTAGGCCCATCGGTATCTTCATTAACCATTTTAGGTCATAGCCCCTAATTATTGTTAGAATTATGTGACCCTAATTTAGGAATTCCTATTCCATGTATCACGACATTAAACTATTCCCCAGTGTCCCTGAAGTCTGACCTTAATGTATATTAAACATCCTGATCATATGACGTGAAACTATTCCATATATTGTTCTCGCCATATGATGCTAAAATACATGCCAATCATCTTCATTTCATGATTTAAAACTACAATGCATACTTTTCCATCACCCAAGAAGTTTGGTTTGGAGTAGATATGTTAATATTTCAGTTTGATTTGATCATCCAATTTACTTTTATCACAGTAGCATAATTTTAAGAGTGAATAAATTTATTTAAAAAACTCATCATTCCATCACAACGATTTTCATGCTATCTATTTTGGACCCTAATTCCCTTTCACATTTGAAGGAACCCCCTAATGATTAAAATGCTTCGAATTGTGGAATTCCTACCGTTCTGGGTCCACATTTCGATGAACATCACACAACACTTGGAGTTTGGCACTTTTTTTTTGAATATGGTCATCAGTTGTCCCTCATTTTCTCGTTCTCATTTTAGGTTAACACAATGCAGATGTTGTTTTTTGAATTTGGAGTACATTTATCCTACATCATCATGACACTCTCACTATGCTCCAAATTTCATGTATCGAGATTCTTAATTTCCATTAACATTCATTCATATTTATTCCATCTCCATTGGAATTATCTGTTTTGTTCACTAGAGAATGTTGGGAAGGGACTTTATGCTATTTTTGAGAACTATATTATCTAACTATGGAACAATTATTTCTTCCAGGAAACTGGATGTGGTAATTCATACCCCAAATATATGCTGATGGGTTGGCACTCTGGTATTCATGGTGACTAATTTTGGGGTCATCCCTTGTTTCTCACACTATGAACGACCCACATGAATATAGGGATTGATCACATATTATTTCACAGATATGATTGAGATGCAGTTATCAATGTTGATAACTAGACTCATGCACATAACCAAAATAATCCAAAAATAATGAAATTATGTTTTTGAGATCATATGAATTACAACCCCCAGGGATTGAACACTACGATAGATGGTTTGACCTCTTCAATAAAGTGTACAAGTTCTACCACTCTATGGCTTGTGGCCTCTAGTATTTTATGCATACTATTAACAACCCTCTCTTAATCACTAGCTACAGTGCAGTTTATTGGTTGTGATCTAGGCTCAACCATCATCAGCTTGGATGTTAGATATCCCATGGGATGCTCACCTCATATTCTCTTTAGCCTCTACCAAATATTCCTTCAATCACGATATGAGTTAGGATTGTGAATAGTTGAAGAAAGAGTGTTCATTAAACTATTCCCTCAAGTGTTGTATTTCTTTTTCATCCACTTGATGTTTCTTGATATTGATTGACATTATCTAATGTCATTCAATAATGAGCCCATAGTTGGATTCCCATATTTTCTCCTCCATGTAATCTCAAATTATCATATGATGGAATTGATAATCCACTCCTCGAATAAATAGTTTGTATATGTAGGAACGATGTCCCTCCTTCTGGGTTATCTACTATTCTTTTGAGGTATCATCGATGATGCACTTGATTAGTTTCTATAATTGGTGATGGAAAACCTTGCTTTCCTCGTCAACGGAAGCAGTCTTATCCCACACTTTGGGGTCAAAAATTTCATATTCCGAGAATGGCTCAAGTATTTTATCAGTAGGTTGTACCTATAGAGTCCCATCAGGTAGGTTAGTATCTAAATCATTCATGTGGAATTCATTACTGGATTATACCTAGATAACCTCCGGTTTTTTCCGGTCGGCCCCCCTTCTTTTGGTCATGGCTACCATGAATTATTTATATTGGGAATCTATTTCCACAACATTCAGTTTTCCCCTTGGGAGAAGAGATCCAAGATCCCCATAAATTCTCTCTTGTACATCCCACACCAGTTAGAGAACAATTTAGATAGAAATAATCAAATGTCAGTTGGCCTAGTTCGACAGGAAATTGTACAGATATTTTTGGGGGCTAGGAATTACATAGATCAAATAATGGGTATTTATTTTGAGTATTTATTGTCAGAACCCCAAGACATGTCCCCCTATATTTGGATGGAATATTTTAAGGGTTTTTAAGGGTCTCCTTGGTTATCGAAGTGTTCATCGATTTTTCACTCACCCTCGTCCCAGGTGCAGAAACTAATGCTACGTCCACTGTCGTACTGGAATGGGGTTTTCTTATAAGGTTCTCTTGTAGAATATAAATGGTAGTTCAGAAATCCAACATGATCTATGTAAGTGTCATAGTGAAATGGATTGATGTTTTTCTTAGGAGTCTAAGAAAACATCTCTACATCCTTGGTTACAATAACACCTTCCTCTAAAGGGATCCCTCTGTTAGGTGATTCTCTCTAGGTAGACCCCACATATTCATTAGGTAAAGGGAACAATTTCCTCAAATCTCTAGTGGATAGTTGTAGTGGGACTATTTGATCAAGAATCACTTTCATAAAGACCATCATTAGATGTAGAGTACTCTGAGAATGCATGATTTCCTCATGCTCTATGATGTGTTTCTCCCCTTTTGTTTGAGATACTAGGAAGCTGGCCTTCCCAGGGCCAATCTCTAAATGATACATCCCAAGATAGTTGGTTCCCCCCATCTGAAATGAACTGAAAAATTTTCTGTTAACATCAAATGTGTTCCAATATTTCAGAGAAACAACATCCTCATACATTTCTATGTGTCACAACCACTTCCCAAGTGGTTTAGTTGATATTCTAAAGAACCCCATTGGTGTCCTCCCTTCTTACTGGCTTTTCTCATCAGGGATCACTGGGTCTAACATTTCCTCCTTCCTCCCACATAGTTCTTTCAATGGAGTTATTTGTCGTTTCACTACCAAAGCCCCACCACCATGGCGTGTTCGTTCCAGTATTCGACCCCGACCGTGAGATTGAAGTGGAACCCCATCATCAGCACAAAGGGATTTTCACTTCAACATTTCCCCGAGTAGGCTCCCTCCTATATCTTGGCATATTTATCGGCTAACCCATACCCAGTTGTGGGTGTAGGCATATCATTCTTGATTTTTCTATCATGTCGTGAAAAAATGATCCACCTAAGCCTCATCACGCATAGACGATCCTCAAAGAGTACCCCTAGGTATCCTTTCAAGGTCAATATTTTCATGAACCATAAGTTCCTCTCAAAAGCGTTTTGCGGTATATGGCTCACAGATGGACTCATTGTTGATGCGTGCCACTAAATCTCTTCCCCGGAAGGCTAGGAAATAGGATCGATGATACTAAATTCCCCATACGTCATCAGTGAAAATACCTATTGTTAGATTAAATGGGATGAAGTTGAATTAATATTCCTTAAAACCTCTATTAATCACTAGAGGTGGAGTGAACTTTTCCGAAAAACTCCCCACCATATTCATGTTGTATGGTTCGAAGTCTGACCCCATGGGAGAAATATGGTTCTTATGTTTGTAAATGCCCATGTGTGATGCAATCCATCGTAACCAAAAATAGAGCGGTCTATACACCCTTTGTTCCTTCTTCCAATCATTTATCTGCCACATAACCTTGTATAGTTTCTCCAGAACTAGGACCCCAATGTTGACATGTTCCCCCATCACTAGCATGGAGGGCATAACAAATGCTTTTGGTCGTACTCTCATGTTCGTATCCCTAAATAGAATCATACACCTGTATATAAGTGCAGATATAAATCAATCTATCCTAACCACTGGTTTCTGTTTAGTGTTAACACTATACCCCCATAGCTTATACTAGATATCCTCTACAATTCTCTAGTAAAAATTTCTATTTCTACACTGATATCCTATGGGACATATGTGAGGCCTTAATGGTAGCTTCTTAGGCACATCCCACCAATTAGAGGCATGCTTTGGTGGAATGTTTACGAAACTTCTATACCACAACCCAAAATGGGAGTCCATCACCAACAGTTTTTCACCGCCCAACACCACGTCCATTAGTGACTTTGTCAGCCACGACATCTGCTGGTAATCCTCCCATGTGTTCCCTATATGGAGGAACACATTGTACATCACCCCCAAAATTGGACTTCCTGATATCTGATAAGGATCCTAGAGGATATTGCTGACCTCCCTATGACGAATATGGAAATTTTTAGTCCTTGAAGACCACATGTTTATAAAAACTATCATCATATATTTCATCTTTTATATATGAAATTTAGATTCCCACTCACCTTCTCGAAGGACTTCCTGCTTTAGAACTTCCTAGATTTTCTTGTAGGATGTAAAAACCCAATAGGCCAATGCCCAATCATCCAAGAAGATTCCTCCCTAGTGAAAGTCCCAATAATATATCCATGCCCTCTCTGGGTTCCCTACTGTTGTCGTGAGGATAGTGTGGTTCTGTGGGGGAGATACATCTGGCTATAGCACCTTCCCATCAACATTGTTCATATGGTTTTATGGGCAGTCACCATTGACAGGAGTGTGGTTTTCCCATTTAAAACTATCGACATCCCTAAACTACCAATGATAAAATGGAATAATTCTTAACCATTAAGTAGGTTCATCCTTACGTGCTTCTAGGATGACAATGTCACCCCTCAGATTGAATCCATATTGTGGTAGTCTCGTGCAATGGGGAAAATTATTTTTTCCTTCTGACATTAATTCCACCATGTATTTGTGATCAAAATGGATTCACAGTTATTATTCAATACCTATATTGTCCTCTAGATCTTACCTTTGAGAATCATTCCAAATGAACTCTCGGTAAGCTGCATGGTTGGTGATTTCCATCCCAATGACTGGTATTTTTCATTCCTTTTCATAGATCATGATCACAGACGTTGATCACAGAGATTGATCTAAAACACATCTCATGAAGCACATTCCCAAAATTGCGACTTGTGTATCAAATTGTCATAGATTTTAATGACTCATAGTGCCTATGGACTCGCAAAGAGCATTCCTATAGTTCTAGAGCACCCTGAACCGAATGGTCAAAACATGAGTTCTCAAGGAGGGATGTAGAAAAAAAAGGTATCCTCACACTCTATTTATATGCGATGACCCCCAAGCATTATAGTACCATTGGCCTCACCAAGATTCACAGTTCTCATGGCCGAGGAAAGATTCACGACACTCTCAAATCGTGCTCCTCCTACCTGCATCATGACTTCATCTCAAAATATTCCTAATTTTGGAGAAGTACCCAAATAATCTAACATAAATTTTCTCCATGGATTCCATTCAGAGAGAGGAATTTTTTGGAACCACAATCTAAGCCTTGAAATAAATCTCCATTGAATAAATTGTTTTTACAAAAGGGCCGCACCGCAAAGCTTCTTTATAAAGCCTCTAATTCCACAAAACAACAAAGATGACTAGATGAAACCTCTACGACCATTGTGGAGGAAGTGACAGACTCTTCTGTGAGTTTGGGGAACATAATAGGAGACATAAACCTATACGACCACTTTTGAGGATGTGGCAGACTCCAATGCATGTCTTAGGAATGTGATGAGAGTCAATAGCCTCTTTGACCACCACTGAGGGAGAGACATAATACTGTGAAACTCAAAATAACATAACGGATCGTCCTTTGGTTGCAATGCATGAACGAATTTATGGTGTGACTTCAGCACATTGCCCACTATGGTGCCTATAAATACCAGGATCCCCTCACATTAAAGTATCAACAACATGACATTTCATCTTCCAATTTTTTGAATTGAGAATCATATACTACTATGTAGTTCTACGAGAAAATGAATCATCCTAGGTATTGGAGCTTTGAGAATCCACATTCTACTTGCTCCATTTTACCCTCACTTAAAATTTGGATGCCCTTCTTGAAGCCTTATTTACATAAAAATGTATGGAGAACCCTTTGGGTACAGGGAACATTATGAATCAATCAGTCTTCAAAAATAACTCTCCATGTACATGTAGACTCCTTGTGAAGGATGGGTAACTATTCATCCAGAAGAACCCTCCACCATGAAGCCCCTTAACTTCATTAATCACTACGAACATCGTGACACCCCTCTCTTCAAGCCTTATTCTTTATGAACCCCTCTTCCATGTGACCCTCCAGGAAAGTATGTAGTGATTTGATAGATCCACAAGTAGTGTTTCATTTTTTGTTTCCCTACCTCATTCTTCTTCTCATTAGCACTCTAATGTCTATCACTTCTTCTCATATCCATTCTAACATCAAACCATCATTGAATCCTTGCCCAATTCTATTAAACAATGGGATTTATGGGTCCTTCACTTTAACATGGGTTATATTTCTCTAGTTATGGATGTACTATGGGTGAGGATCAATTTTTCATTCTTTAAGATGCAAGATGTTAAACTTCCAATAATCCTCACACTCAACAGAGAATGACAAAATATTATCACCGCATGAATGACAATCAAGATTGTACTATGAAGGGGATTGTCACTAGCACCCTATTAATCCTCCCCTCCCACTATGCTTTGTCACCATGTGTGCCTCTGGAAGCCCTTGCATAATCCCTGCCACTTCTCGATAGGGTGCTCCATGTATAGTGGACATATCCTTATGGTATATATGGACCCCTACTCAGGATTTCCGCCTAGAGTTTGTTCAAATAATCCAATCCTTGGACCACCAACCATGTGTAAGCCACCACATACTCTTTGGGTCATCAGTCCTGTGCAAGACACATTCTACACATCATTTGCACTAGATTAACAATGAAATCGTCAAGTCTATAACCACCAATTATTTCCCACACTAAGCATTACTAATGTGGGATTAAAGTAAGAATTGACTTTAACATCTTCTTCGGGATGTTAACCATGTGTATGCCCTAAGCCCCACTCTACCGAACTATGTGTACAATGATCTGTATTTTCTAAGAAAGGAACGTAGGATTCCTCAGTGTGATCCAATCCCATTATCCCTTTGTCCCAACCGTTTCTCATTGGTTCACTCGTTGTCCCACATGATGTTAAACATTATGCCCCATTTTTAACTACATGGGTTTCTATCCCTTTCAGGAATGTAGGATGTATCTTCAAGGTTCATTCATAAAACCGGAGAACTATAATGATCCATCCTAGGGATGTACTCCCTTGATGTGACAACTTCCCTCTATGGGAAACATCTCCCGGATCCACCTCCCTAATGTATTACGATCAACTCATTTGGGTCATTGTCTTTTGTGTACACCCAGACTACATATCCCATTACCCCAGGTAGCTAAACATTTGTAATTCCCCCATACCCAATCCATACTCCTCCAAACTAGAGTTCCCCCTTGAAATGGGTAGTTAACCATGAGTAAGTCCCAAACATGTATCCAGGTGGTTATCTTTTGTGTACACTCTGATTCCATGCCCCATATCTGAACTACATGGACATTGATATATTCATTTTTTGAGCATGGATCATAGGAAGCCTCTCTAATGTAAAAGACCATCTCTCATGCCTCACTCTGATCTCTCCATCATAACATTGTTTCTCAAGAATATCATTCCTTATTCCATTATTTTCATTTACATTGGTCCCCCATCTATGAGTCTATTTTCCTAAACCGCCTTCTGAGGTTACACATTTCCATTTTACTTTACTATGTGGACTTTGATACCCAATATTGGGGACACGTAAGAATACTATCTAATGTTCAAGACCAATACTAAAATCTTAATACCGGTTCTTGGTTCCGTCTTCATTCATTCCATCTTTCGATACATAATCTGTATCCAACCTGATGTTACCTGGGACACTGCATCTCAGGGAAATGATGAAATATATACATGCATATAACCATGGGTAGGTGCCATTCACCTCCTCACTAATTGTTGTATCATGGAATTTAACCATGCATAAGAACCAACACTCTTTCATGTTGTTTTCCATTATGTACACACTGATCCCACGACTCACTAGTTGAAACTATGTTGGTTTTGAACCTTATAGGGTACGTAGAAAGCCTCTTTGAGGGTCAATCCCAGCCAATGGTAAACATCAGTGTCCATTTTTTTGGGACGCACCAACTCTAATCCTTTTTTTGATGTACATATCATCCTTCATGCAGTCAGTCCTTCCCCTTTGTAAGACATGCCACTCTAGGTTCTGTCCTTATTTGGCGTTCTTACCCATCCATCCGGTAAACCTTTAAGGTGCTTCCTTTTAGGGATGTAACAATTTGATTCAATATCATCAGTGCTCCAATAAATTATATCCATCTCTTCTAGACGTTAAACTCAAGACATACCCTATTTTAAACATGGGAAGCATAGAAAACCCATAGAGACATTCCTCTAACATATAATTCCCCACATTCGACATCGGTTGCCTCAGGCTTCCAAACCCTCGGGAATCCCTATGATAAGGGAAAATACTTTTGTACCAGTGTTTCAGTAACTAGACCTTCTAGAAATTCCAAAAAATGATTAATCTCATGACCAAATGTTTCTACCATGACCTGGGCCCGTTTAGAATGTCCTGGGAGAAGTAGTGTAATTAACTGGCATCCATAATCATATGGCACCAGGAAGAGTTTCAGAAAAACTTCTTAGGAGACCCAGACCCAGTGATGAATTTTGAGGATTAATCTACAAAAAAAAGATATTGAAATCCTATTATATTTTTCCGATATAGCCGAAAATATATCTGAAGAAATAATGAATGCCGCCTGCGTTGGGAAAGCGGGAATGCATCCTAACAATCAGTGTGCCCCCACAGACGATGTGAGCCCCGCTAAAAATGTCAGAAACAATTATATTATAAATAAAAATTTATAATTAGGTCATTAATATATGATAAATATTATAAATCAATAATTATATACAATATTGAAGGGAATCGATGGAAAAAAATTACATAGGTTCACGAGGTGGTAGTCTGTCACACACACGATCAATGATTTTTATTCCCATATGATAGAAGAATGGATGTATGTATGTAATGAGAATAACATAATAAAATAATATTATATGTGAGATAATTATGTTATTATATCATCATATTTTAGAAATATTTTATTGTGGTGGAAGAATAAATATAAAAAATTAATGATTAAGAATTATACCTCTAATTCGGAGAAAATATCAAGGTTTATACCTAAATCATTATAAAAACGGATTCATAATAAAAAAACGTCTCCAAGGACATGGTATTGGATGTAAATAATTTAGTTAGTTAGTTATTGGATAAAATAAGTCAATAAAAGTGTAAATAGGAGAGGATAGTGAATTCGCTTTTATAAGTGCTGGAGAGGACACACATAAAAACCACTTGGAAATTTAATAAAATAATACAATATTCTAAAGTCAATACAAAATAAATATGATTGTTAAATAGAATTAAATTATATGGTTGGCCAATATACATTAAAAAATGGCTATCCAATATGACTGGGACATGTATAATAGGCTGGCATACCTTAATAATTTGGTTTAACCCCTAAAAAATCTGTTTTAACCATAAACATTGTAATTAATATTTACATTTTATATTAATCATTATTTTAAAAATTTAACCTTTCCATATTACCTAATAATTCTTATTTAATTTTAAAATACTAATCCATTTTACCAATTCCAATTTACCATAGTAGTATAATTTAATTTAAAATTAACCCGTAGACACGACCAAAATGCGATTTTTGGAAGAAAATGTTTTCAAAAGTTTAAAATGATTTTAAAAAAACATAAAACTGAAAATGATTACAATGAGATAAAACTAATTAATCATAATATATTTGAACTTTTTTTATGTTACCCATTTTTAAATAATATTTAACTTAGTAAATGATTAAAATGAAATGGGAGATTTTAACAAAAATCAATATTATTCACTTCTTATTGAAAAAATAATCCTTTTGAAAAATTATAAAAAATTATCCTGATGATAATTTTTAAATTTTATTTCCGAATATCAAAATATTTTTTTAAATAAATTTAATCAAATTTCAAAAAATTAACTTTCTGAAAATTTCACAAATGTGATGAATCCTTTTTTAGAAAAATACTGTTTTAAGCATAAAATTGACTCATTGAAATTACAATCTGAAAAAAATACAACATTAATGATAAATGTTTTTATTGAACATAAATTATAAAAAATTTTAGACAATCATTCACCAATAATGAATAATTTAATTTACTATGATTAGAATTCATTTCACAAATATAAATCCCTTTTTTGAATAATATTTCTTTTACATTCAAATGATTTTTATTTTTAATTTCATTTATAATTAATTGATAACCAATTAATATATTTTTAAACCATATTATTTTTATAATTTATATAGACCTATTTACTCGATTTAATCCAATGGATAAGAGACACCTATAACATTAAATATTAATATTATGAATTAATGTCATGGTTCGTTAAAATTCAGTGTTGCATGTATTTCCCTTTATCGAGGAAATTTAATAAATTTGAAAAAAATATCATTAATTCTTGTGGTGTTATAGGTTAATCATGTTTCAAAATCCCTCACATTAAGTTATTTACTTTTCTTCTAAAAACGAAGGACATATTTTTAAAAGGATTTGATAAGGTATAAGGACAAATCAAAAATCATATCAACTAAAATATCATGAGTGGGAATTAAAAAGCATTGAATATTATTCCTACATCATTCAGGACGGACCAATATTAATATTTAGAATGATATATAGAATCAATATAATTATTTATATTTTCATAGATAATTTTTTTTAAATTATGAAATCCAGACTTCATAAATTAAAATATGACCACCATATAAAAATCTATAGTTTCATACACCCAATTAAGTTAAAAAATGTGTTTGTTATTATCAAATAGAGGGTAAAAATATTTATAGTTTACAAGATCTCATTGAATTGTGACATTTAAGGTATGTGTATGGTTATACAAATCTTATTTATTATTTTTTATATCTGGTACATTTCATTGATGTGATATATTAATAATGTATTTTTAATACTATATTTTTTATATGACATTTCATTATAATTTTTTAGAGAAAATCGAGAGCTTAGGAAATTAATTCCCTATAATAAACACATGCTTGATATCAAGACACTCCAACCAATACATCCCCAAAATATATTTCAAATACTTAAAAATCAAGGGATTCTTTAATTTAAACAATCCTTTGAAATTTCAAATTTTAAATAAAATGTGTAAAAATGAAAATAGAAAATAATATAATGAATTTTTTAATTCCAAATGAAAAAATAATATAAATTATAATTACCATAATATATAAAATATCAATATTATTTAACCATTTATATTATAATTTAACTAATATACCCATGAAATATTTATAACTGTCCTAAAAATGAAATCAATGAGAAAAAATCATTATAGTTCTATTCAAGGTCCCCATGATTAAATATGATTAATTAGATAGACCTCCCCAACTCGTAATATCCAATATATTCCCCCCATATTATTGAAAATGTGGAATAAGGATTGAATACTAAAATTTGAAGTTGGATCACGGAATAATCTAACAAATAATTCATCAATTAGTGAAGAAACCAAAATACCCTAGTTGTATGTTGATAAAATCAAAGGAATGTAATGTGTGAGATCCAATTATGTGAAATATTGTGTTGTTTAGTGTTTTAGGATCTCCAAATTGTAAAATATTCTTAAAATATATTAAAAATTAATACATTAATAATAATAATATTATAATATAAATATCTTATGGAAAAATAATTATATCCAAAAAAATAATTGAATGAATGGAATATAAAAATATTGAAGCAAGTGTATAATAAAACCAATAATTAGACACATAAATAAATGAGTGATGAAATAAATAAATAAAAAAGAAAAATTTAGTATAAATTTCACCCCACTATGTGTTAGGGACTACCCCAAAGTGTTCACTGTATGTAGCCAAATCCACATCATCTTATTTTTTTGCCTCTAATGAAATCACATATGATACTATATATGCCTATATAATTTACATTTAGTATTCCATATGAGAATACAATACCACCTACTCAAAAGGATCCCATATAATCCCATAATACTTCAAAATATACTATATATATCCCAACTAGAATGATTTGGTGCATTTTCTAGAAAATGTTGGAGATCCTGGTGGGTGGGTGGAGTGGAAATGTACATAAATGATATTGTGGTTTGATAATATTCCAATTATAAAGTGAAAAAATAATATACATATAGTCTCTACCTTAACATCATACCGAGTGTATTAGTCTAGTATGATGGAATGATATAATTTTTTGGAGTAAAAGGGTTGGGATGTAGAAGGAGGGAATATATGGGATGAGATAGTGGGGAGCAGCTTGTCATGTCAAGGGTGGGTATCATTGGATTTGTGTAGTGCTTTAAGTTCATCCCTTTTCCAATGATGATCATTTTTATCATCACCCTCCTATTTAACTTTTTCATCATCCTTAATGGGGAATAAATATATCTAAAATTTTAGTATATTCTTATGGAATTCCATTGTGATAATATATAGTGACATGAGGCCGAGCTCCCTCAATGAGTTGAAGAAATGGGGAAAATTAAGGTGTTATACTAATGATGTGATGAAGGGTCAACCAAATACCCCCTTTATATTTTTAAATATACTTTTTTGGAAATATTTTAATATATTGGAAAACCCAGTTGACTAACCAATGATCATGGAGTATAGAAGGATAATGTATCTTTTCGAAACACCTATTTTGTAATCATGGAGAAGGATAATGTATATAGTTGTATAATAATGCATTATTTAGTTAATAGTATTTATAAACCATCTATATCATGATTTATGGTGTTATAATGAATTTTGGGTGTGTGATTGTTTCCCAAAATTAATTATAGTGGAACCCTCTCAAACAAAACTCTCATTATGTAATGCTAAGGATTTTATCCTAATTAATGTACACAACCCACCAAGAAGGATATATTGAAAAATTATAATGGGAAAGGCTGTTACAATAAGGTTAAAGGTAATGCCATAATCTCCCATAATCATGTGTCCCTAAAAATTTACATCAATTTCACCTATTATGGAAGATTTAACACATAAAATACTAATGAGTTGATTATTGATTTTTCATAAAAAAACATAGGCATGTGATGATATAAACATTATAGGTAAATATTGATTCAAATTTCAATGATTAATTAATAAAATAAACAAACAATAAACTATTTTTTCAGGCTTAATAGATTCATTTTAGGTGTTTTGTATTGGTATTGCTGTTTGGATGAATGGATTCATAAATATGGTAATTTAATATGTGGGGTTAGGGGAATCAAGGAAAGCAGTTTTGGCCTAGAATTTTGTAAATTATTATAAATTGAGTAGAATATAGTGATTGGATCAGGTGTGATATATTCAAACACATTAAAATTACATAATCTATAAATAAATTTTAGAATAAAGAAATAAATTGAAAAGGAGTAAAGAAAAACAAATGCTATGTAGCTTATGGGAAATGATATGATCAATTAAAAAAATAATTTATTATTATGTTATTTGGGAAATATATAAATTTATTATAAAATGAAATAAAAAATTTAAGAATAAGTTAGTAGAGGGAGAGATGTAGGAATCAATATGGTTTTTAAAAATTTGAAAATGGTGAAGCTTGTTTGGTTTATAATATAACCCAATATTAGAAATGTGGTTATAAAATAATTTAAAAATACAAATAATGGGTTAGTATACTGCTAATAAAAACAAAATTGAATGTAATTTTAATCATAGAATAGGAATTGGTAAAAGAATATATAGTTGAAGAGGAGAGTTTAAATGGTAAATGATGTTTGGTTTTTTTATTAGAAGTGATAAATGAAAATATAGAGGGGGTGATTGTTAATTATGGAGGGTTACATTGAAGAAATAGTCATAATGAAAGGTAATATTTACCTTAAACCTATAGTGCATATATATTATACATTATTCCTCATATATTTTTTATGAATACTTAATGAATCAATGTATATAAACCATACATTTGGTTGATTACCACCAATGTAGTTATTTTAAGATATGTATCTTTCCTAAAAGTTATACATATATTTATAATTACATATAACAAATTAAAAAATAAATTTTCACACAAAAATGTAAAATAATGGTAGTTTAACTCTTTTAAAAACATAAAACATGTCACACAAACATGAAATATATAACATATCAAACATAAAAATGTGTTTCGAATATAGTTGTATATTAAAATAACCTATGTGAAAAGTCTACATTTAACATCTTATGTTATACATTCCTTGGACTCTCACATTAAAAAATAATTATTAGATACTATTAACACCATGTGATCTATTTAAAAATATATCTTCATTCATTTTATCTTTACCTTAGAGCATCATCAATAATCTCCTTCAATTTAGACACCAGTATTGTTGAATGACTTAGTCATATGGAGGGGACCGTATATCAGGAAATTAGTATCCTTTAAAACTCTCCAAATAATGATTTTTTTAATAAAACACTTTCAACAAGTTATATGTTCTTTTAATTAATAATGCAACCATGAATCACCATTATATTCTAATTTTTGAGTGAGGCGTTGTCATATTACACCCTGATTAACTCATCATGATATGATAATTAAAATTTTCCCTTATTTATATTAGTTTTAAAAAAATATTAAGTTCCTTTATAGAACAATACACAATACAGTATATCTTAACAGGAGGGTGGAATTCCTTACATTATACAACACAAAAATTGGATTTCTTATGGTGGGTTTTATACACTTTTTGACATATACACAGGGCATCATTCAATTTCTTTTAACAATTATTTCATGAATCCACCGACGTTGTATCCATAATTTTCTTGAGTTTAAAATTTGATACCTCAACTATACAAGTAGTTTTAGTATGATATGGAAAACCTTTATAATATCTTAACCCAATCATAGTTAACACAATTATAAGCAATGAGATTTCCAATTGGGTACTTAAATAGACAATCCAAATTCAATGTAAACTAAAGAAACTGATTTTTTTAATCATAAATGACTCAAAAAATATGATATAAATAGTTTAATTCGATAGAGGGGAAAAAGACAATGATATATCCCCTAAAAATTTCCACAAACTATCAAGGCTAGGTCTGGGGATTATACTGCAGAGTCATTGCAAAATATTAAATGGTAACCTATTTTTAATATATAGAATTATTAGATTTATGTCATCACATTAGATAAAGTAGAGGAATTCATTGACCCAAGGACTCTTCTAGAAGTTGATGTGGGTGACATGACCCAGGTAACCTCTCAGGTGTAAGAAAAACATGATTGAAAATTAGTTTTTAATTACGCTCATGTTGGGGTAGTTTATTTTTTTGAGGAGATACCCCAGTAATGGATAACCATCATTAATATATTATATGAATAAAATTATAATGTTTTTAGTCCATTTATATTGAAATGATAAACTAATGTTTATAATACCATGTGATTATTTCTCAATGTGATAATTAAAAGGTTTTAAAAGATATTTCATATCACAATAGGGAGGATAGATCAGGTCCAAAATGTTAACTAGAATACTACATACAATTTCATGAATATTACGGAATCAGTTTTGGTGTAATTGAAAATGTTTTTTCCCTACAATATGCACAAATTCACCGAGGTGCAACACCAATGGTTTTACAACTCTAAAAGAAAATAAGTGAAGTTGGAAGAAGTTATATTATTAGACAATTATATTGAACATATTGTAGTGAAATATAGGCGGATGATGATAGTGAATAACCAATTCAAATGGTTATTTAAACTAATATATCAACATAAATGGGGGTAAAAATATTGTGGATGATTATTGAATATGTTAAAAAAATATTCAACCACATAGATACAGAGGATGACTCCTCCAGGGTGTGTGCTATGGATATGTATTGGTTGGTTGAGACAAGGTAAGTTTGTCCACCAGTATAAATGATTAAGAGTCTATTTAAAAATAATGTATTGAAATGATGGTTCTTAATAAAATGACATAGTTTGTGTTTGGGGAGAAGAGTCATATTCTCAATAAGAGTTCATGAACCCTATGGATAATTCATCATGCATTGGCTATATTTATTTTACAAACCGATACAAATCGATGGAATTATATATAGTCTTATTTCTAGATGGATACAAATTCAAATCCCTTTGGAGAGGCTAGAATGGGGTTCAATAATGTTTATCTAAGGGGGTCATTGAAATACATATGATTATATATTTTAATACCATATAGATTGAAATAGACTGGTTTTGATTATAATTTCATATAACATTTACCAACTGAGTTCCTGAATGATTGAAGTTATATATATCAAACCAGATGGGACTAGATTTTAATGTTATGAATCCTTGACCAAAGGAGTTTATAGAAGTTTAATTACATATTTCAAAGACAATATCATCATATAAAAATAGATTCTGGATTTGGGTCAAGAAAACATAACTCAATGGATGGACACTAACTAATAAGGAAATGTAGGGGAAAGGAGAAACATGAGGCTATGGATGGGATATGAGATCATGGTGTCACTAAAAATTATATTCAATAAGAATAAATACCATCATAGTTCTTAGAGGGGACATTTCATCCCAAAAATTTCCAAATGTTGGAACATCAAAAATTGAATTTGTGATGGAAATCAATGGGAGTAGATTTTTAATACAAAATTTACATTTTGAATCAATATATGAGATCCTAATGTGAATATGCGTCCCATAAAATAGGAATTAATACACACAATGTTTTTGGATATGAATATTTCATGATTACCTAATTTATATATTAGAGAGGTTTGAATAGGGTTGTCATTTTAATGTTTTGTAGAAAGGTAAAACCCCATAGCGAGTCAAAGTATTATCCCAAACTCAAGGTTGTAATGGGATTGGAAGTCATAGTAAGAATCAAAATAAGATATATAGATGATACTTTGTATCATAAAGAATATGAATCAATACAAAAAATTTCTTTGTTGGGGATGAAATAGATAACCAACAACATAAATTATTGGAGTGGTAGGATACTAACAATGCATTATGATGTCTTCCTATTAGGGGAGGAATTTAATATTTCTCTATTGTTTAAGTTTATTACAAAAAAGACATCATATGTATAGTATAAATAAATTTTGTGATAAGAAATTTATATCTTAGTTTAATTTAATGTGATATTCTAGTTTAACATTGTGTAGTAAGGACACATTTCAAGTATTATAATAACATTTAGTAATGATGTATACAATAAAATTTATACATCATGCGAATGGAATAATTTCAAAGAAGATTAATGTCGTAGGATAAGGATGGTATCACTGTAGTTCATCACAATGAATAAAGGAAGTATTCCATGAATTTAAATGTCGTAAAGAAAGTAAAAAGGGGATAGTGTGGCGTATTCAGGGTTCATTTTAAGGAAACATTCATTTATGGGAGCCATTATATGGTCCCAATCCATGATGATCTATTAATATTAACTATTAGAGTATACCTTAAGAATATTTATGGGGGACTTCCCACTTAGGTTCCACCATTATTGGATTTTTCCCAATATCATTGGTGTTCATTATTCAATCTCTTAGTCACCTTTGAGGAATGAGTTAAGGAACACCTTATTATTAAATTCTCAATATACATAATTATAATTATCCTCGAGAATGTGTAATGCCTAAAATTTAATATTCTCTAAGAATTATAACTCAAATATCTATTCTATTCACAAATCATCAAACATAAAATTTTCATAGAAATTTTTATAAAGTGATAGGTTCAGAACAAAAATAATAAACACTACATTTTTTCTACACCAAAATAATTTAATGTTATCATTTATTGAAGTATTGATTCATTCAGTTACATTCCATTAATGCATTTAAGAGCATATCAAGATATATATTCTAATTATGATGCACCAAATTTTTTATAATTTTATGGAGTGAATTATTGACTCTATTTTGATATCCATTTGATGGATCATGGTATTGGAATGTATGGTTTTATTAGATTTTGTATATTACACACACCTTATCCAGCTTAGAGGCCTTGAAACTAGTTTTTTTTATGAGGATACCATGATAGATCCTAAACCATTATAAGATGTGGGACATAAAAATATTAATTGAAACACATTTTTTAACCTCATTATGGGGTAATCCTTCATCCTCTTTTAAATTAAAATAGTGAGAATAATAATGAATGTGAATTGTGGTGCAGTCTCCGATAGCTAAGAACCAATATAATCAATACCATAGACACTAAATTTCATATAGTACCTAGAAGTTTAGAGTTGAAGAAGGGGGTAAAATATAAATTTGGTATGCATGTGGAATGAATAAACCCACTTAAGATACTCTACATCAACACGAATCATCCTGGGAAAAAAATAACCCAACATATAAACATAGTGGGAGAGCATCAATCTTGTCTAATGAGATCCAAATTTCATTAAATTAATATCTTATAAATGAAAAGTAATTTCCATTCCCCTTATGCAATTTAGTGGGATTCTATCAAATAATTTCTTATAATGAAATTTTGATATGATAAGATATCATAATGTATGAAATTCACTACCTTCTTGTACATCTATTCCCTCATTGACTGATTTTATGGACGAATCCAATGTTTTAGATGAGTATATCAATTGAGTTTTCCAATACGACCCTTATTCCATCATATAATTATATAGGGGGAAAACCCTATAAAAATATGAATTTGAGTTGGTTCACATATCATTAATCACCATCAAGAATGTAGAGTGACATCACTCTCTGATTTTACACATATATGACCATGTTTTCCTAGTACAAATTAGTCAAGATCACCATCATGTTTTTATATTGTTTTCCAAATCATTAACAGACAATGATAAATGATACATCATTGGTTTGAAGTGAAATTTCATTATAAACTCAAGGTAACAGTCAAGAAGAGGGATGAGAGATGTATTTTTAAGAATATAGTCACCATTAATTTCATTTATGACTATGTTAGATTCATTCAACTTATGTAGTTGGGGAACATGGATGTTATTGGTGAATTCAAGTACCATAATGAGGAATTGATAGTTAGCCTCATTATTGGTACGACTCTCTAAACAAAGAAATAATATACCTTGATGTCCTTTGATAGAGAGACATATATGACATAATGGATGACCATATTGAATTTAGGGGTTTCTATCGTATTAACATTTTTGATTCACATAGAACCATCAAATTTTATTTCTGAGAATTTAAATGCTTAATATATGGGAAGAAATTCCTCATAAAGAAACACAACATATAGAGGAAGATCCTCCATAGTCAGGTGAACATAATGAAAATAAGGAAATGATAACCTCATAATATCCATCCAAGAACATGTATAAAGTTTAATTATTGAATCATATATTTGAATAACCTAAATCATCTAGTCCATAAGGTATTATTGATTATATACTGTAATTTGTAGATGTTATTGACAAAAAAACACCTAATGTGGACACAGATTAAGATGTGGATTATAGACTAAAAAGAACATTGAAATAAAATTATTATCAATTGTTTAATATCTAGAATCAACTTCTATAATAAGATATCAATTGTAGAATATAATATTATATTTACCCTTTTTATTTTTTGGATTCATGAGGGTGCTGAGAGAAAGCTCTTGGGATTTCAAATATAAGATCAATCATTTCCCCACGATAAACAACATTTAAACATTGTGATACAATATTTACAATAAAATATGATTGAATTTTGTTTATAATTTTTCATCCCAATAGTAGTAACATCATTTATTCATAATCAATGAGAAGGACTTAAGCATCCCTTCTAAATTGGTGAAAAACACCATATGTGATCAAACACCATTGAAAACCACTTAACACTAAAAATTTCTTTGATGGGGTAGTTTAATAGTGGTCCAAAATTTCCTACAAGTAAATATAAATTCATCTATATTAGATATTGAATATAAAAAATTTCACATAGGTGAAAATGAATGTGCACATCAAGGGGATCATCTTAAAACCATGGGAATAGAGAATGGTGAACAAATTCCCTAGATCACAAAATTGATCAAAACATATGAGCTATTTGTCTACCATGTCATCCGTATATCCCTCCATCATTTGTATTAAAAGGAAAATAAATATAGGATTCATAGACCATTGTTAAGATTCTATTTCTTTCATCAATCCAAAAGTTATCACCATATAATGGTATTCTCCCTAAGGTTCCATAATTTTGGTCTCCTCTTCATCTTCATGGGATATATGAATTTTATTTTATCTAATGTATGTATCATTGGAATAAAGGTCCATAAGTAGTTAATAATATAAATAAGTAGATTAATGAGTTGAATAAAAATGTCATACTTCTATAAATTTTTGTTTAGATCTTTTAATACAATATAATTTTGGAATCAACCTTTCTTCTTTCAGAATAAGACAATTTTAGATAACCACTTGGGGGAATTGAACCTCATTATTAATTTTTTATTAGATAAACTGTTGAACATCATCCTCAAAAAGAGAAATTCAGGAGGTGTGAATCCTTTTGGTTACTATTTATATACTATTTTTTAGAAGATAATACCAATATGGTGAAAAAGACATGAGAATAAATTCTTATAATATCATTTAAATTCCATGAATTTTTTTTGATTTTCCTAAAGAATGAAATTTTCCACACCTAATAATTAGGAGGAATAAATACACTAATCAATGTAATAATAAAATCTTACTCGATACTGATGTTCGCCTATATTAGCTCATTGACGATGGTAGAGATTACATCAATAATGACAAGAGGAAATTTACCAAGCTAATCTTTATCTACAGCTACAATGAACGAGAAGCAATTAAAATCCTTAATTATACATGGTCAAATAGTCATGCAACTATTTAGTGTAGTGGAGGAAAATAAAAAATTATTTTTTTAAACATTATGTTAAATAGAGATCTTGTTGGAAAACATCATGTTTCTCAGCCCATGAAATCTTTTCTGTGAAGTACAAACTTCATGTGAAACATTTCATCTCATCTGAAGAAAAATTTGTGAATCCTTATATCCAATATACATAGCTTGTATTTCTATTATTGGGAGTAGTGAAAATAATTTGGAAAGTGTTGGGAGGGAGTTCCCTTATATTTGGACATGCCTATCCTTCATGTGATAATTAATTAATATGTGATCACATATTTTTATATAGAAAAATAATGTATATTCTAGTATCTGGAGTCATCACTTTATGGAACTGTATCAAGATTATAAATATTCTCTTAATGTTATCCCAACGATTCACCCTGGGTTCTATCCGATAAATGAATCCATTGAAATTTTTACCTCTATCTACTAGGGCTATATACCACTCCATTTAAAATTCCCATAACCAATGTAATAGGTTGATCATTTTGAAATATGAGAAATATGACACTAGATAATACCTAATAGACCATTGAGGGAGTACTTTAAGAAGTAATTATATGTTTAATTAAGGGTTTAATAAATTTTAACCCTTAGGATCACCAATAAGGTACTAAAATCTAATTATTTTGAGACTAAAATGAACATAGTATTTGTTATGAAATCATTGAATGAGGTATTAAAATGGGAGTTCATGATATAAATTTAATCAATCATATCTATTGAAAAATTAGAATAGTATTTGAGGTAACATAATTTAATGTATATTCATGTTGATGGAGCATTCAGAGTGAGATAAGATTTATCCTAGAGCCATTATCCAACTAGAATTGATGAACATTGATACAATTCAGCTTTCCTAAAACCTAAATGGGTTGTATATGGAATGATATTACCATACCCAAATCCTACCTAAAAAGGATATGATTGTTTAGAATTTTAATTTTTTTTCAGGATATGATTGAATTGTAACCAAATAGGTCACAGATAGTAAATGGGTTTATAGATCCAAAATGGGGGCCTTATGAAGTCCTTATAAAAGAAAATTGAATAAAATATTGGGAGTTTATTCAGGATATCATAGAGTACGTTAATCATACAATACTTCTCTAAAATGGTCACAACTGTATTCCTAATGGGTCTTTCACTCATCAGATGTGGAGATGTCCCCACTGATTATTGATGACATTCTAGGTTGGAACCCACCAACTCTACTAATTTTTGGATAGTTGTGACTCAGTTTGGTGGACAAAAAACTGAATGGTCATTAAAAGAAAACTAGTGGTCCCATAAGTGGGTTTTTCTCATATTGATCAAGGATCATTGATTTTCATTTAAAAAAATAAAATAAAATAATTTGAGGTGTATTATCCAATTATCATTGAATTCCTAAGGAATATATTTACATGGATTTAGTGTTTTATGGATAGGCTTTAGGGGGTTGGGGGTGGAGGTAATTCCACTTCCCTGGAGTTAACACAACAATCTACCAATTATATGAAATTGAAAAATGAAAATCATATTTACTCATTTGATAATTCATATACCTCACTAAAGTCTATAAATATTTATACCATTATGGTGGAATGAATTCCTTGAAACTTAATTCAATATTTGAAATAATAAGGGGTTCTCGGCTACCCACGAAATTATATATAAGGCCCATAAAGTTTATTGTAAGACCACTATATTCAACACTGTGTATAAAACACAACACTAAGTGTGTAAGGGAATATAATATATATATACATTTAATATATTTTCATTGCTTCATAAATTAAATCTATAATTCAGTTTGAGATATTCATGATACTGAGTCCACATTCTATAAATGAAACGTTTTCTATAAAGTCTTGTGTTACACGCAATATTGAGTTTTACCAAACTATAGTTTATTATTAATGTATAATTAATATATTATTCATTTATTAAGAATTAAATTAGATAATAAATTAATGGTTATAAATTTTATTAATTATCTTATGAAAATTTATGATTCAAAAAAAACATAAGATTATTTCATAGACTTTAAATAAATTATCAATGATTATATAAACTAATTGATTATAAAGGTAATATATTTATAGAAAACTATTTTTATGCCCACAAAGTTATTTTATCCTAATAAATTATATTAATTTAAATTAGTGATTGGTATTAATGTAATATAATTTTTATATATTGAACTAAATATTTTAAAATTTATCCAATACATTTTAATAGAAAAATGTAAGAACAAACCCAATATGTCGCTTAATAATCAATATTTTTATAAAGGCACTTTTACCACCATCAAATAGGGAAACTATTTTAAATAAATTTTTTATTTTTTATAAATATTATATATAAAAATAAAATTTATAAATGATATTGTGACCTAAATATTTTCTTATTGTGAATTTTAGGTACTATTTTTAATGTTTCTTTTTTAATGAATAATATAAAATACTGAATTTTAAGTCAAATATTCTATTTTGTTTAAATTATTTATAAGTTTAATATATATTTTTAAATTTTATAATTCGTAATTAGATTAATTTATTTTAACATAATCCAATTAAGTATATTTTAATTAATTGATATATGAAATTAAATATATTAACATAGTATGATTTTGAACTTTTTTACCTTCAGAACCCGCTTTTTCATCATATCTGTGGGATTAAATTAAAATTAATTTATTCCTATTATGTGATCATAATTTTAAAAAATGGATTCCATATTTATAATTAGAATAATTTTAATGTATAATAACATCAATATATATTTTATCCTAAAATATTAGCGAATGTAAATAAAAATAATTAAAATGTTTAAGGGGAAAATCAACTTAATAAGGGATTAAACCATAAACCAAAGGGAAAAAATCATCTAAAAACATGTTAGAATACCATTTATTATTCCTATTTCTACTATATATCCACATATATTAAATTGGGTCCATTATTAGAGCCTTTTCCCATGGGAAAACTATTGGTGGAATTCACTTTCCCAAAATATACAAGAGTGTCACTCCTCCTCCACTATAAAAATACCCCCACTCCCCGCACTTTCTCACCCATATAAAGACACTTTGGGTCTAAAAATTCGAAACAAATACCTCTTAAACTTCCATAAACTAATTTTATAAGACTAACTTTTGGAAAAAAGTAACCAAGGAATCCCATGGATTATAACAAAAATGATTTACCTGATTAAGAGGTCACATTGTTTCTAAAGATCATTTATTTTATTTCCGTTATCCTACCAATGAACATGAATTATTAAAATATTATATAATTTTTTTTCGTAAATATAAAAAGATGTTTTTAGGTTAAGGGTTCAACCTAAACTTACAGATAATTCCATCCAACGGGTAATGAAGATATAGTTTATGTGTAGCACAAACTACCACCTCACAAAACCATGATTGTTAATTTTATCTTTTACCAACTATCATGGTTGGTAATTATGATGGAGACTATATTTATATATGTAATATATTATAATTATAATTAATTTATAATTATGTAATTATTTTATAACATATAACTTTATTCAATACATTTTGTTGAAATTCAATAACACCGTTTGTGGAAGTGTGGACTACCTCCCCCTCAAAGCGATGTGATTCATTCATACTATACATGGAATATTTAATGGATGGTATTAATAAAAATATACAACATATATTTAATAAATATGACACTGTAATTATATTATATATTTTTATTTCATTTTATTTTAATTATTTTAATACATCAAATAAATTAAGTTAGTGTCCATGCGTACATATGGCCAATCATCTCTTTGAACGTTGCATTCCATTTTTTATATTAAAAAACTATAGATTGTACAAAATAAATATATGAGGAATATAAATTATATTTAAATCATTGTTTTTGTACAATATATGATGAATCCTGGGGTATAACAACAAATAACAAGTTAAAACATATCGACAAAAACGAAAATTATCACCCAAAATAGTCAAATTAATGAAATATTGTTATCAAAAGTTAAATAATATATTATAATAAGATAATATAAGATATTATAAATATGATTTTGTTTCTTATATTAATTAGTGACATGTTTAAAACTATTATATAGTAAATTAAATGAGATTAACCCAAAAAGGAAGAACAATGTAATATATTTTGTCTCCAATTACATTTTTTTTAGTCTTATTTGTTGTTACAGGCCTAGTATATTTTATATGGTGTATATACAAAAAATTGAAATGTTATATCATGAATATACTTATTATAATGATATTATATGTTTCATTTAATGTTATTTCTTCAATTGTATTGTGATTCAAATGTTTAAAGTTGGTATGAAAAACATGGGAATGTTTAAATATTATTATCCTTTAGAATGTTTTAATTGGTTAACTATGTAATGTCACATAAATTTGTGTTTGTAATCTTTTTATTGAAAAGATAAATTTATTGTTGTGAATATATTTTATTTTAAATGTTTTACATACTGAAACATTTCCATATAATATCTGAATTCATAAATTCATTACAATATGTTTAGTTTTAATATGAATTATTTCATATAAGGGGATTCGAGTCAAATGTTACTAATTGGTAATAAATTTTAGAAGACAAATTCATTTAAATGGGTTATATTTCCTATTTATTGTCATTAAAATTCAACGATTTTATGAATTAAGAATTTAAATCTCGATTGATGTATTTTCAATTATATATGCATATTTATAGTTGATACACATAATTTAACAACTTACTAATTCTCACCCCATCATTATAATATTTTCTAAGGTTTACATTACAATCTCATTTATGGGTATTTTTTAGACACTGAATTTACATTAGATGAAATTCGATGATAATTTATTAATAAAACCTTTAATTTTATTCTCATATAGTTATTCATGATCTTTTTGAGGTATTATTACAAATTTTCCACTCCATGGTACTAAATTTTTTTCAGATAATTTTTTTAAGAAAAATCTGCATCATTTAAATCTTTTTTTGAGAACCTATTTCATTTTAAAAATTGTGTTTTATTAAAATGTTTTATAAAAGTGTTTTTTATCATTATAAATATGATTTTTTAAATAATGTTTATCCTTTTTTCTTTTACATATGGTTTCAATGGAATCTTCTTATCAATTTTCGAACCTGGCCTTTTTCAATCAATTTTTATAAAGAAAAAGGATTGTCATTTTTACCTCATAAGACATGAAATTATTTACCTAACATCATTTACTTGAATCCTATGTTCAATTTTTAAAAGTTTACCCTTTAAATAAATTTGAGTCCATTGTTATTTACAAAGAAATGGTTTTTGAGAACATAAGGATATTTTCTTCATGAATGTTTAAAAAAATATATAATATTTTAATTCATCAACGATAATAACCATATATTAGTGGTACTCTTGGGATATGTTTAAATGGATACCATATTTATTCCTCTATTTGATGGTTTATAATTTATTTTTTTAAGGATAGTATTACAATTCCCTGACTCTATATTTTTCTCCCCTTAAAAAAATCAATTTCCTATTACCATTTGATATTGACGATCCCCTATGTATCCATATAAATATTATTTGATATGATTATTTCCCTAACAATATACAAATTTTTATTTGGTGTTCACATTGTTTTGGTAATTGGTGAAATATTTATATATGTATATCTTCTTTTCAATATATATTTTTTATAAGGCATGGGGTTTATTTAGATTATTCGATATGAGGATAGATTTTGATAGGTATGATATCGTAGGGACATGGTTATAGATAGCCCCACAGTGGATCTGTATTTTAATAATATGAAATATTTGAAAACATACTAGGGTTTTTAACAGATATGCTAGAACCTATTTTGAAGGGTCTTGACGGAAACCGTCTTATGTACCATAGAAGCATGAAATTCTATAATTAAGAATTTCCCTAATTTAGTTTTATTTTTTATTCATACATTATATTTTCATCGACATATCTAGGGATACATTTTATTTTTTGGTTCGTTGAATAAATTATATGTGTTATAATTTCTTATATTACAATATTGATTTATATATGACTATAGTTATTAATTGAATATGTTTCTAGATATTACATTTACATATTGTCTATGCACTTCCTTACTAGTTTTTATGATAAAATGGTATGTTTGTTAGGTTATTTACCATGCCATTAATATTATTCTCAATGATTTATTATTGCTTCCTCAATAATTTACCCTTACTAAGAGTTTGGGCTCATGCATAATATGTTTCCTTTCCCTGGGAATCAAATAAGTGTAAAATGAATGATATGATGGGATATACTTGATAGAATAATGTTATTCTCTAAATATTGTGTTTTTGGTAATTAGTGTACTAATTATTAACACAATAATAATTTAGCTTTATGGATTACCATGACAACTAAACTCTTTTGTCATTTTGGATTTGATTTCTTTTAATTATTCCAATGTAATTGTAATAGAAAATGTCACTATCTCTATAAGGATGGGTCAATATAGTTAGTATCAAATTATGTTTCATAGAAACATTGGGTACTAGATTTTGAAAACATTGATTGGATAACAAAACCATAAGGTATAATTTAAGGAAATTTATAGAATAATGAAGTATAATTTTGTTAAAGTAGTGATTATGTGGTTATCATAGAAATATTTCCCAATATTGATACTACAAGTGGACATGGTTTCTTCAAATATGTAACTAGGAGTAACAACATTGAAAATTTTATTTGAACCTAACTCACTATAATCTGGTACATGAACACGAACCTTACTGCACACATGGTTTGACATTCTAGTGGGCTCTAAATAGTATAATTTACATTCCCATTTTAAACCATTAATATAGATTTTAGTAATGAATAAAAAAATTTTATCCTATGGTGTGGTGGAAAAAATATATGCTACCACAGTTTAAAAATCAGACAAATGATATTATGGATAAACTCAAGACCATGAAAAGATATATGTGGAAATAAATGGATTACATATTTATATATTGAGGTTTTATTGAAATCATATAGTTAATAGACTATTTAGTGATTGAAATTATTTCAATGATGTCTTCCATATTTATTTTTGAATAATATATCAATATTGTTTTTGAAAATGATAAACTGTATACAATGTGACTAACCCTAATGTAATGTATGAATTAGAGAATAAATAGAGAATAATATTTGACGTTTCAATATTTTCCATCAGAGTTACTTTTTAGGTTTAGAGATTAAATTGTTAACCATATTATATTTAGCATATAGTTAGAGAATAATATTTGACGTTTCAATATTTTATAGGCCTTATGGTCCATTAAATTTTAATTTTAGTGCTTTAAGACTCAATGTTAATTTTTTGATATCAATTCTGTAATGTAATGTATGAATTGGAAATTCATAAAAGTACAACCAAAGGATGTATTTTTATTTATATAAATATAAAAAATAATTATATTTCATTACATATTTATGTGGTAAAATAATTTTTCAACATGAGAAAGAGTATCTTGAAAAAAGGTTGTCCTAATACCTTAATTTTTGTTGAATTGATGGTCTTTTAAATCATCAATGATTTATGGAAAACTAGTCCTCAGCTTCCCATTAATGGGTCTCCAATTTGTAATTTATGACCTTAATAACTACCTAGAAATATTTTTGCTTATACTTTTTGAACATATATATACGTTCAAAAAATGTTCTCATACTTAGATACCTAGTTATATGTTATTGCTTGTAACAATTTTACTTCATATCATATCATTTCAAGATGATTTATTATGATCCCTTCTATTGACATGGGAATCAAAACATAATAAATTTAAAACCATAATTCTACAAGATCAAGTTTAAATTACATGGAAAAAATTTAATCAGGGTGGGAGGAATTTAATTCCATGAAAATCAAAAGTTTGAACTTTGTATTCGATAATGTGTAAGACCAACAACACCAAGCACATAACAGAATATAATATCCAAAGACATAATAATATACTTACTATTTAAATAAATTCAAACTATAATTTATTATATGATATAAACTATTACAAGTTAGCATGATACACACACAACAGTAAGTTTGTTCAGTGGACTCCATTGCAAACAATATCCAGTTTTACTAAAAAAATATATTATTAAGATATTATTATTATACTATGAATTAAAATTTATGTTTAATTAGTGGTTTTAAAAATAATTAAAAAATATATATATTTATATGGTTTACACAAATAAAATATGGATTCTTAGTCTACCAATTAATTAAAATGAATAAAAAACTAATTGAGTATAAAGGGAATTTTTTTATACAAAACTATTTTTATACCCGTGAATTTGTTTTATCATAATAATTTAAACTAATGAAAATTAAATAGAAGTATAAATTTAAAATATATATTATCCATTAAAGGTAATATTTTTTATATTCATCCAATATATATTATGAGTATACAATAAGAATAACCCAAATATTTTTAATTTAAATCAATATTATTATAAAGTCATGTTTACCACCTTTTAATGGAGAACCTAAATTAAATCTATTTTTGTAGCTTCTATAAATTTTGTAGGTTAAAATAAACATCATTATTTTAATAGGAACATAAAACTTATCATAGGGTGACTTCATGGTATATGCATGTGATGTTACAATTTTCAATAAATATATAAAAATTTTGAATATTAATTGAAAAGTACCTTTTCATCTAATTTATTTGTAAAATTAAATTATATTTTTAATTTGTTTTATAGTTAAATTGTTATATTCATTATAAATTAGTCCAATTTATGTCATTGGAATCAATTTCACTTTGAATGTGAGTATAAAAACTTTTCAAACATTTGAATGTTTTTTTCATTAAAAACATGATTTGTTGTCCCAATTTTAGGATTACATTTAAATTAATTTTTACCAATTGTGTGACTGAAATTTAAAAAATGGATCCCTATTTTTAATTAAGAAAATTTATAATATCTAATATTTTCAAGATTATTTTACTAAAAATATTAGGGACTTTTATTAAAGTTAATTACAATGATTTAGGTTAAATAAATCTTAACAAGGGACTGAACCTTACAAATAAAGGAAAATAAACCTAGAAAGTAGTAAAATGTTCATTTTATGTTCCTATTTATACAATATAACCACTTGGAACTAATTTGAGCCATTATTATAAAGTGCCACTCCTCCTCCACTGAAAAAGGTCTTAACTGGTCCCACTTCCTATCACCTCTCAAGAAATATTGGATTGACTAATACCAAACCGAATATCTCCTAAAAAATATCCCCTAATTCTATAATCCTCACCTAGGTTTTTAATTGATCCCAGTTAGCCATTTGTGAAATCTAAAAGGAGTTACCCGATTAAGAGGTGACATATTTCCTCAAGCTATTTAGTTTAATTTCTAGTATCCACCACCTAAAATCATCTCCTTCTATTATTATATAAAAAATATGTATCCTATATTTACTGATATGTTTTTATTTTAATTCTTTAACTTACAATCACAATAACTTCTATCTAATGGGTAGAGAACATACATTATATGTGTATGACGAACTACTGCCCCACGAAATGTTTACTATTCATATTTACTTTTCTAAATATCATGGTCGATAATTATGAACATTTATAGATGTTTTATATGATATTTATAATTTATTTATACTTTTGAAATTATTTTTTAAAACATAACTTTATTCACACTATTTTTGGGAAATTTGATAACACATTTTTTGGATGTGTGGACTACAACCCCCTCAAAGTGATGTGATTCTTTCACACAGTACATGGAATGTATGAAGGATAGATTTAATGAAACAATATAACATGTATGAAAAATATATTATAATTAAATAATAATATAAATATATATAATTTCATGTTCATTCTTTCAATAAAAAAATGAAATGAGTGTAGTGTTCATGATTACGTACGATATACCTTCTCCATAAATGGTGTATTCCATTTTGTATCTCCTAATTGTATAAATTATATTAATAAATATAGAATGAATATATATTATATTTACATTGTTGTAAAAATTTGGGGTATTGTGAAACCAATATATGAAAAAAATAACATGTTAGATCAGACTCAACAAATAGGCAGTTAACACCAGAATTATTAAAAACAATGAATGATTGTAATCAAATAGGTAATAAGATATTATAAGAAGTTATATGATTTTATAAATATTATTATAATTTTTAAATTATTGAGATACATTTTAAAAATATTATATATTATTTTAAAGTATTTTAACCCAAAAACTAAATAGAAGGTATTATATTTCATCTTAATTAAGATTCTATTGAGACTTATTTCTTATTATTCACCCTGTTTCTTCTACATAGTGTATATAATTCTCATTGAAAAGATATATCCTGAATATAATTATTCTAACAATGTTATCAGTTTTATTAAATTTTATTCGTTCCTGAATATTATGATTAAAAATTTTCACTGTTAAATGGGAAACATCAGAATGTTTAAATATTATTCTCCTAGAGATTGTTTTTAATGGTTATCTTTGTAATATCACTTCTATTTCTTTATTAAACTTCTCTTTAAACAATCACATTATTTTGGTTCACATAATTTCTTATATGTGTTGTGACTGTAGAGACTTTGTCATATAATATGATTATTCCTTTATTCATCATAATATTTTGAGTTTCAATTTGAATTATGTCATCTTAGTGGAATTGAGTCAAAACCTACCAAGTTGAAATTATTTTCATAAAACAATTTATTTTCACAACGATATATAACTTCCTCATTGTCAATAATTTTTTTTTATTTTTTATATAATTAATTTCAATATCTATTGATGCATTACAACTTCTATTTGTGTATTTATAGTTGATAAACATAATATACTCCATATATTTTTCTCAATCCAACATTATAATCTTTGCAAGGGTTTTTATAAAAATATCAATTTTTTTGAGATTTCTGCTCCCTAAATTTCCATAGGAAAAAATTATTTTCTAATTTTCTAATAAACCCATTCATTTTATTATCATCTAGTTAGTCATGTACTATTTTTAGTATTTGTACCATTTTCTCTCTATTTTTTACTCACAATGTTATAGAAAGTGTTTCTATGAAAAACTGACTTCGATTATCCCTTAATTCAGGGAAACCAATTTCTTCTTAAAACATATATTTTATTAAAATGATTTAAAAATATTTTTGTAAAATTTTCAAATTTATTTTAAAGATATTTTTCTCTTTAATTCTTTTACAAATTTTTTCAATGGAATCTGGTTTTCTATTTTGGAACTAGGAACATTTCTGAACCATATTTCCTTTATAATAAAATGTTTTTACCCCACATGACATGGTCGAGTTTACCAATTGTAATTTAATAAAATCTTTCTCTTCTTTTTTAAAATGTTAATTTTTAATGAAGATGTTTTTAAAAGTCATTTTTAAAGATAAGGTTTTTCCTGTGGTTATAAAAAGGATATTTTATGAAAGAATTGTTTTGAAAGATAATTTTATAATATTACTATTCAACAATGAGAAAAACCATAAATTGTTACTCCACTTGGTAAATATTCTATTAATACCATCAGTAATCTTCGTCAAGATGATTTAAAACTGAATTCGACAGGGAATGGATTTGAGTTAACTTCCTTGATTCCTTTTATTTTTTGTGAAATATTAGGTCTCCTATGATCATTTTGTATTGAGTTTCTCCTAAGTGTCAAGAAAAATTTACATGGAGAAGATTATTTACTAAACAATATACCATTTTCATATTGTGTTGACTTTTAATGTTATTTGATTATTTTTCGAATTATTGATAAATTTTTATATTTTATTCAATATGGATAATTGGTATGGAATATTGTTTATTTTGATTATTCAGTATGAGTATTGCATTGGATAGATACAACACGAGTGAGGCCTGGTTATATATAGACCCTCAATGTATCAATAGTCTTATGATATGAATATGTTGTTCAAAATAGATCTATTTAAACCTAATATTATAAACCATTTCAGGAAATGTCATGACAGTAATGGTTTAATGTACCTAAGAAACATGAAGTCTTATAATTATGCATTTCACTCACATAGTTTTAGTAATTATTAATCATTGAGATTTTGGGATGACATATTTATGGATAAATTTCATTTTAGTTTATTGATTAATGGAAAATGTTTCATTTTATTAGAATTTCATATTTATTTTTCCATATCTCGTTATTTGAATTTCTTGTTTTTCCAGTTCTTACCAAGCCTAAAATTTTAAGCACTACATTCCTTGTTTGATTATTACTTGGTATGTGTGCTCAGTTATTTTCCATTCCATAGTTATTATTCTAATTGATTCACTATTTCTTCCACTATAATTTATCCTAACTAATCATTTGAGATTACCCTTATTAGGTTAACTTTCAGTAAGAATCAAATATGGGTACTGTGAAATATATGTAGGGATATACTAGATAGAATAAATTAGTCCACAAAAGAAACAAATATGTTTTAATTAGTGTACTCTATTACAATAGAAGAATCACATATGTATGTAGTTTACTAAGACTTCTAAACTCTTTGGTCGATTGGTATTTGATTCTTTTTAATCATTCCAATGTAATTATTGTTGTCACGATATTTGGGCTGTAACACCCCAAGATTACATGGTACATTTCCCTTTGAATAATGCAATGGCATGCATTGTACGCAACTTCAAGATTCTAACACACCACAACCAATCAAACTAGCCATTATGAATAGTAATACCTACTTTTTTGAAATTTTATAAATTCTATCTCTCAAAATGGACTTCATTTTTTGGATTTGGAATATCTAAATTAGCCTAGGGTGAAATTTTGGTACTTTTCGGATAACTTTCCTATTTTTATGAATAGTGAAAAATACTAAATTTTAATTAAAAACAACATTTTTAATCAAAATAATTAATAATGATAAATTTGGGATTTGAGTGGTTTTAAAGTATAATTAGAATATATTTTTACCATGTAATACAATTTGGGTCATTGAACATAATTTTACATTTAAACCAGACATAAACAAGTGCCAATCTGTTGATAGTTATTATCTCTTAAAAACATGCTATTTAAAAACATGAATTAATTTTAAATTATTTTCTGCCACTTCTGTGTTTTGAATTTGGAAAAATTAATTCCATATTTGGAATCAGGATTTTCAAATTGTGTAAATAGGTAACTTTTATTTTTAGACATTTTGGGTAATTACTTCGGTAAATATTTTATTTAACATGGTTAAAGGGTAAATCCGGTAAACAAGGGTTAAAAAATAATATTATAATAACACTAAATTAGCCTAAAACGTGTCTTAACTGTATATTTTGATACATGGTCGACCATGGGAATCTTTGGGTCGATTTTGGGACCCCAAGGATCCACTTGTAAGTGATAATGACACTTCATTTTAATTAAGTTAAAATAAATACAAAAATGACACAAGCATATATCTTTTAGAAAAAAAATTGTTACATAGGGTTATATATGTTGGATTTTAGACTATAAATATTCATTAGAATGATAAAATGATTTCTTACATAATGATAGTTTATTTATAATTTTTAGACATTAAATAAGTTAATTTATTTATGACACAATATTGATGCAGTAATTACCATAATAGTGAAAAATTAGAATAATTGATATTATAAATACCCAAATAAATATAATTTGAGTCTTTTATTGAATTGCACTAATTTTATAGGTTAATATGACATATTATTATTTATTTAATTATCTTTGTTAGAAGTAATCATTCTGTTATGTGTTTCAAAAAAATCAAATATTGAATAGTGTCAAAATTGACATAAAAGAGTTTTTAAAACAAATATTATATTATTAATTGATATTAAATTTCTAAAAATCTAAGGGTCAGCCAAGAGACTTATATCAAGATAGTTATATCATTAATGGACCACTTGGGAGTCTCTTGGATGTATATAGTATGTTTATTAACTATATAATATAAAAATACAAAGTGACATGGTAAATGTCAAACTAACTAACTAAGAGTTAAAAATCAGAGATAAGGTTAATATAGTGACACATACCTGTCTAAATTCTATTGGCTGAATGGTTTTAGAACTATACCCACCATAACCGTTTAATAATCAACTTTTGAGCCATTAGAAACCTAATATGAATTTATTATAAATTAACATTTCTAGATTTTCCAAAGGTGCCCCTCACCCCTCTTATAAAAGTGCACTCCTCGTTCTCATTTCTTCACACCTTCAAAGCCTTTTGAATCGGCCAACACCTGCCCAAATACTCTCTAAACTTCTCTAAACACAACCTAGAGGCCTTAGTTTGACCAGAAAGCCAACCTAATGAGCCCTTTTTATCAAATCAAAAGGAAGAACCCGAAGAAGAGGTAATGTTTTCACCACCCCTTTTCATGTTCCTTTCTTCTTCCACTTCTTCTTTATTTGTTATTACCATTACAAAATAATAACTCCAGTATCTTATATATACTGTGATGTTATTATAAATATGGTACAACCATATTCAGTATTCTATCCACCCTTTGAATAACATGTCACCATACGTGCATACGTACGGCTTACCATCTCCACATCGTGGTGTAATTGTTATTCAATATATTATTATTTGGGTGGGTATAATAATGATGTTTAAATCATTTAAATAATAAATATAACATGATAATGATTCTGTATATATGATATAACATCCAATTATATATTATTTTAATATCAAAATAATGATTTTGTCGCTCATGTGTACGTACGGACTACCGTCTCCACGAACGCGATGAGATTCATTCTCCATCATATCCATTCAAGTATAATTATCATTTTATGATTTTAAAAGAATGATTAATAACTTTATATCATTCTAGATATTAATAATATACATCCCATTAATAACTAATATGGCTCACATAACAAAGAATATAAAGTAAAATGAACCTGTAAACACCCGAAATTACGATAATTCAAAGATATTACTAACAAATCAATGTTAAAAGATAATATATGATATAATATTAATGTAAATGATTCTTGTATAATTAAATAACAATAATTTCACCATTATACAGGAGGTTAACCAACCTTCGACCAAGGAAAAAGTACAAAGTAAGGGGTTTCTTATCTCACTTTTAATTCCGTGAGAATTCCATTGTTCACCACTTATTTATTACTTGTGGTATATGTTTACTGCCCATGATTGTATTCATTGTGTAATATAATTTAATTTATGGGTATTTAAATCATCATTGTATGATCCTTCTTTCATGGGTGTATGTTTCATAAGTTACCAAATCGATAAAAGAATTTGAAATTTCAATTTCCATTTATTCGGCATTACGCATACTTCATTTATTATTTTACTCCAAGATTATGTGTGGAATCACTATTCATTTTATTATTTCATAATTTCCACTCCCCTTTCTGTGGATATAATTTTGATACACATAATCACTCCATTGATAATATCTCAAGTCATTATATGAATTTGATAAGAGTAATTTTAACTCATTCTCCATTTGTTGAGTTAAACATCCAATTCATTGGTGTTGTTTTTACAAGATTATGTGTGAATGTCCTTTGATTGTTTTACACTAAATATACAATCATATTTAGTGTATTTATATTTTTCACACATAACTATGTCGTTGACTTATCCTTAACCTAAGTATGCGGCCTTTATAAGAGATTTCATCTCAATTTACATTCCATTGAGACTTATTCGTTGTTATACACCAAATCACTTTTATATGGTGTATATAATGTACTTTGACATAGTATATCATGAATTACTTTATTCTCATTACATTAAAATGTTTTTATTACCAAAATTATTTTTATTCAAGTGTCTCTCTTTTGGTTAGAAACTCTAACAAAAATACCATTTTAAAATGTTTTAAATACTTATTCTTCTAAATCTTGCTCATTAATGTCCATGTTTTAAAAATGGATTTAAGGATTAATTTATATGGAAATTAAAATTTTAAAATTAAAACTCTTTTTAAATGTTTCAATGTGGTATGGGACACATTGATTCAAAAATCAGTTATTAAACGGCTTTTTGACAAATAGTGTGACTTATAAATGTTTTAAAAAAAGGGGATATTTATCTCAAATAGTTTTGATGGATATTTTCATCTATGTCAATATCATTCATTATTATCGATTGAGGAACAATAAAATCTTCCATATTGTATTGAATGAGTTTTTTTGGACTGTGGATGTGCTATTTTTTATACCATTCATGGTTTGTGGTTAAAGTATTGACATTTCGTATACTAGTTTTAATACGAATGTTTATGTTATGTTTAAACCTGTTCATATGAGGACTACATTTGACTTAAAAAGTGATGGGTGGAGCCCGCTATAGCTCCTCGATGCATCAGTAGGTCTCATGAGACAAACTAGTGTCTTGGCACAAGGCCTTGGCAAAATCTTATTTGTAGTCTTGGCACGAGGCCTTGGCTATGTGCTTATGATAGTCTGGAATTATGCATTCCATAATTATGAAAGTGGTTATTGATATTGCATGTGATCATTCGACTAGTAGAATATCCATGTGAGTAAGTAAATGGAATTATTTTATTTTATCTTTTCCATTTTATGCTGAAGTTCAAGTTTAAAGGGATTTTGTTTTAGTTATAAACTGCCTTAAGTGTTTATGCTTATCTATGAATGCTTCTGCTATAATGTTATCCTTACTGAGCATCTGATCTCACCCCTTTCAATGTTTTATTTTTTCCTAGGATTATGAAGAAGTTATTTATGAATGGCCTGCAGGGATTGTATGATGGGATATCAAGACAAGATGTTTTTTTATGATGTAATGTAAAACATTATGGATGTATATAGTTATTCCAAGGCTACTAAACTAATCGGTCTTTCGAGACTTGATCCGTCTTGTGATCATGCCAATGTTATGTAATAATGCACTGACTTTGGGTAACTAGGGTCGGGGCATTACAGTTGGTATCAGGTGAAGTTTAGTACAAACCTTGGAAGCTAGATTTAGATAAACTCTGATTAGAGCACGTAGACCTAAGATGAACTTTGAGGATTAGTATAGAAGAACTTATTAGAATTTTGGTATTGTAGAGATTTTGTGAGTTTACCGAGCAATACATCCCTGTCTGGATATGAGCAGGTAGAGGCGGCTCTGGCACAGATTTACCTAGGGGTAAAACCCGAAAACACTGCCTTGAGCTAGACTCGAACGGGAATTGGTGCACAACAATGGGCCTTGCTGCACTCTTGGTTACGACACTCCCTGGGGATATGCTTAGGATAATTTACATTTTCATTACAAACTGATTTAAAGTATTATATATATAGGATGAGAGTAAATGACCTTGGTTAATCCTAATGTGTTTCAAATTGAGAATATGGTGACATGTTAAACTCAAAATTATTGTATGATTACTATTACTGACACAATGCTTTCTGGTTTTAGTAAATGGATGTATTCCAAGGAAGTCATAGTGACTTTGAGAATGGTGTAAAAGGTGGGAATGATGTTGGAAATGAGCAAAAAAATGGAATGTTGATAGGGGTAAAATATATCGTCTTTATGCCAAATCAGTTTTCCAAAAATATGATCAACAACATATATATTAACCGACTCCCAGACTCAACAAGGAAGAGAAAGGTGATGAATGATAAGAGCTCCAGCAATGGAGACCGTGGAGAAAAGAACCCTCAGTTTCCATCATGCAAGAAATGTGGTAGGAGACACCCGAGAAAGTGTCTGAATGGGACCAAGAAATGATTTATGTGTGGGAAGGAAGGACATAAATTGAAGAATTGCCGAAGCAAAATGATGAGTACTATAGAAGAAGATAAAAAATGGTCCCAAGAGTCCATTTACAGTCATTTTCCATAAATGTAGGGGACCAGGCTATTGCCCGAGTGAATGCCCTATTCTATAGGATGTTTTCTTGGTTAAAGAAGAAGAAGCTATGTGGAAATAAATGGTTAGTGAAATGTTTAAAAAGTATTAGTGCTCCTTTTTGATGGGTTTACTTTGGAATAATTTTCTCTTGTATTTTTAACCCTACAGTTTTCCATGTGAGAATGATATTTAAGGAAGAATTATCTCTTCTCTTGTGGATATATGTATAAATAACCATTTGGTTTTATATGATCATTTGGGTTTGAGAGATTTATATGTTATTATAATTTGGTATGAAAATGAAAGGTATGATATAAAATTTGTGGTTAAATTATGTTATGGTATTTTTAGGAATTTATCTCATTTTAATAATATTATAAAATATAGTTTTTAAAAAGGACAACACGTAGACCGTGTGACAACCTGTCGCGTCGGACAAAGCTGTGGGAATCGAACCCACAACCAAAGTGCGATTGGGATTTATCGCCTACCACTGGACTACGTGAAGTCCCTGGTTAGTGTGACTATTATTTTTAGTAAAATGATTTTATTGATCAATAATAAGTTGATTTGGGTACTTATGTCTTATCAAATGAATACCCTTGGTATAGGAAAATGATTTGGTGATTAAGTGATAAATGTTATTTTGGAAGATGTTTGCTTTGTTGGGAACACTATATGCCCAAGAAAAATAAAATAATATGGGATTTCATTAGAGGAATAATGGTGGATTTTTATATATGTTTTTATTGTGGATTTATAGTGATTTGGGTTATTTATGGAAATGATTAACCTATAATAAGGAATATGTGATTTGATTAAGTATGTGACTTTAAGAGTAGATGATGTTATTTGGAGATACAATTTAATGTGGAAGACTAAATTCTTATAAGTTTTGGGTTTCAATATTAGTTTGGATTATAATGAAGGATTTTAACGACAATTTATTAATTAATGGTATTTATTTAACTTTGGGGTATTGTTGGTTTAATTTTATAAATTAAGAGTACTGTTTATTTATCTCAAGGAATATCCTTTTGGGGGATCATTAGATCTTGCACTAACCATATTGGTTTTGATTAATCTCCAAATACAATGTAAATATATAATTTATCCTACATGGATCATGTGATTCTATAGAAGCTTATTCTAGCTCTTCTAGTGTGACCAAGTCTTCTTGAATACTCATTGTTTATAAAAAATTGAGTTAGTGGTGGAAATTTATTAAAGAATGATACTCTACATAAAATGTAAGTATATATCTTTATATTCTTAGTCAATATAAAAAATTAATTCCTCAACCTTATGTAATGTAACTTAAAACAAAAAAATGTTGTCCGTTTACTTTCCTGCTAGAAGACTAATGAATGTTTGTCCCAACACAAGTTTGTGGTTTTCTTATTGTTAACTTTCTCCTGATCATGATTTCTATCCCTCTCTATTAGAACTTGAAACTTAGTTTATCATCCATATCCATGTTTTCTAAATGGAATCCGAGTTTGGGTTATCTTGGGTGACCTTTATACCTCTCTTTCTTTCTTTTAAAGTGATAGTTTTATTGACTCTTTTTCCGATGTGGGACATTCCATTATATTATCAAGCCCAATTTTTTTAAAAAAAATTTCGAGGACGTAATTTATTGAAGGAGGGGAGAATGTAACACCCCAAGATTCCATGGTACATTTCCCTTTGAATAATGCAATGGCGTGCATTGTACGCAACTTTGAGATTCTAACACACCAAAACCAATCAAACTAGCCGTTATGAATAGTAATACCTACTTTTTGTAATTTTATAAATTCTATCTCTCAAAATGGACTTCATTTTTGGATTCGTAATATCGAAATTAGCCTAGGCTGAAATTTTGGTACTTTTCAGATAACTTTCATATTTTCATGAATAGTGAAAATTACTAAATTTTAATTAAAAACAACTTTTTAATTAAAATAATTAATAGTGATAAATTTTTGATTTGAGTGGTTTTAAAATATATTTAGAATATATTTTTACCATATAATACAATTTGGGTCATTGAACATAATTTCACATTTAAACCAGACATAAACAAGTGCCAATCATTTAATAGTTATTATCTCTTAAAAACACGCTTTTTAACAACGGGAATTAATTTTAAATTAATTTCTACCACTTATATGTTTTGAATTTGGGAAAATGGATTCCATATTTGGAATCAGGATGTTCAAATTGTGTAAATAGGTAACTTTGATTTTTAGACATTTTGGATAATTACTTCGATAAATATTTTATTTACCATGGTTAAAGGGTAAATCCGGTAAACAAGGGTTAACCAAATAATATTATAATAATACTAAATTACCCAAAAACGTGTCTTAACCCTATTGGTTGATTAATGGTCTACCATGGTCATCTTTTGGTCGATTTTGGGACCTCATGGATCCACTTGTAAGTGATAATGACACTTTATTTTAATTAAGTTAAAATAAATACAAAAATGACACAAGCATATATCTTTGAGCAAACAAATTGGTACATAGGGTTATATATGTTTGATGTTACACTATAAATAATAATTAGAAAGCTAAAAGGATTTAATACATAATTATGTTTTATTTATAATTTTTAGAAATTAAATAAGTTAATTTATTTATGACACAATGGTGCTGCAGTAATTACCATAATAGTGAAATATTAGAATAATTGATATTATAAATACCCAAATAAATATAATTTGATACTTTTATTGAATTAAACTAATTTTCAAGGTTAATATGACATCTTAGGATTAATTTAATTAACTTTTTTCTATGTAATCATTCTGTTATGTGTTTCACAAATATCAACTATTGAATAGTGTCAAAATTGACATAAAAGAGTTTTTAAAACAAATATTATATTATTAATTTATATTAAATTCCTAAAAATCTAAGGATCGGCCAAGAGACTTATATCATGATAGGTATATCATTAATGGACCACGTGGGGGTCTATTTGATTTATATTGTAATTTTATTAACTATATAATATAAAAATTCAAAGTGACATGGTAAATGTCAAACTAATTAACTAAGAGTTAAAACTAAAAGATAAGGTTAATATAGAGACCCAAAACTGTCTAAATTATATTGGCTGAATGGTTTTAGACCTATACCCACCTTAACCATTTAATAATCAACTTTGGATCCATTAGAACCCGAATATGAATTTATTATAAATTAACATTTCTAGCTTTTCCAAAGGTGCCCCTCACCCCTCTTATAAAAGGGCACTCCTCCTTCTCATTTCTTCACACCTTCAAAGCCTTTTTTATCGGACAAAACCTTCCCAAATACTCTCTCAACTTCCCTCACAACAACCTAGATTACATAGTTTGATCGGAAATCCAACCTAAATGGCCCTTTTGATCAAATCAAAAGGAAGAACCCGAAGAAGTGGTAATGTTTTCACCACCCCTTTTCATGTTCCTTTCTTATTCCACTTCTTCTTTCTTTGTTATTACCATTCTAAAATAATAACTCTAGTATCTTATATATACTTTGATGTTATTATAAATATGGTACAACCATATTCAGTATTATATCCACCCTTTGAATAACATGTCACCATACGTGCGTACGTACGGCTTACCGTCTCCACGTCGTGGTGTAATTGTTATTCAATATATTATTATTTGGGTGGGTATAATAATGATGTTTAACTAATTTAAATAATAAATATAACATTATAATTATTCTTTATATATGATATACCATCAAATTATATATTATTTTAATATCAAAAGAATGATATTGTCGCTCGTGCGTACGTACGGACTACCGTCTCCACGAACGCGATGAGATTCATTCTCCATCATATCCATTAAAGTATAATTATCATTTTATTATTTAAAAAGAATGATTAATAATATTATATAATTCTGGATATGAATAATATACATCCCTTTAATAACGAATATGTCTCACATAACAAAGAATATAAAGTAAAATGAACCTGTAAACACCCGAAATGACGATAATTCAAAGATATTACTAACAAATCAATGTTAAAAGATAATATATGATATCATATTAATAAAAATGATTATTTTATAATTCAATAACAATTATTTCACAATTATACAGGAGGTTAACCCACCGTCTACCAAGGAAAAAGTACAAAGTAAGGGGTTTCTTATCTCACTTTTAATTCTGTGAGAATTCCATTGTTCACCACTTATTTATTACATGTGGTATATGTTTAATGCCAATGATTGTATTCATTGTGTAATATACTTTAATTTATGGGTATTTACATCATCATTTTATGATCCTTCTTTCATGGGTGTATGTTTCATATGTAACCAAATCGATAAGGGAATTTGAAATTTCAAGTTCCATTTATTCAGCTTCACGCATACTTCATTAAATATTTTACTCCAAGATTATGTGTGGAATCACTATTCATTTGATTATGTCATAATTTCCACTCCCCTTTATATGGATATACATTTTATACACTTAATCACTCCATTGATAATATCTCAAGTCATCGATATGAATTTGATAAGAGTAATTTTAACTCATTCTCCATTTGTTGAGTTAAACATCCAATTCATTGGTGTTGTTTTTACAAGATTATGTGTGAATGTCCTTTGATTGTTTTACACTAAATATCCAATCATATTTAGTGTATTTATATTTGTCACACATAATTATGTCGTTAATTTATCCTTAACCTAAGGATACAGCCTTTATGAGAGATTTCATCTCAATTTACATTCCATTGAGACTTCTTCGTTGTTATACACCAAATCACTTTTATATGGTGTATATAATGTATTTTGACACAGTATATCATGAATTCCTGTATTCTCATTATATTAAAATGTTTTGATTAACTCAATTATTTGTATTCATGTGTCTCTCTTTTGGTTAGAAACTCTAACCAAAATACCATTTTAAAATGTTTTAAAGACTTATTCTTCTAAATCTTGCTCATTAATGTCCATGTTTTTAAAATGGTTTTAAGGATTTATTTATATGGACATTAAAGTTTTAAAATAAAAACTCCTTTTAAATGTTTCAAATTGGTATGGGACACTTTGATTCAAAAATCTATTATTGAACGGCTTCTTGATAAGTAGTGTGACTTTTAAATGTTTTCAAAAAAGGGGGTATTTATCTCAAATAGTTTTGATAGTTATTTTCATCTATGTCAATATCCTTCATTATTATCGATTGAGGTACAATACAATCTTCCATATTGTATCGAATGAGTTATGTTTGACTATGGATGTGATATTTTTATACCATTCATGGTTTGTGGTTAAAGTAATGAAATTTCGTATACTAGTTTTAATACGAATGTTTATGTTATGTTTAATCCTGTTCATATATGGAATGAATTGGACTTAATAAGTGATGGGTGGAGGCCGCTATAGCTCCTCTATGCATCGGTAGGTCTCATGAGACAAACTAGTTTCTTGTCAAAAGGCCTTGGAAAAATCTTATTTGTAGTCTCGGCACGAAGCCTTGGCTATGTGGTTATGATAGTCTGGCGTTATGCATTCCATCATTATGAAAGTGGTTATTGATATTGCATGTGATCATTAGACTAGTAGTATATCCATGTGAGTAAGTAAATAGCATTATTTTATTTTATCGTTGCCATTTTATACTGAAGTTCAAGTTTAAAAGGATTTTGTTTTAGTTATAAACTTCCTTAAGTGTTTATGCTTATCTATGAATGCTTCTGCTATAATTTTATCCTTACTGAGAATATGAGATCACCCCTTTCAATGTTTTATTTTTTCCCAGGATTATGAGGAAGTAATTTATGAATCACCTGCAGGGATAGTATGAGGGGATATGAAGACAAGATGTTTTTTATGATGTAAGGTAAAACATTATAGATGTATCTAGTCATTCCAAGGCTACTAAACTAATCGTTTTTTCAAGACTTGATCCTTCTTGTGATCATGCCAATGTTATATAATAATGCACCAACTCTGGGTAACTAGGGTCAGGGCGTTACATGGTCTCTCTATGGCCGAGTCACTACAAATTGACACTAATTCCTTCGAGATGTAGAAGGATGTGAAGATAATATTTTCATGATAGTGAATGAATTTCCTATGATTAAATCTAGTAGATTGATTTGTTTCTGAATTATCACAAGGGTGTGAGTAGTTGTAACGATATGAACATTTAAAGTGATAATTATTCCTTAATGATTTATTTTAAATTACTTTTTACTCAACAAAACTATATCAGTTTAATAATGAATTGAGTATAATTGAAATGTAACCATTGCGTTTCGACTATTATATGAACATTGGTCAATTTTGACGGTTGGTCAACATGACCGCAGGAAACAATATTCTTAATAATAATTTTATCGTTATAATTTCTGTTATAAATAGAAATGATAATGCTGAGTTAATGCAGAATGAAGAGCTGATGACCTCATCCATTAGAATCATGTCATATGAAGCCCATTTATTGGAGATTATCATGGAGGTAGCATCATTGGGCTTCACTCTTGACCAATTCCAAGATGAAATTCAACATGTTAATAGTGACCAAATTTTCATATTGGAGAAGTTCATGTTAGTGGAAATTGCCACTCAAGCGATGTTAGTTGAGCTTCCCCTCTAGTCTATCACCATCACACACTATACCCTTTGGTAATATGCAGGTATTATAAGTGATAATTTTTTGAGGCACTATTTATTTAATATAAAATCCCATATTTAAAATAAAATTTTTTACTTCATCATTTATTTTTAAAAAATATTTTTTCTTATTAATTTGAATGGAATTAGATAAAAAAAATTCTGATTTTTTAACTTTTCAGGAAGATATAAATTATTATAATTAGATATTTTTTTATTAATAATACTTATTTTAATGACAAGTGTTATAAAAACACAAATTTTTAATTATAAAATTTCATGTAACTTTTTTCCAATTGTCATAATGTTTTACATTGCATTCACTTTTCATTTTATGTCCACTATTATTTCCAATAAATGTGTATTATTATAATTAAAATATTACATTATCATATATATGGAATTATTATGAAAAAATAATTTCCTTTTTATAAATTTGAACTTTTATATTTGGTTATGTTGAATTTATGTGAATTGTTTGAAATACATGAATTTTTTGTGAATAGTAAAATTACATTTTGAGTTTTTCATTATGTTTAATGAAATAAAAACTATGTTATAAAAGTGTAATTATTATTTTAAAATTATAGAGTAATATTTTGGATTAAAATAATGTAATTGGTGTCCTATGAGGCCAATAATATGGGGAAAGTCCTTGGGTAAGTCCATGGTTTTGCAAATACCACTACTAAAGTGTCAAAAGAAATTAATAAAAAACTCCATCACTTTTTCTATAAATACCCACCGATTTCTTCATTTATATTAATTAAAATTTCATTATTCTCAAATCTATTATTTATTTTCCTCCCAATGTTTTATCAATGCCCCAAGGTCTATATCATCGTGTTTTAGGAGTCACCCTTCGAGGTAGTTGAAATCTTATATTATATTTTTCATTAAATTTATTTTTTATGTGGAATGTCATTAAATTTAAATACTATATTATTCTATACATTTTATTCTTTACCATTAATTTTTTAGATTACTTTATGATTGGGAGACCCTTGTTCCATTTTTTAAATGATTTCTAAAACTATGTTTCATACTAGTTATGCGGTAGAATTTTCTTCACATAAATTCATTCTTTTATGCTGAAATTATTTTATTTTATTTTTTCAATACAAAAACCAATTTATTCACCATGGGTATTTGAATATATTTTAAAATAATATATTTGGTTCTTGAATAACGATACATGAAACTGACCTTCATTTTTCATGGGTTTAAAATGACTAAAGGATCTTGTTTTTTATTTTGCAGTTTCTAAAACACTATGATTTTGATATGAAACTTGTTTATTTTATTGCCCACATGATTTATATAAAATTTTTTATTATGATATATGATGCTCTCATTAATTAAATAATGATAAGGGTTGGTAATTTTATTGACACCTTAGTGAAAAACTATGGCGATATGACTGTGAATCTATAATGTAAATGTTGTATCCAAATATCCATGTTACGATTAATGTTGATATTATCATCAAGTTCCTCTTTATCATTTCTTTATTTATTTCATCATGTTATAATTTACATTCCTCAAATTCACAATTAATATATTCCCCTTGTCCATCCTTATTGGGACTTCTGCTCATCCATTCCTTTGATTTATTACCCTAGTTTATGATTTGAATTAATTTAACAAATTATGAACCTACGATGATTACACTGAAGTGAATTATGACATTTTTTCCATATTTTCATGTATTATGTACCCTATTAATGAGCAACTATGATTCAAAAGATCATATTTTTGGAAAATGTAATGAATAATTATTTAATAATATTGTGGGATGCCAAAGTTGGTTTCATAGGATGGTTTATTTATATCTAAAAATTAGGGTTTGAAAACAATTTAAATAACCATATAATTTTTTAAAATATATGAAAAGGCCCTGGTATTTTGGTGAAATTTTAAATAAGTGGTTTACGAACAATGAAATCATTTTTTGGATATGAACTAATGGATGTGGATATGCAATAGATATTTCTAGGGGTAAAACCAAAGAAATGTATTTTAGGTAGACTCAAACAAGAGATGGAATGTGAAAATACACCTTTCTCCACTCTTGGTTTGTCACTTCTAGTGAATACTTATTCTTAATCACAAGCTTTTTATAAACCATTATGATGGTTTTATAAAAAATATTGTTATTTAATGAATACAATGATAAATCTTGATGTTATATGACATACACGATCCTCTTAGAGTATAATATTAATAAATGAAACACTTTTCTCATAATGATTTTCTTTTTTTAAAAAATAGAAAGAAATAAGAGAAACCACATAAATGGTAAGCACAATGGACCGGGTGCTGACGACCTTCTGAAGGAATCCATAATGGAAACCTTCATGAGAATGATGAATTAACACAATCAGTTATAACAATTAAATTGAATCAATCCAAGTTACTGGATTCACTATGTAGGTAAAAACATTATGTTGAGTCCATTATGCATCAATGACCTCCATCATTAAGTGGATTTACTGACCCATTTATAGCTGAGAATTGGATAATATCTATCAAAAAGATCATTTCTGTACTATATTTTTTATCACATGATAATGTAGCCTGAAATATTTACCTCTTAGAGGGAGAAGCTGATTAGTGGTGGTATTTGAAAAAAAATACAATTCCAAGAGGGGAAATTGAATATATGGAGTGGGACTAGTTTAAGGTAACATATTACAATAAATATTCCACTCATTCAATGTGAAAAAATAGAGATGTAATTCCAAGAGCTAAAAAATAATGAAAATGAATTTATGGGATTATATGAGATAAAATTTAATAAAAATTCATGTTACACCTATATATTTTTCAAGGATCCTAATTACAAAGATGATATATTATTTCATGGACTATGACCTCATGCATGGAAGAGTATTTCTAATTGAGACTATGAAAATAGTGAGGAGATCCTGATGAATGATATGAAAGTTTAACAAAAGTTCCATGACATGTAGTGTTCTAAAAAATTGAATAAAAATAAGAGATATTTAGAGAGAAACATGGGTAAGATATTTGGCCAAGTAAAATGTGGAAATAAACTGGATCCTTCCACCTACAAAAAAAGAGGTAAAATTATTTAGGGAACATACTTCATGATAGAATGAAGTTTTATAAGTGTCAAACATATGACCACATTTCATAGAACTATAATAGTGAAGTTAAGACTAAAATTTTCAACACAAATGATAATGGGATGGTTGTTCTAGATTTTCCTAAACTCCAATGCTTCATGTGATGAAAAAGTGGCCACATTTCTAATCACTCTCCAAATCCAATGTAAGTAGAGATAAATATCCTAAAAAATCATCATAATCTAAGTGAGAAAATCATATTTTTTCTATCATGATAATTGAAGATAAGGCTCTAAATAATGTGGTGGAAGGTACTGTCACTTTCTCTCAAATCTATATTGTATTTTGTTTGATTCTGGTACTACGCATTTCATTATTTTTTCCATGTTTACAATGATTATATATCCAATCCCTAAACTACTAGAAGTAGAACTAACAGTCTAGACTCCAAAAGGGATTATTAAAGCATCAGAAATGTATATAAACTCTAGTATTTACTTTGGAGAGCACAGTGACATGGTAAATCTAATAGTGATTCTAATGTTGTAATTTTGAAAGTATATAAAGGATAGACTAGCTCTCAATGTAGAATACTATGAATAACTGATGAATAAATGTAATATCAGTAATGTTGAATGGAAAAACAATATTTGTTTTAAATGATATTTATCTCAGCCTGAGATTTGTCTACAAGAACCACCTATATCCATATATATATAGATGAATGGTGAATATGAAGTAGGTAATGAAACTATACGAATAGAGAATGTCCCCAACATTAAAAAAAACCATTGACGTATTTTTTGAGAAGTTAACTAGACATTCCCCTAGAAAGAAATTTAGAGTTCCCCATTGAACTCGTGTCTTGTTCCAAGCCAATTTAAATAAAACTTTATAGAATGTAAAAGGTGGATCTAGTAAAATTAAAGTTGTAACTCCAAGATAATTTGGGGAATGGGTTTATCGACAAATTTTTGCCTCTTGGGGAGTACATGTTCTCTTTGTAAAGAAGATGGATGGATTAATTTTGATAGGCATTGATTATAGGTAACTTAACATGAACAAAGTGAATAATAAGTTTCTCCTTCCATCAAATATTGATTTATTTGAACAACATTGTTAGGATCAATACTTCTCCATGACTAATCATCAATCTGGTTATCATAAAATGATGGATAAGAAAAAAATATATATTATAAACGTTTCTTTCTGATCAATATATAGTCATTCTGAGTTTATTTTAATGTCATATAGGTTAAATAATTCCCATGATATTTTGATGGATTTTATGATTTATGTCTATAAATAATACCTTGATATCATTGTGGTAGTTTATATTGATGATATTTTGATATATTCCAAAAGAAGCGAGATCTATAAGGATTATATAATTTCTATATGTCAATCATTTATAAAGGAAATGTTAGTATTAATGTTCATAAAATGAGATTTTTTATTTCAAATATTTTTCATTCTTGTGCCACATTGTAACCAATGAAGGAAAATCAGTTGAACCTGCAATGAAAAAGTTTGTGGAAGAATGGACTCACCCTATAATAGAAATTGAGATTTATAATTTCCATGGTTTGGAAAGATATTATATGATTATATTCAAAAATAATTCACAAATGTTTAATCCACTATCAAATTTAACTGGAAATGGTGTTAAGAATATCTAGAAAAATATTGTAAAATATTATTCTAGGAATTGAATAATAGATTTGTCAATACAACCATGTTAACTTGTCCCTCTATCAGAGAGGGATTAATTATTATTATTTGATGCATATATGAAAGGGTTTTGGTGTAATCTCATGAATAACGAAATGGTGGTTTTTATTCATCTAAATAGTTTATGCCTCGTGAAAATAATAATCTTATAAATGATTTGAAGATAACTGTAGTTCTATTTTTTCAAAAGATACAAAGGCCCAACCATTATGGAGAAATTGTAATATATTCACAAACCAAAAATTTTTGAATTATATTTTCACACAAAAGGAATTGAACATGATAATTATGAGATGGTTATAAATTCTTAATGACTATGATTGTTCAATTCACTATCACCCTGGTAGAGAAAAAAGATTTTATGATTCATAGAGTAGGAATAGACATGTTGTTCGATCAATGATGAGGATTCAAGGAGATCCTTTAATAAAATACCTATTAAAACTAATTGTGGGGATCATAAAAGAAGGGGCATCATTAAACCTATCCAAAATGTTTTATCATCCATCATTACTAGAGATGATAATGATGTAAAAAAGATAAGATCATTTTTAACGGAGAATATAGATTCCATGAATAATGGAAAGTCTCCTATGTTCAGTATTGATCAAGAAGGGGTAATAAAATTTCAACCAAGGATACATGTTCCATATATTCTGTAAATAAATAAGGATCTGATAGATGAATCACATAGATCTGCGTTCTGTATACATCATAGACGCATAAAAATGTATAGGGACCTTTATGGTCATTATAGGTGGGATAACATGAAAAGGGAGACTACTGACTAAACAACAAGGTTCCTGGTGTGTCAACAGGTGAAGGCATAGTGGAAACTTCCCAAAGTGGTATTACCATCACTACCAACACTAACATGGAAGTGGAAACAATATCACTATGTATTTTTTCACTGGTCCCCCAAAAAACACCAATGAAATAATGTGATATGGGTTATAGCGGACCGTCTCACCAAGACTACGCATTTTATCTCTATTCATGAATATTTATCACTTGAATAACTAACCAATATATATGTCAAGAAAGTGGAAAGGCTGTATTGAGTTCCATATTATATCTTATCAAATAATGATCATAGGTTCACCTCAAAATTCTATATAAGACTTCAAAATGTTCTATTTACCAAATTTCATTTTTCTACATCCTATTACTCTAAAATGGATGGCCAATATGAATGAACTCTTCAAGAACTCAAGGACATGATGAGAATATACTCGACATAATTTATGGACAGATGGGATCAACATCTCCAATTAGTTGAGTTCATATACAACAATAGCTTCCAATCTATTATTCAAATGGAACACTATGAAGCGCTATTAAGGAAGTGATGCAGAACTTCAACATGTTGAGTGGAAGCTAGTGAGAGGGAGCTTATTGGGCCTGGTCTTGTGTAGGAGTTTACAGAGAAGGTTTATTCCATCAAAAAACATATAAAGGTTATTCAAATATGGTATAATATTTATGTTAAAAACAATATCAGGGAGTCATAGTTTAATATTGTAGACAATGTCTTCCTTAAAATTTCACCTTCCAAGAGAGTTATACCATTTGGGAAGAAAGGGATGCTTATCCCTGGGTACATTTTCCCCTATGAAATCTATGAGCGGATAGAATCAGCAACCTATAAGCTTTCACATTCACTAAATGTACCTCATTTTCATGATGATTTCTAGTATCTCTCATGATTTAGGTCATACCTTCCCCTTCACATGTACTGAATCCCAAAACAGTTCAACTAGAACATGACATCTCCAATGAGGAGATGCCAATGGAGATCTTGGATCAAAGTAGAATGGTTATATGGAAAAAGATTACCCACCTCATTAAATTGTAGTAGAGGAATAAAACATACGGGGAAGCCAAATGTGAAACATTGGAGACAATTAAGAAAAAAGTACGCAAACCTTTTCGAAACCAAGAGAACATGATCAAATTTTTGTAATGAAATTTCTTAATGGGAGAAGGATGTAATAGCGTGAACTTTTCAATTTATAATTTCTTCCAAAAAATGTTTTTATATTATTTTGTACTCAACAAATCCATATCCCATTATTAATTAATTGAGTATAATTGAAATGTGGCTACAGTGTTTCGACCATTATATGACCATTTTTCAATTATGAACTGTGGTCAATTTTTTCATTGCAAAAAATACCCTTAATATCAATTTTAATGTTATAATTTTTGTTATAAATAAAAATGACATTGGTTAATTAATTTAGAAATAAGATTCGAAGAGATAATCACTTTAAAAAATTTCATACAAAGCCAATTTATCCATGAATGGGAAGGATGTAATACAACTGGGTTTCACTCTTGTCCAGGACCTTCCTGACCATCAACATTTTTAGATTTAATGAAATCTCATATAGGATAACTTTATGTAAGTGGTTATTACCACTCATTCGATGTTACCTGAGCCACCCCACATGTTTATCGCCATCACACACCTTACCCTTATGTAGTGTGCCAGTGTTATTAGGGTTTATGTGTCAAGGACCTATTTACATAAAATATAATCATTTTTTAAATAATTTTTTTATTTCACCATTTCTATTTTAAGATCATTTTTGTTTAAAAATTGAGATGGAATTTTATTAATTGAATTTTTTCTAGAAAAAACGTACCTTTTAGAGAGATATAATTATTTTATATTAAACTATGATTTTATTAATAATGTTTAAAATAATTAAATAGTGTTATAAAAACTCATTTTAATAATAAATTATAAAATAAATTTAAAATTTTTAAATGTCATAAAATTTACTATGCATTCACTTGACATTTTATATCGTCTATTTTTTAATAAATAAGCATTCATATAGATAAAAGTTAAAAATAAAATATTTAGATAATTTTTATGATAAAATAAATTTCAATTTTGACATTGTAATATTGATATGAGGTTATGATGAATTTATGATAATTTTATAAAATACTTTAGTTTTTATGAATAGTAAAATTATAGTTTTAATTTTTCAGTATGGTTAACGACATCATAACTATGTCCTAAAATTATAGTTTTAATTAGAAATGTATTCTCCATGAATCCATGATATTATTAACTCCCAAGGAGTCATCTCATGGTTTCCTAAAGCCCCTAGGGTCCCAATCCTTGATATTTTGGATTCACTCTTCAATGTAAGGGAAATCTGAACATCCCTTTTCGTTTCAAGTTCTCTATTAATGTTGTGCGTCATTCAAATATTAATATTATGTTATTATATACATTTTATTCTATTTGATTACTATATAATGTGTCTCTTATGAGTTGGAGACCCAATTCCCCTATTTATTTTATTTATTTCTAAAACTATGTTTCATACACGTTGTGATGTACAAAATTAATCTAAAAATTAATCTATTTTTTTTATCATGAAAGTATTTTATTTTATTTTATTGAATACAGAAACATAATTCTTCTCTAATGTTATTCATATAGATCTGAACATGGCATATTTTATTCTGGTATTATCATTCATGAATCTAGACTTCATTTTCTAGTGGCTTAAAATGACAACTGGATATTGTTTTTAAACAGTTTCTAAAAAACGATTTTGATAGGAAACCCATTTCTATTGTTATGCAGAAGTTATTTATGAAATTTTTTACTCTGATATATGTGCATCATATATGTTAAGACATATGAAGAGTTGTCTCTGATTTTTCTCTAATTAATTGGGTAATGAACTGAATACATAGAGATTACATGTTTTAAAATAATTTGGTGAATAACGTTGGAAATTTTTATGACACATCAATGTAAAACCATGGGGATATGCTTATGGATGTCTAAAGTAAATGTTTTACACATATATACATGTTATGATTCAAGTTATTATAATTATTATTGTATTCATCTTTATTATCCATTTATAAATTTCGTAATGTAATTATTGATATTCCACATGATCATAAGTAGATTGTATCTCTTATTTACCCTACTGGGCCTTCTTCTTAGCCTTACATTGATGCTTGTCCCTAGGTTTTGAGTTAGAGTAAGTAAAATTAGGATGATCCTTTAATGAATCTATTCAAGTAGATTCAAATAATATTTTAATATTTTCTTGTATTATGTAGCTTATTTCCAAGACACTAAACTTTAGAGGACACTCTCTTTGTAAAATGTAATGAAATGTTTTCAAATAAAAAGGAAGGATTCCATAGTAGCACATGTTCATGGTATCAAATAATTGAATTTTTTTCATCATTAATAAAAAAAATAATCCCCATTAGCTACCACATTATCTATAGTCGATAAAACATATGTGTCATTCATCAGAGAATCTCTGACTTCCTCTATCCTATGATATATCATCATCTCAGTCCATTCATTTTAGATAATGTAATCATAAATAGTGAGTTAATGTAACTTGTGGTATTGTAAATTTGTTTATGGTTTTTCATTTTATCTTCATGTGGTTTTCAAATTTCTATAATATTAAGAAAAAATTTTGATATATGAAATGAAAAATCCCAAAACATGCCCATTTAATAAAGAGTATTCCCTATTTATTTGATATTGGAAAGGTATATCTATTTTATCTATATAGGTAAACTATGATCACTATCAAAACACGCCGATAAATGAAGTTTTTGATCCCAAAGAACCACCTATAAATGAATTAGTAAAAGTGACAATTTTTTCATCAATCTTGTTTTTCTTATCTTTATGATTTGGTGCATATGTGGGAGGTGGAATATGACACATTTAATTGGATGAATCCATATTCCCCTATAAATTATTTTCCTTTGTAGTGTACTCTTATAATCCACTTAGGTACTTCATAGAGGCATCATTCAAAATAGTCACTTCCCACAATTTATCCATATATATATATATCTTAAATCACCTTAGATGGGAGTTATATATCAAGGTTGTATTTTATAACCCTTCACTATAAAATGAAATCAATAAAAAAATTCTCCCATTATATTCACATGGATAGGTCACTAATAGTCCTTATTTATAATTTACAAATGAAATGATTGTGGATTTCCATATTAAGATTCATTTCTGCACTCATAGAAAATGGCACTACATTGATGTACTCGCTAAAGTAAGAGAATTACAATGTCTGAATGAAGTAGTTAATCTTGGTGACCTACAACTTTGTTAGTGTCTGTAATATTTTCCCACATTGAGTGGTTAATTGTGTAAGATGGTTATTCACATCTCCAATGCCATTAAATGATTGAATACTCATATTAAATAAATTTAGTAGCTGGGGGATATGGACTACCTAATTTGGGTATGACTTAATTTAAAGATACATTAACTCCTATTGGCTCTCAACAAAAACCATATCGGTGGAAATGGAATTAATCATCTTAATCTAGAAGACTTAATAACGAATCTGTGCCCATGTCAGTCAGTCCACCCAGGAAGTTAAATAATCATGGTTTATAGGTTGTAACTCATGTTGATCTATTAGAGGGAGTGCCAAAGGGATTATTGGAACCATCCTGGGTTGGTTGAAAACCCTACCTCGAATGTGGTTGATTATCCAAGGGTCATTATTTGAATAAACCCTATGGGAGGTGTGATAGTGTCATCCTGAACATCATCCTAAGGTATCTCTTGAAGAACTAAACATTATGATATATATATATATATATAAGTCTCTAGATGATAAGTAGTGATCTATGATTTTATAAATATACTCTAAAAGTGTTTTTGTATTCTATAATTTTTGACCATAACATTAATTTTATCAAGGATCTAGTGGGTGTAAAATTAGGGTATGAAAAGTGGACTCCTAAAACCTATGGATTGTATTTTTTAGAATTTTTGGATATGGGGGTACCCTTGTAGAGGAAATCCTTCCATGGTGAATATATTATCAATCTACTTCTTATCTAACTCATGCTTTCATTAGTCAAATGGATTGAATGTGATGACATTTACCATCTCATTGTTTGGTGGAGAAATTGTTTTTCCATATTTTGGGGAAAAATATGTCTTCTATTTCTTTTCACAAAAATACCTCCACCTATTGACATTCAAGGTAGACCATATGAAAATGTTCCTTGATAATATTTCTAAGCTTTCTCCTCCATTACCCTATGATACCTCTTATGTACAAATAATGTTATTTTGTAGATAATAAAAATGGGTGAATTAAACAAAGTAATCACTTAATCAAAATGGAAATTTTGGCTAGTAAACATGGTAGGTCCTTCTACTAATGATGTTAATATGGCTTATCTCATTGAAAAAGGAGTAGTGATGAGAGTGAATAGTTGATCAAGGTCTATCAAAGAAGAGTTGTTTATTATAAACCACAATCCCATTAGACTTACTATGAAGGACATTGAATTATTAATATTTAAATAGTATATTTTCGATGACTGACTATAGAAAATATGTATCCATAATTAGAGGAACAACGCCACGAAATATTGAAATATTTATTTGGATTTCAAACACAACATCATTTTGAGTGAGATACCTAACAAGTGTTTTTCATTCTTTTGGAATATAAATTCTAATTTTAGGTTGGGCTATATCTAAAAGAAACCACATCATATGTTATTGCATATGTACCACCCTTGAAAAAACCAAGTTATTATTAAAATTACTTAATACAAACTACTCTGCAAAAATAAGACCAATGTTCCACATGACTTCATGTGAACCAACATATACACTAGAGGTTATTGACTATCAGAAAGGGTCAAGGTGATACTATTTTAAGACAATACCATATAATTAGAGTAGTATAAAAATAATTAAAATTATATATAAATGGCCATCATATTACACATAAAAATAAAAGAAACACCATGGACACCATTATCCTAAAATAAATAAGGCACCACCTGCCATAAAAATGAGATATGAAAAATTTCCCCAGAGTTAAGATGAATATAATACTATTTCCCACTATAGATCATATAAAATGAAACCCAAATGTAAATAAAATTGAAATAATCACCACCAAACCTATGTCCTACCCCAGTTCCATATGCGGACTTCTTCCAAGTTATCTTTATCAACTATCTAAAAATGTGTGTTTTCCATATCTATACCTTCAATGATGAGTTCTGTTTCATTTAATCAACCAGTACGACCCAAAAAATAGATTCCCAAATATAGCCAATATATATAAGACATATACAATGTGATATAATAAAAATACTATATACCAAATTCCATTAATATACATTGGTGCTATATATATCATCCATGAGTGAACAATGCTACATTATCCTCTTTTACATTCCAATTTACATGATTCATAAACATATAGGTAGAATACATGGCACTCTATGAAATCATATCTTATATAATCACCCATATAGGTATAGGTTACCTACCTTGGAAAAATAACATATATAAACACAAAGGGAGAATAGTGTGCATACTCAAAAACTATCTCATATATAAAAGACCTCTAGTGGAATGGATGAGCTATCCTACAATAATCGAATATATAAACACATTGGAGGGATAATGGTCATACATATGAATTATATTATATATAAAAAACCATGGGGATAATAGAACATACCCTATAACCACCATATATCATCATCGAGGAGATACGTTCCATCTCGTGTAATCACTATATTTCATTATCTCGAGAATAAGTACCTTTCTTGGCTCTCAACAGAAATCATTCTCATTGATTTTATTATAATTACCTTTGGATATCACCATATACCACACTAACTAGGGGGATGAATTCCATCCCCAAATATCACAGTATGCCATACTCATTAGGGGGTCTAACACCTAGCCCTTGTATTACAATATAGTATACACATCAAATAGATTCGTGAACAACCCAGATATAACTATATATCATCCTCATTAGAGGAATTAGTACCCACACAATATATCACAACATTTCATACTCATCAGGTGGAATAGTTACAACCCCAGATATAACCATATTTCATAAAAATTTCCGTGATTAAAACTCTCTATAGATCTTACCGTATATCACACTCATCATGGGGATTTGTGTTTTCCCGATATATCTTACTCTTTCATAAGGTCATATGGTTCAAAAACTCACATGATTACGATATAAAAATCATAGGATGGCCTCTCAGGGACACAAACTATACCAAAAATAGCAATCATACTTGGTTATCATCAAGTTATCTTCTATTTATAGTCCACTTCAAAGCCAACATAAGACTAGGTAACCAAATATATTACATTGGGTTACATAATGGTTTTAAAATACCACATTGATTCTTTTATATCTTTCCTCATTCTCAACTCAAAACCAATCAGTCAATGTTTATAACATCCATCTATAAAGAAACAACCACGTCAGGGACTTATCATCAATACATGCAATACAATGCAATAAAAACAAAAAATGGATGTCCTGACAACCATATCACTTCCACGTTTGATCTAGGTCTATCATATCACGACCAACGTATATGTAAATCCTTCCAATAGTATAATAACTGGATAAAAACATAAAATTTGGGGATGATATTCCACCTCACATATTAATCATCTACCTAAGAAGACATAATATAACTTGATGTTCCATATATCCCACCCCTAATCATACTAGTCTCAGTTACTCACCCTCTACTATATAAAGGGAGTTAAATGTGAATATTATAAGAACCACAATGACAATAAAATAAATATATACTAATTTAGGTTCCATTTATCACATACCACTTATTTATGGTCAAGACTATGATCATTAGTGACTGAGGCATAAATAATAGCATTCAAGGTATATGGTGGAAGAATACAGTTTTCTTTTACTAAATGTAATTCAATGGATGATTAATTTTTAATTCTAGGTCAATCATCCAAAAGTTGTGAGACCAAATATCACCTATGAAATATAAAAATTTCAATATTATAGGTATATTTTTGGGACAACTATAACATCCAGATATTTTAGAATATATTTCCTATTTAATAAATTTGAGGTATTTAATAGCTTTTTCCCAGGAGACAAAAACATTATGGAATAACAATCAATTTTAAAGAATGGAATATTTTACAATAGAATTAAATGAAAAATAAATCAAAAAATAAATCATGTAATTATAATATATACTTATTTGATTATTAATGGACAAATACAAATGTTTTTTAAAGCATATATTTTATTAGTAATTTTATGCATTATTTAAAATATAAATTCACCAATTTTTTAAAATTTGATTTATTAAATATTTATTTTTTACAAATTTAAACAAATGAATAATAATTCCAAAGATTATTTTAAAATTATTATAAAAAAAGATATAAACAAATGATGGTAAAAAGAGTTATTATTAAGATAAATGTTTTATTTGTATAATTTATTTTTATGTTGAGGAATTAAATAAATAATTGATGATAAATTATTCTAATGAAATTTATTGAAAATATATTTGGTCAAATAATTTATAATTCATTAAAGAATTTATATTATTGATGGAAGGAGAATAACGTAATTTTTTACATTAGAAAATACGTTTTTCCGAAAATGCTTTTTTTGCATTTTGTGTACAGAAATTAAAAAAATGTTTTCCAGTAGTAATGTTTTTAATTAATAAATTGATTTTATTTATTCAATTGATGAAATAAAAATTATTTTAGGGATATCTTTTTTATTTTTCTAAGAAACTAGTTATTTTTTGTGAATATTGAAAAATACACTTTTTAAATATATCAAAACATTAATGACATCATTTGATTGAAGAATGAATTAAAAAATTATTAAAACACTATTTCAACCAAATATGTTTTTAAGGATTAAAATAATCAATTAAAAATTATTATGTTTAATTTATAAAACTATATATGAAATTTTTATTCTTTGTTAATATTTTATTCAGATAAAACATTATTATTAATTCATCGGTTTTAAGGAGATGGTTCTTGGATTACGTTCTATATTGGAATTGTTAAAATTTTTTAGAATCTTGATTTTTTTAATAATTTACCAAAAAAATCATACGTAAAATCAATACTTAAATTCATTGATCTAAGTAACATAATAATAAATATTTTAACCCGAAACAACCATATTCTCAAGAATAAATACCCTTCTAAAAACACTTAAAATTCACTTATAAAACCCCAATATCACTCCACTTATCTTCACTCATGTGTCTTACAACTATTTGATGCATTCTAGTGGTACTGAACCCCTATCTCTCATGGTTTTAGTATAAGAGTAAAAAATGACTGATGTTGTAACCTTGATTTTCATTACATTAAATACATATTTTCTTAGTTGTACTCTCCAAATGTATTTTATTTTTCTATTATTTACTATATATTTCATATATAAATTTATAAAATATTAATTTTATAATTTTTATATGAAAACAATTATATAATTTCCCTTCCAAGATATATTAAAATGAATATGTTGATTCGGTGTATGTACATACTACTATCTCCTTGAATAGTGTGTTTTTTACAATTTCTTCCCATTGATGGTCATAAATAAATATTTAATGAATATATATGATATTTATAAAAAAAATAAATATTCATTATTGATAAATTATTAATTACTAGCTTCTCATTTAATTCATTATAAAATGAAAAGAACTGTCAAGGGTCCATAGAGACTATATTCTTCAAAAAGCCATGTATTTCATTTATTATCACTTCATAACATGTATTATGTTGAAATATTATATAGTGAATAAATATGATACTTAATACATTATAAAAATATCGGATCCTTGAACAAGGTGAATGTCTGAGAACTGTCAAAACGAAACATGTATATGGAACATAATAGTAGACACACCCAATTTTAATTTTAATGAATAAATTCTAATTATTGGATAATTAGAAATTATATGTAAATAATATATTGTAAAATAAGCATTAATATATTATGTTATATATTTTTAATAAATATATATTTATTATATAGGTTTATTGAATATGTATAAAGCATGTCGAGACTTGAGGTATGAGTTTCTCATCTCACTTTTATTTCATTGAGAAAATTTCATATTCACGAATTGAATTATATTATGTGGCACATAAAATACCAAATCGGTTGTTTTATTATATAAAACAGACCAATATTTTAATATATATATATATATTACATTTTATTAGATTAATTTTTATTTTATTATACAAATATATGCTCAAGGATCATTAGGCCTAGTGCATTTGTAAACATGGAAACATATAAAATTGGTTAATAAAATATCTACATTGTCTCTCAATTTTTTATTCGAAATTAAATCACTTTTTCATATCACGCATAACACGTTTCATCATATCAATTTTAATGGAACCATAAGAAAAAGTGTGAGATCAGATGCTTAGTATGGGTAAACATAGAAGATATCACTTTTTTATCATATAAAAGAATAAGAAAAAAATAAGGATATATGATCATTAGAATAACATAAAAATATCATAACCAACTTGTAATGAATAATAAACCTGATTCATGGCCTAAAACATTAACATGAACAAAAAAATTGAATCATTATTATAACTCATTAATGAACCATATTTTTATGTCAAAAATGTGTGAGAAATCATCATAAGTGTAGAAAAAAGTTTCTTATGTTGCGATTAACTACCAAAACTATCTAATCATTATTTTTAACATGTTTTCCTTTAACAGATCAAGCACATCGGTATGTTTTCCATCACATATCATGAAAATCATATAGTTTACCTTATATATCTCGTGAGATATATTTCATTACCCAACACAAGGAAGGAAGATATAAATTCCACCCATCACATAATTAATTCCATACATTTGTTTTCAAACAGAACAAAAATCATTAACCATATCAGAACCCATGTAAAGAAATGTGTTTCATTAACACATCACCATCACATAACACATGGAAATGAAATAGGTTTACTAAGTGTCATTCAATCATAAACATAAAAATTTCCTAGAAATAGTAACAATGTTATCTATTTTTCATATCCCTATTAATTAATAAGTAATCACTAAGTATTGTTGTCTTAGATGGAAAATAGATTTTAATTATTACTTGGAATAATTATTGAGGAAATTATATATTCCATTATGAAATTAATTTTTAAAGAGTTGCACAATTTTAAACGTCAAAATATTATTTGATAATAACTCTTTAATATTTCCATTATTATTTTAGTAATTATAGAGTCCTGATAGTGGGAAATGAATCACAATATGAATAAATTAAAAAATTCATTCCTTCTGTATATTTTTATAATAAAATTCCCAATGAGCCTTATTTAGAAATTGAGAAATATATTCTTTGGAAACCATTACAAAAAAAAATAAAACTGGGTAAAAATAAATTTAATTATCCATCTGAGAATAATAAAACCATTTTGGATATAATCTTTGAAAATGTTAATGTGGAAGACATATAATCCCCAATGGGTATTTAAAACAATATAATTTCAATTGTTGATGAGAATGTAGAATAATCCCATACCACATTTTAATAAATTTAAGCGCTTAACCAATGAAATAATGAAAAACAATTTAATAAAATAATACCATAATTATCAAGACTATGGTCATAAAATACATTCATGGGTAGTATATAAAATGTTCATAGGAAATATGTAGTGTATAAGTAATGTGTTCCATAAAAATAAAAGAGAGAGAAAAATGTCATACCTCAAGTCTCTCCTTTCCATGTTCATATTATAAAATAAACTATTAGAAATATGGGTTTATTATAAATTTTATAAACAACCATATATCAATGATAACATTTATTATTTTATTATTACATCTTATCACCAATTTATTAATATTTATATTCTCCCTTCTAGGTGATATCTATCCTAATTTCCATGAAGGTTTTAGTTTGGTATTATTGGTCTTTATTCATTAATCATGTCCCCAATATTTATAATATAAATTATATATATATATATATATATATTTCATATATATTCATAAAATTCATCCTTAATACCACCCATGTGTAATATTGATGAAAATTAATCACATCGCATCACAGAGATTGTAACTCATACATACGCACAAGGGACATTATCATTTCCAAAAGACTACATGGTAAAATTGTAAACAAGATGTTAATATCCTGTAAGAATAATTATTTCTTAAATAACATATATAAACATTAAAATTATCACAATGCTTGCTCATAAAATATGATGATTGAAAATTAATAATATCACTTTGGGGTGACGATAAGCAGTACATATGCACGAGTGTTATTTTCCTTAATTATTTTTCAGGAAAATGATGTATATGGGTGATTTATAATCATAACAATGATTCAGAATATTTTAGATTTTGAATCTTATATTATATAATATATATCATGGATTTATAGAAGGTATTGATGTGTAGAAAAATATAGGGATCTATTAGATTGATTACATCTTCTTTGAAATGGAACCATTAGATCTCTTTTAAACGATTATTATGGTGGACTTTTATGATGAAAATATCATCTATAATGTGTTTAGATATGTTTATAATGGACTATGGAATATTTTTTCTGATATATAAGACTCAATGTTGTGATATGAGATGAGGTATGTGGTGTCCTTTTATAGTTAATGTGAGGTTCACATTTGGAATTTCTCAAAAGAATAAATTATAATCAATTAGTTCTCAATCCAAATACCACTAAATGGTATTATATTTGTAGATAATGTGGTATAGGGTGGTAATACCACCATAAAATGATTTTATAAAATATTTTGTGTAATTTTAATCCTTATCATTTTGATTATACTTTAGTTAAATGATTTTAATTTTAACTATGGTAGTAACATTTTCAATATTAAAAAATAATGAATTTTATTTTTATGGTGTGAATTTAATAATAAATGGAAATTTAATTATATTTTATACCATTAATTATAATTTTTTTCTTTATTTAGGATATTTATGATATATAACTAAATTTATAAAATATTATTTTTATAAAACATTATTCATGTCAATTTTGACTTTATTCATTTCGTTGACATTAAGAAACTACAAAAAAATATAACATAAAAAAATTCAAATTTATATGATCATAAAATTTCATATTCACCAAAAAATGATTTAACAATTTATGTAATTCAAATTATATTTTTTTAATATTTTTTATATAACTTAATCGATTTGTCCATAATTGAATAATTATTTCATCATTAGTGTGTAATTAATTATGAGAATTATTTACTCCCTGAAAATTAAAATTAATTTTCCATGATGTATATAAACCTCTTATATTTTAAAATAATATATGTAGTCAATCATATCTTTTATTTATCTTCATGCTTGAAATATTGTACAAATTTAAATTAAGAGTGTGATATTTTGTCAATATGTTTATCGTTTGTAATATCTATGTTCTTTAATTGGATAAGTGTCCATTAAAATATTAGATTTAAGAAATTTGTTGTTTTGGGTTGAATTAACTTAATCTAGTAACATTTGTAAATGTTTTATGATATTTTAAAATTTTTTATAATATTTTTTTTACACTTACTTACCTGAATTTCCATTAACCGTGGTAATCAAAATTATTAATGTTACTAGTCATATTACACAAAAAATAAAATGGATCTATTTTATTAATTTGGAAAATCTAATTCCTAATACGGAATACATTTTTCAAAACTAAAAACACAGATTTGGTTTAAATAAATATTAATTTAATCCAACTGACATAATAGGGAATATGATTTTTATAATGAAAACATTCAAAATATTTGAAATGTTTTTATATCCAAAATAAAAGTGGAAAATATTAAAATTACATTTATTTGATTTATATATGAATGTTTGATATAATTCTACTTTATAATAAATTTTAAATATAATTTACCTTTATAAATTATTTATAAAAATAGTCAGTTTTCAATTAAAATGCAGTATTTTTTATTATTCATCAAAAAATGATTCCTTTCATAAAAATATAAAAAAAGAAACCAAAGAAAATTTTGATATTCAAAATTGATATAGATTGTTTATTTTATAAAATATAATTTTATAAAATTAGAAAACTATTTTTAAAATAAGTGTGACATTAAAAGATAGAAAATCTATCTTTAAATAAATAAAAAATTTATGTGTAAAATGTGATTTATTTTAATTTTATATATTGAAAACGCAAAGGATGATTGTTAGAAATTATATTGAATATATTTTATATTTAGTTTAGTCCAAATTTTTTATTTGTTTACTTATTGGTTTAAAAAAACTTGGGAACACTTAAATAGTTATTTTTTCAAAAATAGAAGTCACTTTAAATCAAAAAGAATTTTTATTTTCCGTTTAAAATTATTTGGTAACCAAATAATTAATTATATAAACAAGTATAAAAACTATTTTAATAATTCAGTTAATCCTATTAAAATATTCATTCTATAAGATAAGTTATAATTTTGTATTTTAAAAATCTCAAAAATAAAATTATATTTTATAGATACATAATAATATGTGTAACACAAGCTAAGGTGGTGTTTTGGGTAGCGCAACATTAACTTGTTGTAGAATATAATAAAAGACATCAAAAAAACATAATGGATTATAAAAAAAATTCATAAAAAATAGCGTGTTATATAATACATTAATGAAATTAAATGAATTTAAAAATCAATCTCATGATATCTCTTTTATGGGAGTTTGATTCCAGATAATGTAATGTTATAAGGGTTTCCACATCTCAATTTTTATTAATAAATATATGTTATAATTCACCTCCTTGTTTCCTTTATTGACATATATAATTACCATTAATGTATATTATGATAATTCCCTTAAACAATAATGGTATTTAATAGTAAATATATGTTATCTACTTCATAAGGATTGAATTAAAAGGATACCAAAGTTTTATATGTTTTCTTTCAATATCACTTTTTATCATGATTATTTGTTATTAAATTTTTTTTGGTAAATTATGTTCTATTATCAACTTAAATTCCATTAATTTTAAGATAATCACTATATATATTTTGTTTTCATATACACTATTTCATTTTCCCCCTGTTTATTACCCAAATTATGAAAATAACGTTTTTAAGAATATCCATCCTTATTTCACTTTTTTAGTCGGGAATATTTTTTCTTCCATAGACATGATCTTGAAATTATTTTATAGAATTTTTAACCATTTATTAAATATATTATAACAATATTATACACTATAGTGGAATTTATTTTCAATTTCATTTAAAAGTAACCTCTTCAATGTTTTAATAATTTATTGTTAATTTCATTACCAATTCTATGGAAATAATTTTTTAATGTTTATAGATACATGGTATTTTCTTTCCAGCATGAATGTTATTATTTTTCATGAATCATTTAAATTTTTCCATGTTTTTATAGAAAACTCTATTTTCATTATTATGAAATTTTTTAGTCTTTAAAAGCTATGAATTGTATAGTTTATTTCCTCTTATTTTTTGATGCATTTTTTTTATAAATTTATAAAATTGTTTTCCATATTTGTTAGTATCCTTTAAGAGTGTTTAGGCTCAAATGATGATATGATCTTTGTATATCATCCACCTTGTTTCCCTCTATGGATTATAGTAATTTTTCTTATGAAATTTTCATGACACCAATTTATATTCATTTTCTACTAAAGTGATGATGGAATTATGTTATTTTACAGTTTTTAAAATGAATTTTATTTCATTCATATGAGTAAATTAATCACTTATGGAATGAAGAGTGATTTCATTTTATTATGAAATAAATATATTATTTTTTAATATTTTGTGATATGTGGAAATCTAATATACCTTTAATGGATAGAGTAAGTTTTTGTATTTATTTGGATCAGGCCTATACATGTTACAAACCCAATTCTGGGAGGGTATATAGGTGTGTAGATAATTCTTAAAAAGTTTCACTAGTGGTTATACCAAGAGTATGTGTGATGAAGTATTTGGGGTAGACATGGTTTATGATTTATATACATATAATTATTCCAATCCTTTATGTCATATTTTTAATTCTCTATAATACTATCATGGATTAAGACTGTTTAATGTTGTTGTCTCTTATGACTCATATATTGGGTTTTAACAATGATTTATTCTATGTATCCTAATTTGATATTTAAATATATTATTGTAAACTTTTTCTAAATAATAATTTTGTCATACCATTATGATCATATTATAATCAATTATGATCAACAAATTATATCTCCCATTTTTTCCCTTTATGACAGTCTCTACACACCAATTATTATATTTCGATTTCCCATGGTTATGTTGAATGATTTTTAAGTAGGTCATATCAATGAAGAAACTTTTCAGAAAGATCTTTCATGGAGGTACATATGATTTTTCATAAATAATAGAGTTATTTATATTGTATCTAAAGACACTAAACCATCATGAATGCAATGAATGTATTGTTATTTTATGTGTTGAATATTACTCTTAAATAATATATACTTTATGTATATATTAATTAGTTAAAATTAGATGGTATCAAAATAATAGTTTTTTTAGATATTAGGTGTAAAAACATTGGGATATGTCTATGTATGTGATAAAATCATGAAATTTTAGTAATATGTAGATTGTGCAGTTTCCTATAATAAAATCCATATATATATATAAATATATTTGGCATTCTCTGGAACAAGTGGAACTTGGGTTAATTAATTTTAAACTAATAGTTGGATATTTAAATTATCTTAAAGTTATGCACGACAATGAGGCATAACTGTGCACATTGCTTCACACTCCTGGGGGTGTACTTTTGTAAATTAATATTTTCTATATGAACTATGATGATGAAAGAGAGTATAAAACACAAGATAGTCAGTGATGAATGGAAAGCGATACATTTTGATAAGAAGGTGTCATAATTAATTATATTATTAATAATATTCATTATTTTATGATTTTATACTCTTATTAATTATTATTAATTCTCACACTAAAATTTTTACTTCTCGTCATTGATTGGAATGAGGATAATCATGTGAATAGTTGATTTCATTGCATTTGAAACAACCGTCTTCGTGAAAATCCAAATAAAATAGGACGTCGGATAAAAATTCTTATAATTATAGCACCCGAATCTATAACACCCGAAAAATATTTTTTGAAATAACAATAATATTGATAGATTGATTTACAAACATAACAGATATTTAGGTGAATTCGTATGTATTATAAAATATTCTTATTTTAATGTGCCATTTATAACAAAAGCATTGAATTTGAAGGTATGAAAATAGAAACCCTAATTTAAGAATATACATTTAGTTTCCCTACTCAGTAAATATTTTTTTGATTAATTCATAGGAAGGAAACACTAAATTTACAGTAATTTTATTTTATACTAAAAAAAAATTATTCAACAATGAATTTTATTTAATTTTTTGGGTGTAAATTATAATTAATTTTCCCCGATTATATAAATTTTATTTCATAATAAAAAAATTATCATATTATAAATAAATTATTGTGGAATTTTTTATATTTTTGAAATGATTCATTTTCAGTGGATAGTGAAAAAGCATATTTTTTTAAATAATTTCATTTATTCTCATTAAATCTAGTAAATTAAAAGACCCATTACATTTTGTTTCTTTATAAGGAGACATGTGATCTATTTTTTCCCAAAATATTCCAATTAATTAAATTTTAATTTATAATATTAATTATATATAAGTTATTTTTTTGATAAAAAATATATTTTTGAAAACATAGTTTTTCATTGTGTGTTATACATTTTTATTAAATTTTATTTTACCACTTCTTGTGATATAATATTTATAAATGGATTATATATTTTGAATTATTAAATTCATATTTTTTAAATATGATTCTTTTCTTATTTACCATAATGAATATTGATAGTGATAATTAATTATCATATCAGTAAGTGTAAAATGGGTAAAACCTAGTTAAAACCGTAAGACTGGGTCTCCAAATCACCCCGAAATAATCTCTTATTTTATTGAATATATGAAAATCTACCATAAAAATAGACAATTTTAATATATTTAATTTTGGATCCAATTTACCGTGATAATAAAATTTATATTATTATATTTATGAGAATTGAAAAATATCACTCTTGAATTTAATATCTATTAAATTACTCCACAAGACTAAACAGAAGATAATTTTGGTTGTGAATGTTTTTTTAATCAATTATTATAATTGCATATATTCATAATTAATTTATAGTTTTTAGTTATTATATAAGTACATTAATTTCATTCAAAACATTGAGATTGTTTTTATTAAGTTAATAGAAAAATAGAAAACATGAATTTAAATTTTTTTATTGTCATACAACTTTGGGGAATTATTATGTTCTATGATTTTTTAGATAAATATTACATTTTATGCAGGTGTGAAATTTTTATATTTCAATTCCCTGATTATCTGGATGACATTAGAGTCAAAATAAATGAAAAATTTCATAAATTACATTAATGATATTTTCTGAAAAATACAATTTAATTAAATTATTTAACAAATACAAATAAATTAATATAAGAAAATTTGGATAAAAAATGAAATAATGTTTAATCCCATTGTATTTATGAGATATTAAATCACTTTTACTTTAAATTATATCGCTTTAAGATTGAATAATTTCTCATCACTCTTAAGGTAAATTTTTTTTAACAAAGGGGTTAAATTAATTGATAAGGTTTATAATGACAAAAGCACTTATATAATTTTACTCGTGTGAGAATATTTAGAACATATATTTTTGAATATATTTTAATTTTAAATCATTTTTCTATGCAAATACAGAATTATATTTAAATTTTTTTGGTAATTCCATGTGTTTCATTTCCCTCCCTTTTAAAAGGTCACCCCTTGTCCCTTTTCATTACACCACATTGATCCTTACATCATGACCAAAACATATATAATTATCTTCTTAAATTTCATACAAAATAATTAGTTGTTTTTTTATTCTAATCAAATCATTCCATGGTTACATAATAAAGGATATCAATTAATCATGTCGAAAAATATGTTCTTTTCTTACCTGACCCATTTTAATTTATTTTTCCATATACCTCTTGTAAATCATTCTTATTTATCATAAAATAGTATCCTATTTAGCAAAAAATATAATTTCATTTTATTTTTATTATGTTACCACTATTACTAAAACATTATTATGTTAAATTGGAGGTGAAAGTATCAAACATTCATACATGTGGATTACCGCCTCCACGTAGCGTTACAATTCATTTTCAAAAACCATAAGTCATGGATGACTATTTTCATGGTTTAAAGTTTATTTATCATATTTATGTCAAAATATTCATATTTAATTATAAAATAATATATATCATCTTACATTTCAATATTTTGAATAAAGATAAAATTTCTCGTTCGTAAGTGTGGACTACAACCTCCCCGAAGCGAAGTGATACATTATTCGATTAAGTTTTACAGAGATGGTAATAAGATTTGAATTAATGAAAATGTATGATAAAATAATTATTAATCAATGTTGTATTATTTAGAAACATTAATATTAAATTAATTTTTATTTAAAAAAAATTAATTTATTTGATAGCTTGTGTTACATGAAATATCACACCAAAAAAAATCAATAAAATATTTTTATATGACCTTAATATAAATAACATTAAATTAAGTCTTGTGAAAAATATTAACTATTTAATTTAATATATATAAAAATGTACTAATAATTATAAATATATTTATAAATATTTAGTTATTATTTTCTCAATTTTTAGTAATGTAATTTTACTCTTCAAAGATAGAGTTTCATTAAAAAATGGGTTTTATTGGATATGTGAGAAAAATATAATAATGAATTTTTTTAAATCTTTTTACAATTTATTTTATAAAAATGGAATAATTATTTAAATCAATATATCAGATTTATCTTTGTGTAATTTTTAGGATTTATCTACAAAAAATTGATTTTCTGGAGAATAGTGAAAAATAATGGTTATTATTGAAAACTGTATTATTATTTCAAGAATGTAAAAAGTTACATTATATTATAAAATAGTTTTAATTTAAAATTATTTCACTAATATTATATTTAATCCAATCATGTTCATTATAATCAATTTAATTTTTTAATTTAGAAAAATGTTTTTATACATAATATAATTTTTTGGATATTATTTTAATGCATGCAATGTGTTTTTATATACATAAATTCAAATAATAATTAATGATGAATTATTTTATTGAAATTATATATTATATATTAAATAAAATTGTTCTACACTCATTTAATATTTTTTCCACGCATGTGATTAATATAAATATGGTTTTATGTATAAAACTGTATTTTTGTAGAAAATGGTTTTAATTGCATTTTGTTTATATATTATAAAGGTAATTTCTACAACATATAGAAATTTATGTTTGATAGTAGGACATAACATTTATAATTGTTATATTAAAATAAAAATATTCCATGTTATTTTTGGTAAATATGAATAGTAATCATGGTATAATTTATGAACTCGGTAATGTGAAACACAAGTTAATATACGTTAAATCTAAGTGAAATGACCATATTTTTTAATCATAGTTATTATTATATGATGTTAATTTTACCCTTATAAAAATATGCACTAATTTTATTTGTTTAATTTGATCTTTTCCATGAAAATGACAAATATAATATTTTAGGAAAAAAATAAAAAATTAAATTGTCACTCTCTTACTTTAAACTATATATGATGTGTCCAAATAAAGAAAAATGAAAGTTGTAAATGAATATATATATATATATTTATATTTGATCATAATAAAATTAACAGGTCAAATAATTTTTATTAATTAATTTACCTCATAAAAAATTGTATATTATAAATTATATAATAAATTAAATATCCCAAATAAATTTAAATGTTGTTATAATAGTTAAACCACCATTATACAACATGTTTCATACCAAATTTAATGTAAATTTATCCCCCGTACATATGTACACCATACCACCTACACACACTGATACAACTCATTTTCCATAACTATAATTTATTAATAAATTATTCTTATCTAATGACAATATCATATATAACATCTTACCATCCAAACTGTTAGAAAATGATAATGTCGCACATTCATACGTGAGGGTGTCCACCTCCATGATGTGATGTAATTGATTTTCATCACTACATCACATGGATAGAAAAAATAATTATTTTTATTAATATAACTAATGTATATGAATTATTAATTAATATTGAAATAATAATAATTATTTACCATAGTTTCCTTCCTTCCATCGAAATGTAAAATCAACATTAGTGTATATGAATGGTCTACCATCTCCAGAAATGTTGTAATTATGTTTTATAAAAAAAACATTAATGAATGAATATAAATATATTTTTAATGAATATATATGAAATTTATATGTGATATCTATTGTAGAAATGATATAACCATGATCGTAATACAAAGAATAAGATTTCAAAAAGAAAACATCCCAGAGAAATTATATAGTTATCACCCAAAAAATGTGATTCTAGTAAAATAATGTTAATAAATTGGTGATAACATATCATATGTAAATAATACATGCTATAATATATGTTAGTATACTTCTATAAAACATTTATAAGAAACCAATATCTATTATACCTAAGGTTATAATGCGTACGAAGAAAATACATTGTTCATGTAATCGATTTTCATCTCTCATGTATCGACTTAAGAAAATTCCATATTCACCCCTTGTTCCATCCATGAGGTGTATATACTAATCATGGATGTATTTTATGATGCTTTTTAGGAAATTAATCTCAGTTTATATATCCAAATAATGTTCCTTCATTCATGGGGATTATTTTTCAAAGGTTACATTAGAAATCTAGGATTTCTGTTAAAATTTCAATATTTAATCGATATTATTTAGGATTATGTTTGATTGATTAAATCATGCTGTCTATCTTTAAATAATACCATACATGTTATTCTAATTTGTTTATATTTATAGAAAAAATATATTTTAATTATCCTCTCTTTATGTACTCAATAGAGTGATCAAATGTTTATAAGAAAAACCGACATGATCTTTCTCTTTAGTTTAAATTCATCTCTCATATATATCCATGTTTTATAAAACATTTTCTAATATTATTTTTATAATTATCTAATTTTTTATTATATAAATAAATAGTTATTTATAACATTAATTTGATTGTTTAAATGTAATATTTTGTTTCCAAATGAGGAACTTTTGACTATTTACTAACAACATGGAAGGAATCATTGTTTTTAATTATATGGAATAAAATAAATTTTCCACCATCATTACCCATCATGGTTTTTATGATTTTATTTCAATATTATAATTTTATTTTCAATGAAAAATTTATATTTGTTATTTGGTAATTTTTATGTCTCAAAATGCTTATTTCAACGAGGATGTGATATTTTCCTTTGGGATGTTCCTACTAATCCTTTAAATTAATTTTTCATCTATTATAACATCATTTTATGTAACATATGAATTACTAAGGATATTATACAATGATACACTACTTATTATTTATCTATATGGTTTATTTTTATAAGAATGGTTTTCGATGAAACCCATTTATTTTCTATAGGTTAGTGTACAATATATTGTGAAATTTATATGAAACTTATTTTCCATGAATGGGATATGATATGATGGTATGGAAAATGATTTTTTGATACTGTGGGAAACATATATGTGGATATAATTTTGTTATGGGGGGTGCTAGAATTATATATATCTCCAATTTATTGGGTAAATTTTAATATATCATTAGATAACATTGTGAAAAAAGTCTATATGTTTGATACATTACAAGAGTCAAGACAATGTGGTTGATCCATTACGGGAAACAAGTCGATATGATCGATCCATATTAAATAGGTTTTCAGGCCAAATCTGTTATATTTAGTAGTATTTCAAGATAACCATGACATATAATATGGTTTCTGTACATATGCTGGGCCCCTACTTTTTTACATGATCTTTTAGTCCATTGTGGATTATTATTTCACTGTATTTTGAATAATTTATTTTTTAAACAATTAATAATAATTCCATGAACAAATGTTTATGATATTTAATATATTCTTATGAAAAATATCTTTTACCCTCAAGATCTCTTACCCTTATACTTATCTCATACTTTTATATGATCATCGTTGGATCTCACTCATGTTTACCCATAACGTTTATCTGATCTCCCTATTTATTATGTTTCATTTCCCCAATTATAATTAAAGATTTATGCAGGGTATTACATGAAGAGTACATTGTTGGACGATCCTGAAGGGTGATGTTTACGATCATTATTGATATAAGAATATTATTTATATAGTACCCAAAGAAATAAAACTATTTATGGTCCCCGAATTTTTTTTAAAAAATTTATTAAATATTCATATAATAATATATAATATTTATTTATTGAAATTTTAGTTTTCTATATTTTGTATTTGGCGATATGTTTAGTTAATCATCAGAAATTAGGATTAGAAAACATTTGTTAGTATTATGCATATAAGTCTATGTATTATATGTCATCCTAAAATTTTAGTAATGACCATGGATAACCGATGTTAAAGCTATGATACCATATATTGAGATGAAGGTTTCAGGATTTATACATCCATATAATTCAATTTCATGATTATATGATTTCTCGATATAATAAATATAGCATTATACTTAAAATTTTATTTTTAGTTTTAACTGAAGGATGGAACAGAAAAGAATAATGTTAATGTAGAATGTGATAGAAAATGAAACGATTGAACTCTTATGAATGAAAAGGTAGTGAAATATTTAATTAAAAATATAAATTACATACTCACAAAACATTTATAGGATATGAATCATGATGAAATTCCAAATGTGAAAAGAATGGGAGAAAATTTTGTTGAGTTATTGATGAGGAAAACCCACCTCATTTTACTGGTTCTAATGATCCATTAGTCAATGAAAAATGGACCAGTACAATTAATAATATATTTTCCATTATATAGTCTTCAATGAAAGATAATTTCAATTTTTTTCTATTATTTTAGAGGTGATTTTGATCAATAGTGTAATTTATTCAAGAATATGAAGAAACATGAAAGAATTCACTCTATAGAGTGGGATGACATTAATAGATTATTTTTCAATAAATAATTTCATCATATTATTCATTCTAAAATGTACAAGTAAATCCATGAGCTAAGAAAGAAGGATAATGAATATGTTGGTACATTTGATGAAAAATATTACAAGGCTCGTGAGGTATACTTTTGGTATTTTCACACAACATGAATGAAATGGAGTTCAATTATTCAGTGGCTTAAAAAATAATCTAAAGGGTTTTATACATAAGATATTAAAATTCCTATGAATAAATCATTTTATTTGATATCATTGTGGTAATAAATATTGGAGTTATACATAAATATAATAGATTTGATATGAAAAGAGTGTTGTAATTTAACGTAAGTCCTAAAAATAATGGAGGTATGATAATGAACATTTTATTATGCTCGAATTATGGAAGGAAACATAGTGTAAATATTCTTAAGGGGTCTGGTAATGGTATTAATTATGGAAAGGAAGTTCATCAAAAAATAAAATGCTAAACTTACATAATGAAGTTAGATAATTATTTGTATAGAGGGAATGCTCTACCGAATGTACCACCCAAACTCCAGCACTATAAATGATTGGAGTTTGGGAATTATTTAAAATAAATACCTAATACAATGGTTAATTAGTATAATTAACCAAAAAAATATTTGTTGTCAAAAGAAAATGTGAAATCTTATGAAATTAGAAAACTCGTTGTTAATCATGATAACTAGAGAACAAAAACAACTACTCTTGGGTTAGGGATTCAATGTTCATTTTTGATTGAACGAGCCTTATGAAAATTGTATTGATCATTCTTTAGTGAAATTTGATGTGATTATAAGAAATTATTATCTCAATGAACATATATTATTGAATAATGAAATCAAATTTGATATTCCAAAACATATTTTTATCATCAATTAGTGAAAGGGTGAACACAAACATCAATTGGAAATGTTTTGGGTTAAGATAAGAGATTATTCAATGGAAAAAAAGAGAATTTTATTTTGGATATGTATATGATTTTATTGTGACATCATTTGGGGAAATGATTTGGGAATATACATCTTGTTATGATTATTTATGATTTATTAAAATTATTTCAATATAAATGTAATGTTGATCAAGGAACGATATGAGTTCTAATTATTCAAATATTCGGATTTAATTTTGGTCAAATATATTTTGAAAGAGTGTTATGGTTAAATATTTTAGGAATGGATTATTTTGATCTATGGATTATATCAGATATAGTATATTTACTATTTTGGGTCTTCTATATATTTAGAGACATAAAATGATTTCTTGGTATTATGATTTTAATGGACCATACCTCTATGGTGCATTCTTTTGTGAAAATGTGGTGTTGGAGGTATTCTAGAAGTTCAAGGTGGCTTGGGGTGCGTTTGGGTGGACATTTAAGGAAATCTAAATGGTTATGGCCTTGCACGGGAGGCACACGGTTTTCCTAAACTGTGTGGCTAAACCGTGCAAGGCTGGTCTTGGAGGCAATGGACAATGCACGGTTATTGCACGGTTTTTCTAACCATGGAGACTAACCGTGTGAGGAGTGATTGTCGAAATAGATGCTAACGCACGGTTAGAGCACAGTGTGATAAACCGTGTGGACTAACCATGCGGGCACTTAAAGTTAAATCCTAAAATTGTGGATCTAACTCATTTTTCCTTTAATCACCTCATTTAATCCCCTAATCAGCCATAACTCGGGATTACCCTTCCTTGGAGGTGGAAGAACCTCTCCCAAGCATTATGGAGGCGATCCGAGGCTTCTCTTCGCGAATTGAAGCCTGTTTCTCGAGGTAAGTGATCCTTTTGTTTGGTTTCTTAGATCTACGTAGATCTAATCCTTTTCTTCTCTTGGTATCTTAGATATACACCTGTTATGGGTAGATCAAAGTGTGTGGATGTTGTTTATGTTGAGATATGGTCTTTCTTGTGTTAGGAGAGGAGATCTAAGGAGGATTCGTGGAGAATCGACCCAGTTTTTTGGGTGCTCCTCGACCGTTGTGGTTTCCCTCGAAAACCATTGAGGTAGGGGATTTGTCGATTCTCTAATTGTTCATGTTCAATCGTAGAGTTAGCATGATTTAGTCCTTTAGATCACAATGGATTTTAACTAATTAAATACTTGAACCGGATTAAAAGAATTGGTGATTGCATGTTGTGGATTTGTACCATGATAACGGTTCGCCTCTTGATTTGCTAGATAGTGTGATATATATGTCTTGCTTGTTAGCATGTTTCTGTTGATAAAATTGATAAATAATGTAAATATGGAATTAATTAATGATTAATTGGATAAAAATAAAGAGGCATGAAAAATAATCTGGTTCTTTTGGTGACTTGATATTGATTAAGTTGGCATAGTAAGAAATTTTAATCCTTGTGATAGCGTACAGTTTTGGTTCATTATATTGGAACCAATGAATTGAATATGTTAATTAAAGATAGATTTATGTACTTGATTTATTGAGTTCCATGAAGGGTTTGGATTTACCCTTTTATTCTGATGTAGGGCTAAAATCCCATTTGATGTGATTGTTTGTGTTTTTTGTTTCAATGCCCAATGCCTTGTTAAAAGTCCAAGAGCCCATTTGTTGTAATGATTGTTTTCCTACTGCTTGTTCTGTGTTGTGACACTGAAATGGGTGTTGTGATATCTTGTGTTGTGATGTGACCATAGAGGGGTTTTGTGATATGTGGAGGTAGGGAGGCCTTGTAGTTGTGGCAGTTGATGATGCCTAGAGTGGAAAGATGCATCGGTTTATGCATGTGGGTGTTATGGAGGACACTAGGGATGATGGAATGGGATGGATGTGGTTGTGGGATGCTCGGTGCTTTGTTTAGTTGTTTACCTGTTTTACTTGTCCCCACTGCTCAAGGCATCTGGTTTTTCTTAGCCTTATTCTGAAAGGGGCGAAGATGCGCAGGGTATGCCACATGCTTTCAGTGTTTAGCCTCTTGAGGAAGAATGGGCCTATGCTCTTGCTATAGGTGGAAAAGACTCGACGAGTACTATATATAGTCACCGTGTTGAGCCCCCTTGTGTTTAGTAGCCTAGGATGCATTTTTATAATGCCTGGGAATAGTGGAAAGTAATTCTAAAATGAATGTTTGATTAAATGGTGATAATCCATGGGGATGGGGATGCTGGTATTTAATGGTGATGTTGTATCTTTAAAGGAATAGTAAATTTGGAATGTGATGACAAGAATTTTTATTTGTAGTTTTTGATAATGGATAATTAATTATGGATGAACTAATTAACGTATAATGGAATTGATGAAAAATGAAATGATATAACCTAATGATGTTATTTAATTCGTTGTGTGCTTATAGGATACCTGGTCTTAGAAATAGCAGCCCGGAGTCCGAGAGATGTTAGCTGTAGTTGAGGCTATGACTAGGTTATGCCCAAAGTGTGGTTGTGAGTTACATATATATTCTGGACTTTTTTTGTTTCTGTACACTACTCCACCCTGTCAGTAAGGGCAACCAACACCCCGGGGATTTTGAGCCATGGGGGTGTTTTCCCCAACATTCCGGTGGGAGGATGAATGGCTGACTACCCCCTTTGAGCCCACTCTCTTCTCTTTGTAGATACTAGTGCCATTGGAACATTGGTTAGTTTTCCCCATATATGTGTGTAGAGGGATGTAATGGCTTGTGGTTATTTCCACACATATATTCTAGATATTTTATCCAATGGACAACTATAGGTGTAACGTGTATAGGTTGTGATGGCTTGAGGATCCTTACGCGGTGTATGGGCTATAATGGCTTGAGGTACAATACCCGACGCATGATACACATTATGCGGGCTGTGATGGATCCCAGAAACTACCTGGTTACTTTTGGTTGTGTGGATGGTGCGGTGCTTAGCCCAGGTGTCTACGGGGAAGCCTTTGCGGTGCACGAGGTGCAGATTGTGGCGCTTAGCCCATGTTTATACAGGTAAGCCTTTGGGGAGAGATTCACAGGACGTATGTCATTGGGGAAAAGTGACAAACCAGTGGGGAATTAGTAGCGGGTTACCCTTGATATTCTTTACTATATACTATATTCTTGTATGCGTTACTTGGTGAGAGTAGCCATGGTGAGGTTGGTAACATAGTAAACCGGTTTAGGTGAGGAGTTAGTTTCACTTGTTGTTTATTGTGATTTATCATGCTTTCTTTACTTTTGCACGAGAGGATTCAGGGAAGATCATACTGAGTATACTGTTATACTAACCCTACGTATATATAAACTATTTTTTATGTCACATGGAGCAGGTTGGAGATCAGGCAGGTTACTACTAGCTTGTGGTTGCAGGAGTTGTTTAGGCTTGTTTCTGCGGTTGTATTACTTTTCTTTGGGTACTTGTAGTTTCCCATTTCAGTTGTTGTACTTTTTGCATGAAATTACATATATGTACTTGGGTTTTCTTTTACATTTTAGTTCTGAGTTGGAGTTGGTTTGTGTCTATCTTATCTCTCTCTTCTGTATGTGTTCTCTTAGAGGGTAATTCCTCCCATTTGTGTGTTTATTATACCCTTGGTGCTAGTCACCAACCCAGAGCCTACTGGAGGTGGGACTCAGGGATCATTATCTCCCTTCTCACATTTCCAGCCCAGGAGGGGTACACTTTTTGGGGAGGGGGTCGTGACGTCAGAGCGGTATCAAAGGTCTGGATGATGGATAGGATGGATTTTGGAGTTAGGCACAGGTGAGTTTGCATGGGTTGGTAGGGCAACAGTGTCAGTCATGTTTAGCATATGGGGTAAACACCGGAGACCGGCAGAGACATAGGCATTTAGGGCCCCCGATGAACTATTGCATGGACCATTAAGTTTACAATGGCTACTAAACAAGGTGATACTAATTGCAGGGTAGAGAAATAGGAAAGGATGATGCATAATTATTCTTTGTGCCTGTGTTTGAATGGGTAGACCTTGGTATAGGTTAACCTGAAATGAATAAAAAATAAAAAAATTAATTAATTAATGTTGAGTCTTCCATATTCCAGGCTTAGGATATATAATGGTTTGTTATTTTATAGGTATGGCTCGAGGTCGATGTCCTCATCAGGTTTGCATAGATGATATCCCGCAGGCTGTCCCAAGAAATCACCGTAGGGTTGAGGTCGACGAAGACTACACATGGAGGAAGACACTCTGAGAGTTTCAGCGCTAGAGTCTGCAGAAGTATGGGGGCTCCGTTTCAGATGCACTCATAGAAGGCTGGTTAGAGGGGGTCGAGATAGGCTTCAGTTCGATCCGTCTCGGAAGAAGCACTGGCTGTCATTGGTTGTGACGATGCTGCATGGAGCATCAAGGCAGTGGTGGTTGTTGTTCCTCGGGGATCGTGAGGAGGCAGTGATCTCAAGGGAGGAGTTCTGAGACAAGTTTAGAGCTGAGTACCTTTCTTCGTCTATGAAGGCGTCTAATCGCCATGAGCTTCTTACCCTTTGACATGGGAGCTCTAGTGTTCGGAAGTTTGGAATCTGTTTTAGGTACCTTTTACGATATGCTTCGGACCTGTTACCAGATGAGGAGGAAAGGGCGGGAATTTCGAGGAGGCTTTGCATCCAGAGATCCAACGCCAGGTCACCCCATTTATTTTAAACACATATCATGAGTTGTTGGTGAGGGTAGAGGTTGTTGATAAAACATTGGCCCGAATTGGATCATCATGAGAGGGGAATCAGCATGATTCCACATGGAGCAGATTTGTGGTCCGGGGTTCCTGGTTTGCAGGGTAGAAGAGTTTTCGTTCAGTCAGGGGTAGGTCCCAGCATTTCACATCTTGTCCCTCCGGAGTTGGAAACTCTTAGGCCTATTCCAAGGGATAATGCGCTAGATTTTCTTGTGGTGGTCATGGTCATCAGCAGCGGGAGTGCCCGACCTTTCTGAGAGTTCATCGTGCACTGGGTGCTCCGCTCCAGGTTCCTCCGTTGAGGCAGTTCCAGCAGAGGTAGCAATAGCAGGTTGTACCAGCTTCCGATCTGTAGAGGGGAGATGGGGCATGCAGATGACAGCCCCAGGATGCTCCCCATCCTCAAAGAGCAGAGAACGACCATGGTGGTGGTCATCATTAGGGTCAGAGAGGTTGTGGAGGAGGTCGTGGTCACCTTCATTCTCTAGCGTTTCCAGCTCCAAACGAGCCAAGCGTCATTCGAGGTACCCTTTTCTTGTTTTCTACCTTGGTGTATGCCTTGTTTGATTCAATATCGACACACTCTTTCATGTCACCTACCCTTGTCCATGCCTTGGTACTTGAGGTAGAGAGGCTTCCAGTGCCCTTGGCATTGACTAAACCAGTTGGAGGTCGAGCTGACTTGTTTGAAGTATGTAGAGACTGTGAGATAGTGTTGGGGAAACACCGCTCTTGGGGAGATTTCCTATGTTTACGAATACAACCATATGATGTAATCCTTATCATGGATTGGTTGTATTCGGTGCAGGCTATTGTGGATTGCATCAGAAAGAAGGTCGTTTTCCTTGGTGCTGATGGAGAGCAGGTGGTGTTTTTTGGTGAGAAATATCCTCAGATGGGTTACAGGCGAGTTTCATCCTCATCAACCATGGCTGCTGAGATGATGCTGAGTTCTTTAGAGGTTCGGTAGTTGGCATTTCCTAGGGTCGTAGAGGAGTACCCTGATGTTTTTCTAGATGAGTTTGTAGTATTACCCCCTCAATGAGAGATCGATTTTGGGATCGAGCTACAGCCATGAGCATATCCAATATCTATGTCTCCATATAGGATTTCCTCTTCTGAGTTACAAGAACTACGTATAAAGCTTGATGGTCTGTTGCAGTGCAGTTTTGTTTGGACAAGTGTGTCACCGTGGGGTGCACCAGTTCTGTTCGTGAAAAAGGATGACGGTTGTTTGCGGTTGTGTGTCGATCATCGCTTCTTAAACAAAGTGAAGTTAATGAACCTCTATCCTCTTCTTCGGATTGATGACTTATTCGACTAACTGAAGGGTGCAAGTTGTTTCTCAGAGATCGACTTACGGTTAGGATATCATCAGATGCATGTGAAAGATGTCCATATCCCGAAGACTACTTTTCGTTGTCATCATGGGAATTATGAGTTTTTTGTAATGCCATTTGGTGTGACGAATGATCCAACTGTGTTCATGGGGTTGATGAATGCTGTATTCTGTGAGTTCCTGGACACGTTAGTTTTAGTTTTCATTGACGACATCCTTGTGTACTCCACGTCTGAAGAGGAGCATGCAGAGCATCTACATGCTGTTTTGGGAGTTCTTCGTCGACATAAACTATTCGAGAAGTTGTCGAGGTGTGAGTTTTGGGCCCAAGAAGTCCTTTTCATGGGGCATGTTGTATCTCAATAGGGAGTAGCTGTGGATCCATAGAAGATAGAAGTTTTTTTTATTGGGAATCCCTAAAGGCAGTGTCAGAGGTGCGATGTTTCATTGGTCTCGCAGGCTACTACAGGAGGTTCGTAGCCAATTTCTCCCGAGTTGCAACACCTATGACAACTTTGACCAAGAAAGAGCAGGCTTTCATATGGACTGATCAGTATTAGGGAGCTTTCGAGTATCTAAAATGGAAGTTAGTAAGTTCTCCAGTCCTTTGTCTTCAAGATGAGGGAGTTCAGTTTGATTTCTTTTGCGATGCTTCATATATGGGGTTATGTTTTTTCCTCATACCGTAGAGGTCAGTTGTTTCTTATGGGTTTTGACAGTGTGTCCCCATGAACAAAAATATTCCACCCACGATCTTGAGTTGGCAACCGTGGTATTTACTCTGATGTTGTGGAGACATTAACTTATTGGTGAGTGCTTTGTGGTCTTCACCGACCATAAGAGTTTGTGGAATGTTTTCTCCCAGCATGACTTTAACTTGCCGCAGCATCGGTGAATGGAGTTCTTGCAGGAATACGACATCAAAATATTGTATTCACCTTGGAAAGGGAATGTTGTAGCTTATGCGCTGAGCCGAAAGTCACGTAGTGATGATGTGCATGAATCTGGTGATTCCTGGTGGGTAATGGAAGAACTATTGAAATTACATATTGATATAGGAGACGTCAGAGGTAGAGGATGTCTTTTTCAGATGATGGTGTAGTCATCCCTAATGTAGAAGGTGGAAGAGTCCTAGTTGGGGGATCTTGAGGTGGAGGTCTGGAGGGACCGAGTTGTGTGTGGTGAGGTCCCTGATGATTGGTCTGAGGATGAACAACACAGAGTTTTGTATCAAGGAAGTCTTTTTGTTCCCTTGATGATGCATTAGATGGTTCCCAGAGAGTTCCATAGTTCACCTCTAACAGTAAAACCTGACATGACAAAGATGTACCGAGGTTTGAGGAGTCAGGTTTGGTGGCATGTGTTGAATTGTGTAGTTACAATGTTCGTTTCTCGATGTTTAGTCTGCCAGAAGGTGAATGCTGAACATCGTATTCCTTTTGGTCTTCTACAGCAATTAGAGATTCCTCAGTGGAAGTGGGAGGACATCCAAATGGACTTTATTATTTTTTTACCTCGATATCCGGAAGGAAATGACGCTATTTTGGTTGTATGGATCATTTAACAAAATCATCCCACTTCATAGATATCACGGAGTCGAGCTCAGTGTAATTTTTGTTGAGATAGTATCTGGAGGAGGTGGTGAGACTTCATGGAGTCCCAAGGATGATCATTTCTGATCGAGATCCTCGTTTTACCTCTTGGGTGTGGAGGGGTCTCTAACATGCTTTTGGTTCTCAACAATGCATTAATAATACTTTTCACCCTCAAATGGATGGTCAGATTGAGTGAATCATATGAAATATTAAAGACATGTTACGCTCTTGTGTTCTTGATTTTGGAGGTTCATGGATGAGGCACGTACCCTTTGTGGAGTTCTCTTACAATAATAGTTTTCACTCCATCATCGGTATGGCGTCGTTTGAAGCCTTGTATGGTCAGCCATGCCATTCTCCATTGTACTAGACTGGGGTTGGAGAGTCAGCAATTCTTAGACCGGAACTATTGAAGAATACAACAGAGATGGTTCAGGTGATTTGTGAGAGGATGAAGGCAGCACAAGATCGTCAGAAGTCATATGTCGATCAGAGAAGGAGACCCTTAGAGTTTAATGTTTGGGATCATATGCTTTTAAAGGTGACTCCACTTCGTTGGCAGTGATGTCTTGGTCATGGGAGTAATATTTCTCCCCACTATTTTGGGCCTTTTGAGGTGTTAGCTCGTTTTGGAGTTATGGCGTATCGAGTAGCACTTCCCGCTCATATGAGTCAGATACATGATGTTTTCCATGTATCACAGCTACGTCGTTATTATCATGAAAACTCCCACATCATCGATTGCGGAGATATTGATCTTGATGATGATGCCACCTTTGAGGAGTGACCTGTGGAGATCCAAGAATGCAAAGAGAAGGTGTTGCGTGGGTGATCCATCCCTTTAGTTTGTGTCCTGTGGCGACACAGCGGCTTGGAAGAGAGTACTTGGGAACGTGAGTCATAGATACATGCTCATTACTCAGAGTTGTTTGATGATTAACTCTTTTTATGTATTTTTGTAACTTATGTGGTTTGGGAATTTCATGTTTATGATATGGAATCCTTTTTTGAATTAGTGGCTTGATCTCTTTTGAGAGGTATCTCGGTGGGTTGTTGTTCAGACCCTGTATCGTTTTCTCTTTAGGTGGGTTTTGTATTCTCGAGGATGAGAATGATTTGAGAGTTATCTGATATAATGGACCAGACCTCTCAAGTCCATTCCTTTGGGAAAATGTGGTATTTTAGGTGTTCTGGAAGGTCAAGGTGCCTTGGGGTGTGTTTGGGTGGACTTTTAAAGAAATCTAAAGGGTTATGGCCTTCGTACGGGAGGCGCACGATTTGCCTAAACCGTGCGGCCAAACCATGCAAGGATGGTCTTGGAGGCAGTGGCTAAAGCACGGTTAGCACATGGTTTGTCTAACCATGTGGACTAACTGTGCGAGGAATGATTTTCGAGGTAGAAGCTAACACACAGTTAGCGCACGGTTAGTTAAACAGTGCAGACTAACCGTGCTGGCACATAATGTTAGATACTAAAATTGTGGATCTAACTCTTTTTTCCTTTTATCGCATAATTTAAGCCCATAATCGGCCATAACATGTTATTACCCTTCCATGGAGGTGGAAGAACCTCTCCCAAGCATTTTGGAGGCGATTCGGAGGCTTCTCTTCACGAATCGAAGTTGGTTTCTCGAGGTACGTGATCATTTTGTTTGGTTTCATAAATCTATGTAGATCTACTCCTCCTCTTCTCTCAGGATCTTAGATCTACGCCTGTTATGGGTAGATCTATGTTTGTGGATGTCATTTATGTTGATATTTGTTCTTGGTTGTGTTAGTAGATGATATCTAAGGAGGATTCGTGGAGAATCGACTCGGTTTCTTCGGCGCTCATCGGCTGTTGTGGTTTCCCTCAAAAACCTGTTAGGTAGGGGATTTGTGGTTTCTCTAATTGTTCATGTGCAATCATAGAGTTAGCATGATTTATTCCTTTGGATCGCAATGGAATTGAACTAATTAAATACTTGAACCAGATTAAATGAATTGGTGATTGCATGTTATTTCTTTGTACCATGATAACGGTTCGCCTCTTGATTTGCTAGATAGTGTGATATATATTCCTTGCATGTTAGCATGTTTCTCTAGATGAAATTGATAAATAACATAAAGCCCGAATTAATTGATGATTAATTGGCTAAAAATACAGTGGTATGAAAAATAATCTGGTTCTTGTGGTGACTTGATATTGATTAATTTTGCATAGTAAGCATGGTTAATCCTTGTGATAGCATACTGTTTTGGTTCAATATGTTGGAACCAACGAATTGAATATGTTAATTCAAGATGGATTTATGAACATGATTGATTGAGTTCCATGAAGGGTTCGAAGTTACCCTCTTGTTGTGAAGTTGGGCTAAAAGACCATTTGATGTGATTGTTGGTGTTTGTTGTTTGAAGGTCGGATGCCTTGTTAAAGGGCCAAGATCTCATTTGTTGTAATGATTTTTTTCCTGCTGCTTGTGATGTGTTGTGACCCTGGAAGGGGTGTTGTGATATATTGGGTAGTACTGTGACCCTGAAGGGGTGTTGTGATATATGGAGGCAGGGAGGCCTTGTGGTTGAGGAAGCGTATGACGCCTAGAGTGGCGAGATGCATCAGTTCATGCATGTGGGTGTCAGGGAGGACACCAGGGATGATGGAATGAGATGGATGTGGTTATTGGATGCTTGGTTCTTTGTTTGGTTATTTACCTATTTTAATTTTCCCCACTGCTCAAGGCATCTGGTTTTCTTACCCTTCTTTCGAAAGGGGTGAAGACGCGTAGGGTATGCCACGTGCTTTCCGTGTTTATCCTCTCACGGAAGAATGGGCCTCCACTCTTGCTATAGGTGGAAAAGACTCGACGGGTAGTATATCTACTCACCGTGTTGAGCCCTCTTGTGTTTAGTATCATTGGATGCTTTTCTAGTATTCCTGGGAATAGGGGAAAGTAATTCTAATATAAAAGTTTGATTAAATTGTGATAATCCACAAGGATGGAGATGCTGGTATTTAACGGTGATGTTGTAACTTTAAAGGAACAGTAAATTTTGAATTTGATGCCAAGAATGTTTAAATGTGGTTTTTTTTCATGGTTAATTAATGATGGAAGACTTAATTAATGTATAGTGGAATTGATGAAAAAAGAAATGATGTAACCTAATGAAGTTCATTAATTGGTTGTGTGCTTATAGGATACATGGTCTTAGAAATAGCAGCCCGGAGTCTGAGAGACGTTAGCTACAGTTGAGGATAAGACTAAGTTATGCCCATAGTGTGGTTGATAGTTACATATATATTCAGGACATTTTGTGATTCTATACACTAATCCACCATGTCAGTAGGGGAAACTGACACCCCGGGGATTCTAAGCCCTGGGGGTGTTTTCCGCAACATTCCGGTGGGAGGATGAAAGGATGACTACCCCCTTTGACCCCGCTCTCTTCTCTTGGTAGATACTAGTTCCATTGGAAGAGCAGTTATTTTTCCCCATATATGTGTGTAGAGGGCTGTAATGGCTTGTGGTTATTTCCCCACAGATATTCTGGATATAGTATCCTATGGGATACTATAGGTGTAACGTGTATAGGCTGTGATGGCTTGAGTATCCTTATGTGGTGTATGGGCTGTAATGGCTTGAGGTACAATACCCGATGTATGATACACGTTATGAGTGCTTTGGTGGATCCCATAAACTACCTGGTTACTTTTGGATGGGAAGATGGTGTGGTGATTATCCCAGGTGTCTGCAGGCAAGCCTTTGTGGTACATGAGGTGCAGATTATGGAGCTTAGCCCTAGTTTATACAGGTAAGATTTTGGAGAGAGATGCACATAACGTATGTCATTGGAGAAAAGCAAAAAATCCTTGGGGATGTAGTAGTGGGGTATCCTTGATATTCTTTACTATATATTATTTTCATGTATGCATTACATGGTGAGAGTATCAATGGTGAGGTTGGGAACATAGTAAACTTGTTTAGGTGATGAGTTAGTTTCACTTTTTGTTAACTGTGCTTTAGCATGCTTTCTTTACATTTTCATGAGAGGATTCGGGTAGGATCGTAATGTGTGTACTGTTATACTCACCATACGTATATATAAACTATTTTTCAGGTCACTTGGAGAAGGATGGAGATCAGGCTGGTTACTACTAGCCTGTGGTTGCAAGAGCTGTTAGGTCTTGTGTTCGCTGATGTTTTACTTTCTTTTGGGTACTCATAGTTTCCCCTTTCAGTTTTTGTACTTTTTTCATGAAATTACATATATGCACTAGGGTATTATTTTACATTTCAGTTCTAAGTTGGAGTTGGTTGGTGTCTGTCTTATCTCTCTCTTCCGCATGTGTTCTCTTAGAGGGTAATTCCTCCCATTTGTGTGTTTATTATACCCTCGGTGCTAGTCGCCAACTCGGGGCCTACTGGATGTGGGACTCGGGGGTCATTATCTCCCTTATCACATTGTCAGCCTAGGAGGGGTACACATTTTGGGGAGGGGGTCGTGACAGTGATACCTTAAAATATAATTATAGTGAATTAGGAATGAAAAATTAATCATGAATATTCATTTCATAGAGTAACATATGAAGTGGAAATTGATCAAAGAATAATGAAAAAATAATATAGTTCTTATGAAATGAAATGAAATCGTGTAAGTACCTTATTATTCTTTTAAAACTATATAAACAATATAAAATGTATTTTTTAAAAAAATTATTTCATGTTTACATAATTTTAGATTGGTTGATGTTATTTTATTCATCTCTTTGGTACATGATTATTTTATCACAAAATTTATCAAGACATATACATTCCTGTTATAAATGTTAATAGAAAATAATTCAACCCCATTGTCTATATTATCACTTCAAACTAAATTTTACATATTTGGAAACCATTCTATGTGTAATTATAGACATAATTAATATTTTTCGTTCCCTATTTTTAAAAGGATGTTTTAGTGGTCATTTTCCTGATATGGTATATCCATTATTTAATTTTAAAATATAAACAACATGATTTCTGAGAATAATTCAAAACATTCAAAAATAAATTTATAATGTGTTCGGGTGGGAATGTGACACCCTGAGATTTTATGACTTTTTTTAAATTATTTATAATTTCATTGAAAACATTCCATAAACACATCACCATACCAAAACAAACCATGAAATATTAATTTATGGTCATTGTAACATAGATATTAAATTTGTTGGTATTAATATGATCAACTAATTTATGAAATATAAATACAATAGTCATCATAAATATTGTTTTTTAGTAAATTATTATAATTAATCACTTGATATTAAAAAAATTAATTTTATTATTCAAAAATAGGATATCCTCCAAATTTTTGTTTTATTACTTTTGTATGTAAATACTATAAATAGTATTTATTTAATTAAAAAAAATTTATATAAAAAGGATATAATTTTTTTCAATAATTATATCATAATAATTTTAGAGTTAATTTTTTGTATTTTATTATGAAGAAATATTTTCTTATGTATAGTGAAAAATTATATTTTTTACTGAAAAACATATTTTTATTTTAAGAATGTAAAAAAGATATATTTTGGTTTAAAATGTTTTTAATGTAAAATTAGTTATTAAATATAACAAATATTCTCATTAATTTTAATGGATTATAGTTTATATTTTAATTTTTTATAATGTTTTATACATAAAATGGAATTGTTTTAAGAGTTTTTTTATGCATGGAATATATTTTTATCAAAAAAATTAAATTAATCATTATTGATATATCATTTTAATGATGTCTATATATTATATAATAAATCGAAATATTTAACATCAGTATAATATTTTTTTAATCTAATGGATAATTATAACTCTAGTGTTATATTTGAATCATTATTTTTCAAAAATCGGTTTTCTTCACATTTTTCACACTTATTTAAAAATTAATTTGTTTTCACAAAACAGACCAGGTCATCCTGAAACATTTCAAATGATCGAGCCTACAAGAATTCTTGAGAGTAATTCCCAATCCTTCCATTCTGGAATGTAGTGTCAGATATCAAAAATACAAAAAATTTGAATGATTTAGAATATATATGATTAACCTATAAATAAATCAATCTAAATATTAAAAAATAAATAATGGAACATGAAAGATATAAAGTGACACATACCTCCAAATTACCCCATTTTTCACCACTAACCATAATACCCCAATCAATATATGAAAAAATCAGAGATGTGTAGAACCTAAACTAAAAAAATGATACAGAATATAGAAAAGATCCATAAAATTCACAATAGTGATTCCAAAAGAAGCAATTACCTACCACTCAACAATAATGATAAATAATTTTATTACTATATTTTAAATATTTATATTTGAAATAATTTTTTTCAATTTTTTTTATTGCCATTAACAAGTTAAAATATTAAATGGAATCATTTCTCTAACTCAATTACTAAAAAAGTTCCAAAAAAGTTAGAATTTACAAAAATCTATTTATAAGGAGAAATATTTGATAAAATAAAAAACATATATAAAATAGAAAACTAAAGGTTATAAAAACTAGTCATAGAGGCATAGTATATCATATATTAATTCTAAATAAAATGAAAAAGAACAAGTATAAGTAGGCATAAGGAAACAAAATTAAAAAAATGACGTGACATAGAAAAACTAAAGGAATATATGAGATAATATTTAGGTGAATATCTAGGAATACTTATAGAGACCCTATATGTAATATATATATTATCCATATATTTTAAAATAAGACAATATTTGATTGTGTGTTAAACATGCAATAATAAGTTTAAACAAATCATAAAATATAAATTTTTAAATATGATTGTTAAAACCTAGATGATAAATTAGTGGTTATAAAAAGGATTAAACATATTATGAAACATATTTGAACTTAATATTCAATAAAAATTTACTCAATGGAAATAAAGAATCAATTTAATGTTATTTTATTTTAAATATCAAAAATATTTTTTTCTTCAAAAACATTTTTATTACTTTCCATGAGAAAATAAATATAATTAATATTTTAAAATTTAATAAAATTAATTTAATAAAATTAACTAATTTTTTAAAATGGTCATTGAATTATTAAAATTGATTTAATTTTATGTATTTTTGTTTAAAAAATATACAATAGTGATTACTGAAAAATACATCATTTTATTGAAAAATGTATTTTTGTTTCAACCATTTAAAAAGAATAATTTTTTAAAAAAATTCATTGAAGTAAAAATTATTTGGTAATGCCTCCAAGTCTCCCTAAAGTACATAATGTGATCGAAATATCATTGATAAAGAATTACATTCGAAGAAAAACACATGTCCTCACCTATGATGAAATAGAATTATAATCGTATCTATCTTAATATAAAGATACTATCTAGATTATTTAAAATTGAGAGAAAGGGTTGAGGAACCAAAATACTCGACTGGTAATGGTACTTTGGAGAAATAATTAGATGGAGAAAGAAATATGGGAATTAGAGGATATTATGAAGAAAAACAACCCACATCATTTCAAAAGTTATTCTTTTTAAATTTTATATGTTGAAATTTTTTTTGAGTGTAGACTTTAATATCACAAGTTTTTTAATGAAGACTATGTTTGATGGTGTACAGAACACACAACACTGAATTTAAACAGACCAAGAAATACTATAACATAAACATAAAAATTTAGCCTCAATGTTGAATTGGAAAGAATAAATATGAGTAAATATGTTATCAAATATATGTGAAGTTAATATTTAAGAGAAATTAGACATAATAAATAAAACTCTATATATAGTAAAGTAATTTTATTCATAAAAAATTGTGTTTTCATCAAAAATTATTTTTATTGCATTACACGAGAAAGAAATATAATTTATTTTTTAAATATTTATTAAATATATTAAAAAAAAATTATCATCAAGTTTTTAAATAATCAACTACTAATTATCATAGAGTGAAATTTTAGAATTTTTCTAAATATATTTATTTTCAAATGAATTGTGAAAAATACTATTTTTTATTGAAAACATTGTTTTTCATTCTACCATTTAAAACAACTAATTTTATTTTAAAATTCTTTCAAGTTAAAATTTGTAATATTATATTATTTTTAATATTATTATTTTTATTGTAATCAATTTCATAATTGAAATTGTTATAGATATAATTTTACACCTTTGATGCTGTTTTTTTTAAATCATTTTTTATTGAGCTTTTCTCATTAAATTTTAAATTAAATTATGGAAAATATTTGATTTGAAATTTGAAAATTTTATTCCATATGTTTATTTAGTAGGTTAAAATTTTACAAACATTTCCCCTATATTTTTTCTTAATATTAATTGTAACCTTAATAATATTTATTACCATGGGAATGAGTAAATCGGGATATTAAAGTCAATATTAAATATATGAGGATAAGAAAATTATAATCACACTTAACATAGTCATATTTGAGGCGTGAATTTAATATATAGTAATACAATATTTGATTATATGAAATTTTATGTCCATTTGAAAGAGATTGTGAACATTATAATATTTTTTATAATGAAAAGTCAAATATGCCACACTCTTGTTTTTATTATCTTTAATATATATATTTTGAGGTTATCTAGAGGATATTTTAAACAATTAATATTTTTTTTAAATATATGAGATTTTTATTCTTCATGTTTATTTATTTGTTATTTTTATAGACGAAATAATTACATTTAATTTTAACACTATGTTGGTGGTGTAATTATACAATTGATGAAAATATCAAATAAATGATATTTAAAATATTAGTAATAATATATATTGTGAATAATAAAGAGATCCAAGAATTTATAGATGAATAAATAATGACATATATAAGAAAAGATATTGTTATATATATTGGAGTTTTATTTATATTATTATATAGAATTTTATGAAAATTTCTAAAATTTGACATTATTTATATTTTATTATAATTAATATTTTACTATGTGAAATTAAATTAAAAATAAATAATATATTCGTAAAAAATAATGGGTTATTATTAATTTATTATACCAACATCCAATTATGGGTCTTTCTAAATTTTATACTCACATTATTGAACATTATAGTGTAGACAATTTTAATTTTATAGTAATTTCTCTAATGGTTAATGAGAGTTTATCACAAACTGAAAAGAATAAAACAATCACATAAACATTTTAAAACATTACTGATATTAAAATATTGATCAATACTCATCCAATATTATAAATAAATTAGTTCTTATCAATTTTTATATAAAAATTAATTTATATATAATTTATATATTATGAAATTCTAAGGGTGATCGTCACCTCATATATAAAAGGGAACCTACTTCTTCACATATGTATATAACATTGATCCATATAGATCGACCAAAACATAATAATTCCATTAATAAACATCCATGTAAAAGTAATAATGGTTATGTTCCTTCTGAAATACCAATCCTAGGTACCATTAGAAGATATCTAAATGAAGTCCACCAATGAAGAGGTAATCATATTTAACAAATCCTTCAAGTTTCATTTTAAAAGTAAAAAATCCACAAATGATTATAAAAAAGTATCTAATGAATAAAAAATTTATCTATAACATTAATCTGATTTAGATATTATGGAAATATATACAATGATTAATAACTGGAACAGAGATTACAAAAAATTCATGTTAAAATGAATCATCTTACTCATGAAACAAGGCAAAAATGAAATAATATTAACAAACAAGTGATAAGTTGATATAATATGATCATATATGATATTATTAATAAAAATATTGTTCTTATATATATTAATATAATTCATAAAACCATTTTATATGTCTAAAAATCTCTTTCAACTAAAGGGAATTGTGAGGTAACATATTTCATCTAAATTTACACTTTATTTAGGCATGTTTGGTATTATAGACCTATTTTTATTTATGTGTTGTTTAGAATACCCTTTAAGGTAACTAATATGAATATTTATTTATTCAGGATGATTAAAGTTCATTTCATGTTTACTCTCTATTGACACATTATTTAACATGATTATAATAAGGACTCCATGAAAATACCCTTAAGGAACATATGTAAGATAAATGATGGTAATGGTGAAAGAAGGCTTAAATTTTCCATAAACAATTATTGTGTAATAATTTGTTGCATAGGTCTAGAATTTAAAAATAATATATACATGTACCTGAATAATGTATGAGATCCCTATGTGGTTCACCATCGAAGCCCACCCCCACCCTTGGGCAACAAAAATTCCCATATGACCTACACAACAAAACAACGCAGACTGACTCCTCATCATTGGTGTAACAGCCAAAAATTTTTGATTGATATTTTTTTCCTAAACATTTGTGTTATATTATTTTTTAATTAGCCAAGCAATAACTCAATAATAATGATGTGAGTAAAATTGAAATTTTACCCTTAGGTTTTGACTATTATGACCATTTTTTAGTATCAATGTTTGAAGCAAATCTCATAATAATAATTTTAACATTATAATTATTGTTAAAAATAGAAACGATAATCGTAAATTGATTTAGAAAAAAAATTCGATTTAATAATCCAGTAAAATCGTTCAGTATGAAGCCCATTTTTTCTAATAATGGGAATGAGTTAGCATTATTGGGCTTCACTCTTGACCATGACCATTCCAAACATCAACACTCTAAGATTGAATGATATTACATATAGGATACATTCAAGTTAGGGGAAATTAACACACTAGAGTGATGTCAGTCGCGCCGCCACCTGAGTTTATCATTATTGCACACCTCACCATTAGGTCTTATGCATTTATTATAAGGGGTTATTTTTCAAGGCCTCATATACATAATGTATAATCCATTTGTACAAATATAATTTTTATTTAATAATTTTTATTTAATTAATAGGTTTTCTAAAAAATTGACATGGATTTCAATAAATTGATATTTTCAGAAAAAATTTAATTTTTAGAGATATATAAATTATTATATTAAAATATGGTTTTATTACCGGTTATAATTCAATAATGTTATAATAAAATTCTTTGAATTAAAAGTTTTTTTTTCAATTGTCGAAAATTTTATTATGTCTATTAATATGCATTTTATGTGTGCTATTATTTCAAATAAATAAATATTTTTATAGTTTAAAATAAAATTTCACATATTTAGATAATTATTATGATAAAATAAATATCATTTTTGAAATTATAATGTTGATTTTTTTTTAAACATTTATGGAAATGCTATAAAATATATTATTTTTCATGTATAGTAAAAATTTATTTTGAGTCTTTTGGTATTTTAAATGATTACATAATGATGTAATAATTAATATAAACTACTTGTAAACTCTTTTAGATTAAAATATGATAATAGGTGTCATTTACGGCCAATAACATTGAAAAAATCAATGGGAAACCCCAAGTATTTTAAAATACCACTAACTAGGTGTCCACGAAAATTAATAAAAAACTCCCCCACTTTTGTTGTATATATCCACCCATTTATGTATTTACATTCCTTAGAAATTCATTGCCCACATGGATATGATATTATTACCTCCCATAGATTCCTCCCAAGGTTTCCACAATCACTCATGGTCTATATCCTAGTGTTTTTAGAGTCACTCGTCATGGTAATGGAAATCTCATCTTCTCATTTGCATTCATATTCCGTCTTTTTGTGGTACATCTTTTAAATTTGCATAAAATGTTATTATATTCATTTTATTCAATCCTTATATTGTATTAGGAGTCATTAATTAGTGGTATTCCTTTGTCCCAGCTCTTTTATTTTTTTCTAAAACCATTTATAATACTCATTATGTTGTAGAATTTTATTCTCAAAATTTCTTTCTTTTTCTGAAGAAATATTTTTATTTCAATTGTTTTTAAGAACATTCAAAATCACCATGCTTTTTATATGAAACTCTTCTCTTATATTCCCACAAGTTATTTATGAAATGTTTTATTATGATATTAATTGATGATATTAATTATTACATAATAAATTTTTTCCTTGATATTAATATAATGCATTGGGTAAAGAATTTAATCTCTAGAGATGGCATGTTTTACGATACCTTAGTAAACAACCTTGGAAAGTTTTATGGCACCTCGTTGGATAACATTGGTGAAATTCTTATGACTGTATAATGTAAATTTTGTAGCCACATTTACATGTTATGAATTATTTTCTTATTATTATAATATGCCTCTTACTGATGAATTTATGGATCTGATCATGTTCATATTGATATTCCAAAAGATCACAAGTAAACTGTTTCTATTTGTTTCAATTACTGGGCCTTCTACTGACCCTTTCCTTTGATACATCTCCGCAGTTAATGAGATGCATTAACTGAACATATTATAAAACTATTATTCAATGTTTCAAGTGGATTAGAATAATGTTTTCTGTTTTTCATATATTATGTACCTTATTTCCAAGACACTAATCTTTAAGAGATCCAATGTTTCTAAAATTTAGTGAAAATTTATGTAATAAAAAGGCGGGATACCATAATTGGTATCAAGGTAGGATTTAGTTATATTTAGAAATTATTATTTTAAAACATTAGGAATAAAAGTTCATGGCATATAGAAACTTCCTCAAAACATACAACCATTGATGGAGGTCACTTCACACATACACGCAATACACTATTACATATGAAGAAACACACACACACACAGATATATATATATATATATATGTACCCCTTGAACCAATTTTCATAATCTCCTCACCACGATAGAATATTTATAATTTGGTTATATATATACATTTAACTATTTAAATTGTTGCAAGCTATATTTGTGGGGATACATGTCACTGTCCTTGATGAAAAATGTAACCACAGACCTCAATAAAATCCTCATGAAGCATAGAAACCAAGAGAGAACCATACAATACCCATTAGGGTTAGGAATCTTCCTTGTCCATTTACAAAAAAAATGGAAAATCGTAATCCGTGAAATAGTGGATGAAAGATTAGGAGAATAGGTTGGAAAACTCACAAGGAGTGATCATACTATAAATCAAGAGAGAAATTGGCCATGAACTGCTATAGAATGGGTTGAGATGGTGTGTGAGGGATCCCCTCATAGGAATATGAAAATTGTGGGGGAAAGGGGTGATAGGAATCAAATATAAGGGGAAGGGTAGATGGTTATTTTATTATTATTTTTATTAATTTAATTTTGGTTTCTATATTATTATTATTATTTTAAAGCATGGACATTGCTCAATGTTTGGGCACACTATTGGTCAAACCTTATGTCTACCATTCACCCCACAATGGGAAATAGAGAACCTCATATCGAATTATTGAATAGTTTAAGAAACTATGTGTTGGAAATGAAATTTGGTACTATCAAATTATTTATTCTATTGCATGGTTTCCACATGGTCTGTAGAATTGTATACCCTAACCATTTACATGCCTTGTATAATAAAATATTTACACTTCTAGTGAAAAATCACAAAGAAGTATGAATAAAATAAATCAAGATTCAAAAGTAAATAAAAATTAACAATTTTTCAAGGTGGTATGTAACATTTCTCTCAACCATTTAAACTTTTTACCACTAGAAATTCAAAAATCTTCAATTGAAAATTAAATGGGAGGACCAAGATAGAATAGTTTTTTTTTCCACAGACCATTCATCATAGAAAACTGTGACCCATGACAAATGTACATAATGAAATACCATTATGGTCTATTTAGAATATTCTTGAGTATCATCCACAAGATCCAAAATCCAGGCTAGACAATCTTCTATAGTAATGGTTGGGTAGGGAGAGTACATGGTATTTCCCCAATCAAGGAATTATTAAAGGCCATGTTCATTATGATGTCATCTTATGGTGTTAACCACACCATTTTATAAGCCTGTTAAAATATCGGTTTCAAAACACCAAAATAATTTCATGATTCTTATTCAAAACCAAATCCCATTGAAATGAATCAGTGGAAAATAATTCCTCTATACACAACAACAAGACTCAAAATTCCCAAAGTAAAATTTCCTATCATATGGTATCCCCAAATGATTCATGACATCATTTCCATCCCATCAATGAAACACCATTATGAAAACAACTAAAATGGGGACATTGAAAATATATTTAAATGTAAATCGGACCCATATAAACACTATGTTCCTATAAATGGATGGGGGTATTTTAAATGGGTGGATCTGGCTCCACATAACATCCCAACATCACTCTAGAAAAACATTTCCAAATCAACCAAGTAACCAAATGTGAGGTAGATATTTTCTTCTCTTGGACCTAGAACTTTTATATTCCCTATCTTACAACACTGATGAAACACCTAAAGAATACATCATATAACAAATTTGGGTAAAACCTAAGGAATTAGAAATATAAAAAAGAATATAAGTCACATATGAGAACCTACTGACACTTGGATGATACTTTGAAATATTAAAAGGTTCACTCTAAGGAATATGGATGGATCCTAGTGTCAGGAAAAATATGATTCCCCATAATTAAAAGCTAGAAATGCTTACCTAAAATTTTTTATTTCTCCAGGGGAACATAAATACCATCTTCAGGTGACCCAACTGGCCACAAAAAACAAAACTCAACGATATGGTAAAACAAAAAATTAATAAAAGTAATTAATCATACAAAAATTCTTCATAAAAACAACATGAGGTGATGTCTTAGATTATTAAAGGATAACAATAAACATCTCTTAACACCGTAATCCTCATTGATCCCAGTTGATCAGAAAACAAACATTCCAATTATCTATGAAACTCACAAGAGACATTCCAATCCCCAAAAGAAATATTCCCTAAGGAATTAAAAAAAAGGGAAACCCAAAAGATGAACATATTCAGAACTTCTCTAAAAACACAAATTTCATTAAATTAAATAGGTTAAAACCCGAAATAAAAATCCAACACAAATTCCTAAAATTATTCGTCACTATACATGTATGAAGACATACAATAGTGTGATTTTATGCTCTTTAGTTGTAATTTTCAAGGGAATACTCAAAATAATGAAGAACGAAGAATAATGAAAACACATCATAAGAAAATAATATTGATATCTAAATCACAAAAAAAACATAAAACTGAAATCACCATTCCAACAACAATTTCAACACAACCAAACCAAAAGGCCCAAAAGAATAAATCACAAAAAAATAAATAGTAAACCACACTAAAAATTTAAAATATTAAAATACAGTTTTGGAAACATTTTCTCAAAACAAAACAATACATAAAGGTTAATCACATGACATTAGTATTCTGTGATGCCTCAAATATAAACTCATATCCATGGTAGATCAGGAACCCATCCCCATATACCATCAAAAATCTAGTTTCCACATACACACATCTATACATGTGAGCATTCATAGGAATAACAAGGTTCCAAATAAGAAATTTTCATTTCCAAAACAAAACATTACACCCAAATTCCTAGTCAACATTTATTTGCTTATTTTTCAAAGAATTTCCATAATCCCATTATAAATTTGCAAAAAATCCATTTAACATTAATGATACCCAAATCATCAACTTAAAAATTCTATTATAATTAACCAATATATTCATTAAAATTCCAACGGAAACTCCCCCAAACAAATGTAAACCCTTTACATGAATAAAAATAAAAAACTCAACAACTAATAAATCCTAAAATCAAAATATTAAAAAGTAAAAAAATGCTTCCCATAGCTTGGACACACGATTTTAAAGGACATGTTCCAACCATGTGGTAAAATATATCGGTTAACGAATAAAATTGTATGGTTTATTAATTTTTTGGAAGACTATGCCCAAAAAATGTGCTCCATCTGAATCCCTCCCAATATAACAATAAAATTATAACAAAAAACTCATAAAAAGTCAATCAATAACCAATTTTCTCGAAAAATATGAGATATATGGTCATATTTTAAGGATCTATCACTATGAATAACCCAAAAAATTAATGATTCCTTAAAAATATGTGGTAATTAGAAACCAAAACAAGACATACAACATGATTTCTTAAAATATATACTTTGAACTATAAGACATCCCCAAATTACAAGGGATAATTTCCCTACTAGCATTTTTCACGAATCAACTTTGATCAACTCCAATTCTATTACCGGATCCTTCCTGTAATAAATCCCAAATGGCATTCCAAGTCCTCATGTGATGAAAACTATAGTTGGGCATGAAAATAATATCAATTGTTAATTATTTATCATATATAATGATAATTGATGAATAAATAACCTATAAAAATATGTTTTAAATTAACACTTGTTGAGGAATGAAATAAAAATAGACAAACCCTTGTGAGAACCTATTTTTCATCACTCTCGATGATACCTCACTTAATCCCCATCGAACCAGCGATTGGTAGAACCTTAACTGAAAAAAATGATAAATAACATAGGTGTTTTAATTATAATGTAGCAGTAGGGATGCGAAAATAAATAATGTATTACGTAATAGAATTAATGATGCATCAATTTATTTCTAGTTTGAAAATATGTATATTACACCTCTAATCCATATTATTATTGTTTAATTAAATGGATAAAAGATTGAAGATCCTGAAACTAGAAATTACGAGGGGCTGGAATAATGAAACCCTAAGCATAAACCCTAACAAAAAAATTGCCCTTGAGAGGAAAAGGATCAAGGCTATAAATAATCAAGACATCATTATTTTTGGGGGCTTTAGAAGAATAGAAATATTAAATAGCATTAACCTCCAAACAAGTGTAAAGAATACTCATCTGATGGTTCATTATTTTCTTGAATATTATAATAGAATACTCAATAGACCATAGTAAATGTACCTTACATGATAATGCATTAAAATATGATAACCAATTAGCCTCAACCTCTATATTGGTAATGTATCTTATATTATTTATTAAAAGGCCCATGAGGATCTCATTGGCATCAACATGATGGGAATCACCAATCCCAAATAAGGTTGATAAATCTGACACATAGATACAATAATGACTCTGAGCACCCCACCACCACGAATAGATCCCATGAAATAGGAACATTCATGTTTAATATGATCCCTATGAAGGGAGACACCCATTGGTTCCATTTCCCTTGGGAAAAGGTATTATTGATGGAGGAACACGGTGAAAATTGTTCTATAATGGGAGGAATAGTTCCTAAATATTTACACAACCTATACAAATCATGTAATAAATTTCCAATCTCAGAAATTATACTGTTGGTGGACACAGATGCAGATTTATGTTTCCAATCATTCCAATATGTCACGAGAATCTAGAAACCTGTGGTGAAAATCAATTCCCTAGACTTCTTTTCTGCTCCATGTCTTTCCACTCACCAAAACCACTACTAGAGGATGGCTTTTGATGATAGATCTGGATCTGACCACCATGTGAACTAACCAAACTCCCCCAGACCACCTTTTCCCAATCAATACTGAACAATAATTGCTCCAAGGATTCAGGTATCGTCTCCCTATAATAAAAACACTTTGAAACAAGAATGATACCACATAATTGGATACACTATTCATTAATCTTGTTATTATTAAAGACACAAAAAATAAAAAATATAATTTTGACGGAAATTCTCCACACCATAAATATTCTCCCCATTGGCCCTGGAGAGATTTTACCACCCGAGTATTATGAAAAACTATAATATTAGAGGATACTATTGTAGTTCCAATGATGATATATTTCTAAATCTCTTAAGACTAAACAATGTTTTAAAATATGATCTTCTGATTATCATAAAATATGAAATAGATAAAATCCGGATAAATACTTTCCTCTTTGAAGCTAATATCTACTATGGGGAAGCTCAATAAACCAAGAATTTTACCAGAACAATTGTGTGAAAAAATTGCATCCCCCTACCAATTAACCATCTCAAATGCTGCTGAAGGATTGGAATATAAGGCTAAAATAACATCTAAATTTCGAGGGGTTTCACTCTAGAAAAACACCCATCACATTGACAAAGTACCCTTCATATATTTATCCATTAAATTGTTCACCTCTAAAATTTCCCTGGTGAGTTTGGAATGAATTAAATTCATGGTTCTAGAAATTTGTTTATGTTAATACCCCCTCCTATAATAGGCCTAGTAAGCCATTTCCTCGAGGCCCAATAGAATTTACATTCAATTTGACCATCCCACAAAATGGAATTCAGAGACATTTCAATGTTTGAAATCACCATATTTGGGACATTTAGGGTAGGCATGATGTCTATGATAATGGATAAGAGGATATAATTTATAATATTAATTCTATCTCAAATAGATAAAAATCTATTTTCCAGTTGTTAGTGTGGCCAATGATTTTTTCTGTAACCATATAAATTTTCTTAATTAGATGAGTGTTAGGGGACACAAGGGATCCAATGTTATTCATATGGAAAGATTCATTAAGAATATTGACACTAGTTTTCAAACCTATAATCCTCATATCTGAACAATTGTTTGGAACACAAAAATATCTCTTCCCATGGCGGACAACATGACCACTCATAGAATAATAAATCTCTAAATCTCCATTCACGCCTCAATAGAACTTATACTACTATTACTATATAGGAATGTGTTGTCTGTGAACATAAGATTAGAGTTACCGTGAAACAATTTCTTGTTTCATAAATGGATATCATTTCCGACAAAAATAAAATGCGTAATGAACTACCTAAGACATATTGAGAAATATTATAAAGGGATGTATATTGGGGATCTCTCTACCTCAAACACCTGATCACTTATAAAAACCAAAGAAATTTTCCCATGAATGATGTAGAGAAAAACAGGGAGATAAAACCCCGAAAGAGGATATCAATTACCCACATAGATAATCCCATACAAGAGAGGAAGTTTTTGATGAAACACAATTTAACTCTATCATATGATTAGTTAATATAAAATTTTATTACCAAATTACTCAAAAAATTTCAGATTAATGTCACTAATCATTTGTTGATCCAAGACTATAGCCCCATGGATGGATCCACCCTTCAAAAACCCATTTTACTCTTCTACCACACAACTAGGATGGAATGTAAAAATCCTTCAATTAAGATTTAATGTGAAAACGTTATAAGGTAAATCAGACAAGAAAATGGGTTGGTAATGACTCTGGTAATGATTGTCTTTGTTCTTGGGATGTAGACCAATTTTGGTTGCACAAGCCACCCGTGTGAGATTACCAACATGGAAAAAACTATGCCATGTAAATATCAAACACCTCTTAAAAATATAAAAAATAAATCTATAGAATGAAGTTGTAATATAATTTGGTTGAGGAACACTGGCTGGATTGATAGACTAGACCACATCTTCAGTTTCTTACTCCACTAGAATAGACTTCATCGTTTCATTAATTTCCCCTTACAAAGATCATGGAATTACATCAAAACATTCATATGGTCCACTTGGAACCCCCCATGAGCAGGTTACGATAAACTAAAGTAGAGTTAAATTAACTATTTCCATCACACAATCCACCACCCTTTCATTGGTATAAGTTCCATCATTCAAAATCACAATGGTTTCTATTCTTATACATTTTTATGTAATACAAGTGCGGAAATATACGTTGATTCTACCCACTACAAGAATCTATTTCACTCTAGATTTTTAACAATAAATATGATCCTACATTAATTGAAACTCATCTAGAGAGTCCTTATTTTAATTATAATACTGATAAATGATGTCATCCCTTGATTTCTACCGGCATGCCTCCAAAATCTGTATGTCTCGAGAAATTATCTCCAAGGCTTGATCACATGGGGTATGACTCTTGGATTAGTCACAAAGATGGGATTTGAGGAAAAAAATTTTATTATGAAGATAAAGATAAGGGATACCTATAAATGTGTTTCCCCGTGAATTTTTAACAATTTCCAGCAACTATGAATTATCATCCCATAAGGAGGATAAGTTTATGAAGTTATCATGATCACTACTAGATATCATAATTTTTTGACGATGAGAATAATCTGAATTTCCTTGAACAAGGTAAAAAACCTCAATGTTTGGAAAAGAATAAAGAGTCACTCTATTTAGAAAATAATGATCAATATGACTCCAATAGTGTAATACTCTCTGGTGATTATAACACCAAGTGAATGGATCACCAGAGCATCATGAATCCATGTGACCATTGGAAGGCATGAACATCACAAATGATTGGATTACTAGCTTATGAAATGTCCCACTCCCTCTCTTTTCCCCTATTATAGCCATAATGTTGAATTCTCCCACAATAATCCAAGGCACATCCAATGTATTTAAAGAGCTCAAGTCATCGTACAAATTTTATCTACCATGATCATCACATGAAGAATAAAAAACTGAAAAAATTACCACTACAATTCCAAATGATTCTCTATTACATATAAATTTATCAGAAGAAGAGAGAAGGTCCACAAAAATTTCATATTTCAAAAATAGTCAGATGTGTGAATTAATGGTAAAACCATTGGGAAATCCCAATACTCTCAAGTGAGGTGTGAAATACATGAATTTGTAAAGGTATTTTTTGACTTATAGAACTAAAATCAATGAAATCGAATTATGAGGAAACTTATTAGAGATGAAATCAAACATTACAAGAGATCCCAAAATAGAGGATTTGAAATGAGAAAACTAATCATAGATGGTAGAGTCATCTGGTACTGTCCCAAACTCACCGCCATGAGATTGCATTGAATATCAGTTCTTGGATTGATATTTTTTGGGGATCTAGATCCAATGCCTTTTGGGGAAACTCAGTATTGAGAATCAAGAGAGTGAAAATTATACACCATCCCCATTAGAGTATAGGTGTGGCTGTCTAGAGGAGGGGAACCCAAAAAGACCACAACTAGTTGTGAAGGGGACGCATGCGATTGGAGAAGATTTATGTCAAGGTAGATATACAATTATCATCAAGATCAGACACACTAATAGTGAATCATCACATAGTGGAAGAATCCTGAGAAAAAACTCTAATCACATTAGGCAATGAATGGGGAGGGGGCACATGCTACAACAAGTCAACAACCAAAAAAGAAACTAATTTATAACCTCTAAAAGAAACTGAATCCTGAAGTGAAGTGTACGAAACCTCTAAATAAAAATTTTCAAAAAAAAACATATGCATCAATGGTTGGTGGGATAAATAAAATAATCAATATCTTACATTTAACATGACACCCCAAAATAGATATATCATATAAAGACTCAAAATACTCTGTAGAGTTCTTGGAGCTATGGTTTCTGCCTTGTCCATGATATTTTTTGGGCTAATAGGGTTTTTGGAATACTAGAGATGAATGACCTTATAAGTGGTTACATGAGAAAAATACGGGCAGGAAATGATATAGTAGGTATTGGGGAAAAAGTTTGATACCCTCAACCTTGATAAGGATCATGGATGACAGAGGGACGACCTGACTCATATTTACACAGATCCGTGCAGACGCCCTGATTAGTCAATGAAAGTGGCTAATATTCATTGTTAAGATCTTAATATTAATTTTTTTAAATGTTCATAAACATCAATTTTATTCCAATACAGAAATTGAACTTCATTTCCCATCATTGTGAAATTCATGCTTAACGTGTCAATTTGGGCCCACTCAATATTTTGCTTGTAGAAATTACAATATTCATAATTTTAATTTGATATTTTGGTATATGATTCATCACTATATATGGAACATTTTTTATTTTAGGTCTGATGGATTAATCACAATTGATGATGGAGATATTTTCACCAGAAGGCAGAAACTTGCTGGAAAAAGCATAATGGGACTAAGGCCCATCAAAAAAATTTGGGGCCCAGAAAACAAGCCCAATGAAGCTAAATTTTATACAATAGAAAGATAAAAATATTAGTATCATTTTATTCAACTGTGGATGGAGCTAATTATGATGTTTTCATGAAGATAAAGGGATCTGAAGTTGGGATTTAAATGGTGGACCCGACTTTAATGCACAGAAATACTCCCACCATTTCGTCCATAACATCCAAACGGATGAGCCAAAGTTCCTGAACGTTTTTAATATTATAGAGGACAGATTGAAGAATATATTTCTCTTATATTACCCATCTAGATTCGGCATTATTCAATTACAAATTCACACTTCAATATGGTGGACCAATCTGGACAGTTTTCCCGGTCAAATTTGAAACGTCAATTTCATTTTAATTATTCACCCTCATTTTGACTCTATTAATTGTTGGAGGGTGAATTAATTGTTGGGGGATGGACCTAAGGCTCCTAATATTCCTATATAAGAAGCTAGTGGTGAAGTTAATAAGGGTGTATATTTTTCTTATCATTTTTTGTTGCTTGTTTCATTGTAAGGTTATTCTTCCAAATTTCTTTTGTAATGTTTTCCATTTCCATGTAAGTTTCTTTTTTATATCTTTATATTCTTAATATCTTTAATTATCTTATATATTTTTACATTTAATTTATTAAAACTTTATTATCACAAAGCACAATGATATCTTTGTGTTGTTGAGAATTAGTTCACACATAGGTGTGAATTTCATTCACACACACGGAGGAGTGCTCATTATTTCCACGGTTTTAATTTCTTCAATCCAATTCTTGTTTCCATATTCCACCCACCATTGAGAGTATACCATCAATGGAGGATTAACCCTTTAATGGGTTGATCTTAAGAAGATGCAAAGGCTGGAATTAATGTTATTTTATGAACGAATTTTTTTTAATTGGATAATTAATTTAAGACATCCACTCTTTAGTTATTTCTACTCTTCATCTTTACTGTGTTTGAGAAAACTAAATTCAATTACTAAATGACCATATATCTCAGAGAGATCATGAATTTTGTTCTCTAAGTGTATAGGGGATTTTTAATTGTGTTTAGTAAGCACCAACCCTGAAAATAATGAAGGTAGTGTTATTTTTGAAGAATGAATTCATCAAGAATTAATAAAACCAAAATTATCTAATGAAGTAAAATTCATTTAATCCACCCCAAGCATAATCCTAAGATCAACCCATTTTCTTTGAATTTAATTCACTTAGGATTTTTAGTGTTCTTTTAACCCTCCAAAATCAAAACCAAAGTTGGCTACATCATAGCCCATCCTTCACCAAATCATAGAGTCTCATGGTTACTTCTTTGGTCCCTGTGGATTCGACCCCTACATGTACTGCATCGACTTATTTTACCAGTATGGTAAATTTGGGCACAAAAAAAATTTCGCGCCATTACCGGGGACCCAAGTAAGTACCTTAGACCATCTTCGTCTTTTCTCATCCCAAATTCTCTATTCTCACCTTAATTTCTCTTCTCTATTCCGCTTTCTGTTTCTACTTGTCCAATGAATCCCAAAAATAACATTCAATCAACTCCAATGGATTATCATCAACAATACCCATTAATATACCAAGGCTATAATCAACTGGAAAATCAATATTTCGAATCACCTCACATAGGGAATTTCATTGACCAAACCATGATTGAATACACCACACCAGATGAGATGTACAATCAATGGGATGCTGATTGTTTAAAGGATCAATTTCCATACCTCTCGAGGATGATTGAAGAGACCAAAAATAATGAAGTTCATGATGTCAAAACATTTATCAATCCTAATCCTGAAAAACTTCTTGAACATTTGTGTGAAAAAATGGATGAAATGAATTCAGAGGTTTCATCTTTAAGAGTAGAACTACAAAGCATTCAAATTATTGTGGAACCCATTCCCACTCAGGTTGTCTCTTCCTCGTCACTAATACAAGAATCTTGTCTCCAAAAAACCTCACATGAATTTATTGACGAACCAACCATTAAATTTTGGATATTTGAAGATAATAAAGGAATTGTTGATGGGTACTTAAATCAAGAGGAAACTGATTTTGTGTATTCACAAGTGGGAAATTTGACATTGTGGATGGAGAGTCCTGAATATTTCTATATTGATGATTTTTCAAAAACACCAGTCACTGAACAATTGGGAGAAATACCAAACAATGATCTCATAAACACTCCTGATATTCAACTACAACCTTTTGGTGATGAATCATATTTTCAAACAGAACCAATTCCTTCTAATTTTTTTGGAAAAGAAACTGACTTTCATTAAAATTGTCAATCTTCATTAGGAAATTGCAATCAACCAGAACTCAAAATCAATATCCTTCATTCCCCACACAATAATGACATCATAAATGATACCCACGACCATAATTTAGTCCTTCACTCTTCTCATGAATGCAAAAATGTTAGATTGAACCTTGACATCTTATGCAAGACAAAAAATGCAACTATATCAACCATTTCTGACATTCCTTGTATCTTCAGATTTATTTTAGAACATGGATTTAAACAAGGAAAATATTCTATAAAAACAATCAATCTCAATCAAGTGGAAGTGGAGAAATATTAGTTCATTAAAATTTTGAAATTTGGAATTGGATAAGGTGGGGGGTTCAAGTCGAGCTAACGACGTTAAACAAAAGCAATGCATGGGAGGCAACCCATAGTTTTCAAGTTTCTAATCAATTTGAATCATTTTATTTTTCATATAAAAAATTTCCATAGACTGTTGACCTGTTCTTATTTTATGAGTAAGGTTGGGTATGAAAGGGGAGTTCCATATTCATCCATGTCACGTGGCATGATCTCTGAGTAATACCTTGCCCAAAAATCTAAAAAGAAGGCAATGTATCATTATTTTATTCTGTTTTGTTTATTTTTTTGTTTTTATAGGCTAAAAAATAAAAGGATGTGTCGTAAGTCATATGGAAAATCCATTCACCACCATCCAAGCCAATGAGACTCAAATCCAGGATTGAAGGGAGACTGTGACATGTGCTATCATCATCATCCACCAGGTGACTTCATTCCATGATTTTCATTTTACATTTCCTCTTTGAACACCTCTCATACCCCCCTTCTAACTTTTATTTTCATTAAACATTGGGGATAGTGTTATTCTATGTTTGGGGGAGATAAAAAATGATTTTTTTATTTTGTGAATAAAAACATGCATGAAAAGGAAAATTCCATTGACCATAAACATGATAACACACATTGTAAACTCTAAAATTGGATATCAAATAATTTTTGCATGCCTTGATTCTGATTTTAATGCATGTTTAAGTTCATGTGCATAGATTTTGGAAAGTGCGGTTGTCCGATGTGATTTTTCAATTATTACATTTTCATCCTCTTAATAAAATACCACAATGCACGTCTACTGGATCGTGGATGTAAATTTGAGTTCTTGGGTATCTTTCATTATAGCATAGGGTTCTAAGGTCACTTTTAGTTTAATTTGAGTATCAAAAAAACAAAAAAAATCAATAAAAACAATAATTTTGACCACATAGAGCAATGTTTTGTCCAAATGTGTGGCGTCCGGCACATGGTGATTGTGACTCCATAGTTGTCTTGCCAAGAGTTAGGCTTTATATATCTATTGTAGAGCATGAAATTGACAATATGTGTGGAGTCCGACACTTGGGGATCCTGATTCCATAGTTTTCTTGCCCAGAGTTAGTCTTTTCATATCTATTGTGGATAAATAAATCATTAAAAAAATAAATAAATGGATACTCATATTAAGGTTTAATGTGATTCCCAACTAGCGCTTCCATTTTTCCCCTTGGACAATAAAATGGGCCCCATATCTTTTGTGATACACAACACTTTACCATGCTTAATTGAAATTGGATAAAATGTGGCGATGAATATGAAAAAAGGAATGGGCTTGGGCTTGGGATATGCTTATGGACCTAGCTTGTTTTAAATGATTTTTATGGGTTCCATAATTTTTTTGTTATGAGATATTTGGGTGAGCAATGTGTAATAAAATTGTTTTGGAAAAGGGGATTTGAATTTCATATTTGTAATATATTTTTCTCGGGACTAGCAAAACTCAAGTTGGGGGGTGCGATTAGTCACTGAAAGTGGCTAATATTCATTTTTAATATCTTAATATTAATGTGTTTAAATGTTCATAAACATAAATTTTATTCTAATTCATAAATTGAACTTCATTTCCCATCATTGTGCAATTCATGCTTAAAGTGTCAATTTTGGCCCACTCAATAATTTTCTCTTGGAAATTACAATGTTCATAATTTTAATTTGATATTTTGGTATATGATTCATCACTTTATTTGGAACATTTTTTCTCTTAGTCTTGATGTATTAATCAAAATTGGAGATGTAGATTTTTCCACCTGAAGGCAGAAACTTGCTGGAAAAAGCATAATGGGTCTAAGGACCATCAAAAAAATGTGGGGCCCAGAAAACAAGCCCAATGAAGCTCAACATTATAATTTAGAGAGATAAAAATATGATTATCATTTTATTAAACTGTGGACAGAGCTAATTCTGATGTTTTCATGATGATAAAGGGATCTGAAGTTGTGATTTAAATGGTGGACCCAACATTAATGCATAGAAATCCTCCCACCATTTCGACCATAACATCCAAACGGCTGAGCCAAATTTCCTGAAATGTTTAAAGAACATATAGGACCGATGGAAGAAGATATATCTTTTCTAAAACCCCTCCAGATTCGGCATTCATGAATTACAAATTCACACGTCAATATGGTTGACTAATCTGGACAGTTTTCCCGGTCAAATTTGAAACATCAATTTCCTTTTGATTATTCACCCTCCTTTTGACTCAATAAATTTTTTGGGGGTGAATTATTTGTTTGGGGACAAACCTTAGGCTCCTAATATGCCTATATAAGGAGATAGTGGTGATGGGAATAGGGGTGGATATTTTTCTTATCATCTTTTGTTGCTTGTTTTATTGTAAGGTTATGCATCCAAATTTCCTTTGTAATGTTTTCCATTTCCATGTAAGATTTTTTTTTATATTTGTGTTCTTAATCACTTTCATTCTCTTATATATTTTCCATTTTATTTATTAAAACATTATTATCACAAAGCACAATGATATCTCTGTGTTGTTGAGAATTAGTTCACACATAGGTGTGAATTTCATTCACACACACGGAGGAGTGCTCGTTATTTCCACGGTTTTAATTTATTCAATCCAATTCTTGTTGCCATATTCCACCCACCATTGAGATTATACCATCAATGGAGGGATAAAACTTTAATGGGTTGATCTTAGGAGGATGCAAAAGCTGGATTGAATGTTATTTTATGAACGAATTGTGGTTAATTGGATAATTAATTTACGACATCCATTCTTCAGTAATTTCTACTCTTCATCTTTACTGTGTTTGAGCAAACTAAATTCAATTAATAAATGACCATATACCTCAATGATAACATGAATTTGGTTCTCTAAGTGTATAGGGGATTATTAATTGTGTTTCGTAAGCACCAAACCAGAAAATGATGAAGGTAGTGTTATTTTTGAAGAATGGATTCATCAAGAATTAATAAAACCAAAATTGTCTAAAGAAGTAAAATTCATTCAATCCACCCCGAGCATAATCCTAAGATCAACCAATTTTCTTTGAATGTAATTCACTTATGTTTCTTATTTTTCTCTAAACCATCCAAAATCAAAACCAAAGTTGGCGACTTCATAGCCCATCCTTCACCAAATCATAGAGTCTAAAGGTTACTTCCTCGGTCCCTGTGGATTCGACCCCTACATGTACTACATCGACCGCTTTTACTAGTATGGTAAATATGGGCACAACCACGCCCCCTCTTTTAGATGAAAGGATCTATCATCTGCAAAAAAAAATGAACCCCTGGAAGTCCCCATAGCACTAAGAAAACCATAATTCATTAAAGGAAAAGGATGACCTAAAAGAGAAATTCAAACTGTAACAGAAGATGAATCCTTAACTGAGTGAACATCTATAGACCACCGAAAAATAAAGTACCTCCACTATCTTACAGACTGAGGATAAAATCACCAAGAAGAAATTAATTACTCTTATGAATACATCAATATGTAAAAGGATTTACAATTCAACATCGAAACCATAGATGGAGACTCAAGTCTCCACGAAATGAAATATTGATGGATTGTATAAAAGAGAGGGTTTTCCATTAAAAATCTTGCAACTGGGGACCATATAAAATGATTAATGGCTTCCCTAAACATAAAATTTGAGATGTCGAGTTCTACCATACCATATTCCAACTGAGAAATAAAACCCTAAAAGGCATCATCAAAATATTCAAACCCATTCTATCTAACGGGATCCTGACAAAGAGCCACCTTGTAATATGGGTTCAGTGGATGCCTAGAAAATCAATGATCACAATGAACCAGAGGGACCATTAAAATATGGATCGAGGCATAAACTGGAGAAATGTTCAGAAGAACCCGAGAATAAGCTAGCACGTAGGGAACATTATTCACTAATTCAATATCCATTAAGTTGAAAATATTTATATTTATATTAGTGGGTTTTACTTCCATTTTATGACATGGAAACAGATGATAGTTACAAAATAACCAGTTTCACCAAAAATTTATCTAAAAATATTATAAAATTTAAGACCATCCAAAATTCTATATGTAAGGAGAATAATGTGGGAATACAGACATATTATTTGAAATAAAACATGAAAAGGTAGTGATAACTAGCCACAATAAAAGAATACATCAAAGCATAAATACAAATAAAAAGGAAGAATCCCAAGTACAAAAATTCATAAGGAAACAAAATATGAAACCAATGTACCAAAAAACAAAATATATAATCAACTTAGATAGTATTCATGTGAATTTTATCTTAATCTCTATATAGTACCTATAATTAGAAATTTAATATCAATCTACTAGTATATTATGAAACTATATAGTCAATAACCAACTCATCTTGTCTACACTAGCCTCACTGGCATCCCAAAACACAAGGTCGACCTCTTATAAGGGAATATTGTCCATCTAATTGGAAAAAAGAATGAAACCAATTATTATATTTATTAATGATATTAAGGATCCCATGATGATAATATAAAAGGGAAATGTTGAGGTCATCACATGTATGAAACCAACATTGGTGACAATGGGCATTAATTTTCCACTATATGACACAATCCACATGCAGGTCATCTATAGATTCTTGAAAACCCATGGGAACCCATCATACATAAATTGTTTCAAAGGTACAAAAAATTCCAAAATATTATAATTATTCAAAACCATTTCCCAAAAGTTACTTAATGGTTAAAAATAGGACTTTTAAATTGAAAATGATGAATTTCCATCTAAAAGACCATTTTAAAGATCTTTGTAATGTTAAACGTCTCATTATTATCTTTTAGAAAACTGGCCAAAAGGGAAAAATATTTTAAAAATAATAATTCCTATGTTTATAAAAATTTAGAACAAATTCTAGTATTTATACTTTTCAAGGTTTTTTAACATGTTGGAAACATAATTTAACAAATAATAAACATATCAATTCTTCGAGAAAACATATAAATATAAGGGTAAAAAAATGTAGAGCATCACAACTATTTCCATTAATATAAATGCATCAAAATATATTAAAAATACCAAATATAATAACCAAGTATTAATTACTTTCAAATTAAAAGTTCATATATAGGATAAAAACATCAAAATGTATAATCGTTGATTACAGTCACTTCACACTTATTCTCATATATTACATTACCTATATATATACATAGATAATCACCCTTTGTCAAAGTATATATATTCCCCTCACGATGAGATAATATGTATAGAGAGTGTATATATAGATATATGAATACCAACATATATATGTTCAACCCATTTATAAGGGTTTATAAGCCTTTTCATTCGAATTACCCCACAACAATAGAACATAATATAGTCCTCACATAAAATATGATTCTTGAAACATCCAATACAAATATGAATTTCATGTTAAAATTCTCCCTTGGTCATATACACCAAAAAGGGAGAAATGGAAAGCATAAAATAGTGGAAGGAGGATGAGGATAAGAGGAGGACAAAATAACTTGGAAAGACATCCCTATAAATTGAATATAAAATCAATCAAAAATCCAAGCGAGATAAGAGGAATTTATTTCTATGTGCATCCATGTTGGGTGTTGAGTGAGAGAGGGATAAAGGGATGTTTTGTGATGCTGGTAAGGGGGAGGGGAAGATGGTTATTTGGTTATTATTAATTTTTTATTAAATTAATTTTCTTTTATATTTTTTTAATTCGTGGAAACTATGTGTGGTCAGATTGCATGGTTGGCTAAACCATGTGCACCTCAATATGCCCATGGAGAAAATTTCATCGGTAGGGTGAACAATCTAGAATAGTTAGTTCCAATTGTACGAGATGAATCTATAAAATTATATTTTATGATTCATAGATGTAATATGGTTTGGAAAACCATTTTCCCTAAACATGAGATATGCACTGTATGAAAAACAAAATACATTTTTTTGAAAACCTTTAAGATGACAAACTAAAATACGTACACAAAAAAATCCTATCGAGGTGGGGTGTTAATATTTCTTCCACATATAGGAATTAAATTTGAATTTTTTTTTATATATTTAGATTCAGTATTTTCACATTCCGTAAATATACCCTTTTTTCAGTACGAATAGTAACCATGGTAAAATTTATCACCATAATAAATGGTAAATTTGGTTAATCTGTTTAAAATTAAGTGACAAGGCCATAATTTTGCTTCATAATTCTAATTGGATGTAAATAATATGACCCTTATCACGGTATTGTTGAAATTATTTTTTAATGGAAACTTTCCAATAAATATGACTTAAATTAAATTTAATGTGTTGAAAAATAAAAAAAATCTCTATTAATTTTTAATATCATTTAGGTGTCCAGATAGGAAAAAAATATGAATCTAAAAAATATTCAAGTTTGATATCAATGAAATTATTCAAAATATGGAAATTAATTTATATTTTCTAGTAATTGATTAATTAGCATAAATACATTCACAATGCTAATAATGAATATATTTAATTAGTAGAAAATAATAAATTTTTTGACAAATATTAAAACTAATGTAATTTGAGTAAATTATTATTCTCCATTAATTTTTAATTCAAATATAATAAATTAGTATCATCTTTAAAGATTAAATTCTAATTTCAAATATATTTTTTGTTATTTTACATCAAATTAATAGAAATGTGTCATAATTGACTTTAATGATATTTTAACAAAAATACTATATTTTTTAATTATTTAAGTATAATATATATCCTAAAAGAGGAAAAGATTTATATATTTTTTATGTCATCCCCTTTCAATTGTTTATCCAATAGTCTCATTATACCTAAAATTATAACATATTTAGAGTGACAAGGATGTTTTCACAGTTAAGGATAAAATATATTATTTAAGGGGTTAAACCAAAATATTTTTCCTAAATTAAAACATATACCTACAAAAAATATTTATTTTTGATATTTCTATAATATCATTCTTAATATACCTACAAATCAATTTCATTTTAATTATTATTTTAACTCCTCTAAATTTATTATATTATTAATTAAATAATAATGACAACATAAAAAGTATACTAAAATGTTATTATGAATATTTAAACACCATTATAATCCTCTTCACCATCAAATGGTGTGTGAAATTATGACTCATCCTTATGTACCACTTGCTCTCTCCACATAGTGATACAATTGATTTTCCATCAGCATATATTTTGGATGGGAATAATGAAGGGTATAACATTTTTATATGATAATAATATAATAATTATATATCTATAATGATAATATCATATCTAAATTTATACATTCTAAACCAATGGAAAGAGATAACATGGCTCATGCGTACAAGTGGACAAGAACCTCTACAATGTGACATGATTCATTTTCATCTTCTCATTAGATGGATTATAATAATAATTTCTTTTAGGTATATATATGATTTAAATGAGATAATTATTTTTTAAATATTAATTATTATTTATCTTTATTTTTTTCATTCATCAAAAAGTAAATAGAGCGTTCATTCATACGTATGACCCAATGTCTCCATGAATGATGTAATTCATTTTTATAAATATATATTATATGGATGACATTATATATGTATTTAATAAATATATAAGATATTTAAATAATGATATATATTCTGTAAATGATGGACTAATTATCATAGTACAATGATTAAGACTGTTGAATTGAAACATGTAGGAGAAACAAAGTAGTTGTCACCCAGAACTATGATTTTCGTAACATATTTTTAGCAAATATTTGATAACATGTCATAAGTAATCCATGAATGCGATGATTGATATAATTTTGGTTATATAATAAAATTATAATTAAAAAATATTTATTTTACAGGTGGTTCAAATCCATACAATGAATTGTGATAGATTAAGAATGGGATTTTTGTCTCACTTTTAAATCTATGAGACAGATGTCATAATCACCATTTGATTCCTTTTTGGGTTGCATATAAAACACATAATTTTATTATTATGATTATTATTATGATATTTATTAGTAGTTTATGTATCCATATAATTTTATATCATTCATGGGGCTTAAAATTATAATGATACCTAAGGGCTAAAGGTTTTATGTAACAATGTTTTTTTTAAATTGGGATTGTTATGATTCAGTTATTTCCAGAAATATTATGGTAAATATATAAATAATAACATATAATTTTTTATTCTATAGGTACATATTTATCATAAATATTTTCCTTCAACTTACCTCTTTTTATACACTCATGAGACTGATATGATTTATTTAAGAAAACCCAACCACATTTTTATCATTGGTCAAAAATCGTTTTCCTTTCACATACATGTTTTATAAGTAAGATTTCAAGAATATTTTTACAATTTAACACTAATTCTCAAAAGAAATATTTACATATGTTTTAATTTTTACATATTTTTTAAAAGAAATCGTCATGTCATTTTCTGAACAATGTGTATTTAACAATCTAGCGATAGTATTGAAAGAGTCATTGTTTTAATATATATATGATGAAAAAGTTTCTTACCATCATGATAGACAAATTATTAGAATATAATAGTAAATTTTGACAAAAATATATTAAAATAAATTTTTTTCATAATATTTTATAATTTTTTGTGTTTTAAAAATGTTATTTTAAATTGTAAAGGATATTTCCTCAAAACAATTTCTAGTGATCCTTTAAAACATGTTTTAATTTATGGTAATAAATTTTGATGTCAGAATTATTTAACGGGGATATGATAAAATGATATAATAATCATTCATTTTATATATGTTTTGTGTTTATAATGATAATATTTTTATGAAACACGTCTGTTTTTAATGGGGTATACTATGATGAATTGATGAAATTTTTAAAAAACCTATTTTCATTCCATGGGTTTTGATTTGATGATATTCTTAACATTTTATCATATTTTGGAATGCATACATATGATACTAATAATGTGATGAGTGGGACTAGAATAATATTTCCCTCCAGGGAATTGGGTAATGTTTCATATACATTTGATAGTTGTAGGAAATAAGTGGATGTTCTTAATCCATTGTAGGAAAAAATTCTACACACTTGATTTATTTATGAAAAAAATAAACATGACTGATACATTATGGAAAAAATTATGTTATTGAAATAAAATTGAACAAATGTGTTGGGGCCTGATCTATTATGTTTTTTTTTCATTTTAGTTAACCTTGATATATGAAATTCTTTCTATACTTATGACGATGAAACACTTTTGTGACATGAAATTATGATAAATTATTGATGATGATTTATTAATATTATGAATCGTTTCTATAGAAATGATAAATATGTATTATATAAATCATGTTTAACTTTTTTAACATAATATGTATGAAATTTTTCGGTTATGATCATGAACTTATACCCTTATTCTTATCTTATTCTTTCATATGATGAAAGAATAATATCATTCATTTTTATACTTACTATGAATATGACCACCCCATTTCTTATGTTTCCTATCAATATGATATGAATAAATATATAAATAGGTTATTTATATGAATATTACAATTTGGGATTATCAATATGGGATATTTTAAAGATCATTCAAGAAATAAAACGATTTTTATCATCTCTCTAATGACACTATACATTTTCGGTCCATCGATGTGTATTTTTGAAATGTATTTTATATTAATCGAAAAATATATAATATTTAATTATTAAATGATTGGGTAAATATAGTTATTACATAATTTTTTTTCGTTCAATCCATTGAAAAGTGAGAAAATTGTTAATGCATACGTAGGACCTTCCGTCTATATAAATTGTGTAACAAATTTTTCTACATATATCATTTTTAGATTATTATAAATATTTATATCATGAAAATATCTAATATTTATATAATAAATATTATTCTTGATATGATGGATATGTGATCAATTTAAAGTGATTGACAATATATAATTGTAATTATCAGAAAAAATGAAATAGTTAACACCCAAAAAATAAAATTTAATAAATAAATATTTATAAATTGGTGTTAAAATTTTATAAGGGGAACATATATGATAGTATAGTTATCTTAATGAAAATTTTATAAAATTATAATAAATTAACATTTTTTATAGAGGAGGTTAGAGAGCCTTCAATGGAAGTTAATATTTAAGTAAGCTATTTTTATTTCACTTTTATGTATATGAGACACATGTTGTATTCCCTACAGATTTATTTTATTTGGTGAATATAATACCCATTGATGTATGTTATGGTTATTATCTTGAAAATTATTTGAATATACATATTGATATAAGTTTATCTCTATATTTTGGTTTTTATATAAAAGTTACCAATGTATTTAGGGATTTATGTTTCAATCCCATTTTAATCAGGATTGTTTATATATCAATTTAAATTAAAGAAATTATTTTTTTATATAATTAATCACTATTGATGTTATTATCCTATAATTATTCATTTTATTCATATATTGTATCGCCCCGACCCTAGTTACCCAGAGTCGGTGCATTATTACATTACATTGGCATGATCGCAAGAAAGATCAAATCTCGAAAGACCGATTGGTTTAGTAGCCTTGGAAACACTAGATATATTCATAAGTCTTACATTACATCGTAAAATTAAAAACTACTACAACAACATATTGTCTCCATAATCCACACTCATAACCCCACATAATATCCCTGTAGGTCATTCATAATTTACTTCTTCACTTCCTGGGAAAAATAAAACATAGAAAAGGGGTGAGCTCAAATGCCCAGTAAGGATAACAATATAGCGGAAACTTTCATAAATAAGAATAAACATTTAAGGCAATTTATAACTAAAACAAAAGCCTTTCAAACTTGAACTTTCAAAATAGTATGGCATAAATAAAATGAAATAATTTAATTTACTTATTCACATGGATATTCTACTAATCGAATAATCACATGCAAAATCAATAACCACTTTCATAATGATGGAATGCATAATGCCAGACTATCGTAACCACATAGCCAAGGCCTCGTGCCAAGACTAAAAATAAGATTTTTTCAAGGCCTTTTTCCAAGACACTAGTTTTTCTCATGAGACCTACCGATGCATTGAGGAGCTATAGCGGGCTCCACCCGTCACATATTAAGTCCAATGCATTCCTATATGAAAAGGTTTAAACATAACATAAACATTCGTATTAAAACTAGCATACGAAATTTCAATACTTTCACCATAAACCATGAATGGTATAAAAATAGAACATCCACAGTCAAAAAAATCACAAAACCTTCAATATAATATTGAAGTTTTGTATCATAACAAATCAACTTTAAATAAGCATAAAATCCATCAAAGGATGTTGACATAGATGAAATCAAAATTCATTTTACAGAAATATCTCCATTTATTTTGAAATCATTTCAGATCCATATAAAATAAAACATTTTCTTTGAAAATATTCTTATAAGCTTGTAAGGGAAGCTTCGACGATTTTATAACGGTGGAAAATAACCGCACCCTCCGTATAAGTTAAAAAAACATTCTTACCTCTATTCTGTCGAAAAGGTTAAAAATCACCTTGTTTGGAAAACGACAGAAAGATTCCTTTATAAACCTCTTATAAAAAGTCAAAAAAGGGTATAAATGACTTTAACCCATATTCTAGTAAATAGTAAAAATGTTTTGAAATTCATTTTTAAGAAACTTGGACGTGGATGATAAAGAGATCCCAGTAGATTATTACGTATAAACAACCTCGGATAATGAAGAGATTGCGAAATAACCCTTACCTTGCACTTTTCCTTGGTTGGGGTAGGTTAACCTCCTGTATAATGGTGAAATAATTGTTATTAAATTATACAAAATCATATATATTAATATGATATCATATATGATCTTTTAATATTGATTTGATAATAATATCTTAGTATTATCGTTGTTTCGGGTGTTAACTTACTTGTTTTCTTTTATATGTTTTGTTATCTAAGACATGTTTATAATGGATAGGTTGTATATTATTCATATACATAATGATATCAAGTCCTTAAACATCATTTTTAAATCATCAAATGATAATTATACTTGAATGGATACGATGGAGAATGAATCTTATCGCGTTCGTGGAGACGGTAGTCCGTACGTACGCACGAGCGACAATATCATTCTTTTTATATTAAAATAATATATAAATGGATGGTATGTCATATATAAAAAATCATTAACATGTTATATTTATTATTTACATGAGTTACACATCATTATTATACCCATCCAAATAATAATATATTGAATAACAATTACACCACGACGTGGAGACGGTAAGCCGTACGTACGCACGTATGGTGATATGTTATTCAAAGGGTGGATAGAATACTGAATATGGTTGTACCATATTTATAATAACATCACAATATATGTGAGATACTGGATTTATTATTTTAGAATGGTAAGAACAAAGAAAGAAGAAGTGGAAGAAGAAAGGAACTTGAAAAGGGGTGGTGAAAATATTACCTCTTCTTCGGGTTCTTCCGTTTGATTTGATCAAAAGGGCTCCATAGGATGGCTTTCTGATCAAACTAAGGCCTCTAGGTTGTATTGAGGGAAGTTGGGAGAGTATTTGGGCAGAGTTTTGGCGATCCAAAAGGCTTTGAAGGTGTGAAGAAATGAGAAGGAGGAGTGCCCTTTTATAAGAGGGGTGAGGGGCACCTTTGGAAAAGCTAGAAATATTAGTTTATAATAAATTCATATTCGGTTTCTAATGGCTCCAAAGTTTATTTTTTAAATTTTAAGGTGGGGATAGGTCTAAAAAAACTCAACCAATAGAATTTAGACAGGTTTGGGTACTTAGATTAACCTTATCTTTAAGTATTAACTCTAAGTTAATTAGTTTCACTTTTAAAATGTCTCTTTGTATTTTTATATAATATGGTTAATAAACTTACTATATACATCCATGCGACCCCCAAGTGGTCCATTAATGATGAACCTATCATAATATAATCCTCTTGGCCGAACCTTAGATTTTTAGTAATTTAATATCAATTAATAATATAATATTTTTTTAAGAACTCTTTTATGTCAATTTTGACACTATTCAATAGTTTATTTTTGTGAAACTCATAACAGATTGATTACTTAGAACAAATTCAATTAAACCAATACTAATATATCATATTATCCTAGAAAATTAGTTTAATTCATTAAAAGTTTCATATTATATTTATTTGGGTATTTATAATATCAATTAATTTAATTTTTCACTATTATAGTAATTAATTCATCATCATTGTGTCATAAATAAATTAAATTATTTAATGTCTAAAAATTATAAATAAAATATCACTATGTAGGAAATCGTTTTATCTTTCTAATTAATATTTATAATCTAAAATCCAACATATATAACCATATGTAAAAATTGTTTTTCTAAAAGATTTATGCTTGTGTCATTTTTGTATTCATTTTAACTTAATTAAAATAAAGTGTCCCTATCACCTACAAGTGGCACCATGGGGTACCAAAATTGACCCAAAGATGCCTATGGTCGAACATGTATCAACCAATAAGTCTAGGACACTTTTTAGGGTAATTTAGTATTATTATAATATTATTTTTTAACCCTTATTTACCGGATTTACACTTAACCATGGTAAATAAAATATTTACCGCAGTAATTATTCAAAATGTCTAAAAATAAAAGTTACCTATTTACAAAATTTGAACATCCTGATTCCAAATATGGAATCCATTTTTCTAAATTCAAAACATAGAAGTGGCAGAAATTAATTTAAAATTAATTCCCGTTGTTAAAACAAAAAGCGTGTTTTTAAGAGATAATAACTATCAAAAGACTGACACTTGTTTATGTTCGGTTTAATTGTAAAATTATTTCCAATGACCAAAATTATATTAAATGGTAAAAATATATTCTAAATATACTTTAAAACCACTCAAATTCATATTTTATCACTATTAATTATTTTGATTAAAAATGTTGTTTTTAATTAAAATTTAGTAATTTTCACTATTCATCAAAATATGAAAGTTATCCAAAATGTACCAAAATTTCACCTTAGGCTAAATTCGGTATTCCGAATCCAAAAATGAAGTCCATTTTAAAATATAAAATATATATAATTTCAAAAATTAGGTATTACTATTCATAACGGCTAGTTTGATTGGTTATGGTGTGTTAGAACTCGGTGTTGCGTACAACACACGCTATCACATTATTCAAAGAGAAGCGTATCGTAGAAGCTTGGGGTGTTACATTCTCCCCACCTTCAAATAATTTCGTCCTCGAAATTTCTAGAATACTTATCACATGAAAAGACTCGGGTGGTTCTTCATCATAAGTTCCTCGGGTTCCCACGTAGCCTCTTCCATCTTATGGTTTCTCCACAAAACTTTTACCAGACGCATCGTCTGGTTTCTCAGCACATGTTCTCTCGTATCAAGAATCCTGACGGGCTCTTCGCAATAAGACAGATCGGGTTCCAGTTCTAATTCCTCGTAGGTGAGTACATGCGTTGGGTCAGACATGTATTTCCTCAACAGAGATATGTGGAACACATCGTGAACTTTGGAGAGACTTGGCGGCATTGCCAATCGGTACGCGACAACCCCAATTCGTTCTAGAATTTAGAAAGGTCCGATGTACCTGGGACTCAATTTACCTTTCTTACCAAAACGTATGAATCCCTTCCATAGAGATACCATCAGAAAAACATGATCACCGACTTGGAATTCCAAATCCTTCCTTCGATTATCGGCATAGCTCTTCTGCCTACTTTGAGCTGCTTTAATGTGATTTTAGATTACCTTCAACTTTTCCACCATTTCATCCACTAGTTCTGGGCCTACAAGTTTTCTTTCACCGACGTCATCCCAACAGGTTGTTGTACGACATCTATTTCCGTATAATACTTCATATTGTGCCATCTGAATACTCGAATGGAAGCTATTGTTATAGGAAAATTCTACCAGAGGTAAATATTGATCCCACATACCCTGAAAGTCAAGTGAGAAAGATCTCTACATGTCTTCTAAGGTCTGAATAGTCCGTTCTGATTGTCCATCTGTCTGAGGGTGGTAAGCAGTGCTCAAAAAAAGTTCAGTATCCAGGGATTTCTGAAGACTTTTCCAAAATCTTGAAGTAAAACGGGGATCACGATCAGAAACAATCGATAGGGGTACTCCATGAAGTCTCACAACTTCATTAATATATAGTCTTGCTAGACGTTCCAGGGGTAGATCTTCTCTTATAGAAAGAAAATGTGATGACTTGGTAAGATGATCAACAATAACCCATATTGCATCGTTCCTTCTAGGAGTCTTTGGTAGCCCCATGACAAAGTCCATCGTAATATTGTCCCATTTCCACTCCGGTATGGGAAGAGGTTGCATGACTCCTCCAGGTTGTTTCCTTCCATCTTTCACTTGCTGACAAACCATACATCTTGACACAAAATCAGCAATCTCCCTCTTCATGTTGTCCCACCAAAAATGTTCCTTCAAATATCTATACATTTTGGTGCTCCCAGGGTGTATAGAGAAATTGGAACTATGAGCATCATCCAGCAATTCCATTTTTAGATCAGGTATATCGGGAACACAAAGTCTCTTCCCAAATTTCAAAATTCCATCTTCATACACAAAGTCTCTCAGTCTCCCATCATTCACAGCTTTAATCTTCTTTTGAAATTCTTCATCATCGGTCTGAGTGCTCTTAATCCAATCTAGTAAAGATGGTTTGGAAACCATTTGAAAAAGAATTGATGTTTCGCCTTCCCTGGTTATTCCCATGTCCATCGTCACTAGATCGATGAAAATTGGATCCCTTTCAATTCTCATATTGTTCAAAATTCCATGGTCTTTTCTACTCAAAGCATCTGCCACCTTGTTTGATTTCCCCGGGTTGTAGTGTATCGTGCAATCATAATCCTTGAGTAATTCAAGCCATCTCCTTTGCCTCATGTTGAGTTCTTTTTGTGAGAAAATATACTTCAAACTCTTGTGATCAGTATAAATCTCACATTTTTCTCCATAGAGGTAGTGCCTCCATATCTTCAAAGCAAAGATCACAGCTGCTAACTCGAGATCATGAGTAGGATAGTTTTGTTCATGAATTTTCAACTGTCGTGATGCATAGGCAATAACTCTATCATTCTGCATAAGGACACAACCAAGTCCTTTCTTTGATGCATCACTATAAATAACAAACCCATCATTCCACGATGGTAGAGTCAATATAGGAGCATTGACTAATCTTCTCTTCAGTTCATCGAAACATTCTTCACACTCTTTTTTCCAAACAAATTTAACCCCTTTACGTGTGAGCTTCGTTAATGGGTTATCCAATCGGGCGAAATTCTGGACGAAACTTTGATAATAACCTACCAAACCAATAAAACTGCGTACCTCAGTTATACTCGTAGGTGCTGGCCATTTATGGATTGCCTTGGTCTTAGAAGGATCAACAGAGATTCCATCTTTAGAGACAATATGTCCAAGAAAAGAAATCTCCTGATGCCAGAATTCACACTTCCTAAACATCCCATATAATTCATGCCTCCTCAGAGTCTTCAAGATAATGCGCAAGTGATTTTCATGATCTTCGTAGGTTTTGGAGTATACCAAGATATCATCAATAAATACCACCACAAATTCATCGAGATACTCCTTGAAAACTCTATTCATCAGATCAATGAATACAGAGGGTGCATTAGTCAATCCAAAAGGCATTACAGTAAACTCGTAATGCCCTACCTGGTTCGAAATGATGTCTTCAGAATGTCTTCCTTCTTTACACACAACTGATGGTATCCAGATCGAAGGTCAATCTTTAAAAAGTATTGAGCTCCATGTAGTTGGTCAAATAAGTCATCAATACGAGGTAGGGGATACTTGTTCTTTATCGTTATAGCATTGATCTCCATGTAGTCGATACATAACCTCATAGATCCATATTTCTTTTTAACAAAAAGAACAGGGGCTCCCCATGGAGAAACACTAGGGAAAATAAATCCTTTATTACTCAATTCCTCTAGTTGTTTCTTTAGTTCAACTAATTCTACATTGGCCATTATATAAGGGGTCTTCGATATGGGCCTTGATCTAGGAATTAAATCAATGGAAAACTCAAATTCTCGTTCTGGAGGATGTCCAGGTAAATCATCCGGAAATACATCTACATATTCTTTCAAAACAGGTACATCCTCTATTCGAACATTCCTTTCCTCAACCATAGTTATTTCATTCTCTTCCTCCCCAATAATAGAATTTAGTTGAGCTACTGGGGGTGGATCTAGATAAGAATTAGGTGGTGACGATTCTGCTCTAAAGATAAGGTGTTCCTTATCATTATCATCAAGAATCATAACCTCTTTCTTCTTACAATAAATCTTCGCATCATAGTCTGAAAGCCAGTCCATACCGAGGATTATATCAAACTCAATCATAGGTATGACGATGAGATCAGTAGATAATTAACATTTATGTGCCCTAATGGGGACTGATTCGCAAAACATTGTTGCAATGATACTTCCCTTAGGAGTTTTAACTGACAACGCCCTTGTCAAATCAAATTGTAAATATCTAATTTTCTTAGCAAACTGGGAAGATATGAAATAATGTGATGATCCAGAATCAAATAATGCATTTGCTAAACTTGAGGAAACCATTAAATTACCTGCCACCACGTCTTTCGGAGCTTCTACCTCAGCAGTAGTGATAGCATAAGCCTGGCCTTGATCCCTTGGCCTTTTCTGAGGTAAGTTCTCCTGACGCTTAGGACATTCATTTGCATAATGTCCCATATCCCTGAAATTATAGCACTGAACGTTGGCGGCTTCCTTCTTCCCTTTGCAATCACGAGCTTGGTGGGCTTTTTCACCACACTTGTAACAGACTCACATTCCCTTCAAGAAAGTACTGGGGTGTTTCTTCCCACATTTACCACAGGATGGATATTCAACCTTTCCCTTCTTCCCCTTATTTCCATTAGCAGATTGAATAGCAGGTCTCTTCTTCTCTTTCTTTTCTTTAAAGTCATAAGACTTAGAGAATTCCTTTTCGGTCTTCATAGCACATGAGACAATGTCTTCGTATGACGAGAAGGATTGTGAGACTAATGCTCGACGGAGAAATGGTTTTAACCCATCAAAGAAACGATCAATCTTACTTCTTTGGTTATGTATATAATCACCATCGTACCTTGCTAACATTGTAATGTTAGCCTCATACTTTGTGACATTCTCATCTTCCTTCTGTCTCAGACTTAGAAATTGCCTTTCCATATCTGCTCGATGGTAATGAGGAAAGTATTTTTCTAAAAACAGATCTTTGAACTCCCTCCATTCCATATTTTATACTTCATCATCTTCCTTCGTATTTTGAATCAATGACCACCATTGATCAGCATCTCCAGTGAGGCGGTAAACTGCCATGATAACTTTTTCCCTTTCACTGCTCCCCAAAGCCTGAAATATTTTCTCTAGGGAAAATATCCATTGCTCAGCTACTAAGGGATTTGTACTCCCATTGAACATTGGTGGTTGTTGACTCATGAATCGATCTAACATTGATCCTCCACACTGTGGATCAAGGTGCTCCATATGGGTAAGGTTATTATTCAAAACCTGAGTAAGTTGTCCCAGTATGGTGATTAGATGATCGGCACCAGTTGCATCACCAGCTCCACTATAATTATCTTGAGCAGGAGGGAAATCCCTACATGGAGTGCGTGCATTGATACGGTTACCATTTCTTCCACTAGACGCCATTTCTAAACAATGGAATAAACTAGATCAGTTTATGAATCAAAATACATAATCCCATACTTATAAAACACTTAACATAAATTGAACTACTTATGAATATAATCTATAATCATAAAAATGTTTTCTTTGAGGAAGTATATACTCATAAACCCTTAATAATGATTTGTAAGGAAAATGAGTGTTATTCTAAGAATATCCCCCGAGAGTGTCGTAACCAAGAGTGCAGCAAGGCCCGTTGTCGTGCACCAGTTCCCATTCGAGTATAGCTCAAAGCGGTGTTTTCGGGATTTACCCCTAGGTACATCTGTGCCAGAGCCGCCTCTACCTGCTCGTATCTAGACAAGGATTTATTGCTCGGAAAACTCACAAAATCCCTACAATACCAAAATTCTAGGAAGTTCTTCTATACTAATCCTCGAAGTTCATCTTAGGTCTATGTGCTCTAATAAGAGTTTATCTAAATCTAGCTTCCAAGGTTTGTACTAAACATCCTATGATACCAACTGTAACACCCCGACCCTAGTTACCCAGAGTTGGTGCATTATTACATTACATTGGCATGATCACAAGAAAGATCAAATCTCAAAAGACCGATTGGTTTAGTAGCCTTGGAAACACTAGATATATTCATAAGTCTTACATTACATCATAAAATTAAAAACTACTACAACAACATATTGTCTCCATAATCCACACTCATAACCCCACATAATATCACTGCAGGTCATTCATAATTTACTTCTTCACTTCCTGGGAAAAATAAAACATAGAAAAGGGGTGAGCTCAAATGCCCATTAAGGATAACAATATAGCGGAAACTTTCATAAATAAGAATAAAAATTTAAGGCAATGTATAACTAAAACAAAATCCTTTAAAACTTGAACTTTCAACATAGTATGGCATAAATAAAATGAAATAATGCCATTTACTTATTCACATGGATATTCTACTAATCGAATAATCACATGCAAAATCAATAACCACTTTCATAATGATGGAATGCATAATGCCAGACTATCATAACCACATAACCAAGGCCTCGTGCCAAGATTAAAAATAAGATTTTGTCAAGGCCTTGTGCCAAGACACTAGTTTGTCTCATGAGACCTACCGATGCATCGAGGAGCTATAGCAGGCTCCACCCGTCACATATTAAGTCCAATGCATTCCCATATGAAAAGGTTTAAACATAACATAAACATTCGTATTAAAACTAGCATACGAAATGTCAATACATTCACCATAAACCATTAATGGTATAAAAATAGAACATCCACAGTCAAACAAATCACAAAACCTTCAATATAATATAGAATTTTTGTATCATAACAAATAAACTTTAAATAAGTGTAAAATCCATCAAAGGATGTTGACATAGATGAAATCAAAATTCTTTTTAAAGAAATATCACCTTTTATTTTGAAATAATTTCAGATCCATATAAAAAAACATTTTCTTTGAAAATATTCTTATAAGCTTGTAAGGGAAGCTTCGACGATTTTATAACGGCGGAAAATAACTGCACCCACCGTATAAGTTAAAAAAACATTCTTACCTTAATTCTGTCGAAAAGGTTAAAAAGCACCTTGTTTGGAAAACGACGGAAAGATTCCTTTATAAACCTCTTATAAAAAGTCAAAAAAGGGTATAAATGACATTAACCCATATTCTAGTAAATAGTAAAAATGTTTTGAAATTCATTTTTAAGAAACATGGACGTGGATGATAAGGAGATCCCAGTAGATTATTACGTATAAACAACCTCGGATAATGAAGAGATTGAGAAATAACCCTTACCTTGAACTTTTCCTTGGTTGGGGTAGGTTAACCTCCTGTATAATGGTGAAATAATTGTTATTAAATTATACAAGAATCAAATATATTAATATGATATCATATATGATCTTTTAATATTGATTTGATAATAATATCTTAGTATTATCGTTGTTTCGGGTGTTAACTTACTTGTTTTATTTTATATTTTTTGTTACGTAAGCCATGTTTGTAATGGATATGTTGTATATTATTCATATCCAGAATGATATCAAGTCCTTAAACATAATTTTTAAATCATCAAATGATAATTATACTTGAATGGATACGATGGAGAATGAATCTTTTCGCGTTCGTGGAGACGGTAGTCCGTACGTACGCACGAGCGACAATATCATTCTTTTGATATTAAAATAATATATAAATGGATGTTATATCATATATAGAGAATCATTAACATGTTATATTTATTATTTACATGAGTTACACATCATTATTATACCCATCCAAATAATAATATATTTAATAACAATTACACCACGACGTGGAGACGGTAAGCCGTACGTACGCACGTATGGTGACATGTTATTCAAAGGGTGGATATAATACTGAATATGGTTGTACCATATTTATAATAACATCACAATATATGTGAGATACTGGAGTTATTATTTTAGAATGGTAAGAACAAAGAAAGAAGAAGTGGAAGAAGAAAGGAACTTGAAAAGGGGTGGTGAAAACATTACCTCTTCTCCGGGTTCTTCCTTTTGATTTGATCAAAAGGGCTCCTTAGGTTGGATTTCTGATCAAACTACGGACACTAGGTTGTAGTGAGGGAAGTTGGGAGAGTATTTGGTCAGATTTTGGCCGAACCAAAAGGCTTTTAAGGTGTGAAGAAATGAGAAGGAGGAGTGCCCTTTTATAAGAGGGGTGATGGGCACCTTTGGAAAAGCTAGAAATATTAGTATATAATAAATTCATATTCGGGTTCTAATGGCTTAAAAGTTTATTTTGTAAATTTTAAGGTGGGGATAGGTCGAAAACAACTCAACCAATAGAATTTATACAGGTTTGGGTACTTATATTAACCTTATCTTTAAGTATTAACTCTAAGTTAATTAGTTTCACTTTTAAAATGTCTCTCTGTATTTTTATATAATATGGTTAATAAACTTACTATATACATCCAAGCGACCCCCAAGTGGTCCATTAATGATGAACCTATCATGATATAAGCCTCTTGGCCGAACCTTAGATTTTTAAGAATTTAATATCAATTAATAATATAATATTTGTTTTAAGAACTCTTTTATGTCAATTTTGACACTATTCAATAGTTGATTTTTGTGAAACTCATAACAGATTGATTACTTCGAAAAAAGTCAATTAAATCAATAATAATATATCATATTATCGTAGACAATTATTTTAATTCATTAAAAGTTTCATATTATATTTATTTGGGTATTTATAATATCAATTATTTTAATTTTCCACTATTATAGTAATTAATTCATCATCATTGTGTCATAAATAAATTAAAGTATTTAATGTCTAAAAATTATAGATAAAATATCACTATGTAGGAAATCATTTTATCTTTCTAATGAATATTTATAATCTAAAATCCAACATATATAACCCTATGTAAAAATTGTTTTTCTAAAAGATTTATGGTTGTGTCATTTTTGTATTCATTTTAACTTAATTTAAAAGTGTCCCTATCACCTACATGTGGCACCATGGGGTCCCAAAATCGACCCAAAGATGCCTATGGTCGAACATGTATCAACCAATAAGGCTAGTACATGTTTTAGGGTAATTTATTATTATTATAATATTATTTTTTAACCCTTATTTACCGGATTTACCCTTAACCATGGTAAATAAAATATTTACCGTAGTAATTATTCAAAATGTCTAAAAATAAAAGATACCTATTTAAAAACATTGAACATCCTGATTCCAAATATGGAATCCATTTTTCTAAATTCAAAACACAGAAGTGGTAGAAATTAATTTAAAATTAATTCCCGTTGTCAAAATAAAAAGCGTGTTTTTAAGAGATAATAACTATCAAAAGACTGACACTTGTTTATGTTCGGTTTAATTGTAAAATTATGTCCAATGAACAAAATTATATTAAATGGTAAAAATATATTCTAAATATACTTTAAAACCACTCAAATTCATATTTTATCACTATTAATTATTTAGATTAAAAAAGTTGTTTTTAATTAAAATTGAGTAATTTTCACTATTCATCAAAATATGAAAGTTATCCAAAATGTACCAAAATTTCACCTTAGGCTAAATTCGATATTCCAAATCCAAAAATGAAGTCCATTTTAAAATATAAAATATATATAATTTAAAAAATTAGGTATTACTATTCATAACAGCTAGTTTGATTGGTTATGGTGTGTTAGAACTCGGTGTTGCGTACAACACATGCTATCACATTATTCAAAGAGAAGCGTATCGTAGAATATTGGGGTGTTACATATATAATAGTACTGTAATCCACTATTTGAAACAAAAAATAGTAAATAAATTGCTTGTGAGGAAAACAATCTCTATTTCTCTTTGGGATGGAAATATTTTTCATAGTTGTCTATGTTTTGATCAAAATGTTTTCAATAATGCTTCATTATTATCATATTAATGTTTAATATCACCTTTAATGTAGTTTTATATTTTATAAAAAAATCCCAATGAAATATTGTTATACTTTTTTTAATATGATTTTTTTCTTTTACTAAAAATGTCAATGGAAATATAGTTTTAACATATAGGATATTAATAAAATTTTCCATCATCATGTCCACTCAATATATTAAATAATACCATAAAATTTTCTGTATCCATTTTTATAGAATTTTTATTAGATAATATTTTGGATGTTTTCAGATATAAATGATGTGATTAAAAAATAAATAGTTTATTTTCCTCAAAAATACTCTGTCTATTATTTCAGAGTAATTTTTATATAAATGAAATACAATGATGTTACTTATTATTTACACGTGATATTACACAATGATACCATCTTTATCTTATCTCTAGATATTTTATGAATATGATGATGAAATATCCTTAAAACCCATTTTATTTTCCATTGGTGAAGTTAAGGTGAATGTATTTATGATCATGTTGTATTCATATGACGAGATTCACGATTTTATGATAGGTGGGACTGAAATTATATAATACTCTCATGGATTGTGTAATGATTAATGATCAATTAACATATATGGTATATTCGAGGTTATTCTAATATCTAAATTGGGTATACATGTGGTTATATGGTGACTAATTTTTTTACAAAATAGGTTTTACCAGGATCAAAAGGGAGTATTGAGAAGGTTACTCCAAAAACCGAAGTGAGAGCATATGCAGATATACTATTACTAACATGTTATGATTCTTTAGTGGTTATGCTTGACATAATATTTCTATGACTATGATTTTACCACTTGTAATTCCACTCCTTAATGACATAATCATATGCCAATGTTTTGTTCTCATGGCTCATGTTCTTCGATACCTTTATGATTCATGTATTATGAACTGCTATGATTTATTCCATGACTAAGGTTTTGGATATATGAATCAATGTGTATTACATTAAAATTTTATTCTCATGTTCTCATAACCTTTGTATTCCATCTTCGTTTAAATGAACATTTATATATTCCTTGTATACCCTTAATGTGCATTTGAGATCACCATTTATTGTGTTTTCGATTCCCGATCATATAGAGAAATGATTGATGTATGATGTTTCTAATGAGCATTATAGTTTATAAGAATTAAGTGTGAGATTACATATATCTAATATTAACCTGTTTTTTATTAATCTATGGTTCCATAGACAATAAAATCATATGGTTCTAGAATTTATTCTGGTGTTAGATAATGAATATTCATAAAATAAAATGTAATATTTGTGTATGAAAAATATGGGTCTCTATAGTTAGTATCATAAGTGATATTAGTCAGTATTTGGATATTAGTATTAGAGAAATTGTTTTAAAACCTTGGGGTTAAGATGATTGATTTTTCTCAAATTTACCCAAGAGAAGAAGGTATAATGGTCCTTGTAGTCTAGTTTGGGTTGTCGATTCCTCAGAGACCTCAGAAGTAATATATATACACACACTTTCTATGGAATTTTTTTGGCTATGATGTGGCCAACATTATTTTATATGGGTTTAAGTGAACTCTAAGACACTGAAGTTAATTCAATTTTAAGATATGAGTTGATCCTTGGTTTTCACATGGGGTGGATTAGAAGCATTACCTTTTGAACTTTTTCAATTTCTCATATTTGAGATGAGTTCATTTAATAAGATTAAAAAAATTATCACTAACTAGTTTAATGCCTACACACCAAAATACTAACCACCTATACACCTGAAGGATCAAAGCATTGAGCACTCAAAGGTAATGGTTTGTATTAGTACTTGAAGTGAGTGGCCTTAAAATTCAATAAGGATGAAGAAGTTTTAAAATCATCAAACAAAAATCTCATTTTAAAGAAATGGTTATAGATTAAGGTAGTGATATATAAAATCCAATCCATACCATTTCTACTCTCTTGGATCATACAATAAGTGGGTGTTCCCTCTATTGATACTATTGATTCAATTGAAGTGGAATGTAGACTCATGAGGGGGGAATTGGAGAAGTAAAAAAAACAATGAAATAACAATCACTCAACCATTGTGTGATAATCCCCCAAGGTTTTGTATGAAAAAGTCCACACCATGAGGAAATGGTATCAATGTGATAAGAATAATAATATAAAAATAGAATATGAATATCATTTATAAAGAATTTATGGTAATTCAAGGAACATACAATTGAGGGAATGTGATTACAACATCCATTTTGAAGCATAACATTGAGATGAAACAAAACTCAAAAATGATAATCTCCTCCACCAACACTACATTAAATATGAATTTTTCGAGCCTTGGGGTCGATCTCCCAATAGTACAAGAGATTCCACTTGAGTATGATATGCCTATGGTGGTGGAAAGTAAGGGAGATGAGACTTTTCCTCCCCTGACCCGAGGTGGAAGTCAGCATGCTTCTACCGAACAGATGTTCCTGCAAGTCATTCAAGATGGCCAAATTGGAGTATTCCATAGATAAAAAATATTAATATCTGGATTTCCCCTACCCTTCTATAAATTTTCATACCATAATATTTTATTTTTAATGAGATATGTGTAAAATGGTGGACTGTTTTTCTATGCTCTAGAATCTGGCCAAGAATTTTATCTCTACATTAGACTGCCTTAATAACCACCCTGGGGGCCTACTTCATAGTGAATTATGGTGACTTATTTGTTCCTATATATGTCTTATATAATCTCATGAAATTTTTTCTTCATTGGGCCTTTATATTGTGCCCCACATTCTAATCAGTGGGCTGGTGTCAAATCTACCTTCTCCAGAATTGTTTGGATGAAATCCCATTTTGGTGGTCTTCTAATGTGAATCGTCAAAATCTCCACAAGAATGAATTGTTTCCAATATAATTAAAAACATGAAATTTTAATATTAAAATAAAATCATTATCATTGGGTATATTAAATGATGTTCAAAAATGTACCACATAGTAGTGTATTTTAAGAAGGAATTACAAACATAATGTGAAATGATGTTAAAAGTGTAAAATGCACTAAAATGGTGCTTATGAATAATCAAGACCATGAATATTATATATATTAACAACTAATATTACCCTCATTTTGTGGCTAATCACACCCCCCAAATTGAGTTTCTCTAGTCCTAAGCAAAATATATCTCAACAATAAGAAATTCGGATTATTTTTTCCAAAAACATTTTAATACACAATGATCACTGCAAACCCTTTGACCAAAAAATCATGAAACCCATAAAAATATTTTAATACTAGATAGTTTCATAAGAAGATCTGAATCCCAATCACATTCTTTGTTCAAATTCATCACCATATTTCATCCAATATCAATTAAGAGTGATGTATGTTGTGCATCGCATTAGACAGGGGGTTCATCTTTATTCAAGAGGAAAATGATGGAAGCACTAGCTGGAATCACATTTCAATATTAAGATGAGTATTCAAATTTTATTTTCTTTTATTTTTTTAATTTTTTTTTCAATTTTTCCATGGAAATTGAAATTGCACTCAAAATAGTCAACCCATGTAGCAGGACTTTGCGGACGACTCCCATGCTGAAAGACCTTAGGGAACCAAGTGAATCCCTGATATTCAGGCATCATCTCTAGTTATCTCAATAAAAAATAAGATTACCAAAAATAGAGATAAAATTACTAACTCTGGTCCATACAATAATGGATTCACGATCTCCAAGTGCCGAAAGCCACGCATTAGGTCATTTCATTGCACTACATGCAAAATTATTGTTTTTTAATTTTTTTTAATACTCATATGAAAACTTAAATAATTAAAAAACCTATGCAATTTATTTGGGGGACCCCATGAACAAAAACTAATACTCCACAATCCAAAGGATGTGCATTTTGATTTTTTTTATTTGGATGAAAATATAAACGATGAAATATCACATTGGACAACCACAATTTCCAAAATCAATGTTCATGATATTACAAAAGGATTAAAATCAGAATCAGGTAATGGTAAATTATTTGATATTCTGTTTAAAAGTGAGAAATTTGTATTACAATGTTCAATGTTAAAGGAATTTTTCCTTCCATTTAGACACTTTTTTTTTAATCATTCATTTTTTTTAAACAAAAGAATTTTATATTTTCTCTCCCCCCAACTTAAAATAACATTATCCCCAGTGTTCAAAGAAATTAAAATTTAGAAGGGGGTAGAGGTAGAGAATGATAGTTCAAAAAGGAAATTGAAAATGAGGATCATAGATTGAAGTCACCTGGTGGTTGAAGTTGAAATTCATGCAGCTCCCTTCTAATCCCTTGATCTTGATGTCACTCTGAGAATTCCCTAGTGGAAAAAAAGGAAAAAAAAAACAAACAAACAAAAACTATATATATATATTTATATAATAAATAATCTAAAATATAAGTATACATATAATAATTATAGAATATGGAAGCACAATAAAACATAGTTCAGTGATAAGCACGCTCCCCTGTCTCCTTTCGGTCTTGGGATCGAGTCCCTGCGGCTTTGCCGGTTATGACGGGGTTTTACCCACGATCTATGATGTGTCTTTTTTTATTAATATTTTTTTTGTATTTCTATTTTAACCTACAAACACATAAAAATAAAACAAACTAATTATACATTGTCTTCTTTTTAAATTTTTGGGTAAGGTATTACTAAAGGATCACACCACGTGACACAGATGAATAAGGTGCTCCCCTTTCAAACCCATCCATACTCATAATAGAATAATAGATCAATAGTCGATTTTTTTTAAAATATCAAAATGATTAATTAATCCTATTTGAAAAAAATGATTCACAAAAATGAAAACCACTGGTTTCCTTTCTTGCAGTGCTTGGATTTAATGTCGCTAGCTCAACATGAACCCTTAATGATTTAGGTATTTTCCTCTTCTAAGGCTGGTTCACACAAGTTTTCATCAACTTCATTTTTTTCAAATCGTTCAATGAATGCTTTGAATCGATGACAATTAACATTAAAGGTTTTACCATTAGTGAGATCTTGAATTTCTACAACCCAATCGGGGTACACCTTATGCACTATGTATAGACCAGACCATCTAGAACTCAACATACCCAGGTGTAAATGAAATTTTGAACTACTCATGAACATGAATCTTCCATGTTCAAAATGTTTCACATTGATATTCCTAGATTGGTATGCTTGAACTCTAGCTTTATTGATCCATGAATTTTCATAAGCCTCCATCCTTAGGTCTTCAAGTTCATTGAGATCTAATTTTATTTTTTGTTTTGACCAAGGAGAGGTCATAATTAATTTTCTTAATATCCCAAAAGGCCTTATGTTCAATATCCAATAGAAAATGGAATACTTTACTCTAATCCAAAATATATTTTGACATTCAAAAAATGGTTTTATATGTGGTTCGATAGGCCCAAAGAGAATCCAAGAGTTTCTTGGACAAATTATTCCTAGAAGGATTGATAGTTTTTTCAAGAATATTCTTAATCTCCATATTTTCTAACTCAGCTTGACCACTGGTTTGGGGATGGTACGTAGTAGAAAAATTATGAGAAATCTCATAATTATAGATGAGTGAATAGAATTGACGGTTGCAGAAATGGGTTCGTCGGTCACTGATTATAGCCCTATGAATTCCGAATCAAGAAAATATGTGCTCTTTTAGAAATCAGATCACAACATGAATTTCATTAGACATGGTGGGAATGGATTCAAACCATTTTTGAAATAATCAATATATAAGAGGATGTAGAGGTATCCCATTGAGTTTTGGAAGGGACCTAGGAAATCAATTCCCTAGCAGTCAAAGATTTCAATCACTAATTTGGTAATGAGGAGAATTTGATTCCATTTTTTGATTGACCCTACATGTTGACACATAATAAAACATTGACAAAATGTGTCGGAGTCCCTTGAGAGGGTGGGATAGAAGAGACCACAGTAATGAATCTTAGAAGATGTTTTCTTATAGGAAAATTGACCTCCACATGCCTCACTATGACATAATTAAAGGATGTACTATTGTTCAGAATCTGGAACACACTACTTAATTACATGGTATGGGAAGAACTTATAGAGTTATGGATCATAAAACCCATAGTACCTAACATATGAAAGGATTTTCATTCTTTCTTAAGTTGTTATGAATTTTTGGAATGACACTTGTAACTATGAAATTGGATATGTCAGCAAACCATGGGAAGTCACTCACAGAGTACAGGTGTTCATCCGGAAATGAATCAGACAAAGAAAGGTGATTTCAGTTGTCTTTTAATTCCATCAAATAGAGGTGATCAGCTACAAAATTTTCAACACCCTTTTTATCCTTGATTGTGATGTCAAATTCTTGTAAGAGAAGGACCCACCTAATCAGTCTAGCCTTAGCATCTTGTTTTTGGAAGAGGTATTTTATTACAGAATAGTCAGTGAACACAGTAATGGGGGATCCTAAGAGATATGACCTAAAGATCTCTATGGAAAAAACAATATCAAGTAACTTCTTTTCAGTGGTGCTGTAGTTGATTTGGGCGTCATTTATGGTTTTTCTTGCATAAGAAATGACATAAAGAGTTTTATTACAATGTTGTCCTAACACAAATCCTACAACAAAGTCATTGGCTTCACACTTAAGTTCGAAAGGAAGGTTCCAATTTGGAGATTTCATAATGGGAGGAGAGGTGAGAGAGTATTTGAGGGTTGATAATGAACCCTCAAATCTTTCTGTCCAAAAAAATGGAGCCTCCTTTACTAGGAGAGCACAAATGGGATGAGATATTGAACTAACGTCATTGATGAAACTTCTATAAAAACCAACATTTCTTTAGAAAGACCTCACTTCCTTAACAGTTTTTGGTGATGGAAGGTGATGAATGATGTCAAACTTGTCTTTATCAACATCCATCCCCTTACCTAAGACCAGATGGCCTAGAACTAGTCCCTATTTAACCATGAAATGTCATTTTTCCCAGATTAGGACCTGATTATTTTCTTCACATCTTGAAAAAATTCCCACAACATTCCACAGACATCCCTCAAATTTATGCCCAAACACAGAGAAGTCATCCATGAAGAACTCTAGAACATATCCAACAATGTCTGAGAATATTCACATCATGCACCGCTGGAAGGTTCTAAGGGAATTTCAAAACCCAAAGGGCATGCTTTTGAAGGAAAAGGTTTTGAATGGACATGTGAATGTAGTATTCCCTTGATCCTATAGGGAGGCCTCAATTTGATTATACCTCGAGTACCCATCAAAGAAATAGTAGAAGGAATGACATGCCACTCTCTGAAAGACTTGGTCAATGAATGGTAAGGAGAAATAGTCCTTCTTGGTAAATGAGTTTAGTTTCCTATAGTCGATGCAGACTCTCCAACCACTACTCACCCATGTTGGAAGAATCTCTCCATCCTCATTAGTTATCATTGTGATTCTAGCCTTTTTTTTAAAACATGGATTTGGCTCACCCATTCACTCTTTGCTATGGGATAGATTATACCAGATTTTAACAATTTCAGAAGTTATTTTCTCCCTACTTCCATGAGATTATAATTGATTCACCATTGAAGTTGAGGATATGGATTTGAATAAGATTCTAGAATAATCCTATGACTCCCTATAAGTGGTATAATTCTAGGAATAACAGACAGGGTCCAACCAATGGCTTTCTTAGAAGAATCCTCTCATGAATGGATTCATGAGAAGAAGAAATTACAATAGGATGTGTTTGATTGTCTACATTGAAGGCATACTTTAGTGCAGTAGGAAGTTACTTCAATTCAAGATCAGGTTGGTTCAGAATTTCAGCAGAATATTGGGACATTGGATCGAGATAAATTTTGTTTCCTAGAGTTTTATATAAGATTCATTCCCCATATGTAGAAGGTTCAGATACAAGATTGTCTTGATCAGATTTAGGGAAGTTAATTCGAGTGGTCTCCATGAAAGTTGTTTCCAGAAAGGTTTCACTGATTGTTGACCCTAAGACATCATCATTAGTGCAATTTGGAAATGATTCAAGCTAAGGAGATAAACTACATTCTTGTGAACAAAGAAAATCAATCTCATCCTGACTAAAACATCCATCAAATATTCCTTGATGTTATATGGATTCATTATCAATTCTTCCTATATTTTTTACTTCATGAATGTCCTCGTCATCCCCTATTTGTGAGCTTACATTATAGATATTCGAGTCTAGACTCATTTTTTTCAAAGCTGATGGTCATGGTCCCTTTTTGGACATAGATAAAAGAGTGGATTGTTGCGTGGTAGGGACGACCAAGGATTATTGTGTTTTGTCCCTTATTTCATATGTTTGGATGGTTTTTAAGGACAATGAAGTTAGTAGGGTTGATGAATTTTTCATCCTTTACTAGAACCTTCTTTAAAATGCCCTTTGGAACCCTAATGCTATGCTAAAAAAGTTGATGTGTGACATATGTGGGTTGGAGCTCTTCTAGGCCTAACTAGCAGTACACAACATAATTAATGAGATTGACATAAGGACCTAGGTCAAACAGGGCCTTGACAACTTTGTTCTCTCCTAGTTCAACATTGTTGTAAGGGAAACCCAGGTCTTTCAACATAGGAGGAATGGTCCCTTAAATGGTGGTACTCACATTTGAAGCCAAAAAGGACTTGGTTTTTATGTGAAACATTTCTTTTATAAGTGCACATGTCCTTAAATTAATTTTTGTCGGCTGATATGGGTTGGATTGCATCGAAATGTGGAATGTTCAACTAGACTTGTGAGAAGATTTCCCTCAATTTTTCACTCAAATCAGGCTTGGGTTCACCCCTCATGAATTGATGAAATGGTGTAGGTTGTGGGGTATTTTTTGAGGAGTTGTTTCTTTGAAAATGTTATGGTTTTTATCAGTTTGATCATTTGGTTCATTTGAATTTTCATCAATGTTTTAATCTTCAGATTGGTTCTAAATTAGTTTTTTAGGTTTCTCAATTGATTTCACACTTCTTAAAATAGTCACATCCATTAGTTTTTCATTACTTTTTTGAGTGAAACAAGACTCTCCCCTCTAATTTTGAGGATGGTACCACCTAAGTAGGCATGGGTTCCTTTCCAATTTTGATGGTTTGAAGTACTTGTTTTTTTAAAGGTTGGGGCCGAAGCCTCAATTTACATCCTCTAGGGGTCCTCCAAAAATAACATCCTTGATGGATGGAATGGTTTGAAATTTGTTTGTCTTATGGTCATGTTTGTCACAAATTGTGCAAACAGGGTCTACAATTTGGATTTCATGGACTTTCCTAAGGTCTATCTCTTCAACTGTCCAATAGAGTGTTGTGAGATTAGCCTTAAAGAATTCCTCTACTCTAAGTGTATGAATTCCAGAACTTTTTTATGTCTTTTCAGAATAAGGTGATTCTCTCCATGTTTGGTTTTGTTTAGAATGGATTTCTAGATATGCGTAAGCATCATTTGGGGATTTGTTTTTAAAGGTTCCATTACACATCATATCATTGAATTGTTTGTTCCTCAGACCTAAACCTTCATAAAAAGTTCTCATTTGTTCAGGAATAGAAAAAACATGGATTGGAACCATGTTTAGAGTGTCCTCAAACCTCTCCCATGTTTCATAGAATGACTCTCCATATTTTTCAGAAAAGATTTGGATACTCTTTTTAAATACATTTGTTTTGTGGTGGGGAAAGTATTTTTTGTAGAATTATCTTTGTATTTGGCTCTAAGAGTTGATAGATGATGGCCTCAAATTGTTTATCCAATTCTTAGCTCGATCCTTTAAAGAAAAAATAATTATACTCAAATTAGTTGATTATATTTGATGTGGGGGACACATGGTTTCTACAATGTCATTGAACTCCTTACCATGAAGTTAGGTCATCTCAAACTCCATTCCATAGAATGTGGGAAGGTGGTTTAGGACATGAGGTTTAATGATGTAGTTGTAATCTCTTAGGCAATTGTGTCTAATGAATGAGGGGGAATTGGTCCAAGAAGGTTTGAGGTAATCATTCATGGGTTGATCACCTAGATTCCCTATGTTTGGGGATGCCTCATTTGGGTTTCCATTTTGGTTCCCACCCAGGTTTCTGTGTTGTTGTTTTTGAATACATTACATTGAAATGGGCTAAATTTTGACTCTGGAGTATCAAGAGGATTAGGATATAATTTAAACAATCCCCTAGGTTAACTTGACTCCCCAACCCTATGATTTTCTACCCTAATTAGATGTTTTTATTGATTATGATTGTTGGTAGACATGCGCTGAAATAAAAAAATTGAAATAGAAAAGATAATAGATCATGGGTGAGAATAGAAAACAGGGGGAGAATAGAATGGGTGTTGTTATGACTTACCTGGGTCCTTGGAAACAGTGCCAAAATTTCATTCACACTCAAATTTACCCAAGAGAAGAAGGTAAAACGGTCCTTGTAGTCTAGCTTGGGTTGTCAATTCCTCCGAGACCTAAGAAGAAATATATAGACACACACATTCTATGGAATATTTTTGGATATGAAGTAGCCAACTTGGGTTGATTTTATATGTGTTTAATTAAACTCTATGACACTAATGTTATTTCAAATTTAAGGTATTATTTGATCCTAGGTTACCATTTGTGGTGGATTGGATTCATTCCATTTTCAACTATTTCAATTTCTTATATTTTAGATGAGTTCATTTAATAAGATCAGAAAAAATCATCACTCACTAGTTTAATTCCTACAAACCGTAATTCCAATCACCTATACATTTTAAGGATCAAATATTTGAGCACTCCAAGGTAAAGGTTCTTATTAGAACTTGAAATGTGTGGCCTTAAAGTTCAATAATGTAGAATAAGTTTTAAAATCATCCAATTAAAATATCATTTTAATGAAGTGATTAGAGATTAAGGTAGTGATAAATAGCATACAATCTAGCCCCTTGCTACTCCCTTGTATAAACCCATTAGTGGGTTATTCCTCCATTTAACCTATGGTTTCAATGGATGTCGAAGGTATACTAATGATAGAGGAATTGGAGATTTAAAATAAACAATGAAATAACAATCACTCCACCATTGTGTGATAATCACACAAGGTTTAGTATGAACAAGATCACACCTTGAGTAAATGATATCAAAGTGATAAGAAGAAGAATATAAAAAAATAAAATGATGAACTTTTATAAAGAAGATAAAGTAATTCATGGAACTTACAATTGAGGGAATGCGATTACAACATCAAATTGGTAGCATAACATTAAGATGAAACAAAGCTAAAAGATGATAAAATCCTCTACCACCATTGCATTAAATAGAACATTTTTGAGCCTTGTGTCTAGCTCCCAATAGTACAAAAAGTTTCCACTTGAGTCTTGTAGGCCTAGGGTGGTAGAAAGTAAGAAGGAGGAGTCTTTTCCTCGGTTGACCCGAAGTGGAAGCCAGCTTGGTTCCATCGAACTGATGCACCAGGAAGACCTTCTAGATGGCCAACATGGAGTGGGCCATAGATGAAAAAAATGAATCTCCTGATGTCCCCTAATTTTCTGTAATGTTTCATCCAAAAATAGTTTATGGTTAACGAGATATGTGTAAAATAGTGGTATGTTATTCAGGGCCACAGAATCTGGACCAAACTTTTATCTCTAAAATGGGCCGCCTTAATAACCACCATGGAGGCCGAATTAGCACTAGATTTTGAAGAATTATTTGTTCCTATATATGGATTCTATAATCACACAAAATGTGGGATTCATTGGGCCTAAATGTTAGGCCCCACATTCTCATCTTTGCGCTGGTGTCCAATCTACCTTCTCCAAAATTGTTTTCATGAAATCCCATTTTGGTGGTCTTCCAATGTGAATCTTAAAACACTCCACAAGTATGAATTATTCCCAATATAATTAGAAACCTGAAAATTAAATATTAAATTAAAATCAAGATCATTGTGTATTTTAAATGATGTTCAAAAATGTACCACGTAATAGTGCATTTAAAGAAGGAATTACAAACATAATGTGAAATGATGTTCAAAGTGTAAAATGCATTAAAATGGAATTTATGAATAATAAATAACATGAATATTATATATATTAAAAATGAATATTAGCCTCATTTTGTTTCTAATCAGTGATGTATAGGATTATTCCATATGTTATGGTAAATAACAGAGTGTGTTTCTCTAAGAATTTTTTTAACTAGATAGTACATGTGGACATGGTTTTGGATTAAATGTATGATTGGGTAATAATCTCAGATAAAGTTTTTTTAATTATATCTTGGCCGTTATTCTGGTGCACGATGAGCGTTACCTTACTACGCTCCTGGTTTGACTCCCTCGGGGGATATGCTTGGGTTAAATCTCATTTTTAACTATTATAAAAGATTTGAATTTATGATAATAAATGATGACCTAACTAAAAATTAAGGTTACATTGATGGAAAATATGGATTCAGGATTTAGGAATCCAAAGAATTATTCTTCATGTTTCTAAAAATACTCACAAGCAATATTGTTTCTAACACTATACATTTTTGTTTTAGTTAATTGATGGTCCTAAGATGATTCAAGTTAATGCTGAATTTGAAGAGAATTGGAATGATTTATCAAACAAGAAACTAACTGAAACAAGGTCTAGAAGGATAAAACATGCGATGACACAAAATCAACTATATTTTTATGTGATTAATAATATCTAATTGACCATGTTATAGGAAAAAAATAATAAGGGAGAAATGGAGTTTGAGGAAGACAATGGAGCGAAGATGATTTAGATTTCCAAATTTCATGTATGTTGGAAGAGGTACTCGTTTAAATGTAACAAGTTAACAAGCAGATGTTTTATGTGTGGAATATGTAGTCATAGTGAAAAAAAATCTGAGGAAAAATAAAAGAATTAGTTGGGGTAAATGAAGTTCTTAATAATTTACAATTTATATTTCGATGTCTTATGTGTTGGGATATGTTAATTATATGATCCAATTCTACAACCCATGGATCAACACCAATGCCAATGAAATACCTTTAACATTCCACTAATCCAAGTTAATATATTGAAATGATGATGTATTTGGACTTGATAAATATGTTATAGAATTGTTATATCACTGATATTTTTTATATTAGAATTATGAACATATAAAGATTGTTACTAATGTTTTTCATACAGTAATTAGATGAATGAAATCTATGGTATGAGTAACCAAACAAATTGATTTAGTGGGAATTTTATATTTTTGGAGAACCCATGATTAAGGGAAATATAAACCATAATATATTTCTAATTTTCATATAATTATGATTAGTTGGGATAAATATATTATTGATATTGATAAAGTAAAGGGAATAATATTGGTATAAGGACCCATCCTTAAACATTACATATTCTTGAATGATGTCATAAACTCACATTGAGGATATTTTCAGGTTTAGAGTTTTGTTGAATTAGGACATAACTATTACATAACAACTTTAATATTACATGTATAAAGTACTGCCCAATAACAATTTTTCATAAAATAAAAACTCTTGAAAAAAATACATGTCTAGTTCCATGTTTTAGACAACATGACTTTTCCTTGACCTCGTCCTTGACCCTATTCATCTTTATGTCCTGTGAAAAAACATTTTAAATCTTGGGATGAGAATAAAAATCATTATAAGGGTTATAAGATAATGAAAAGAAACATTATCCCATAAATAAAAACCAATCAATGAAACTGTACTTTTCAATCATAATATACCTCATGAAATCATTAGATTTATGAATAATATACAAAAATCATAAATCATAAAGGTAACATATTGAATTCATAACATACATACATTGTAGCTATCACAGATACACAGGGAGTCACATTTGGAATATCCATCATAGTATATTCCCTAAATCTCTTAGGAGAAACATTAACGTTTACCTCTATCACGTTACCACATGCATTGGAGTGTTATCTCAGGCTCACCCGCCCTAGGTTTATCACGGAACCACCCATATACGTAAACAATTCCCAAGAACCATAACATATTCATAACACTTTAAACATGATTAAAGAAAATATAACCTTTCCATATTTTAATAACAACATATCATATACATAATCAATGCTTTATAAAACCATTTTCAAAACTGTGAAAAACATTTAATAAAGAGATTTTTGAATTAAAGTGTCCCATACCAATTAGAAACGTTTAAATAGAGTATAATTTGAAAACATTAATTTCCATATAAATACATCCTTAAAAACATTTTTTAATCATAGACAACAATGATAAAGACTTATAAAAATAAATCATTGAAATATTTAAAATGATATATTAGATAAATTGTTTTTAACAAAAAGAGAGACCCTTGAATACAAATATTTGAAGAATAACATGGAATCAGAAATTTATAATATCATGAGAATAAAGGGATTAATGATATAATATGACAAAGGATAGTATATACACTATATAAGAGTGAATTGGTGTATAACAAGAATGAAGTTTCAATGGAATGAAAATTGAGACAAAATCCATTATAAAACTGTATACTTAGATTAAAGATACATAAATTACATAATAATGTGGGAAAAATATAAATACACTCAATATGATTTGAAATTTATGTTAAATCAATCAGATAACATTCACACATAGTTTTAAAAAAACAACACCAATTACTTGGATGTTTAACTCAATGAATGGATATTGAGTTAAAATTACTCTTATCAAGTTCATATCGATGACTTGAGAATTTATAAATGGAGTGAATATGTGTATCAAAAATATATCAACCCAAATGGGAGTTAAAATTATAACATAAATATATAAATAGTGATTCCACACATAATAATAGCATGACATAATTAATAATTAAAAAATTATCCTAATGAATGGAAATTGGTTTTCAAAGTTCCCTTACAGATTTGGTGACTTGTGAAACATACATCCCATGAATGAAGGATCACAAAATTAAGATTTTATTACCCATAAATTTATGTATTTTACACAATTAATACATTATTGGGCCTTATATACACCACACAAAAGAAAATAGTGGAAAATATAGCATGAATCTCACTGGCATAAAAAGTGAGATGAAAATCCCTTACCACATTGCAATCAATCGATTCATATGACCAAAAGTTTATAACCATCAAATTATTCATAGAATAACATGAATATAAATAGAATCATGATAATATTTATCAAATAGAAGTACACAATACACCACATGCAACAAATTATTGGCGAACAATGGAAATCTAACAGAATTAAAAGTGAGATAAGAAATCCCATACCTCATGTCCGACTTGACTTATTTGTTCCTTGTTGTTCGGGAATAATAATCATAAGTTAATTTATAATTTATTAAGAACCCTTTTTAATTTTTATTATTACTTTTATATCACTTATTACCATGTTTTAAACATCATGTAATAATTTATGTTAATAATGGTCGTTTTGTCGATATTTGGTACCAAAGTCAAAAATGAACACCTTATAATTACATGTTGTCGATGTGGCCAATAGTAAATTATCTCCATAATGATATTAATTATTTAGATATTATATATATATATATCATATATATCAATTATATATATGTATTTGTAATAGTTCATAACATTTGGATATAAGAAATGAAATGCACTGTTCATGGAGACGGTTATCCGTACGTACACATGAACACTACTTTCATTTCTATTTATTATTTTAATTTAATGAAAACATAATGAAACATAATTATATTATAATTCCAGTATAATATGATATATAATTTCAATAAATCAATCCTTTATACATCCCACATATGGTATGAATGAGTCATATCACTTTGAAGGGGCGGTAGCCCACACTTCATCAAATGAAATTATCGCATTTACTCATAATGGAAACCAAAAAGGAATGATATAAATTAAAAAAACAGATTAATAAAGAAAACATAAAAATAGTTTATAGCATATATAAAGACAATTCTATCATAATGGCCACCATAAAAGGGGGTAGGTTATAATTGAACAATCATCGTTCCGTAAGGTGTTAGTTTTCCACACACAGAAACAATATGTTCCTTACCCATTAGATGGAGCTGTCAGTAAGTGTATATCTAATACTTATCATAACAACATCCTCATATATTACGGATATATGTGTTGTTATAAATGAAAGTAATCAAAAGATTTTAGGGGTTGGAGAAGTAAAATAAAAGAAAACAATTTAAGAGAAAATGTTACATTTAATCTGGGTAACTCCCATTGGTTTGAACCAAAGGACTTCTTGAAGTGACTTATTCCAAATTTAAGGATTCTAGGAAAAATAGAGGTATATTTAGAGCTTACTTGGGAAGGTTTTGGATGAACCATGGGGCTTGAGATATGTGAGGAATGTGTTAGAAATGGAGTCCTTTTATAATGGGGAGGAGGGGCTCTTTAGGAAATTGTGAAAATATGATTTGACTATATAATGATTTTCGGTTTATAAAGGACCAAAACATATTAAAGTAAAATACAATATGACTAATGGTCGAAATAAACTAATACAATAATATTTGGACAGGTTTTGAATATTATTTTAATCTTTATAATCTTATATTTTAAATCATTTATTAATGTGGTAAACACTACATGATTATTTTGTCATAAATAATTTTATTCATTAGAGGTATAAAAAGTATAGAAAAATACATTGATGTAAGAAATCAATTTATCTTTCCAAATGAATATTTATAGTCGAAAATATAACTTATATAACTCCATGTAAAATTAATTTTCTAAAAGACAAATGTTTGTGTCATTTTTGTCATTACTTTAAATTAATTTATCTAAAGTACCATTATAACTACCATGTTGCTCTATGTAGTCCCAAAATCGACCAAAGAATTCCCATGGTTGGCCAAATCTCATCCAATATGGTTAGTACAAGTGTTAAAGTAATTTTCTATTATTATAATATTCTTTATACCTTGAATTAACCTATTTACCTTTAATCGCGGTAAATAAAAGTCAAAAATTATTATTCACCAAAAATTTCTTTTCATATTATTTACCCACATTTTACATACCAATAAAAACCATGTATGTCTTATTTTAAAAATTCAATTAATAGAATGATAGATTTCATTTAAATGAAAAATTCCATTATTTACTACCACTTAGTGGATCCACTATTCATAAAAAAAGTGATGTTTTTCAGAAAAAAATTCCAAAACTTCATCATAAGATATATTTGATATTATAAATTCAAAAAGGATGTCTATTTTACAAAATTAAAAACATATAAGTTTCATTAATTAATTTAATATTAATTCATGTTGTCCAAACAAATAGTGTGTTTTTAAGAAACAATATATATCAAAAGAATAATACTTGTTTATGCCCAATTTCAAATTGAAATTGTTTCCAATGAATATAATTGAATTAAATGGTAAAAATATATTCTAATTATTTTTTAAAAACATTTGAAAATATAATCTAATCATTAAAATAAGTTATATTATAAGGTAGTTTTGAATTAAAATATAATATTTTAAACTATTCATTAAAAATGATTTTTATCAGAATAATACAAAAAATTTGCCCAAAGTAAATTTTGATTCCCCGATTCTAAAGAATAATTTTAATTTTTCAAATAGAACATATAAAAATGACCAAAACTAGATTTAAATAGGGTTATCGATCATAAGGTGGTAAATCGGCCTTTTACAGAATATTAGAGTATTTATGCTTAAAATCAATTTTTATCCTATTTTAAGACTCTAAAATTTATTGGATAAATGTAAAGAAATTTAACAAACATGTATAAATTTTTTTAGTTAGGTATGTTCATTACCTCCATTAAAACGGCTAGGTGTTAATAACCATTTTAAATAATATTATATTGTTATTTTTCAATATCACCCAACGCTGTGTGCAACATAAAATATCAAAGAAACTTGTTGTTTTTTATTGAGTATACCATCGAACATATCATCCCATTTAAAGTAATATTAATATTTAATTCACAAATATTAATAAATATGAAAACATCATATTCTCTATTTACCCAGGATGTTACATCCTTCCCCCCTTTTGATAATTGCATCCTCACAATTATAAAATTGGGATCGGAAACTTCATTGAATGTCCAACCTCGGAAAAAGAGTCAAAAAAACTATCACTTTAAAATAAAGAAATAGAAGTAAAAAAGGTCACCTAAGATAAACAGTACTAGTATTACATGTATGAAAACATGGATATGGATGAGAAAACAAACAATGAAGTTCTGTTGGAGATTGATATAAAACATGATTAGAAGAAAGTTAACCACCACAAAATCACAAACTTATGATGTGTTACACGGTATCTGATTAACCAGTAGGAAACGTAACCCAACAATGTTTTTGTTTTATGTTTATTTTCATAATTTGAGGAATTCATTTACTACCTTGAATAAGAATATGAGAAAATATACTTACCTTTAAGTAGAGTTTAATCCTTTAATAATTTTCTACCAAAAACTAATCTTTTCCCCAAATAATCTGCATTCCAAAATACTTGGTCACATCAAATGTATAAGAATCATCTTTTAGAGAATGAAATAATCCAGAAAAGAATAACTATATATTTACATTGTCTTTAGAAATCAACTAAAACCAAAATGGTTATTATGAGATCATATACGCATCAGAAAGGATAACCCATAATAAAAATAAATACTACTATTATTCTCTAAAATTCCAAAAATACTACCCAAAGATCAAGAAAGACCATTCAATACACAATTTTCCATAAAATTATTCCAAATAATTCATTCTATTATTGAAACCCAAAACTCAGAAGGATTTAATCACAAAGTCTTCCATAGTAAATCTTAACATTTAACTCCAAAAAAATAGACTACTCTTACATTCTCATACTAAAACATAATTAACCAAATAACATATTCTCTATGATAAGTTAATCATTTCCCTAAATAACCCAAATATCTATATTTCCACAATAAAAAAACTTCTTCCAAAATAAAATTTCAACCATTACTCTATAAATGTATTCCCGTAGTATTCTATTTTAACATAAGCATATAGTGTTCCCAAAAGAGTTAACGTCATCCAAAAACACTTTTATCACTTAATCACCATGTCATTTTATATACTAATGATATCAATTTGATAAAACATAAGATCCCAAATCAATTTATTCTTGATCAATAAAATCATTTAACTAAAAAAATACGTTATACTAACTAGGGACTTCACGTAGTCTAGTGGTAGGTAATAAATACCAATCACACTTTGGTTGTGGGTTCGATTCACGCAACTTTTTCCGATGTGATGGGTTGTCACATGGTCTGTGTGTTGTCCTTTTTATAAAACAAAAAAATAAACCTAACATGTTTTAACCTCAATGGTTTCTTTTTTCCTCTAATTTTCATCCCAATTAATTATGATCTCAACATATTAATTCTTTAAGTCTTATATATATTATCATTTTCTTATTTCACCTCCATATGATAAAATAAAATAATCCCCAAAATAATGAACACCATACCTTGATCATGGTTTCTACTTGTTTTCATCGTCATCTCGTTCACGTAGGTAAAAGGTCCATGGATTGTAAAAATGATTTATAGATCCTTATATATCATTTTCTCCCTTCATCCAAATACACATTATACAACATGGGTCAAATTAGAGTTCATAGAAAAATAGTTTTGGAAAATAATCACGTATGACATATATAATTTCCAAACATCTGATAAAATATTATTTATTTGAAATAGTCAGACCGAATTTATGTTGAAACATTCAATTAATGGTCCTTTTAATATTCCATTGGTATGTCCTGAGAGAAAATATTGTAAAAGAACATATAAATAGGTTGTGCAAGGGTCTCCTTCTTCAGTACCTTTTTCAAAATCATAATATGCTTCAAAATCTTATGATAACGTGAAATAGTTGAAAATTCCTTGATAATATATACCGTTAGGTAAAATATGAGAATATTATGAAAATAGGATTTGTCTAAATACCACCCATGATCCACGATGTTAAAAAGGTATAGTGGAGGTGTTTGATATCTCAAAAAACTACATGCAAGTGAGTTATATGCTAGAAAAATTTTCACATTCATATGAACATGGATTTGCAATAATTATTACAAGAAAGTCATCAGGAAGAGATATGAATTTCATTTTAGATCCTCCTATTTCCATTTGTAAATAACTTTACTTGATCTGAAAAAGTTATAAAACATGTATTTAACTAAAATAATAGACACAGGGACTAACCATGTGTATAAAGAATACTCATAATCCCTAATGTTGTCTAAACCAACATCTATTACCAACTATATAGACCCATCATTAAAAATTAAATAATTTTTAATTATCTCAATAATTAACATTAAGGATATTTTTAGGATTAGAGTTTTAGAGATTTAGGACATAAGTATTACATAACAAATTGAATATTTCATGTAGACACTAATATGAAGTGTCCATTTTTCAAAAAATAAAATCTCTGGAAAAACAGAGACATGTCTACTTCCAGGTTTTACACATCATGAGTTTTCCTTGATCTCATCCTTGACGCTATTCATCTTTATGTCTTGTGAATAACATTTCAAAACATGGGATGAGCATAAAAATCACAGTAAGGGTTTTAAAATAATGAAAAAAATATTAGCCCATCAATAAATAAAAATCAATTAAACCATACTTTTCAATCATAACATAACTCATGAAATCATCAGATTTATTAATAACATACAGAAATCATAAGTCATAAAGGTAACTTATAGAATTCATAACATACTTACATTGTATCCATAACATCAACATAGGGAGTCACATTAGGAATACCCATCACAATATATTCCATAATTCCCTTAGGGTAAACATTAATGTTTACCTCTGGCACGTTACCCAATGCATTGGAGAGCTATCTCCGGCTCAACTTCCCTAGGTTTATCATAGAAATACCCATATATGTAATCAAGTCCCAATAACAATAACATATTCATAACACTTTAAACAACAATAAATTAAATATAACATTTCCACATTGTGATCACAACATATCATAGACATAATCAATGCTTCATAAAACCATTTTCAAAAGCATTTAAAACATTTGATAAAGAGGTTTTTGAATCAATGTGTTTCAAACCAATTTGAAAATTTTAAATAAATTATCATTTGAAAAAATTAATATCCTTATAAATAAATCCTTAAAACCCATTTTTAAAACATCAAAATTAATGATAATTATTTAAAAGAATAAATATTTAAAACATTTAAAAATGATATATTAATTGAGGAGTTTTTAAGAAAATGAGAGACACTTGAATACAAATAATTTAAGAATAACATTGAATCAGAAATATATAATATTGTGATAATAAAGTGATTCAAGATATAATATTCCAAAGGACAGTATATACACCATATAAGAGTGAATTTGTGCATAACAACAATGAAGTTTCAATGGAATTTAAATTGTGACAAAATCCATTATAAAAATGTATCCTTAAATTAAGGATAAATATATTATATAATAATTTGTGACAAATATAAATACACTAAATATTATTTGATATTTTGAGCAAATCAATCAAAGAAAATTCACACATATTTTTTTTAAAAACAACACCAATGACTTGGATATTTAACTTAATGAATGGAAATTGAGTTATAATTTTTCTTACCATGTTCATATCGATTACTTGAGAATTTATCAATAGAGTGATTATGTGTATCAAAAGTATATCCACACAAAGTGGAGTGTAAATTATAACATAAATAAATAAATAGTGATTGCACACATAATCATATCATGACATAATTAATAATTAGAAGATTATCCCAATGAATGGAAATTGGGTTAAAAAGTTCCCTTACCAATTTGGTGACTTACGAAACATAAAAACCAAGAACGAAAGATCATAAAATCGAGATATAAATCACCATAAATTGATGTATATTACACAATTAATAAAATATTGGGTAGTACACACACCACACAAATGAAAATAGTGGAAAATATAGCCTGAATCTCATGGGAATAAAAAGTGAGATGAAAATCCCTTACCATATTGTAATCAACCGAGTCGTATGACAAAGAGTTAATAACCACCAAATAATTCAGAGAATAACATGAATATAAATTAAATCATGATAATATATATCAAATGTCAATACAAAATATGTCACACTAAATAAATTAGTTGAGAACAATAGAGATCTCACAGAATTAAAAGTGAGATAAGAAATCCCTTACCTCATGTCTGACTTGACTTGTTTGTTATTTTTTATTCCTGAATAATAAAAATAAGTTAATTTATAATTGATTAAGAACCATTTTTAATTATTATTATTTCTTTTATATCACTTATTACCATGTTATAAACATCATGTAATCATTTAAGTTAATAATGGTTGTTTTGTCGATATTTGGTACCTGAGTCAAAAATAAACAGCATATAATTACATGTTGCCCATGTGGTCAAGATTACATTATCTCAAAGATGATATTAATGATTTATATATCATATATATCATATATATCCTATATATATATATGTAATTATAATATTACATAACATTTTGATATTAGAAATGAAATACATTGTTCATGGAGACGGTAAGTCATACGTACACATGAATGCTACTTTCATTTCTATTTCATATTTTAATTGAATGAAAAGATACTGATTCATAATTATATACTAATGATAGTATACCCTGATATATAATTTCAATAAATCCATCCTTTATACATCCAACGTATGGTATGAACGAGTCATATCACTTTGAGAGGGTGGTAGTCCGCATTTCCCCAAATGAAATTTTCGCGTTTACTCATAATGGAAACCATAATGGTTTTCTATAAATTAACAATACATAATAACAATGAAAAAATAAAAATAATATATATAATATATAAATATATTTCCAATATAAGGTAAACCATTAGAGGCGGTAGGAGATAATTGAACAATCATCGTTTCGTGAGGTGTTAGTTTTCCACCCACAAAACAGTATGTTCTTTACCAATTAGTTGGAGGTGTGTGTAAGTGTAATTATAATACTTCTAAAAAAATCCTAGTATATTGAGGATATTGGTTTTGTTATAAATGAAAATAATTAAAAGAGTTTAGGGTTGGAGAAGTAAAATAAAGGAAAATAATTTAAGAGAAAATGTTACCTTTAATACAGGTAACTACTTTTGATTTGAACCAGAAGGACTTCTTAAAGTGCATTCTGACAAAGGTAAGGCTTCTAGGAGGAAGATAGGGATATTTAGAACTTATATGGTCAGGGTTTTGATGATCCAAGGGGCTTTAGAGATGTTAGGAATGATTTAGAAGTTGTGTCCTTTTATAAGGGGGGAGAGGCTATTTAGGAAAGTGTGAAAATGTTATTTTATTATATAAAGATTTTCGGTTTCTAATGGTCTGAAACATATTAAGGTAAAATATAATATGACCCATGGTATAAATAAAATCATCCAATAAGATTTTTACAGGTTTTAGATAACATTTTAATCTTTATAATCTTATTTATTTAAATCATTTACTAATGAGGTAAACATTGAATCATTATTGTGCATAAATAATTTGACTTATTTGATGTATAATAATTATAAAACAAATACCATGATTTAAGAAATTTTTTTAGATTTACAATTAATATTTATTGTCAAAATGATAACTTATATAAATTCATGGAAAAATTAATTGACAAAAATATATTTATTTGTGTCATTTTTTCATCACTTTAAATTAATTAATCTTAATTGTCATTACCACTCTCAAGTGGCTCCATGAAGTCCCAAATCCACCCAAGGATGCCCACGGTCGTCCATAACTTATCCAATGAGGTTAGGAAAAGTGGTAAGGTAATTTTGTATTATTATAATATTCTTTTTACATTGAATGACATAACGCCCCGACCCCAATTACCCAGAGTCGGTGCATTATTTTAATACATTGGCATGATTATAAGGAATCAAGTCCCGAAGAACCGATCAGTTTAGCAGTATTGGAAAAATAGATCACATACATGAATGTTACATTTTCACTTTAAGACATAAAAAACCTAAATAATCTTTATGAACGCCAATATTCACTTGTCTTAACCCTGCATATCAATCACATTACACTTCTTGGAATCCAGGAAAAAATAAACCATAGAAAGGGCTGCGCTCAAATTCTCAGTAAGGGTAAGCAATACAGCGAAAACTTTCAAAAATAAGCATAAACATTTAAGGAAATGTATATAACTAAAACAAAATCCTTTTAAACTTGAACATCAGCATAATATGGAAGAAATAAAATTAAATAATACCATTTACTTATTCACATTGATATTCTATTAATCTGATAATCACATTCAATATCACTAACCACTTTCATAATGATGGAATGGATAATGTTGAACATTAATTTCATTATCAAGGCCTCATGCCAAGGCCAAGGGGCTAACTATAACCGAAACCCAACCCGGAGTGCCTCTAATAACCAGTCACCAACCCGAAGTGCCTCTAATTACCGGTCACCAACCCGGAGTGCCTCTAATAACCGGACACCAACCCGGAGTGCCTCTAATAACCGGACACCAACCCGGAGTGCCTCTAATAATCAGACACCAACTCGAAGTGCCTCTAATAACCGGACACCAACCCGGAGGGCTTACTTTTACAGGTCCCCAACCCAGAACATACTAGTCCAACACATTCATCTTAAGAAGAGGATGAAATATAACATAAAAATTTGTATTAAAACTAGCAAGAGAAATGTCAATACTTTACCCATAAACCATGAACATTATAAATATAACACATCCACAGTCAAATATATCACAAAACCTTCAACACAATATAGAAGATTTGTATCATGATAAATCATCTTCAAAACAAGTTTAAAATCCATTAAATGATTTTGACATAGATGAGATTGATTTGTAAAACTCTTTGAGAGAAATACCCCTTTTTCAGGAAAACATTTAAAAGTCACACAATTTATAAAAGAAGTCATTTAATGATATTTTTGAATCAAAGTTTCCCATACCACTTTGAAACTTTTGAAAGGAATTAACATTTTAAAAACATTCATGCCCATATAAATAAATCCTTAAAAACCATTTTGATGATATGGACATTAATGAGAAAAATTTTGAAGAATAAATATTTAAAACATTTTAAATGATGTTTTAGTAAAACTTACCTTAAAATAATCCCTTTCAAACCTCTTTCATAAATCATGTACATGGATAATAAATATTTCCTAGTTGATACTTATTTAAAAACAACCTCGGATAAAAAAGAGATTGTGAAATTAACCCTTACTAGTTTGGTAACTTACGAAACATACAACCCATGAAAGAGGTATCATACAATGAATATGTAAATACACATAAATGAAAGATTATTACACAAAGAATATAATTATGGGCAGTACATACACCACACAAAAGGTAACATTAGCAATATGGCATGAATCTCACGGAAATAAGGAGTCAGATGAAAACCCCTTACCTTGCACTTTCCTTTAGTCGAGGGTACGTTTAACTTCCTGTACGAAAATTTTAGTATGTTATTAATTTATACCAGAACCATATTAATATTTATTATATCATACCTATTTCATTTAAGACTTTATATTACCCATTTAATAATAATTTCCAAGTTAAGTTAACATTTTGGGTAATAATCACTTCCTTCAGCGTATGTGTTTTAACTTGTCACTCTTGATTGTATCACATAGATCATGATTTAAATACTTCCAGAATATAGAAAATGATAACTCTGTTATTTAGAATATAAATATGTATAATATAAATATATATGAAATAGAAAAACCCGTTTATGGAGACGGTAGTCCGTACATACGCATAAATACTGTTTCTGTTTTCATATAGTATTGAACGGAAGTAAATGAATAAGATATATGTCAGTACATAAATCCTTATATATATATATATATATATCTCCAGTAGCATTATTAAGTCATATATTACATGCTTATTATTAATATATATTTTTATAATCGTCGATGAATGGTGAACTTGGAAATGAATCTCATCGCGTCGTGGAGACGGTAATCCGTACGTACGCACGAGAAAAAATATCATTCTTTTGATATTAAAATAATATATAATTGTATGGTATATCATATATACTGAATCATTATTAAGTTATATTTATTTTTTACATGAATTACAAATAATTATTATACCCATCCAAATAATATTATTTTGAATAACAATTACACCATGACGTGGAGACGGTAAACCGTACGTACGCACGTATGGTGACATGTCTTTCAAAGGATGGATAGAATACTGAATATGGTTGTACCATATTTATAATATTATTATAGTATATAGTAGATACTGGATTCGTTATTTTAGAATGGTAATAACAAAGAAAGAAGAAGTGGAGGAAGAAAGGAACTTGAAAAAGGGTGGTGAAAACATTACCTCTTCTTCGGGTTCTTCCTTTTTATTTGATCAAAAGGGCTCCTTAAGATGGATTTATGACTAAAAGAAGGCCTCTAGGATGAAGTGAGGGAAGTTGAGAGAGTATTTGGGCAGATTTTGGCCGAACCAAAATGCTTTGAAGGTTTGAATTAATGAGAAGGTAGAGTGCCCTTTTATAAGAGGGGTGAGGGGCACCTTTGGAAAAGCTAGAAATATTATTTTATAATAAATTCATATTCGGTTTCTAATGGCTCCATAGTGGATTATTTAAAGGTTAAGGTGGGGATGGGTCAAAAACCACTCAACTAATATTATTTAGACAGGATTGGGTCCTTATATTAACCTTATATTTATGTATTAACTCTTAGTTAATTAGTTTAACTTTTACAATGTCTCTTTGTATTTTTATATTATATGGTTAATAAACATACTATATACATTCCAGAGACCCCCAAGTGGTCCATTAATGATACAACTATCATGATATAAGTCTCTTGGATGAGAATTAGATTTTTAGGAATTTAATATCATTTAATAATATAATATTTGTTTTAAAAACTCTTTTATGTCAATTTTGACACTATTCAATAATTGATTTTTGCAAAAATTATAATAGAATTATTACTTCGAAAAAATTTAATTAAATCAATCCTAAAATGTCATATTATCCTATAAAATTATTGTTATTTATAAAATGTCTCAAATTACATTTATTTGGGTATTTATAATATCAATTATTTTAATTTTTCATTAATTAGGTAATTACTACATCATCATTGTGTCATAAATATATTAATTTTTTAATGTCTAAAAAATATAAATAAAATATCATTATGTAGGAAATCCTGTTATATTTCTAATGAATATTTACAATCTAATTTATCTTATGTATAACCCTATATTAAAAAAATTTTAGTAAATAAACATTGATTTTAACTCTTTTAACTCTTCTTTGAATTAAATAATAATAAATGCCCTAATCTAATCAAAGTTGACCTAAATGATAATATTTTATTCCTAAAGTTGTTTTTGGTCGAGATAAACTTGTCAAATAGAATTAGGACTTGTGTTAGCGTAATATTAATATCATTTTTACCATTAATTTCCATATTTACTTTTAAGCATGGTAAATAAAAGTATAAAGTTACTATTCACCAAAAATTATTTTCATCTCATTGAACCACATTTTACTCCTTGATATTAACCGTGTCTCTCGGATTTTTGAAATTCCAATCACAGAAGTAGTAAAATTATGTTTTATGAAAAATTCAGTTTTTTAAATACAACTTAGTAGTTTCACTATTCATCAAAAATTGAAGTTTTTCAGAACAATGCAAAAATTTCACCCTAAGCTATAATTGATATTCCAAATTCAAAAATGATGTCTATTTTACAAAATTCGAAAAATAAAAGTTGCATTAATTAATTTTATAATTAATTCTCGCTGTCACAACAAATAGCATGTTTTTAAGAAACAATATTTATCAAAAGATTGACAATTGTTTATGTCCAATTTCAAAGTGAAATTAATTCTAATCAACACCATTGGATAAAATGGTAAAAATATATTATAATTATACTTTAAAACCACTCAAATTCCTAATTTATCAATATTAATTATTTTGATTAAAAAAGTTGTTTTTAATTAAAATTTAGTAACTTTCACTATTCATCAAAATATTAAAGTTATCTGAAAAGTACCAAAATTTCACCTTAGGCTAAATTCGATACTCCGAATCCAAAAATGAAGTTCATTTTGAGAGATAAAATTTCTATAATTTTAAAAAGTAGGTATTACTATTCATAATGGCTACTTTGATTGGTAGTGGTGTGTGTTAGAATTCGAAGTTGTGTACAACACACGCTGCTATATTTTTCAAAGAGAAGCGTACCGTGGAAGCTCGGGGTGTTACAATCTCCCCTCCTTCAATAAATTGCATCCTCGCAATTTGATATTGTTCTTTGAAAATAAAGGATGAAAATAGAAAATTTCTTTGTGGGAAAACCCATATCGAAAATTTGGTTAATAAAATTTAGTCTTAACAAGATGAAAAGAGAAATGAAGGGGTCAACACAAAATTATGATCTCGATTAGGAGGACATTGGTGGCAATTATACACATATAATTTGAGGAAAAACGTAAATATTTAAAGGTAGTGATTGAGGTCATCAATCACAAACGAGATTAAAATTGAGGTCCTTAAATTCTTCAATCTATGATGATTTAAAATACCATCAGTTCAACAAAACATAAGGTATTAAGATAACACATTTTTGACGTTTCAAAACATATTAGTTGAAATCCCACATCGAAAAATGAATTAATGAGGACTCTATTTAAAATAATGTCTGCAAAGTATGAAGCCTACCAATAATAACACATACTAGGGTTCAATGTAGGAAAATATGGATATGGAAGAGAAATATAACCATTAATTATCTGATGGAGAGTGGTAGAGAACATGGCTATGAAAAGGCCAACAGTCCCAAAGCCATAAATTAGTGATGATCTAAGGTACCATCTAGGACAACATTTATTTTCTAAGTTACTTTTCTTAATGTTGAGGAATTTATTTATTAGATTGGCTAAGATCATAAGGAGATATACATACTTTATAATTAGAGTTTTATTCGTTAATAAATTTATACCACAAACTCATCTTTCACCCCAAAACATAATATAACGAAAAAATACTCTATTTATCTTAATCATATAGCGTTCCAAATATAATGAATTTATAATTCACATATCAGACCCTTTATGTAAAGAAACTACATTATACCATCCAGGAACTTCATGTAGCACAATGGTAGGCGATAAATCTCAATTGCACAATGGTTGTGGGTTCGATTCCAGCAGCTTTGTCCGACACGACGGGTCGTCACACGGTCTGTGTGTTGTCCTTTTATAAAAATCCAAAAAAATAACCTTTCAAACTTAATCCATTCCAACCATTAGACTTATCCAAAATACTATTATCCAAACTCATAGTTTGAAATTTACAGGGAAGTTAAACATAATGAGGATCCTTTTTCCCAGGTAATAACATGTGAACGCCTTCCTCATATATTCTTTTACAACACCACAACATCCTGAATTTCCAAAATCAGTTATCTCTTATTCCAAAATCACTATCTCAATATTAAGACCATATTAAGGTTTATCTTTCCTTCAACCATGTAATTTCCAAAAAAAATTAACTCGCTGTAGAGTCACTTTTCTTAGTACCAAAAATCTCAAATCCTTAATTAAATAGTACTACAGTACAATCCATATTTATTTCTGGAACATCATTGATACAAAACAGACTACATTATTATTCAAAGAGAAGTGTATTGTGGAAGCTCGGGGTGTTACAAATGACCTTATTTATCTTTCACCGCTGTAAAACGAAGTCAAAAGTTACTATTCACCAAAAAAAATTCATCTTATTGAACCAAATATTACTTACTAATAAAAACCATGTATGTAGGATTTTTGTAATTTAATTCACAGAAGCGGTAAATTTCATTTAAATGAAAAAGTTTGTTTTTAAATACTACATAGTGGTTTCACTATTCATTAAAAAATGAAGCTTTTCAGAAAAATACAGAAAATTCAGCCTACAAAATATTTGATATTCCGAATTAAAAAACGATATATATTTTACAAAATTCTAAAAATAGAAGTTTCATTAATTAATTTAAAATTAATTGCAGTTGTCAAAAGAAATAGAGTGTTTTTATAAAATAATATCTATCACAAGATTAACACTTTTTTATGCCCAATTTCAAAGTGAACAATCTTCTAATGACCAAAATTAGATTAAATTATAAAAATATAATCTAATTATACTTTAAAACCATTTAAAAAGATAATCTAACCATATAAATAAGTTAGTTTAAAAGTTAGTATTGAATTAAAATACAATAATTTTCACTATTCATTAAAAATGAATTTTATCATAAAAATACCAACAATTTACCCAAAGTAAATTTTGATGTCTCGATTCTAAATAAGAATTTTATTTTTTCAAATAGAACATTTAAAAATGTCCAAAACTATATTTAATGTGGTTTCTCAATCAAAAGGTGGTAAATTGAGCTTTTAATGAATATTAATGTATTTATGCTTAAAATCAATTCTTTCTTATTTTATGCCTCTAAAATTTATTGGATAAATGTAAAAACATTTAAAAAACATGTATAACAATTTTCTTAGTTTTTTCTATTAATTCCATCCATTACAACGACTAGACATTAGTAAAAAAATTTAAAATAATATTATATTATTATTTTTCAGTATGACCCAACGTTGTGTGCAACATAAGATTTCAAGAAAACCTGTTTTTATGTATCGGGTACGCCATCGAAAATAAGATCCCTATTAGAGTCAAATTAATATTTAATTCAGAAATATTAATAAATATGAAAAAATCATATTATTTATTTACTTAGGATGTTACATCCTTCCCCCCTTTTGAGAATTTCATCCTCACAATTTTAAAATTGGGCTTGGAAACATCATTGAAATTCCAACCTCAAGAAAATATTCTATAAAACTATCACTTTAAAATAAAGAAAGTGATGTACAAAGGTAACCCAAGATAAACAATACTAGGATTCCATGTTAGAAAACATAGACATGTAAGAGAAAACAACCCATCATGTTCTACTGGAGAGTGGTAGAAAACATTATTAGGAGAAAATAAACAACCACAAAATCACAAACTTATGATGTGTTAATGGGTATTTGATTACCCAGTAGGCAACGTAAACCAACAACATTTTTATTTTACATTCCTTTTTTTAATTTCGAGGAATTCATTTACGACATAGAATAATCTCATAAGGAAATATAATTACCTTCATGTAGAGTTTAATCCTTTAATAAGTTTATACCCAAAAATAATCGTTTCTCCAAACAATGTGCAAGAAAAAATACTTGGCCACATCAAAAGCATAAGAATCATCTTCTAGAGAATCACATAATCCACAAAAAGAAGAACTATATATTTCAACTCTCATTAGTCAACAACTAAAACAAAAATGGTTAGTACAAGATCATATAATCCCTAAAAATGATAATCCTTTATAAAAATAAATACTATTATTAATATCCCAAATTCAACAAAAAGTATCCAATGTTGAAGAAAAGCCATTCAATACAGATTTTTTTAATTCCGCAAAATAATCCAAACTAGGATTGAAACCCATAAATAAGAAGGATTTAATCACATAGTCTTCCACAATAAATCATAACATTTAACATCAAAAAATATACTACTCTTAAAGTCTCATACTAAAGCATAATTAACCAAATCACATATTCTCTATGGTAGGTTAATCATTTCCATAAATAACCCAAATCGCTATATGTCCACAATAAAAATAGTTATTCTTTATAAATAAAATTTCAACTATTAATCCACAACTGTAATCCCGAAAAATTCTATTTTTCTTAAGCATACAGTGTTCCCAAAAGAGATAACGTCTTCCAAAATCACTTTAATCACTTAATCCCAAAATCATTTACTTATACTAAGGATATCCATTTGACAAAACATAATATCCCAAATCAACTTATTCTTGATCAATAAAATAATTTATCTAAAAAGAATAACTCATACTAAATAGGTATATCACGTTTTCCTGTGGTAGGAAATAAATACTAATCACACATTGCTTGTGGGTTCGATTCCTGCAGCTTTGTCGGATGTGAGGGGTTGTCACACGGTCTGTGTGTTGTCCTTTTTATAAAACTAAAAAATAATACTAACATGTTTTAACCTCAATGGTTTATTTTTACCTCTCATTTTTATCCCAATTCATTATGATATCAACATATTAATTCTTTATATCATATATATATATATTGTCATTTTTTTATTTCACCGCCATGTGATAAAATAAAATGATCCCCAAAATAAATAACATCATACCTTGATCATGGTGTCCACTTGGTTTCATCATCATCTTGTTCACATAGGTAGAAGGTCCAAGCATTGTAATAATGATTTATAGATCCTTCAAAATAATTTTCATCCTTCATCCAAATACACCTTGTATAACATGTGTCATATAATTTATCACAAAAAAATAGTTTTTGAAAATAATAATGGATGACATATAATTTCAAAACATCTGATGAAACATGATTTCTATAAAACAGTCAGACCGAATTTGAGTGGAAACATTCAATTAATGGTCCTTTTAATATAATATAGGTATGTGCTGAGAGACTATATTATAAAAGAAAATGAAAATAGTGTGTAGAAGGGTCTCCTTCTTCATCACCTTTCTCAAAATCATAACATGCTTAAAAATCTTGTGATAAGGTAAAATATTTGAAAATGCATCGATAATATTTACATTTCTAGAAAATATGAGAATATTGTGAAAATAGGATTTGTCTAAATACAACCCATGTTCCATGATGATAACGAGGTATAGTGGAGGAGTTTGATATCTCAAAAAATTGCTTGAAAGTGAGTTGTATGCTAGAGAATGTTTCACAATCACCTGATCATGACATTGCAATAATTATTACAATCCAGCCATCAGGAAGAGATAAGATTATTGTTTGAGATCCTCCTCCTTCCATTTGTAACTGATATTCCATGATCTGAAAATTTTATAAAACAAGTATTTAATTGAAATAATAGACATATGGACTAAACATGTGTCTAACGAAAACTCATAATCCCTAATGTTTTCTAAACTGATCTCGGATACCAACTATAAGGACCCAGCCTTAAACATTACATAATTTTGAATTATGTCAAGAATTGACATTTAGGATCTTTTTAGGTTTACATTTTTAAAGAATTAGGACATATATATTACATAACAACTTGAATATTACATGTAGAAACTACTACCTAGTATCCATTATTCATAAAATTAAAACTCTTGAAAAAAAGAGGCATATCTAGTACCATGTTTTAGACAACATCACTTTTCCATGATCTCATCCTTCACCCTATTCATCTTTATGTCCTCTGAAAAACATTTCAAAACATGGGATTAGCATAAAAAACTCAGTAAAAGTTATTAAATAATGAAAATAAACATTATCCCATAAATAAATACAAATCAATGAACCCATACTTTTCAATCATAACAAACCTCAAGAAATCGTAATATTTATCAATAACATATAGAAATCATAATTCATAGAGGTGAATTATGGCATTAATAACATACTTACATTTTAGATATCATAGCTACATAGGGAGTCACATTTTTAATACCCATCACATTATATTATTTAAATCTCTTAGGAGAAACATTAATGTTTACCTCTATCATGATTCCCAATGAATTGGAGATCTATCTCGGGCTCACCCGCCCTAGGATTATCACGGAACCACCCATATACATAAATAATTCCCAAGAAACATAGCATATTCATAACACTTTAAACAATAATAAAAGAAATATAACATTTATACATTGTAATCACAACATATCATAGACATAATCAATGCTTTATCAGTCCATTTTCAGAACTTTTTAAAACATTTAGAAAAGTCAATTTTAAATCAATGTGTCCCATAAATTTTTGAGTATTTTAAATAAATTATCATATGAAAACATTAATGTACAAATAAATAAATATTTAAAACCATTTTTAAAACGTGGAAATTAATAATAGTCATATAGAAGAATAAATCATTAAAAAATTTAAAATTATATATTAGTTAAAAAGTTTTAAACAAAATGAGAGACACATGAATACAAATAATTATGGAATTACATTGAATCAGAAATTTATAATATCATAAGAATAATGGTATTCATGATATAATATGCCAAAGGGTAGTATATACACCATATAAGAGTGAATTGGTGCATAGTAACAATGATGTCTCAATGGTATGCAAATTGAGACAAAATCCCTTATAAAAAGGTATCCTTAGATTAAGAATAAATCAATTACATAATAATGTGTAAAAAATATAAATAACCTCAATGTGATGGGATTTTTAGTGTAAATCAATAAGAGAAAATTCACACGTATTTTTTTAAAAACAAAACCAATGACTTGGATGTTTAACATAATGAATGGAAATTAAGTTAAAATTACTCTTATCAAGTTTATATCGATGACTTGAGAATTTATAAATAGAGTGATTGTGTGTATAAAATGTATACACACATAAAGGGGAGTGAAAATTATAACTTAAATAAATAAAATGTGATTCCACACATAATCATAGCATGACATAATTAAGAATTAGAATATTATCCCAAGGAATTGAAATTGAGTTAAAAAGTTACCTTAACAATTTGGCGACTTACGAAACAAATAACACATGAAAGAAGGATCATAAAATTAAGATGTAAATACCCATAAATTTATATATATTACAAAATTAATACAATCATGGGAAGTACACACACCACAAAAAAGAAAATAGTGGCAAAAATAGAATGAATCTCACGGGAATAAAAACTGAGATGAAAATCCCTTTCCATGTTGTAATCAATCGAGTCAAATGACCAAAAGGTAAAAAACACCAAATGATTCCTAGAATAACATGAATATAATAATAATAATTATAATATATATCAAATTATTGTACACAATACACCACATTCAATAAATTAGTGGCGAATAATGAATATCTCACAGAATTAAAAGTGAGATAAGAAATCCCTTACCTCGTGTCCAAATTGACTTATTTGTTAGTTGTTCTTCCGGAATAATAAAAATAATTTATTTTATAATTAATTAAGAACTCTTTTTCATTTTTATTATTCCTCTTATATCACTTATTACAATGTTATAAACATCATGTAATCATTTAAGTTAATAATATACATTTTTTCGATATTTGGTACTGAAGTAAAAAATGAACACCTTACAATTACATGTTGTCCTTGTGGTCAAGAGTCCATTAACTCCAGAATGATATGAAAGATTTAGATATCATATAAATCATATATATCAATTATATATATATATATATATATATATATTTATAACATTACAAATCATTTGGAGATAAGAAATGAAATGTATCGTTCATGGTGACCGTAAGTAGTATATACACATCAATGCTACTTTCAATAATATTTCGTATTTTAATTGAATGAAAACATAATGATACATAATTATATTATAATTCCAGTATAATATGATATATAATTTCAATAACTTTATCCTTTATACGTACCATGTATGGTATGAACGTGTCAAATCACATGGAGGGGGCAGTAGACAACACTATCTCAAATGAAATTATCACGTTTACTAATAATGGTAACCATAAAGGTATGCTATAAATTAAAAATACATAATGATAATGAAAAAATAAAAATAATATTTATCATATATAAATATATTTCTATCATAATTTCCACCATAAGAGGCGGTAGGAGATAATTGAACAATCATCATTTCATGAGGTGTTAATTTTCCACCCACAGAAACAATATGTTCTTTACCCATTATTTGGAGGTGTGTGTAATTTTAATTCTAATAATTATCATAAAAATGTCATAGTATATCGATGATATTGTTTTGTTTATAAAATAATGTAATGAATAGATTTTATAGGTTGGGGAAGTAAAATAAAAGAAAATGATTTAAGAGAAAATGATACCTTTAATCCGGGTAACTCTATTTGGTTTGAACCAAAAGGACTTCTTGAAGTGATTTCTGCCTAAGATAAGGATTCTATGTTGAATAGATAGATATTTAGAGCTTATATGGTAAGGTGTTGGACGATCCATGTGTCTTGAGAGATGTGAGTAATGCTTTAGAAGTGGTTTCCTTTTATAAGGGGGAGGTGTGGCTCTTTAGGAACGTGTGAAAATAATTTTTTATATAATGATTTTCTGTTTCTAAAGATCCAAAACTTATTAAAGTCTTAGATAATATGACTCATAAAATAAATAAAATCATCCAATAATAATTTGACAGGTTTTGGATATTATATTAATCTTTATAATCTTATTTATTTAAATCATTTATTAATTGGGTAAACACTACATCATTATTGTGTCATTAATATTTTTATTTATTTGATGTCTAAAAATTATAAACAAAATAAAATGATGTAGGAAATATTTTTATATTTCTAATTAATATTTATAGTCTAAATTATAACTTATATAACCCCATGAAAAAATTAATTTACTACAAGATATTTGTTGTGTCATTTTTTCATTATTTTAAATTAATTAATCTAAAGTGTCATTATGACTCCCATATGGCTCCATGAGTAATTATTTTAAATTAATTAATCTAAATTAATTGAACAAAATTTTATGTATTAATAAAAACCATGTATGTGAGATTTTAGAAATTCAATTCACATAAGTGGTAAATTTCATTTAATTAAAAAAGTTTGTTTTAACTATACTTAGTGGTTTCAGTATTTGTTAAAATTGAAGTTTTTCAGGAAAATAACAAAAATTCAGCCTAAGATATATTTCATATTCCAAATAAAAAAATGATATCTATTTTAAAAAATTTAAATCAATGAGGTTTCATTAATTAATTTAAAATTAATTCTTGTGGTCAAAAAAATAGCGTGTTTTTAAGAAACATTATCTATCAAAATGTCAACACTGTGTATGCCCATTTTCATATTAAAATTTCTTCCAAAGACAAGAATTGGATCAAATGGTAAAAATATAATCTAATTATATTTCAAAACCATTTAAAAAGATAATCTAACCATATAAATAAATTAGATTAAAATGTATTTTTGAATTAAAATACAAAATTTTTCAATATTCATTAAAAATGAATTTTAATAGAAAAATCACAAATATTTACCAAAATTAAATTTTGATTTCCTGATTTTAAAGTATAATTTTATTTTTTCGAATAGAATATATAAAAATGGCCAAAACTACATTTGAAGAGGGTTCACGATCAAAATGCGGTAAATCGACCTTTTATAGAATATTAGAGTATTTATGCTTAAAATCAAATTTATTTTTATTTTAAGACACTAAAATTTGTTGGATAAAGGTAAAAACATTTAAAAAATATGTATTATAATATTTATTATTTAGTTATTTTCATTCTCCCTATTACAACGATTATGCTTTAATAACCACTAAAAATAATATTATATTTTTATTTTTCAGTATGACCCAATGTTGTGTGCAACATAAGATTTTAAAGAAACCTGTTGTTGTGTATTGAGTATGCCGTCAAAAATAGCATCCACTTTAAAGTAGAATTAATATTTAATTCACAAATATTAATAAATATGAAAACATTATATTGTATATTTACCTAGGATGTTACAATTGGTATCCTTAAAATTTTTAAGTGATTTGATGTTAATGAGATATATGAAATTTTTTCTAATATTTATTTCTTTTTCCGATTAATGGAATATATTAAAAATCTGTTATTTTAATTGAAGAATATTGATAGTTTTAATTTTTTGAGGGAAATGTGTTTTCATTAGGGTTTTATTATGATTCATGTTTTTATAATGTTTCATGAGAATCATGGTATTCACATATTTGGTATGACACATTATGTGCTACATCATGTTTTGGGGGATAAGTGTTAAAGATGAACTTGGAAAAATTGTTACCAAATATTTCAAATTTATAGGTTTTGAATCTGGTTAGACATAATTTAGAGTTGTCATAGGGGTAACTATTTATGGAATGTATTATGTTGTACCTTGGTTGTTATTGTTTTTGTTTTAAATATTAATGTATTTTATTATTCAATATTTTATAAATTCTGCCAATATTTTGTGTTTTGATGATAACTATAGGTAGAATTAATGAATTATCGTTTATTTATTGATATTATGTTCAGGCATGATAAACTAATAATTATTTTTTATTTCATCTAATTTGAAATGAAGTGGAAATTCATAAATTTAATAAAAACATATTATGAAATTCTAATCATTAAATCAAAATAAATCATGTAATGAAATTTTACCTTTTTTTTAACTTGACAGTCAATGAATCCATTAGCAATCAAAAAAGGACTTTGATATAAAATTATAATTTTTCATAAATTTATGATTAATAAATGATCGTTTTATCTGTCAAATAATTATGGTTTGGTGGTTTTATACTTTTTCATCACTATTTATTATTCATTCAATGTAAGTTTAATCTTCCATGTATATAATTCAATTTTCCATAAATGTTTTCCTTTTCAAGGAACAAGGTAATTTCCTATTGCATATAACCATTATATTTTCAACATTCCATTTTAAATAGAATATTTATTATCCCTCTATAAGATGTGGGATTTCAATAAAGGTAATTTTGAATATTTGAATCAAATAATAAAAATATTGATATATTTATTAACACAAAAAAAATTTATTTAATTTAATTAATAAATATTGTTAATATATTATTATTATAAATTTTAATATTATAACATTTATTTTAAAATTTGGGGAATAAATATGAGTAAAAAATTTTAAAATATTTGTATAGTGGTCATACTCATTGAATTGGATTGGATAAATATGAGTGATATAATTATGAAATATATGTAAAAATTTCAAAATCAATATAATTTTTTTATTAGTTCTTAATAAATAAGTACTCAATTTTAATGTCATTTTACTCTATAAAAAATAATTTTAATAAAAAAGTGATTTAAATTGCATTTTGTGTAATGAAATTATTATTAATTTTTACCAAATGTTTAATTTTTTTTTAAAAATACGAAAACTATTTTTAAATAAGCATATTATTATTCACTTTGCAGAATGTTTTGAATTTTACTAAATTGACTGATTTTTTTAATAAGTAGTGAAAAATCCCAATTCTTTATATCATGCCTCATTTTATATTAATTAATATACTTTTAATCACCCATTATATTTATAAATTGTTATTAAAATGAAATATTATTCATTTTATTTAGAATAATCCATTTAATTTTATTTAAATCTGTTAAATTCATGAATTTTAATGAAGTTAATTTTAATGATTCAAAACACTATTTCCTAAAAAATAATCTTAGTCGTGTTCTAAACATATTATTAAAACTAATATCACAAAATTTGGGTGATTTAATATTGATAAATAGATACCATATTTTTAATTATGACGTATAAATTTGGTAAATAGGTCCCTATTATTTTTGTCAATATGAAAAGTAACAGTTATAAATATTTATCACCATAGTAAGGGTAAAATTGGTAAAACCAGTTCAACACCATGATATATGGTATCAAAAGAAACAACTAAAATTCCATTATTTCATTAGATGAAAAAAAATTCAATCCTTTATTTTCTAAATTTTAATATTTACATTTTTTGTTCCATTCTACCCTAATAATGAAATTTATATTATTTTATGTAATGAAAATTCCAAAATACAAATCATTATAAATAAATATTGCTAGAAGAATTTCATTATGATAAAACGAGGATAATTTCATTTATAGAATCATATTTTAAAAATTTAATAAATTTTTTATCATGATAATTTATTAAATTCTTCTAGGGATTGGATAATTACCTGAACTGCTTCCGTAATTACAAAAAAGTATTTATATAATTAACAGAAAAATAAATTAAATTATTTTTTAAATATTTAAATGTGATATAGTTTAGTTTAATTTTTGTGTTACATGAATTTTTCATATAAAAATTACATGTTAGGTATGTGTTGAAGGTTAATATTCTAATTCCATGACTATCATGAAGAAATTAGAGTCAATGATGTTGAATAGTTTTAAAATTGTAATTTGTCATATTTTATGAAAGATAATATTATATTAAAATATTCAAAATTCAAAAAATTTGTTAATGAGTAAATTTAGGTTTATAAATGTTAGAACAACACATCCCTTGGAAATTTATGAGATAATTGTTCACATATATGTAAAATTATTGGCCTTTAAGATTGAAACAATGATTACCACTATTATAGGTTAAACTGGTTAACGAAGGGGTTAAACTAAAAGATAAGGTTTAAAATGTAACCCAAACTAATATAAATTAATTTTTATGATGATATTTTGGACTTATATACTTTTTTATTAATCTATGGAAATTTTTAATATTTTTTTTTTGAAATTACCTAATTATATTTTGATATTTTTAGAAATTTCAGGTTTGTCCTTTCCATCCATTATAATAGTACACCCCTTCCCTGTTTTATATAACCCATATTGAACCATATAAAATTGAAAAAACCTAATCAATTTTATTATAAAATTCCACAATTCCTTAATTAGAGGTGTTTTCATGTTCAAATACAATTCAATTATTCTTTATGAATGGATTTAACGAATGCCTATCGAGGAAGGTATAATCGTCTCATCCGGCCTCTTTCAATTTATTTATTCTTCTACCTCCAATATATGTATATTACTCAACATAAAATAATTAATTCGGTAGACAATATACACTTAAATTATAATATAATTATGTAAAAACTAATAACCACCCTATATTTCATCTTATGGAATGTGAATGTATCGCTTGGGTGTACGTGTGAACTATGAACTTCGTGTAGAGACATAATTCATTTTGTATAACCATATATCATGGATGGTTATTGTGATAAATTTAATGTTTTTATATGATATTTATCACATGAATATGAATCTTTAATTATAATATCACATCTACATTATTACCATTCAATCCATGGGGAAATGACAATGTTGATCGTGTATATATGTGGACTACAACCTCCCTGAAGAGATACGATTAATTTTTTAGATTATTATTACAATGGATGATAATAATAATTTATTTAATGAAAATATATTAGACATAATATATAATAGGTTTTTTATAAATGTTTCTTATGTTTTACCTTTCATTCATTTCATCCGTTGAAAATTTAAAACAGTGTTAACGTGTTCGTATGACCTACTGTCTCTATGAACTAGGTAATTAATTTATCAATAAACAAATTAAGGATGATTTAAAATTGGAATATAAATAATAAATTTTATATTATATCTTAAATAAATTTTATTATTTGATTTAACCACAAAAAAATTATAAGGACTGGAGCTACCTAAATAAAAAGTCTTGTTAAAAATAATTAGTTGCCACCTAGAAAAAACATTTTTAATAAGTAATTATTATTAAATGTTTCCTGAAATAATTTAAGTGGAAGATATACAATATAATATTTATTTACATAACTATGGTAGGTAATTATATAAAAAAATATTTATTATAGATGTGGTTAGGGAATCATTGAAGAAAGTCAACCACATGGTTTGATATTTTTGCTTCACCTTAACACTAGTAGAACACATACCATATTCATAAGTTATTTATTTCTTTTGGTGGGTATAAAACTCATGAATTAATTTTATTTTTATTATAATTAATATTATTGGTATATAAATATCCATGTAATGTTCCATATTACATTAGGTTTTCATTCGAATGATACAAAAAGAGGTAATGGATTTATGTTTCATTAAAATTTCAACTGGGATTGTTTATGCTACAATTTACATTAATTAAATTATATGATAATTATTTAATAATTATAAGTTAATATTCTTAAAATATGGTTATATATTTATGTTCTATGTAATATTACATTTGACTTCTCTTTGATACATAAAATGGCCAAAAAAATAGTGTATAGAAAAAAGAATTTATTTTCTTTGTGGTGAAGGATCCTTTTATACCATTATGATGTTTTATTTAAAAATATATAAATAATAATATAATATCCTCCTATTGTGTTTAATGTCACTTTTTACCATGTTTTATATTTTTTAAAAAATGATTCAAAATAATCTATTTTTACTGAATGAGGTAATTTAATATTTCATTGAAAATGAAAATGTAATCCCTATTTTAGGATACCTAACATGAATAGAATTTCTCCACTTCTAGACTAATAATTTCTTTCGGGATTACATTATATTTTTCAATTGATATTTTAAAAATAATTCATTATATTTTTCAAATTTTAATATTTTTATATGTGATTTCAAAATAGATTGTTTTTTAGGAAATATTCAAAGTGATATTTTAAAGGTATTTTCATTTAATTGAAATACATTGATGTTACATTTGTTTTACTATATATGTGATCTAATGATACAAAATTTATCATTTCCGAGTATGTTGTATGGTCATGATTATGTAATATAAATGAATCTTATTTTATTATACACATGTTATGTTATGTTGAATTTTTTATAACCATATGGTATACAAATGATTGAATTTATTATTATGTTATCGGTTGGGGAAGAACTATATATCAAATAATGTATGGGGTAATGATTAATGTTTTTTGAACTCAAAGGTTACATGAGATGTTATCCCTTGCATGAAATGGGATACATGATAGACTATTTGATGAGCACGATAGGCACAAGGTAAATTATCCAAAGAAAAACATGTTTTGAATGTATTTTTTTGTACCCTTGACATAATATTTCTATAAATATATTTTTAATACAACTTATTACCCTCATACATGAATTATCTAATGTTTATTTTATGTTTTCATGATCATTGTTCATCGATCACCTAATGATAAATTTCTTATGAAATTTCATGTTGTAATCCATGAATCGTGTTTATGATCTAAGAATAGTTTGTTATGAATTCAATGGCTAATATCATGCTCTCATACACTATGTTCTCAAGATTGGTTAAAATGATCATTGATATATTACTTATTTACCTTTATCGAGCCTCTATGCTCAACAATTACTATGATTTTTATTCCCTAGGAAATGAGGGAAAGTTTTAAGTTTGGATTATATATTAAGGGTTCTAGTTTTGAAGAACAATGTTTGAGATGTTTTCGATATATTATGAATAAGTTGTTTATTTATCAACGTTTTTAAAGACTCTAAAACATTACTGTTTTGTGAATGATTATAATAAAATGTTTGGAATATAACTCTAATAATATGTTATATTAATTTCTCAAAATTATGGGTTTCTATAAACTCTCTTGAGAAATGAAATGTATAATTAATCTTATATAGCATCCAAAAGGCCAATAGAATCAACCCCTCACCATTTTGTCTTTGATATGAATATTACTACCTTCCATTAGTGGGTCCTCTAATATAATAATTTTAGAGTGGTGGAGAAATATTATTGAAAAGATATTTTCCATTCACCAGTTCTCAGTCCATTATAATTTATATTTAGATTTGTACAATTTGGAAGGTAAAGATAAAAAATGGTGGGCTATAATGATGTATATAAGGTAATATAATTATATTTACACCATTGAATTTGAACAGTTTTAAGAATATATTTTCCATTCACTGTTATCCATAATCTATTCAAACTATGATGGATAATTAATTTTTAGAAATAAGTAGATAGATATTAGATACATCAGTGTAATTATTCTAAATATAACTAAAATTTTGTGGTACATATCTAATTTTATCATTGACCATGAAATAATAATATATCAATTTAATATTTGTTTAAAACCAAATATTTGAATGGAATTGTCCATAAGAGAATTTGATAGCTTCGAATATTTATATATTTCACTCAAAAAGTAGAAATTGAGAGTGAAAACTCTCATTGTTATCTTTTTTTATGAAAAGGTGGGAACAAATATTTTATATGATTTTCCAATAATAAAACACATAGAATTAAAAAATCATAATTCCAATGAAAATGATGAAAAATGTGATGGGAAACATGTCCCTAGAAAACATTTTAATACGTAATGTGTAAAATAAAATATCTTAAAAACATGGTTATGTAAGTGATGAGAAAAAGACATCATATTAAATATATATAGAATAGTATAGAACTAATGCATCCCCCACATAGTAATTATTATTTTTATGTATTATGGTAATTATTAAAAAATTCCTGCCTATAAGTGTTAACAATGATAATCGGTATCAACAATCTTAATATCCAAAGAATATAGTAGTCAGTTATATAATCACACCAAAAATATTTGTTCATGATAATGATGTGGTGAAATGTGAAGTCACCAACATCTCAAAAACTATATATTACCCATTTCATGTGGATATAATAATCCTTTAAATCCTTAATGTTTTCTAGGAGAATAAAATCACTTAATTTTTAATTAGAAAAAATTTATCAATTAATATTCCATGTTGTAAGATGATTTAATCCCATGAAAATGACCCCAAATAGTCATTTATGTGAATTTGTTTCTTGAAAATATTATTATTCGCCCTTTAGTAAAAGGTGAGGTGATTTCAAGAATTGATTTGTGTACTCTATATGAAGCCCACATCAATTTCTGAATAAGATAAGTCACATTTTATATCATGAATCAAAATACAGTCCTCTATCAGTGTGAGGATATACATGAACATTCAATTGAATTTAAATCCACATGTGTCATAATACATCATCATAAGCGGTATTTATATTAAATATATTGGGAAAATAAATTGAATGGACATGTCTATTATGATGGTAAAATACAGATGAAATTCATAGACTTCCAAAAGATAATTAGGTTGATATCGAATCTTTATTATTTATTTTCATTCGGATACCGTTAGTAAAAATAATTATTACATGATAATTATCATGTTAATTGACCAATTTATTTAAGGGTATATAATGTAACACCATGATATTTTGAATATATTTATTATTTCATAAATTTTAGTTATTCGATGATTGTGTTTTACAAAAAACATATCATCAAGGAATAATTATCTATTATGCAAAATAATATAGATAACATGAAAAAAATGTCTCAAAATTTGTAAAATCAAACATCTAATTATGAAAAGTATTAATGTAATTATTCATACATAATAAAATATGTCTTTTTAAAATAATACATTTAATTATAAACAATATGTTTTATTTAATAGATAATTTTGACTTTTTTACAGTACAATTTCATTCATGATATATAATTAATAATCATTCATAATTTTATTATGAATTCATTATAACTAGATAACAATATTTTAATTTTAAAAAACTAAACATTGTAGAAAGATATTATTATGTTTGAAATGTATTATTATCTTAATAATGTAAATTAATCATTGGGGAAAAGTTATTTTGATGATATTTTTTGATAATGCATTCAATTGATAAAATTAGAAATAATATAATTAATGTTAATATAAATGTAATGTGAATAATGTCATATTATGCTCTGAAAATATTTTTCCTATAAATTGTTATTATGAAAACTTTGAATGGTAATTAAAAATAATTTTCAACCAATTAAGGAATTTTATGTGAAAAGATAAATATAATTTAGGAATATTCATTTCAAAATTTTCTTACGATGTATTTTTTTGTTCTTTATGAATAATTATATTTTTAGTTGAATAGTGAGAAACTATTTTTCAAATATACATTAACTGTTTCGAAAACATTATGATAAAATCATAATTAATGAATTTATAAAACATTTTAATTAAATTTTTATTTATGGAGTAAAAAAATTAACCTAAAATTACTATGTTGAATTTATAAACCAATGATTGATATTTTGAAGACTAATTTATATTTTAATCAAATAAAAAATCATTTTCAATTATTTAGTATTAATGTGGTGGTAAAATGATTCTATTGAATATGTAAATAGTTAAAATTACTAATAACCATCATATTTCTTGATAAATATCTAAACATTTATTAAAAATCCTCATTTTGTAAAAATTATTTGTCTTGATTTATAAAATAATCAATATTTTAACCCTAAATCAAACTCCCTCTAACGTAAATACACATTTCCATACTATTGGAAAAAATTATATCTTCACCTATAAAATTATAATATATGACAAATTAACCATTCCTAAGCCTATTTTGTCTCTTGTGGATAATTTGGTGGAACTCAACCATAATCTATCACGGTTTTGGAAAAAAAGTTAAACTCTATTGCTGAGGTAATCCTAATCAAATTTTTATTGTATTTATCTCTTGTTATTTCAAATCATTCAATTAATTTACACATTTCAATATTTATTTTATATATAATATATATTTATATGACATAATTTTTTTATTGAGCAATAATTTAATAATTTCCATTCTACCTTATAAAAGAAATGAAAATGAAACTTGTTTGAACGTATAGACTAGTACCTCCAGGAATACCATAATTTTTTCACCACCAACTAACATGGATGGCAAAAAATAAATAAATATTGAATATGTCTTATATTAGTAATATTAATCTTATTTTTTAATGATAAATTATTATTTACATTGCATTCATTTGATTAATGGGAAGGTGAAAACATCGCTCATGTGTATTTACTAACTACTATCACGTTGAATAATTTTATCCCATTTTCACCACTAATTATATTATTAATTATAAAGTGTTTATGTTAAATAATGTTTTATATTAATTAATTAATTAATATTATTAATCCATGAACATAAAGCATCTTCACGAACAACCACATCAAAAAATGTATAGTAAATAGAAAAGTTGACACCCTGAATGTTGGTTTTAATGAAAAATTGATCAAAATATTATAATTGAATATTATAATAGAATGATATATAGTTACAAGAGTATTAATATATGTAAATTATACATTTATAATAAATAAAAATTTATTTAAATGAGTTTTGAATCCTTATTCATTATGTTTGGACTTGAGGTAAGAGTTTATCTTCTAAAATTTTATTCATTTAAGACATATGACATAGTTTACTACTTTTTACATATTACATGGATAAAATAAAATATTCTAGATGTATTTATCATAAATTCTTGTAATTATGGAATTTAATAATCTATTTAAATATCTATATTCCATGGGATCCTAATTGGATAAAAAAATATTATATGGTTTCTTCATATGAATTTATCTCGATGTGATATGTTTTATATTTAAAACATTATTTATTTTCTGTGGCTTATATAAAAACCATAAATCTATTTTATGATAACATTCATTAAACATATGGGATTTTCTTATACATATTTTTCATTCATCGTGATTTTGTAATTCAATGGATACTAACGATGTAATTGATTATGTTTCCATATAAACATTAATTCAGGTTTTTTATACTTGAATTTACTAACTGGGAATTATATCACCTTCAAAACATAAAACTATTCCATTTACACTATTTGGGGGTTTGAAGATTTTTTTTATTTCATCATTTTTTCATTCAAAATAATAAAACAACGTTCTAAGGTACAAATAAATACATTTTTTTCAGGAATAATTTTTATCAATAACCAATATCCTCAAATAATTTTGTTGATGTACTAACTTAAACTCAAATGTTTTTTAAAGTAATTTTATACTACTTTTTACCTGATTTCAAATGGTTTTAAATAGAATATGACAAAAAAATTTAACAAACTATTTTTGGAATATATTTACAATAAGTGTTAATAGAATTTCATTTAATATTTAATGATAAAATATGTTTTCATTAATAAATTAATTTTATTAATTATTAGGATTCCTATAAATATTTCCTTGGTTTGAAAAATTACAATTTATTTCCATGATTTTAGATGATTTTTAGTTCTTAATATTTTCTAAAATGAAATGATATTTCATCGTATATTTTAATAAGATTTTAATATATTTATATTAGTGATTTTAAACTATTTTAACATGAATTTTGGATTGTTATTATTCATGAGGGATATGATCATATGTTAAAACACACCTAATTCTTCTAAATTCATTATGATCATTTTTTAAATAAGTTTTATTGAAACCCATTTCTTTTCAATGAGTAATTAAGTGAACCCTAAATTATGATGTTTTATGTAATTTATCAAGAAACCAAATTTTTAAACATTTGATAATTAATATTTTATTTTAATATGATTAGAATCATGTTATTATGACTTGTATATGAATAAATGTATTTATGAGATTGGGTTCATATTCTATCCTTCAAATACATTGGATAATTTATTTCTCGTGATATCATTGGTACACCAGTTAAAATCCAAAGCCCAAGTGGGTATACAGGTGATTATCCCAAGACCAAGAAGGTATACATGTGGTTAGCTGAAGATTATTATGTGATAAATTCCTCTTTGGTATCCTTGATATAAGATATATATATATATAGGCTACACACTTTTGAAATATTCATAAGCCTTTGTTACACAGTCATCGATTAAGATTGTTTCATCTTTATGGTCTTATGACTCATGAATTATTTTATGAAGATGATTTATACCATGAATAATTATTTTAAATTTAATTCTTTGAGTATGAACTTTATGTATAATAATTATATTCTAAGACCATAATGATGGACTCATGCTCTCTTATGATCATCAAATGATATCTCCCACACATAACCTTACTATGTTCTAGATCTCACCCATTATTAGGTTTTTTATTACCCATTTTTATGAATAATGTATTTTTAGTAGGTTATATCTAATAAGTGTAATTTAAGAGAATCAAATTTTGGGATATATTGAACGTTTTTCATAAATATGTTATTTATTAATAAAAATACAATAATAAAACATTATCATTCATGAGAATGTATTATTTAGATAAGTTTTAAATATTCATCTATTAGAATGAAATTTTTATTATACATTATTATCACGTCGCCACAACCACACTCCAAATTTTGAATAATTCCCCATTAGGATAAATTCAACCACTAATGTTGAACATTCTCCACCTATCATCATCAACAATCTTGATTCCATAACTTCATCAATGAAACTATAATAAATATGAAAAAATATTTTTATAATGTTATACATTATAAAATAAATTCAATAATTAATACCAAGGTCAAAATAAAAAAATCACCAGGTGATTTACTATGGAATAAACTATGATCAATGACACATAAACCACACAATTTTTCCACCCAGAGCCCTAGCATAAAAAATCCCCAAATTGTGTCTTCATTCATTCATTAATTTTAATAAAAACAAATGGAAATATACAATCAAATAATTTTAGAATATAAATTAATGAAATTCATAAATCCTATTGATTTTTTCCTTCAGATACCTATCATATCCCAAGAACACAAAATCTCTATCATATCTGGATGATTCAACCATGTCCAACTAGAATTATAGATCCAATCCCATCTTAAGGACCTAAATTTAAATGGAAAATAAATTAGAAACCTAATAAAATTAAAGGAATAAAATTATACCCAGAATTAGTTGGTAAAAAACAATCATCGTTATGTACAATGTGATTTGAATGGTAGAAGTAGAAGGAGAGAAGATCTTACACAACCCCAATTAATTTGTAATCTTGGTGGGAATTTTCAATTTAAAATACCAAAAAGACAATAATTCCATAATTAAAAAACTGACTAGAAAAAAGATCTATAACAAGCTGGCCTATAGATTTCATAACACAATTCCCTTATGAAACATCCCTTACAATTTGGTCCTTAAGATTACAGAGTTTCATAACTCCCTTGTCCATTACTAAAAACCCAAGAACTGGTTCATTGAGATAAATTATGGTTTGACCCTTCCCATTATATCCCAATGAACAACCAAGAGCATTATGATGATACAATATATTTAAGACACTATGTTGTATCCCACCAACTATTCGAAAAGTTACCCCCTCAATAAAACATCATGGATTTGCACTAATCCTTTGGACATCTAGTATATTAAACGTATTTCAGAAAATATTATATTTACTGAAGCTTTTCTGAGTTACCCTCGAATATCACAAGGTAACTCATATATATATATATATATATATTATATTTTAGTCGTTGTTTATTTTATTTTTAGACATATATATCATACTAAAACCATGAATTAAAGTATAGTTTCCCTTACGTATCACAAGATGTGGTTTACGTGTCATAGTGTGCCACATTGGCACTATATGGTGACCATTAAGAATGACATGATGACTCTTATGCATCATGGTGTGATCCATAAACATCACTAGGGGGCCCTTATTTACCTTACACTATAGGACATGTCTTAATAAATAATATATATCCTCCAAAGATACTCATTTATAACACTTGTAAATAAGTAACCCATTATTTTTTGTACAATAATTCACATGTTAGTATCCCCCCACAACACAATTTATATTCCTCAAAGTGTTACATCCCATGATCTAGATATTCAATATCATAAAGAGGGTTCATGGAGTAGTCTTAATCATTCATGACGTGACACTCATCCATCCTTTTAAAAAATTGATTGACGCGTAAATTAGGTTATGTAGTAGCACCCACTAGGTGTGATGTAACTATACACATGTACAAAAAAATTCATAACAAGTATACCCAGAAACTACAAAAATTCTCACCTAAGAAACTGAGACACCTCTTGTATTGTATGATCATGTCCCAAAACACAAATTATTGTTTTTTAAATCAGAATACCCCAATTCAATCTCTAATTCATAGGACAAAAAATGGAAATTTCCATCAATTTTCTCTAAATTATATGACATAGGATGTAATTAAAACCCCAATAAAATTATTCTCTTTAATGAGAGTCCTCATTATGCTTCATCCATAAATCATCATAATCATTTAAACTAATTTAATGGTCCACATTCTATTCCTCATATTGTTTATGATTATACTAATAGTACATAAAATTCATTTAGAATTTTCAAAACCTCTATATACTCTCACCACAAATAATTCATACTATAGTTGATCCCAACATGATGTGCTTCCACTCTCTTAGAACCATTATGATTAATTATGTGTGAAAATAATGGATGATACACAGTAGTAAAAACCATTATTGAAATCCACCAGCCTATGTATAATAACATTAATTATTTCCACCGGTTATGTGATGATTTCCTACTCCCAAAGTGATTCATGAATTATAAAACCACATATTTAATACACCATTAATTCAATTCACTAGTCCACAATAGACATTAACTCAATAAACATCACACCAAATTTTTTTATTCTTAGATCTTTTTTTGTGTGCTCCCCACCATTGGGATTCCCTTATCATTGGTTAACAAGAAAAATACAAACTGACACCCACCATCATTTGAATCGGGAACCTTGTGATCCCTATATGATTTTTTAAAATATATCAACATAATAATACCTTACTGTGATTCATTTCATATTGTTCATATCTAGGAATTCATTGTTCTACTCCATTAACAGTGTGCCATAATAAACATTTTCCTGGCTAATGTAACAAAAAGTCCATGACCTTGGCCCAAACAATATGAATATTTCGTTACATCATAAAATAGGCCCTTATTATCCCCACTATAAACTCAAATTAATTTCTATTTATAACTCACCATAATTAAGGTACTCTATTGATTCTTTATTCATCACTTTACCATTTACATTTCACAATACCCAATTTTCATCCTACAACATTTAACTTTTCAAAAAGGTCCAAACTCATCTATCTTATGAGTCAACCATCATAAAATTTCCAAAATCATAGAACCACATATTTATTCAACTATCACACAAACAATATATTTTTTCATGAAATATTCATTCCCGGAGGTAGTTACTCATCATTTTAAAACTACACAAGATCATTCCCTTAGCATCCATTGCCCCAAATAAAACACAACAACACATCACGAATCGACACCCTTTGCTTATTTAGGGATCAAAATATGGTTTCAAAATATTTTCAATTATTATATCACATATGATCATTAAATATTCATGATCTTCCACCGAGTCCATTGAAAACCCATTTCCTAACTCTAATTAGTTAAGGGACTAAGGATTCAGGGACTCCATTTCTACATAATAACATCTCCAAGGGACCTTGTCATGACCCATCCCCCAGGGCCCGTTTCATGACTACCCCAAGCCTTCCTTCCATAGCCCAGGTGTAGGAAACTAGCACCAAAGGCATATTCCCTAAAACTGGGAAGGTATTTCCATTATAACCTATAACTCACGCAACCTACCACACAACACGATACGAACAAATGTAAACTGAATAGTAAATTGAGTGTGTATAGTAAGTAAAAGGGGCTAGAATACAGGCCCAACTAAAAAGTACAAGAAAAATGTAATGTACAAGTAAATAGAACAAATCATACAAACACTTTCCAAGGATCCTACCTAAAGGGTAGGTACAGATCTCAAAAAGTCTTCTCTGTGGTATGCATCGTCTAAGGTCCACCTCTGAGCTACCTCTAGTTCTAGTACTCTTATCCTCAGTCAGTGTTTTCCATCATCTGCATGAAAAATAATAAGGTGCGGGCGTAGCCTATGCAGGGGTGAGTATAACGATACCCAGTAGAGAACTTAAGACACTTAAAGGTATCACAAAATCCAAAAAGGATAATCCACAAAGCATAAACACAACTATCAACCCTACATAGGTATATGCCCATACATATACCAATGTTATCAAGTAATCCCATATATTTCATGAGGAAACACAAGGACCAAATCCTTAGCTCAAAGATCATTTGATCCAAAAAAGGAAAGAACACCAGGATTGAAACACCACAAAGGTAAGTAACACACAGGTTTTCCACACAGAAGAATACTACCAAGATATCATCACGAAGGAAAGTACCACACAGGTATTCCACATAGAAGAATACCACATGGTATTACCATGAAGGTATGTACCACACATGTATGCCACACAGAAGAATGCCACAAAGGTATCACCATGATGAAACGTACCACACAGGTACGCCACATAGAAGAATACCACCAAGGTATCCCCACGAAGGAAAAGAATCAACTCACACTAGGTATAACTTAGGTATAGTAGTATAGATAATTAGATGTAACTCTTGAATCAACTTACTCAGTGAAGAGGCTGGCCCACATAGGATCCTAAATCATCAGACCCAAAAAATATCCTTGTACATCGTCAGACCCATACAAGATCCTAGTACATCTTCAGATCCACACATGATCCTAGTAAACCATCAGAACACACAATATCCTAGTACAGTTGACCCACATAAGATCCTATTACATCATCAAACCCAAACAAGATCCATGTACATCGTCAGACCCACATAGGATCCTATTACATCGTTATACCCACACATGATCCTAGTACAGCAGACCCATATAGGATCCTAGTACATCTTCAGACCCACAAATGATCCTAGAACAGTAGACCCACATAGCTTCCTAAAGTAGTCCCATGTGGATTCCTAGAGATGATCCATGTGAGACACTCAAACACAGATCCACAAAGGATCCCATGCACAGACCCACAAAGGATACCTTTCTCACGTTACAACATGGTACAATGTTCCCGCACTAATATCGCTTGATTACGGGAGGTTCAACTCCTCAAGCCACTTGTAGATAGTCCATCTTCCTTGAAGTACCATGATGATGTATCCCAATGGAAACCCACATAAAAGGGGTCTGAATGAAAAATACAGTGCATTAATCGGACACGTGGTATGTATGTTATTGGCCTTTAAGTCCTGAGGGCCTAGTTGGATTCGTGTTCGAACCAACCCGGCCATAGACTAACATTATCCAAATTCATGTGGGGGTATACCAAAATACCACCTCTATCCGTGGTTTTTGGTTCTGGTGATAGTTCATCAATCATATTCTCATAGCCCATGATATGGCCGGAAGAGTGAAAATGGTCCAAGTTGGTCCAGGTCTGGTCCAACCGGTAGGGCTGACCCAGCCCGAACCGACCCAGCCTGACCCTGATCTAGCACTAGGTCAGACCCGGCCCGCGGGATCCAAACCATCCCCCAGGGTCTGGCCCACGTATGGTGGCATCCGGCTGGCCTGATGGCCAACCCTCCTTCACGACACCGTCGTGTATCTCGCCACTACTAGCAGCTAGCTTGGTTGGCCTCCCCTCCATTGCCACCGCAGACTTTTTCCGCATCCCCTTCATGTCGGGTGATGTGGATGCACGCTGCCACCACCACCCCGTGGATGGACGCTCTACTGGCCGCCTTCTTTTCTCTTCCACGGTTGAGCATCTGTTTCCTTTTCATCATCCGGTGGTGCGAACCTGCACTGCCTTTTCCTTCTCTTGTCCATCCAGGTGTCGACTTCCGCCTCATCCTGCGAGTCATTATGGACTTTTTCCAAGCCTGAAAAAATAAGAAATCATATATTTGTGATCCTTGAGTTGAGGGCTTTATGTCCATATGTTGTGCTTAGCAAATCTATGTGTTACCAGTGCCAATAAATATTTGGCCACCTTCTTACGTGAGCCATTGAGGCGTCATTCCAAGCCCAAAAACATAAATGATCACATATTTTCAATCCTTTCATTGAGGGCTTCACATCCATATATCGCATTCCCGTAATATCTGTTTTTATAGTACAAATAAATATTTGGATGCCTCCTTCCATGAGCCATTGTGGCTTCATTCCAAGACCGAAAAATTAAACGATTGCATATTTTCGATCCTTGCTTCGAGTGCTACGCATCCACATATCGCATTCAAAAAAACCCATATTTCCAGTGCCAATAAATATTACGCATTGAAAAATTCATGAAGAACATGAGAAGAAAAAGAAGAAAGAGGAGTGTGGTTTATGTGTGGGATGATGGCCATGTTAATTTGGCTATCGTTGTTTTGAATTTAGGATAAACAGAAATAATAGAATAAAATTCAACATGCTTAAAACCCCTTCCTTTAATGTCGGAGAATCATATGTGCTTGTCGGTGGACGGTGTTCTTAGTTCCCATGACCGGATCACAAAGACACCAGTCGTACGCCACCCATTGGTGGTTCGGTGTCATTTGTCACCTCCCTATAGGTCGGATTCATCTTTTAAGGGTCTAGCATCACTTCATTCCTTCAAAAATTAGCTGCTTGGTGAAGCTCCCGGATACCCCTTCCCTAGATATATATTTATTAGAGGGGGGTAAGGAACGACATGGAGAGTTAATGGGGATCATTAATTATCAAGCTTTGTAATTTCCACCAATGTTGTTGTTACTTAGATTGGATGGTCAATCAATTCATTGTCATGACACGTAGCCAGTCCCACCTTATCGCTCGTCTATTGGAGGAATATAAAAAATAAAATAATATAGTTATTTTATTTATTCTATTAAAAAGTTACAAAAACTAAAATTTTATCTGGACCTAGAGGGGTCGATGTGAATGTATTCTTAAGAAAATATCGGCATCGCGAGTTTAATGGTGTCCTCATATTTCAATTCCGAGCACCGATTAAAACATTACAAAACGCATCATGCACATTCTCGAAAAATTCCTGAAAAAAAAGTTTGTAAAATTATTAATTGTCACCCTGACCTGATCCGGTTGAGTTTAGGCTCAACCCAAGTGAATCATGCTTCAAAAAACCCAACGGTACTATCGGATTTCCAATCCAAGCAACTGTTTAAATATTCTGGATTTTACAATAAAATAATTGTCACTTAATTATTTTATTTACGACCAAAAACTAACATTCAATGGTGGCATGCACCGACCAAAGTTAATAACTTCTTAGATAATGAATTCTCTCAAAAGTTTAGTGGTGGTCTCATATCATCAATCTGAGCTACCATTTGTTAGTTATATTCATTCGAAAAATAAAATAATTTATTTAATTATTTTATTTATTTTATTTATAATTATTCCATTTTCGGCTTTTTCTCAGAGGTGGCCCGCACCGACTAAACATATGTCACGCCTAGGGTAAACATGCCATCCTGAATGAAACAGTGCCCTCATATTTCCAATATGAGTAACCTTTTATGAGTTATTCCACTTTTTCAGGAAAACTGCTTACGTGCATTATTTAATGTTTAACAAAATTTCGACGTTTCATTCCAGGCACTCTGGGCCTCGGAATCGCACGCCGTCAGATTTCAGGGTCTTGAAATAATTATATATATAAAAAAATATGGAATTTCAGTGACATTACATTTTCTCCACCTTAGGGATTTACATCCCCGAAATCCACAACATAGACTAAGGAAAACAAATGGGGGTACTAAACACGAATCTGAGCCTCCCGCTCCCATTTGATATCCTGGAGGTTCGTGTGCTACTGGAAGATGGGCACCAGAGGTATCGACCACCCACAAAGGACCCCCTCCTTTAGATCCACAATCTCTAATGGAACCTCTGTAAATGTCACCCCATCGTTTATGTCTATCTCACCATGTTCGATAACGTGATATGGATCATACACGTATCTGCTCATCTATGAAAAATGGAAAACATTATCCACCTGATGCATCTGTGGGGAAAGAGATAGATGGTAAGCCACCTCGACAACTCTGCTGAGGACCTGGAAGGGTCTAATGAACCATGGAGATAACTTTCCGCCCTGGACAAATCTCCACAAACCACTTCGAGGTGAGGCCCATAGAATGATGTGGTCACCAACCTCAAACTCCAGATATCTGCATCACCTGTCAACATGAATCTCCTATCAGCTGTGAGAAGTTTTCACTAGATAACAAGTGATGCATCGTGATACAAATTATGGAATTGCTTTCTATATCCTTGGCCACCAGTACTGATGCAGGAGGTCCCGGTACCATGGTACATCCTCTGAAGAGGTCGACGTGCTCCCCACCTTCAGAAAATTTATCAGGTGCCTGCCCTGAGGATATCTAAACACGTCAAGCCACGCAGTCAGTGGCCCTATGCTGCACCTCCCTGACTCACTGAAGATGTGGGGAGTGACTATGAGGGACTGAGAAAATTATCTCCATCTCGGTCCACAAAGTATATCATTAAAGCATCCAGCTGCTCTGTCGCCTCACCGAGAAATTGTATACCAGATATCCTGCTGGGTTCATCTACTACAATGTTCCCCTTCCCAGGATTACAGATTATCTCGAAGTCATAGTTCAGGAGGAACTCTAGCCAATGAAATTTTCACTTGTTCAGGTCCTACAGAGAGAAGATATACATGAGACTTTTGTGGTCCGAGTAGACTATAAAACATTCACCCATCATGTAGTGACACCACTAATTTTGTGCACAGACCACCACTGCTAACTCCAGGTCATGGGTAGCATAGTCCTACTTGTCTGTCTCTGTCTCAGCTCCTGAAATCATTGTTGACACTTCTCCATTCACAGGAAAGTCTCCCCCTTTTTCATCAAAGCTGATAAAGGTTTTTCTACACTGGGGAATTTGGGTACAAATACTTGGTAGTACCTATCCAAACAAGACATACCTCTCCATTTGGGGAGGAAATCCTGTAAACATCTTTTGAAAATATGTCCTCATGCTCTGCCACTCCTATTTGAATCTGATAACATAAAACTCTTGCTACCACAAGGGTATGTCTGGAAGACTCATGAGTGATCGGATGCACCGTCCTAGGTATGAGTCCATCTTGTGCTTTTGGGGTTTCCTTTTCACTGACCAAGGAAAATCACATTCCAATGTAGTATAGAAACCACAAAATTTTTGCCTAATATAGTAAATATGAGTATGGACTATGGATGCCTAGTCCATACCCAAACCAACATCGCAAGGCCTCGACACCGCCACCAAGAGGTTTCAACCGAAACTCTCACCTCAAGGGTCAGATCACACTGTCGGCGAATGTGTGGTTATCAAGTCTCCTCCCAAAGGTATCTTCAGACGTGAGGGTCAACTCGAAAATATAAGTCTTGGACAAGATTCGTGGAAGTATGTAATGATTGGTACCTATGTCTATTGATACGGTAGCTAGTAGTAGACAGAGACCGTACATCTAATCATTCCTAGAGTCCTCGGACCACACTCCTTGACCGCATGCAGCTACTCCATTCCCCTACCCACTAGATCCATGAGCATGGTGGGGACCACAGAGGGGGTGGTTGTAATATGTCAAAAAGTACACCAACTCATGCTGCTCCCCTAGCTCAACTTCCATGTCTGCAGCCCTGCAGATTCATCTTTCCCTAAGAAATATTCTTCCCAAAACATTTCACATGCCCAAGCCTTTGAGACTAGCACCGGTTTCCTTCTTCCGCACAGCTAACATTCACTGGCTTTATCCTCTCTACTAAGGAAAATTTACCAACAAAGGTTCTCTCTAGCACCCAAACATAATTAGTGCATAGAGGAATAGTGCTGGCTCAGATGTCTTTATATACTCCTCGCTCGGAAGTCTGAGGCTTGAAGCACTAATCGTATCATTTTAATCGAGTACCAGGAATGGTCGGTACACCTCGATGAGTACTCAGCTACCGACATATCATCTTGGTGAAGCTGTAGAAGCTCTAAGGAAATATTAACCACCTCCTCAAGCAACTCCTTAGCCATCTGGGAAACTGTCTCACCTCAAAACCTCAGAGGCCTTTGCTGTTGGAACTCGTGAAATGCACTCAGTCAGCATGCACCATATTCCAGTGTAGCTGGTGGTATCTGCTTGCCAAATGGTGGTGGTGCTTTCGGTACACCACCCGAAGGTTCCAACATATTAAGAGGGCTCTGCATCGGATCCTCATTGCTCGGTGGGCCGTCATCGTGTAGTCTCTCGTGAATCCTAGATGGTTGTCTACGTAGTGGCATCCTGATAAGGAACATGTGTGCCATAGTCATTTAGTTATACCTGGTGAGCTGACTCAAGAAAACAGAAGAAAAATTTTCATAACACACATGCAATCTGTTTTTTCACACATTGGGTCAGAAATAAGAAGTCAGGGTCCTGGTGTATGGATACGTCGGCCACCGCACCAACAATGGATTTCCAAAACATATAACCACACTAATTACTGATTACCCTATTACCGTTAAAAAGATCATAGTCCACTGTTCTATGGTAGAACTGACTCCTCTAATACCAATTGTTCATGACCCATCCCCTGCGGCTTGTGCCATGACTACCCTAATCCCTCTTTCCATAGGTCAGGGGCTGTGACTAGCACCGAAGGTGTATTCCCTAAATCTTGGAAGGCATTGTCTCTATTAACTGTAACTCCCACAACCAAGCACACAACTCGATACGAACAAAAGTAAACCAAATAATAAAAAGAGTGTGTACAATATGTAAAAGGGGCCAGAATAAATGCCCAAATAGAATGTACAAGAAAACTTGAAAGTACATGTAAACTGAATGGATCCTCTGTACACCCTCCATGGATACTACCTGATGGTTAGGTAAGACTCTCCAAAAGTCGTCTCTTCGGTACGCCTCATCTAAGGTCAACCACCGAGCTACTCCAGTCCTGGTACTCTCGTCCTCAGTCAGCACGTTCTGTCGTCTCACCAAACACAAAAAGGTGCATGTTTATCCCGTTCATGGGTGAGTATAACGATACTCCGTAGGGACCCCGAGACCCTCAAAGGTCTCAAAAAATTCACCAAGTATAAACCAAAACGCATAACAACAACTAGCAACCCTACTTAGTTATATGCCCATACATATACATAAGTTACCAATTATACCCATCTCATCCATGAGGAAACACATGGCCGAACTATTCAGCTCAAAGCTCAATTGTTCCCCAAAGAATGAATACCATGTAAGTAACAGAAAAAAGGTAAGTACCACATAGGTTCACCACATACAAGAATACCACCAAGGTATCACCATGAAGGAAAGTACCTCTTAGGAATGCCACCCAGAAGAATACCACAAGGTATTACCATGAAGTTAATTGACACACTGGTACGCCACAATGAAAAACACCATAATGTTATCACCATGATGGAAAGTACCACATAGGAACACCACATAGAAGAATACCACCAATGTTTCACCATGTAAGAAAAGACTCAGATTCCACTGTGTATAACTTAGGTACACTAGTAGAGATAATTAGAAGTAACTACTTAATAATCTTACTCTGTTTAGAGGAAGACCCACGTAGGATCCCAAATCATCAGACCCGCACAGGATCTTAGTACATCATCAGACCCATATATGATCCTAGTACAACATCAAACCAACAAAAGAACATACTACATCATCAGACCCACACAGGATCCTAGTACAGCAGACCCACTTAGGATCCTTGTACATAATCAGACACATAGAGGATCCTAGTACATTATCAGACCCACACATGATCCCAGTACATCGTCAGACCCAAACATGATCCTACTACATCAGACCCACATAGGATCCTAGTACATCCTCAGACCCACATAGTATCCTAGTACAAAAGACCCACAATGGATCCTAGAGTAGTCCCACATGGATTCCTAGAACAGATCCAAGTAATAATCTCGAACACATACCCACAAAGGATCCCAAGAACATACCCACAAAGGATCCCTTTCTCATGCTACAACCAGTTACAGGGTTCCCAGACTTAGCTCACTTGATTTCGGGAGGGTCTACTTATCAAGCCATAGGCCGATAATCCAACTACCACGAAGTCCCACAAACAATTATTCCAATGGACCACCATATAAAAGGGGTCGCAATGCAATAGACGGTGCATCAATCAGATTCCCTCTCTGTAAGTTATTGGACTTTTAGTCCCGATGGCCCAGTTGGATTCGTGTCCGATCCAACTCGGCCATACCCCAACATTTTCGAAAACTTAATTGGGGTATACCAAAAGGACCCTCTCGATCCATGGTTTCAGGTGCTATAGTTGGTTCATCAAACAGACACTCGTAGCTCAAGATATGGTCGGAAGAGTGAAAAGGGTCGAAGTTGGTCATGGTCCATTCCGACCCGGTCGGAACGACCAAGCCCGACCCGGATCTTGTCCTAGGTCAGACCCGGCCCGTGGGATCCGACCTGGCCCACTAGTTCAGGCACGGCCCGCACTGGGCGGACCATGGTGTGGCAGCTCGCGTCTAGCTGGATGGTCAGTCCTCCATCGCGGTGCGATCGCACGCCACGTCGCAACTGGTGGCTGGCTCGACTGGCTGCCCCTCCATCGTCGTTGCGACCTTGCACTGCGTCCCCTGCATTTTGAGCAGTGCAGATGCGTTCTACCACCACCGTCATGATGTCAGCCACTGCACTAGTTGTATTCCTCACTCCACCACAACTGACAGTCCACGACCTTCTCATCATCCAGTGGTGCGGACGTGCGCCACCCTTCCTTCCTCACGGTCGACCAGGTGCCGACCACTGCCTCCTTTCGCGAGTCATTGTAGATTCAGTCAAAGCCCTAAAAATTTGACTATCACATATTTCTGATCCCTGCATCGAGGGATTCACGTCCATTTATCCCTCTCAGAAAATATCTGGGTTTCCAGTTCCAATAAATATTTGTATGCCTCCTTCCGTGAGCCATTGTGGCTTCGTTCAAAGCCCGAAAAATTAAACAATCACATATTTCTGATCCATTAGTCGAGGGATTCACGTCCATATATCACGATCATAAAATATCAGTGTTTCCAGCACCAATAAATATTTGGACGCCTCCTTCCGCGAGCCATTGTGTGATCGTTCCAAGCCCAAAATATTAAACTATCACATATTTTCAATCCTTGCGTCGAGGGATTTATGTCTATATATCGCGTTCAGAAAAACTCAATATTTCCAGCCCCAATAAATATTAGGCGTTGAAGAATGCACAATGAACGCGCGAAGAAATAAAAGAAATAGGATCATGGTTTATGTGCGAGACAATGGCCAGGTTCGTTTGACCATCTTCATTGTGAAATTCGGATAAGGAGAAACAATAGATTAAAATTCAACATACTTAAAGCCCCTACCTTGAACGTCATAGAATCGTTCGCACTTTTCGTTGGGTTGTGTTCTTAGTTCCTGTGACCGACTCCCAAATGCACCACTCACACGTCGTCCATTGGTGGTTCGATGTCATCTATCACCTCTGGTTGTCTCAACTTCATCTTCTAAGGGTCTGGTGTTGTGGAATTCCTTCAGCGATTCTATGCTTAGTGAAGGTCCCTGATACCCCTTCCCTAGCTACATATTTATAGGATAGGGGGAGGGTAAGTAACGACCCATAGAGTTAATGGGGATCATTAATTATAAAGCTCACTACTTTCCCTCAATGTTTCTATTACTCAGATTGGTGGGTCAAGCCATTTATTGGCTTGACATGTCACCAGACCTGCCTTACCGCTCGTCCATTGGAGGAATAGAATAAGAATAAAATAATAAAGTTATTTTATTTATTCAATTAAAAATCCCCAAAAAATAACATTTTCTCTGGACCCATTTCGGTCGAAATGAATCTCTCCTTAAGTGAATATTGGCTCTGCGAGTTCAACGGTGTCCACAAATTTCAATTACGAGAACCCGTTCAAAAGTTACAAAACACCTCTTGAGCATTTACAAAACCAACCCAAAAATTTGTTTGGAAAATTATTAGCAGTCACCCAAGACCCGTGACAGTCAAAGTTAGTCTTTTTCCAAGTAAAACACGCCCCAAGGAATCCAACGGTGCTCTAATGTTTTCATTCTGAGCTATCGTTTAAATGTTATGGATTTTACAATAAAATAATTTTCAATTAAATATTTTATTGATGACCCAAACTAACTTTCACTGGTTGCACGCACCGTCCAAAGTTAGTATCTTCTTAAATAATGTATGCCATCATGTGTTCAGCAGTGCCCTCAGATTTTCAATCTGATTTACCATTTGTGAGTTATAAGAATTTGAAAAATAAATAAATAAGTTTTATTATTTTATTTAATGTTATGCCTTTTTGGGTTTTCTCATAGGAGGCCCGCACTGACTAAACATAAGTCGCGCTTAGGGTAAACCCTCCATCCTGCAACAATGGTGCCCTCATATTTCCAATCCGAGAAACCGTTTAAGAGTTATTCCACTTTTTAGGAAAACTGCTTAGGCACATTATTTGATGTTTAACAAAACATCGGCGGTTCATTCTAGGCACTCCGGGCCTTAGAATCACGTGTCGTCGTATTTCACGGTCTCGAAATAATTCCATATATAAAAACAATATATGGAATTTCCAGGACATTATAGACCTACCACTGATATGGGTTTTATGGGACTAAAAATACCCTATAAAAACATATTCCAAACTAGTAAGTAATTGATTAAATTTATTTTGAATTTCAATCAATCATACTGACCTCACTCCCAATGTCACATGACCTATACACCTCAACCTTCATATATAAGAATATTCCAAAACAAAACCCAACAACTGACCTACCATATCATCAATGGATAACCCCCCCCCCCTAATCAAACATGAGGCTTGGAACTATAGTATAATAAACTACGGGAAAAATCAGTATTTTCAACGGGTTATTTGAAACGAGATCTCTTCCAGTTGCAAATAACCCGTCCAAGAATCTATTTGCGTGGGGAATGTAGCCCGTCGCAAATAACCTTGTATTTGCGAAGGGACCCGTCGCAAATACCCGGTGGCGGTCAAAACCCATTTGCGACGGGATGTCGTCCCGTCCCAAAAAGACAGTCGGTAGGTACTATTTATGATGGGTCTCGTCACAAATTACCTTTTTACTGCCGACTGTGATTAATGCGGGTGAGGGTAATTGCGACGGGGCCCGTCGTAAATATGACCATTTGCGTCGGGAAGCCCGTCGCTAATAATCCCGTCCCAACTAATCTAACCTATATATACACCCATCCGTTTTTTTCACAAATCATTCAGATCTTGATTTCTCTCTCTCTCTCTTCATTCTTCAGTTTTAAAGAGATTTTTTTAGTTGAAGTTTTTTATACGAGATCAATCGGAGGGCGTCAATATCTTCAGAATATCAAAGTTTAAGGTATTTATATAATATTTTTTTATGTTTATTAAAAAAATTTATGTTAATTTTAATTGCTGATTATTAGTTCGAATTTAATTAGATTTTTATTGATTTTTATTTATATTTATTTTTACTAAGAATTTAATATTGTTAGTTATAATTATAAATAATTAGTTATAATTAATATTAATTAGATATAATTAGGAATAAATAGATATAATTAGGAAAAATTAGATATAATTAAGAATAAATAGTATTAATTAGGAATAAATAATATTAATTAGAAATAATTAGTATTAATTGGGAATAATTAGTATTAATTAGGAATAATTATTATTAATTAAGAATAATTTGTAATAATTAGGTATAATTAGTATTAATTAGGAATAATTACTATTAATTAGGAATAATTAGTAATAATTAGGTTTAATTAGTAATAATTATGAATAAATAGTAATAATTATGAATAATTAGTAATAATTAGGAATAATTAGATATAATTAGGAATAATTAGGAATAATTAGTAATAATTAAGAATAATTAGGAATAATTTGTAATAATTTGTAATAATTAGTAATAATTAGTAATAATTAGTAATAATTAGTAATAATTATTATTAATTAGTAATAATTAATAATAATTAGTAATAATTAGTGATAATTAGTGATAGTTAGAAATAATTAAGAATAATTAGGAATAATTAGTAATAATTAGTAATAATTAGGTATAATTAGTCATAATTTGGTATAATTAGGTATAATTAGGTATAATTAGTAATAATTAAAAATAATTAGGAATAATTAGGAATAATTAGTAATAATTAGTAATAATTAGGCATAATTAGGTATAATTAGGTATAATTAAAAATATTTAGGTATAATTAGTCATAATTAGGTATAATTGGTAATAATTTTATATAAATATGTATAATTTTTATTAATTAGGTATAATTAGTAATAAATATGTATAATTAGTAATAAATAGGTATAATTAGTAATAATTAGGATTAATTAGGAATAATTAGGTATAATTAAGATTATTTAAAAATAATTAAGAATAATTAGGAATAATTAGGAATAATTAGTAATAATTAGGAATAATTTGTAATAATTAGGAATAATTAGTAATAATTTGGAATAATTTTTAATAATTAGATATAATTAGGAATAATTGGTAATAATTTGGAATAATTTGGAATAATTATGAATAATTAAAAATACTTAGGTATAATTAGTAATAATTAGGAATAATTCGGAATAATTAGGAATAAATAGCAATAATTAGGTATAATTAGCAATAATTAGGAATAATTACCAATAATTAGGTATAATTAGTAATAATTCGGTATAATTAGTAATTATTAGGTATAATTAGTAAAATTAGGAATAATTAGGACTAATTAGGTATAATTTGGAATAATTAGGTATAATTAGGGATAATTAGGAATAATTAGGTATAAATAGGAATAATTAGGTATAAATATGAATAATTATGTATAATTCGGTATAATTCGGTATAATTAGCTATTATTATGTATAAGTAGGTATAATTAGGTATAATTAGTAATAATTAGGTATAATTTAATATAATTAGGTATAATTAGTAATAATTATGTATAATTAGGAATAATTAGTAATAATTAGGTATAATTAGGTATAAATAGGTATAATTAGTAATAATTAGGTATAATTAGTAATAATTAATTATAATTAGTAATAATTAGGAATAATTAGTAATAATTAGGAATAATTAGTTATAATTAGGAATAATTAGTATTAATTATGAATAATTAGTAATAATTAAGAATAATTAGGAATAATTAGGTATAATTAGGAATAATTAGAAATAATTAGATATAATTAAGAATAATTAGGAATTATTAAAAATTATTATGAATAATTAAGAGTAATTAGGAATAATTTGGAATAATTTGGAAGAATTGCCTAGAATTAGGAATAATTATCTATAATTTTCAATAATTAGCTATTATTAGTTATAATAATCTATAATTAGGTATAATTAGCTATAATTAGGCTTAATTAGCTATAATTAGGAATAATTAGCAATAATTAGCAAAAATAAGATATAATTAGAAATAATTATGTATAATTATCAATAATTATGTATAATTAGCAGCAATTACATATAATTAGAAACGTGCTTTGATCTATTCTTAACATGTTCAAATCTTAGTGGGTCGAAAATTGTCATGTCATGCGCAATAAAAAGTTTGTGTCTGCCATATCCAATGTAAACTCTATAATTGTCCTTGCATGGTTGATCACCTCGCATGTAATGTTACAATCAAACAATCCAATTCATTCCCTTCTTATCTATAAGAATTATCTCACATGAACCTTTATATATACCATTCATCCTTGAAAATTTAAGGGAAAAATAATGATATCCCCTCAAATTTTTAAAGAAGAATGATCTATGTATAGTGTCATGTGAGATGATTCTTAGAGACGAGAACATCATTACATTGATCGTCCTATTGCAACACTAATTGCAAGGTGATCAGCCATGCAAGTACAATTATTGAGTTTACATTGGACATGAATGACACACACTTTTTATTGCGCATGAATTCACTATTAACGACCCTTTGAGATTTGGGCTAGGCTGGAGGATTGGGAATGGCTCATCTGTCAATATCTGGACCGATCTCTGGTTGAACGATAAGAAAGGCATGATGGCCACATCCCCCACCCAACCAGGTCTTGAAGATGACACTATCAGCTTTCTCCTTTCTGACCAGGGCCCGAGGTGGTGTTTGGAAAAGATTCATAATTGGTTTAATGAAAGATACCAAAGAGTCATCGTGAGCATTCCATGGGTTCTGGATGCAGGCCAAGACCTTCTATTCTGGATCAATGATATTTGAGGTGAGTATACGGTGAGATCTGGGTATAGATTCGCTCTAGGAAACCACTCAGTCGGCCAGGTGGAGGGACCTTGGAATTCGATTTGGAGGCTCAATGTCCCCCAAAAGTTCACCAATTTTGGTGGTTGGTGTGCATGGGTACCCTCCAAACTATGAGCCTTCTCGCCTACCGACATATGGACAGTGCTGATTTCTGCCCTTTCTGCCCGCATATTCTAGAAACCCCTTTGCACACCATCATTCACTACCTAGGAGCTAGGGAAATTTGGAATAAATGGGGTCCAGAGCCAGGCGCACCACTGGCCACGGTCTCCAAACAAACCGATCTTCTGATGCATTGGTGCTCCTCCCTATCACCGACAAACGCCGACTAACTTTTCACCCTGGCCTAGATCATTGGGGTCTGGCGCAATGATGCAATTTTTCACCACGTTCATAAAAATCCTGAATTTTGGATTGAACGGGCCACCTCATGGATGGAGGGCTGGAAGGACCATAATGGACAATATATGCTAGGGGTTACCCCCTCATACCCCTGTCATTGGAATCCTCCAACGAAATGAATTCTTAAGGTCAACGTGGACGCATCTATCCTCAAGGATGGGATCGTTGCCGTTGGTGTCCTGGCCCAAAACCATTTTGGACAAACCATGGTGGAAAAATATGAACTAGACCATGCATTCTGGGAACCTAATGTGGCAGAGACCACCGCCAACTTTGCTGGTATGATGCTCTCTATGGACCATGGGTGGGTTGATATCATCATTGAGTCTGACTACCTCACCGCAATCGATGTTATTAATCATAAAGACGGCGGACTCTAGTCCATTGGCCCCATCATCAGAAGAATTCTCACACTTCTCCAATGCTTCTCATTTTATAACTTATCCTTCACCAAAAGGGACGGGAACAATGTGGGCCATAAACTTGTGGCCTCAGCCCCATTCGATGCCAACCAGATCTGGCTAGACAACTTTCCTTCATGGCTTTACTCTTGTATGTCTTCCAACCTTTGTCATCAATGATATCTGTCTTCTTTCAAAAAAAATTGACCCTTTGTGATTTGATCATGATATGAATAGAACAATGTCTGTTGTGAATATTGATAATTTTAATAATTTTTAATTTTTTTATTTTAATAATAATAATATTGTTTTTTCATAAATATTGATAATATAATTTTTTTATTACTAATAATTAGTAAACGAAATCTACTTGGATAATGAAGGGAAAATTTGTAATCATCTCCATAACGATGATTACCAAATTTCCGTTCATTATTCAAGCATTTTTGCTTTTGCTATGTATTCTTAAATATTAATAAATTAGTAATAAATAGTAATAAATAGTAATAAATTATAATAATTCGTAACAATTCATAATAAATTGTAATAAATTGAAATAATTATCAATAATTATGAATAAGTAGTAATAATTAGCAATAATTAGCAATAATAAGTGTGAGAAAGATGCAATTAAATGAGCTGTCGGACAAAAGAGTAGTCTTCAATCCACTGGAAAATATTATGAGTTGTTAAGGTCTGTTGAGGATTCATTATATCCTAGTTGCAAGATAAGAAAATTAGTAGCGGTTTCAGAATTTATGGCTTTTAAATCAGATAATGCAATGTCAAAAAATAGTTTTGATCAGATGTTTTCTTTGGTAAAAACATTGTTACCTAAAGAAAATGGGTTGCCTGCAAATTACTATGAGGGCAAGAGGCTTATTCATAATTTGGGCCTTAGTTATCAGAAGATTCATGAATGTCCAAATCATTGCATCTTATATTCTGGAAAAAATGAGTCATTGGATATTTGTCCCACATGTGGAAAGTCGGGATATAAAAATGCTCAACCAGGGAAGTCTAGATCGATTCCAATAAAACAGTTGAGATATTTTCCCCTTACACCCAGGATGCAACGTTTATTTATGTCTCAGAACACAGTGTCAATGATGTCATGGCACAAAACCAATATTTCAATTGATAAAATCTTCAATTATCTATCTGATGGTGATTCATGGAAACATTTTGACCATCTGCATCCATCTTTTTCTGTAGAAGCCCAAAACGTGTGATTGGGTCTTTCTACGAACGGATTTTGTCTGTTTAGTTATTATGGTAGTCAGTATTCATGTTGCCTTGTGTTTATAACTCCGTACAATTTGCCTCCATGGATGTTGATGAAAGAGCCTTATATCTTCTTGACTCTATTAATCCTAGTACATCCAAAAAACAATATTGATTTTTATTTGAAACCAATGATTGATGAGTTAAATGCATTGTGGAGTGATGGTGTTAATACATATGATGTTGCTGCGAAGAACATTTTTAATCTTAAAAGCTGCATTGATGTGGGCGATTAGTGACTTTCTGGCATATGGCATGTTATCTGGTTAGAGTACACATGGTTCAAAATCATGTCATTACTGTATGAAAGAAAACAAAACCTTTATGCAGGTCAATAGAAAAAAACCTTTCTATTTTTATTGTCACCTTAGATTTCTTCCAACTGATCATCCTTTTTGGAGGAACAAATCTCATTTCAGAAAAATTAAAATTGAAAGGGATGAAAAAACAAAGATGATCTCAAGTACAGAGTTACAATCAGTTGTTTTTTCATTACCCCCCATCACATTTGGACCAACAATATACCAATAAAAAATTCATGGCTTTGGGAAAGAACATAATTGGATAAAACATTGCATTTTTTGGGATCTTTCATATTGGTCTGATTTTTCAGTCTACCACATGTTGGATGTTATGAATATTGAGAAGAATTGTTTTGATAATTTATTTCTAACAATTTTGGATACACCAGGTAAGACCAAATATACTGTAAAGGCACGATTAGATCTTGCACAAATTTTTAGGTGACAAGAACTTGAATTATTTTAAAATGTCAGATAATATAGGTTAATGAATCCAAAAGTAGCTTATACACAGTCCAAAGAGAGTATCTTTTTATTTGGTCAGTGGATTGCCGATTTGAGACTTCCAGATGGCTATTCTTCCAATTTGGGCAGATTTGTTATGAATTATTATATTACTGGATTAAAAAGTCATGATTTTTGTGTTATAATGGAAACACTTATGAAGATTGGATTCAAAGGTTGTTGAATTATACGATTTGGTATTCTTTAACAAACATATCATATTTTTTAGACATTTGTACAGCGACAAAAGACTATGATGCGGTAAGAAAAATAGTAGAAGATGTTGCTGTAATTATATGTAAATTGCAAAAATTATTTCCACTGGCTTTCTTTGACTCAATGGAACATCTGATATTAAATTTTCCACATGAAGCTAAATGTGAAGGTCAAGTACAGTTTTAATCGATGTACCCATTAGAGAGATGCATTTAAAAATTGAAGAAAAATACCTAACAATGCATCATTTGACTTCTCAATTGCTAAAGATTATTTTCAAGAGGAAATTTCTTTTTTCTTCTCCCATTATTTTGAATATCAATATCCCTCAAAATAGAATCGCATGGTACAAAACGAGGGGAATGTTAATGAAGAAATGGACAATCAATTAAATGTTTTTAATTAGAATAATCTTGGTTTCGGTGGAGTTCATGAATGATGGCTTTCAGATGATGAACATCACAGAGCTCATACATACGTTATGCTCAACTGTGAAGAAAAGACATCATTTGTCCTGTGAGTACTTCAATCACTTATTCTATAATTTATGTTACATTATTTAAACATATTTTATTTTTAGGTTATATGATAATCATATCAAGAAACAACTTCCAAAAATTATACCCGCTTCTCTTGAAGAACGCAGATAAAAAAAAATTACTCAATGGTTTCAAAAACTAGTACCTTAAATTATTGATGGTTTAATATCAATTCTATTTATAATTTATTATATTGATATTTTTTTACAAATTTTTAGGTATTCCAATATGAAGATAAAATTGATAAGCGACTATGTATATTGAGTAAACCACCATCAAAAATGGTTAAATATTATAATTCATATGTGGTGGATGGTTTTCAATTTCATACACAGGCGTATGGGGAATCAAAAAAAAAATTAATAATGGAGTTTTCCTGAGAGGATAACATCACAGAGAAACTAAAGTTGACTTTTATGGAATTTTGGATAAAATCATTGAGCTGTGTTATCTAGGACATAATTACATAACAATGCTTCAATGTCGGTGGTTGGATACTATGAGAGGTTTGCGTGTTCATCCGACTCATGGAATCGTCAATATTAAATATAAAAGTCTTCTTGCAGTAATTGAACCATTTTTACTAGCTTAACATCCACATCAAATTTATTATGAAAAGTAATATTCTACTTCAAGATACTTGAGCGATTGGTGGAGCATAATAAAAATGAAATCTCGGGAAAATCAGTTTACTCAAACTGAATGTTGTTTCGCTGAAGTGGAAGGAATTGAAATTTTTCAAGAGACTTCTCAAAATCCATCCGATTCACAAAGAGACATGAATATTGATGATGAAACGCCACAATTAAGGATCGATGGTGTTGAAGATGTTAATGATGTTATACATGAATTTGAAATGATAAGAGATGATAAAACTAAAAATCATATGGATATTGATGATGTTGAGGAGGAAGATGAAGAAATTGACATTGAAAGCTATGGAGAAGAGGATTAATATGAACATTGAAACAATTAAATGATGGTTATAATCATAACTAATATATATCTATATATAATAGTTATTTTCAACTATCGTATAATAACAATTATTCTGTGTTTCAGATGGACTCTGATCTATTATGTGTGTTAGATGAGGCTGAGCTACCTTTGGATGATTAAGATGTGGGATTATTTGACCCTCAGCCTACTGGTGGTTCAGGAGGTACATGGAGGGGGCGTTGTCTTGCACAACTGAGGATTCTTATCCCAACCCCCAAGAGATGTCTACATATTAGATTCGATCCATAGACACAAAGTTATGGTAACCTGTATATATTAGTTAGACTTGATTAATGTATTTATATATATAATAATTATTTGATTATTTATTCCTTTTTCACAGTTTTCAGCATGTATCTATTGGACATGGGAGTGCTATATAGCGTAATTATTTTTCGTAGCCACAGATCACATGGGAACAGATTCCCGTTGATGTGCGATGCGATATGTTCCAGCATTGGATGGTATGTAAATAAACAATATTTATTTTGAAATTTATTTAATTAACAACTTGATATTATAAATTATTTTTAGGGTTTATGGCATCCTATCGATGATAGCATGCATGACGCTCTCCACGCGGCATGGTAGGTTTCTATGCATGACTGTTTCTACCAATTTTTACAAAATTTGAGAAGGACATCTATTAAGAAAGTAGGGGTGACAGAATTTGATGAGTCATGAAGATACCACCGACCAGAGTACATTTAATCTCATGTTTGAGATGGATTATGTTTACCCTGGTTTGGTGGTGGATTTCAGAGGAGATCTTCAGTGGGACGATAGAACCGGGGGTTAAAGGAGGTGACATATCAAGATGGAAGCCATAAATTTAGTTCACATAGAGAGCATCTGGTAAGTATATTTTTTAAATATTTTATATAACTTTAAATATATACAGTTTATTTTATATTTTTGTAGGCAGTCGAGCATCCCGATATTACAGAGTTCGACGTTTATCAGAGGATGTATAATGTTCCAGCTACTGGAGAGATTAGAGGTGATCACCAACGTCAGATTGTGGTAGTATAAATTTTTCAGTTTAACAATTAACTGCATATAATATTTTGACAAATTTAATTTTAAATTGGAATTAAAGGATACATATGAGGCTATGACCTCTCAAACACAGGATGAGGGTCAGGATGAGACGGCTGATCAGACCAGTGCTCACCATTTTGATGAGGTGGCATGGATGCAGGAAACTCATTATGGCTTTGAGAATGATAGAGTAGTTGGCATCACCTCCCATTTGACTCCTAGTACTTATTATAGTATTGCTGCGATGTCGGTATCTAGCTCGAGAGGAGCTCGTGGAGAGGAATCATCTTCTGGCTCACAGTATCAGGAGCAGTTGTGAGCTCAGGCTGAGCATATAGAGACTTTGCAAAAGCAGTAAGAAGAGATGTGTCAGCGACAGCAGCAGCAGGAGCAGCATTACCAAGAGCAGATGCGTCGATGGCAGCAGCAGCATCACGAGTAGATAAAGTACTTGTGCCTTCTAACTCGTAGTTTAGGGATGGAGTTTCCTCCACCATCTCTTTCAGCTCCTCCACCTCCTCCAGAAGACAACCCCCCATGATTTTTTATGTTACAAACATTTAAATTTTACATTTTAATATGAATTATTTACATTTTATGTATTTTATATCGGTAAAAATATTACATAATTTATTTTTTAATATTTTTTTATTATTTGTTGGGAATATTTAGAATTTTAATATTTTTTATTTTTTTATTGTTTTAATAATAGTAATATATTTTTCATTAATCGTAATATTATTGAATTTTATTTATTTTTAAATTAATTTATTATTTACGACGGGACCTTTTGCGATGAGGTCCCGTCGCAAATAGTCTAACTAAATATTTTTAAAAACATATTTGAGACGGTACTACTTGACCATCAAAAATAATTTGTTCCAACATGCCCATCGCATAAAGTGTTATATATAAATTTTTCACGACGGGATGAGAGCCCGTCACAAATAGTTTTTACGATGGGCCCGTCGCGATAATGTTTATGTATATATAATACATATAATCAGAAGCTTATTTGCGATAGAGATGTTTCCCATCACAATTAACTTATTTTGCGATGGGCCCGTCACAAATACTTTTATTTGCGGTGATGTTTTCTGCAACGGGCTATTTTCAACGGAGCCCCGTCGCTAAATCCTATTTGTGACGGGATTTTATCGCAAAGAGTTTGTCGAAATTACCAAGAATTCTAGTATGGATATTAGATCAAACCATTCTATATATTATAAAGGCTAAACATTTGAAAATATCATAACCCTTGAGGAGATAGTATCCATAAAACCAATCTCATAATGGTGTTCCACAATCTCATTACAAAAACGATGCATTCCCTAATATGTGTATTTTCCTTATTATACCCTATTATACCATTGGAATCATAAAATCTTAAGTCTTAACTCATTATAAATTTCATGGAAATACATTATAAAATTCCACCATTCCCATCATTAAAGTTAATTATATTATAAAAACTCACTTCCAAGTCATTCACAATCACAATACCTATGGAATCTCCATAACTAATTGAATACATGACCCCACCCCGTGAATTTTTTTTCTATAGACCAAAAGACATATAAAATTGGTTATTATCCCCTAAAAGAATACTCAATATTTTGTTAACCCCTCTCTTTTGTAACCCTCATATACTATAACTTAACTAAAAATATATAGAAAATAAATGATTATATAATTATTACACTCAACACAACAATATCGTGAGTCTAATGTGAATATAAATAAATAATCCCACATGGACTATATCCATTCGTCAATAGGTTTTAATAAATGGATTATCATTTATGATCACATCTTAGAAACTATGAAGTCACTCATAGGTCCATACACTTATACACATGTCAACTTCCCACACTAAGGTATTAGTCCTCACTATGAATCTAAATACTTCCACCTCGATGACCCAAGTCACATCCACATGTATATAAACAAAATCAAACTATACATATTCCTAGAATGAAAATAGTAACATTATAATATTATTATGTAGAATAACACAGATATTATTTTAGGGAAAAGAAAATATATATTATTATTTAAACATTAAATAATAGGAACCAAATTTATTTTAAGAATAAATTCACAATGATAGAAAATAATAAACATTTAATGTGAACCTACAAACCTGATATGATGCATGACATTTTCATTTTTTCCACCCTAAGAGAATAGAAAAAATATTATTCAATAAATATAAATGAATGTATCATATTTGATGAATTATTAATTATATATATATGATTGAAAACACATAAAAATATTCCCAAATATCTAGAAACTATTATTTCATCTCATATAGGTGTTAGGCTGGCACAAAACAGGGTATCCATCCTATTTTCAGGTTAGTAAAATCAATTCCCTACCATATCCTGAAAAATCAGCAAAACATAATACAATTATTTGATACTACATTTTATCATACTGACTAGGATAACTCTTCAATAACTATATAGGATAACAATATTCCCTCATGTTCACATCCATAACAAAAGAGGTTGTAGAATGGTAGTGAGGGTTTATTATTAATCAAATAGGTTATGATGACCTCATATCCAAGTGGGAAAATATATAAATTACATAAAAATAATCATCATAATGAAAAAAATAAAAAACAAACCAACATGAAATTCTTTAATACAAAATAACGAACCAAATTCTATAACAGAATGAGATATCCAAAATTTCATATGAGTTTGAAAGAGGCTAATAAGTTTCCCCATGGAAGATCTTATATATTTAAGATGAAATTTAAATAAATTTTTATCAACCACCACTTTGTCCCACGCCTTGAACTATATTAATCTACTGTTAATGTCAGTGATATCCAAATAAACTATATAATATTGGTCCCATTCTAATATATGAACCTTAATTGATCAGGTTTACTCATGTACTAATGTATCGAGTCCACATAAGATGTGTTTGATCATTTCTTATTAGGCAACCACCAGTAGTGTCCCTAACATAACTAGTATATATAGTTCATATAAAATGTAATATTATTAGAAAGAATAAATAAAAAAATACATGAAAAACATGTTTCCTTATAATTAGTGATATTAGATTCACCCAAGAGTGACCATGAATACATCAACCATTGCTTTATGTCTCAAAAAATGAAACATCAACTCTGAGGGAATAATGGACCGCACTAAACCCATATATCATATAAACACCTATGGGGTAATAGTGAACATATCATGGAACCATCTCATATACAAGAAACAATGGGGAATAAAACCCCTAAATTATAAAAAATATATTGTAAAAAAAATCAGATGGAATGTAATTCCTTCCCTAAAACCATATCATAATAAACACCTAGGGGAATAAATTCCCTACCTCAAAAAATCTATATAATCATAATAATAAGGATGATATCTCTCCCTAGGTAGCATATATATCATTATTGTTGGATAATAACCCCCCCACAAGCATTACCATATAGAATAATCATCCAGGATATTAATTCCCACCTTCGATATCAATAGATATAATACACATATGGGGTATTTAGTCTACACCCATCATATCACAATATATCATACTCATCAAGGGGATTGGATCCCACCCAGTGTATCAATATAATTTACTATCATTAGTTACGGTGGATTAATTTTCACCATATATATCACTATATTTCATACCAATCTAGTAAATTATATCCCACCCCAGATATCACCATAGATTATACTCAATAGGGGTTTTACAACCACAATTGATATCACCACTTGTTACAATAAAAAAGTTAATTAGACATCACCCATGATCTCACTATATATTATACACAATATGGGTAAGGGATCCGACCCTATATATTACCATATATCAAAGTTTTCCAGGGGATCAACACCTACCCAAAATATCACAATATATCATAAGGTGACATGGATTGTCAACTCTCCCAAACATGAATTATATTTATTATTTTATCAACACAATCACACAACCTATACCCCCAACACATTTATAGTAGGATATCTCTAGTTTATCCCCCATATTCTATTCCTCCCCTAATTCAACATAGGATTAGGGAATCCTCTATATTCTACAAATCTAAAGCATGTTATATACTCCCCACATGGGTTCCTTCATCTCATTCAAATTCCATGGTTCAATGCCTTTCTCTTAAAAAAATCAACCCTGAAAATTTCTTAAAATGAATCATGACCAAATTATACGCACAAGTAATATAATGAATGAATACACAAAAGGTTTGGAATGAAGACCATGTCACTTCAATGGTCATTCTAGTTTTTCCTTATCATTACTAACATATATAAATAAATTTTGTATATAGTATAAAACTCTTATAAACACATACTAGTGGATCAAGATCACCCACTTCATCCATATATCATTATCCTAGAGGCTAAAAGGTAACATAAGGTTTGATATGGATTACCGAGAATCCAATGATTTATAATATTCGAAACTCCCATAGTTGAAGGGAATTAACGGTATATATTAAATGCATAGGAATGTTCATTTATTGAATATATTCCCATATATGGTCTATATATCACATAATTTATATCTAATATCAATCCCATAACTTTTATTGATAAATGCATCAAAAATAGTTTATTAGGGTCTATAGTGGACCAAGACACTGTTATCATACTCTGGGGAACTCATGAAATTATTCAATTTTAATTCATGGTCTATCACCCACAAGTTTAGATGCCACATGTCACCTGATATATAATAAAATTCATAAACCTTATGGATATTTTTATTGATAATAGGCCTCATTTTGGGTGATTTATTATATAAAAAATCACACCCAGCAGTGCCTATTTATACCAAGTGGATATTTTCTACAAATATGAGGCCATAATTCCATCATTACTAATCAAATTGATTATAAATTTTTAGAAAAAAGTACACATTAAATATTATAAATTCAAAAATTTATTCCTAGGTCCTAATATTGATAATAGGCCTCATTTTGGGTGATTTAATATATAAAAAATCACATCCAGCTTTGCCTAGCTATACCAAGTGGATATTTTCTACTAATTTGAGGCCATAATTCCATCAGTACTAATCAAATTGATTATAAATTTTTTGAAAAATTTACACATAAAAACTTATAAATTAAAAAAAAAATCATAGGTCATAAAAAAATTACAGCTCTATAGGTGATCTACTGTAGATTAAAAATTTAGAAATCTTATTCACATATTCGCTGGTATCCCCATGGACTTGTAACATAAAAGAGCATCAATTTCGCATTTCAAATACCTGATCTATTTTACCCAAAAAATGTGAATCTATGGATGACTTATGGGAGTGACAATCCTAAATTAAACCCCATAAATCATAGTGACTTCATTATTCTTATTTCACCCAAATCCAAAAATAGAAAATCACATACATCTAATGATTATTTTACCATGAAACCTTGTATGATTATTATTTATACCCTCTCATAGAGACATTAAAGTCAAAAAATTAATAAGTAGGATATGATCAAATTAAATAAAAATAAACTAACACTAGAAATTATATGAAAATTCATGTTTAGTCACAAATTATCATTAAGATGAAAGGGTGATGATAAATTGGTGAGGAGCCCAACCTCTACTAATTTGGGAATCCCATAATTAAAGAATATCAAATGATGTTTGTAATTTAAAATAATAAAGGAAAACATTTAAAATTAGTTAAATAATATTATATAGAATCCAAAATGTTGATTTACCCATATTCCTCACATCAAAATTAATAACTAGACCCCCATCATGGAGTTTCCCTCTTGTTCCCAGAATGGCACAACACACATCATTAGTTCTCAATCACTAACATAACTACTTTTATTCATTTTAATTCATGCCACAACCCTCATGATTTACCCAACTACCTATGGAATGTTGAAGCAACAAACTCTTGTAGAACATTTATGGTGTATCCCATCAACTCAGATGTGATCATTCCCCTTGAAAATCCCTCACAAAATATCCACCTTCTTCAAAAAAACTTGTCCATCACACCATATTTTTAAAAGTATAGATATACAATTACTGATTATTATTACCTTTATATATTATATTGAGACCCCTACATGACACAAAGTGACCCATATGTATCGAAGGGTAACCATTATATATCAAATAGAGACCATTATATATAATATATTTACCCTTATGTATCACAACATAACCAAAATGGAACATAGTTTCAACCTTCACATAATTGGATGACCCTTTTATATCATATTATTCATGACGAAATACATTATTTGTTACATAACCCCTACATCTAATCTTATATAATAAACATTATGTAAAATTCCATCGGTTACTGTATCAAAAAACCCATACCCTGAATAAAACAATTCTTAGGTTATTAGATGATATATTACAGAGTTCAACAGTTCAATATCATGTAATGGTTTAACGTAGTGGTCCTCTTATATCATAGTTAGACCTATATTCGTATTTTATGAAAATTTAATAAAATTAAAAATATGACACACTAAAAAATCCACGGCTTATAGTGTGACTTAACACCTAATGAAAATATTCATAACAAGGAAACTTTAACCCAACATTATCCCTCACTTGAGCACTTGTGATTCATCCAAAGCCTCTGATCACTTCCAAAAAAAATTATATTTTACAACTCTATGAACAGTAATATGTTTCCCAATTATCAAAAATTACCATACTCCAAAACCAATAATCAAAAATTCATTTTATTTTCACTAACCCATATTACCAAGTCCTTTCAATGGTTCTACAAAACCCTAATATTGACCTATAATGATAGTGAACTCTAGGGAAGGATCTTTATCATAACCCCATATACTTACCTGGTACAATTTTAAATTTATGATTTGGAGTAGTACTGCATGACTCTTAGTAGTATTGATGACCAAATTTTATTTCATTTATTGGAGCTCTGAAAATTTTTCATCATCCCCCTATTATGGCACTGATGAACACTCTTATTAAAAATATTTTTATTGAATTTCATGTAATTTTTCTTTATAGTTTATACAACTAATGATTTTTTGTTGTATTGTAGAGAAACCATAATATGTAATGAATAGGACCCCCTTGTTATTGATATTTGGGAGAAATTAACGTCACATGGTATTTCCTACTGTTATATGGAGATATATGTTAAAGAGTTAACTCCAAAATCAACAAAAACTCTTTATAGGATGGATACGCTATGTCATACTCTTGAAAGAAAATGTTTTGTGCCACTACCACCCTTCATGTTTTTCTTCATCTAAAAAATAAAATATGAATCATTATATCTCTCCAACATCCAATTTAAATATTAAATGATAAATTACTGATATCCTAGAGGATAGTTTCAAAAAAAACCCCTTGAAATAATGACTTCAAATCCACCGAGAATATGTATTTGTGAAGGTTATTATTGATTCGAAGATATTTTTTTAGAATGGAAGTCATAAACAACTAAATTCATAATTCTAGGTTTTATTGTATAATATCATCAATCCTATTCTATGGGTCCGGAGTTGAAAAGTATTCTTATAGATCAATAGTAATAAACCATTGATTTGCACTATTATCATAGATATATTGCTGATGAAATAAAAAGTGTTTCCCCATCATATGTGTCTCCACATCAATGAGATAATTTTCAAAAGATTTTCATTTAAAATCCAGTAGAGTTTGTTTATGATGGTTGAAAATATTTCAATCTAGTGAGGACCTCTAAGGAAATTCACATCTTCATCATGGGGTAGACTATTATAAAATCTAACAGTGATGAAAATTGTTGTGAAATCTAACACGACATTTCTAGGGGGTTGATGAGGAAATTATCATTATATGATGATGTATTTCCCAAACATAGTTCTCATTATTGAAGTTTGTGAAATTAATGGTGATTGAGAATAATATTTTGGAGAAGATATAGTGGCCTCCGTTGATGTTGTCATCACACATCCATGATTTGGGAAAACTACATTGGAATACTGTTGACCAATATGGTTAATGAAATGGTTTTATTGTTGACTATGGATCCGATTGGTGGGATTCCTCCTTAGAAACTCTTCGGTGGAATCTATTATTGTTTAACCTAAGACATCCCACAAAAATATCTAATAGGGGAATGTGAAATTTTCATGATCAAAGGATATACTCCTGATGAAGTTAAATACCATGAGATGATGGTCATTCCACATTGAGACATCTATTTATAGGGCTTATGTAGTGTCCCTATAGCTTTAAGGATAACCTGGGCCATATATAATTTTGTATGATTCCTTATTTATTTCATTAGATGAATTGGGTACTAATTTCTCCAAATTTTAACACCTATGTATGAGAAAATGGTTGACATTTCCTCATATTTTTGGGAGAAATAACAAACATAGATTGGGAGTCAGTATATGGGATTACGTAATTTAGGAATCATGGATTTTTGGAAAATTATATGGAATCCCTTTTCCTCCGTGTCTATTTTGAGTGGCTTGGGAAATTCGTTTGGGATACCCAATGATCTAAATTCTAAAAGATCTATTGAATCCATCCCTGAATAGATATATAAAACCAGTGTTACTGAAAAATATTAAACTACTAAAAAATAAATGTAAATTTATTTATATTGGGATAACCATTTTTTGTGTGATAAATTCCAACATGTTGATATTGATGAATGATATGTGGTGATATACTCCAATCTTCACATTTTATAATGGAAAGAAAGCTTCCACCAACAGGGTGATGATGATATAGACACTATATTGAAGGGAGGATTGGTTATTAGAACATCCCACTATGGATACTGTTTCAATGTCTTGGAAGGTTATATTGGATTAGAGTCTGGTGGAATGACTCATGAGTTAGTGTCTAGTGGTTAGACTCTTTGTTTAGAGTCTGATGCGGACACTCATTGTTTACTGTCCGTTGGAGACACTCAAGGTTTAGAGTCATGTGGGTACATTAATTTTATAGATACCCATGGAGAGAATAATGATATAGAGTCATGTGTGTAAACTCATTGTATAGATTATTGTATGGAAAATAACCATTTAGAGTCTAGTAGAGAAATTAATAGTTTAGTTTCTGGAGGAGAAACTCTTGGCATTGATTCTGGTGTCGACACTATATTGGATATTTATTTATATGTAGGAACTTTTAGAGGTATGGTTTTCTCTATTATAAAGATCAGGTTGTGCTTATTATGCCTCTCAAGAGGAATACGGTGTCGTGACTATGTATGTATTGAACCTCAAATAGGAATCATAAATATCCTACAAATTGCATTCGAAATCTATGTACATTTATTATACAATAAATCTTCTATGAAATGACGGGTATATAGAGTTTTAAATCATGTGGTAATGATGTATTCATCAATAAAGGAGATATAGTATGGGATTGAGTAGGGTTTATCCATTGAGAAACTTAGATCTTCCTAAGAAAAAGAATGGATACATGTGGGGCTTACAACAAAGTAACCTAGAACATGCCCCATAAAGTTGATTGAGATGTTTAAGATCATAATTCTGATAATGTGTTTGGATTATAAGAGATTGATTATAGATAACACAAACAAAACTCGAGTATTCCATAATTCTTATGGGAGATTATTTATATAAAGGTAGCATAGAATGGGTTGGAATTATAATGATTATTGTAAGATTACGGTTTCATGAGACACTGACTTTTGTGAGGAAATATACACAAATGTTAAAAATATTCTTCATGAATGGTGTTATTAATGAAATAATCTCAATAATTTCCAAATATAATAATGGTAACAAACTAGGTAATTTTCATAAAATTTCTTACCTATATGAGTTTATAGAAATTCATTGAATATTGTTTCCTAAGGATTCTAACTTAAGGTTTCATGAGTTAAGAGATTTTGTATTCCCAAAAAGATCCAAATTCATATATACAACATTTTATTACCCAAATTTACAATTTGAGGTGTATTTTTTGTATTCGGATCAATGAAATAAATTTGTAGAGATTTTCACAAGTTGATAGTTGTACACTCTTGGAACTCTTTGTATCCATTATGGTTTTCGATATAGTCCTTTATAACCAATGGGGTGTTCAAGAGAATCTATGAATTACTTCAAAATTAATACCATTAGACATCCATCCTATTTGATCCATATTGAAAAATATTTTACTTTTCAATAGAGACATAGATTCAAATGGAACCTATTTTTCTACCTTCTCTCGCTCTATGATCTTTGGAATTACCCACCACTACCCATAAGATCCACTACAATTGAATTAATATTTTACATCATATATCAGTATACCTTGTAGTAAATCCTCATTTACTTCCTCTTCTTGTTATTGGGAATATTCCATATCATTTTTTTCATCCAAAATAATTCAGCTGGGTAAAAATTGTGTATAAATCAACATATTCCATAAGTGATTATTTTAAATTTAATTTCTGACATTATAAATCACTCTATCATTGACAACTCAAAAAAATCAATTTTGCTAGATAAAAATTAAGCAAAACCATACTGTTTTCATGTAATGTTTTCACCTAATATATGGTTTCTCAATATCATTCTATATGATATTAATAATGATGTACATATGAAAAACAACATATTACAACCATTACTAAAACTTACCCTAATAGAACATTTGAACTATTAATTGAGAGGTTAGATAATTGGTGTCCAATTTGATTATGTCTCAACTATTCTAATTGGATCATATTAAACACATAAAATGAAATTATGGTGACAATTTATCTTAAGTCACATTGTTAATTTCCCTGTTCAAAGAGGTTGATGGTGCACTGAAAGGAATAACTCTAGTTCTCCTATAGTTTTAGTTGGATTTTATGTTTCACCACCAGTAAACATTATTTAATATGGGAGTAATTCCCAAATAACTCATTTTGTTTAATTTTAGAAGACCACCTTATCGAATAAGGAATAATAATTAATTTTAGATAATTCCTCAATGAATGAAATGTAAAGGAAAATGATCTTAAATTACTCAAAAAACAATCAAAATTATTCATCCAAATTCGGTTCTTCCATTCCATCTAGAAATGGGAAAGGTGTGACATAGGTTTTCACCACCCCTGTTTTCATAACAATTGGAATAAATTTACATATTATATAATTTTATTTAGATTTTATTTCATTATACAATCCACTACATCCATACACTATATGGTAAAATCATTATATCCCTTTTATCATTCATTTCCTTGTTCGTTGTTTGTTGTGAGAGGTGACTTTCACTCGACATGGTTACCACATTAGCCTATACTATTGATTAATTCTTAGTGTTACCCTGAAGTGAACCAAGTTTTATTCCAAAAATATAATTTTAAATATTCCATTCTATTATTCTAAACATTTAATGGTGTATTTTAATTTTCAAAACCATGTTCAGTAGTTTTGATGAGTTTACAAATAATTGCATCCACTACTAACATTTTTTGGTATTGTTATTTTATAGGAAATTTTATTGTTGTCGATGGATATGAGTTGGATAAGGGTTTGTTACCCAGGATATTAATACTTAACTTGAATTAATTTATTTCTATGAAGTTTTCATGGGTGAAGGTTTTGGAATTATCAATTGTCTTTTTTATGGAGACATTAAGACATTGGTTTTGATCATGTAATTTGTATCCACCAAATCTATAGCATTAATTTTACATCCATGTAAGATATTGATAGGATACTAAAATATTCATGTCATGATTTTGAGAAAAATTATTCACCTCAATAGTTTATACACAAATAAATTTACTTGGGCATTCACTTGAAGTATGATTATTTCCACGTAAAATGAAACATCGGTGTTGAATTTCCTTCATCATACATATTTTTTTGTGCTATAAACCATAAATCTTTTTCAACAAGGTATATAAGAAGTCTATTTTTTTATTCATTACACTCTTTTTTGGTAACATATTTATCTATATAAATAATTATTCAACTATACAACTTATATTAGGTAAAATAACTCATTGAGTATCATTATTATCATGATAATATCTAAAACTCAGTCACTGATAGATTATGTTCATCAAAATATTATTTAAAAAATAGATTCAATTGTATCCACACATAAAATCCATGGAATGGTCATTTCCTCAAGAAATCATTTAAAATTTAACATGTATCATTAATAGACTAATTATTTAACAATTTATATTTTATTTATTTGTTGTTAAAAATGAACTAATTTTGAATGAGGGACATTAGTCACCATGAAAGATTGATAACGAGAACCCCATACAATAGTCGATCAACATGTCACCCTATTTATCAATTATTTTACATTGTAACTCAATTTACAATGAATATATTAAGCCACATTACATTTTATGACAATTATTTGTAAATATGTTTTTCATATCTGATGAAAAATGTTCAAGATGCATATTGGAGTCATCACACAAGAACCCTATAATTGAATCATTATTATTATAGGATTATAATACAATGGTATGATATTTAGTTTTTTTTGGTTTTTATGGGTGGATGAATAATGATTAGTTATTCTCCATGAATATTTATAAATTTATAGTACTGGATATTTAGTCATAGTGAAAAATTTACTTATAGAATTTTTAGAATGTATTTTTTCAACTATTAAGAAAAAACCCACAAAAAAGAAATAAAATATTTGGTTTCGTCTAATTTGTAAAAAATATCATTCAACTCTCTGAAATAAATCTTCATCATCCCATTTAATGATTAGAATGAAATATCATAAACCATCCAATCATACTAGGTCTTGAATTATCCATAAAATTGTTCACCAAATTACTCATTAAATATTACATTATTAAAAATCATCAAACATATTTAATGAGTTAGTCAGAGGCCGATTCACTGATGTTCAATCACATTTACAAAAAATAAAATATGTGTAATATAGAAATTTAAAAAATAGAAATTATATCAAGGGTTATTTTTTTCAAATTAACCATATAATACTCTAAAAAATACACTATTTCTTTCAGTATAAATAAATCTAGAATTTTCTTTTTTTCTATATGACATGATAGTTTTGGGTGAAGTAAATTAAATTCAAACCAAACTCCTCTGCGTGTATATTTTAATTAAGGTGTTGAACCTTATGGATAATCATGTATTTCTTGACTTAATCCCAATTTTTTTATTTGATGTTTATTTTTTTTAAAATAATTCATCACAAAAGCATGATTTTTATATTCATAATTGTGAAATCTCTATATTTTTTATTTTAATGAGTATCATTAAAATTGTGAGTATAAAAAAATTTTGTTCCATTAAATATTATTTTTTATTAAATATATTAAATGTTGTTGTAAAATCATTAGTTCAGAAAATTACAACTATGTTATTTCAACAGTTATTTTATGGCCCAATATTCTATTATAAAAATATTATAAGAGAAATAAAAATTAATTGAAAAAAATTAACTAATTAAAATATAAATTTTCACTAAAATACCTTCATAGGTAACTAGATTTATTTTTTATTATGAATCACAGTGTATATTGTAAATTGACAGGGTTATCAAAGATGAATTATAAAAATACACATATATATTACACTAAAAATAAAATTAAAAATCATTCAAAATAAAGGCCCTCCATCATCACCTGTATCCTTTAGAGAAAGGTGAATTAGATTAATTTGATGGAAATTATGATTTCAACAATGATTTTACATAAAACCATGATATTATGATGAATAAGATAGATGAATAGAATAAATAATACAACAGTTTCATAAAACCCAGATTAATCATCATATCTATCCAATATATGGCTTCTCCCCATGATTATTATCAAAGAATAAATTATTATATATATTCTTAATTAGGTTTCCCACTATTCCTTTCATATTATGATTCCATGTCCAAGATAATAATGTGGTATGTGATTATATAGGAACTATTTTGGATGAAGCACTATTAAGTCAAAGAGTTAGCATGACTATGAAACTTACCATAAAAGGATACTAACTACCAAAATTATAATGAATCTTATTATATTAACCATGAATGAGATTTTTTATGGCTATTGGATACATCAACTTACTCTTGTGTAGTATCTAACACCTTTATATAGTTAATTAGGGAACTATTATAAACACAAACACATGGTAATGATTTTAATTACTTCCATTTATGCACCAAGACATTGAACATATGCATATACCATTTATACAATTTTATGTGGGATCCAAAATCAACAAAAAAGGTTCATTGAAAACTAAAACATGTGGTATGATTATACATCAATGGATTTTGTAACTGAAATTACCTTGGAAAATAGTGAATACTAAGAATTTTTTGGGAAACAATGGAACTTGCTTCATCTAATGGATTCATATATAGAAACCATGTGTAACAACACTTTAATCATGAATTTATATAAACTAGGGAAATGAATTCTTATGATGTTTATTTCAATGAATGAAAGATGAAATAACATAGTTTCCAATTTTCAAGTATTTCCCTCAGCTCAATTATCACACATGTTACCTACCTAGGTGAAGTACCCCTACTAAACCCAAGTGGATTTCATGATTTTACTAGAATTATTATATCTATATTTAGCATTGAAAATAAATATTCCACTATAACTATATTTTTATTAATATTTCTGAATGATTAGCATGTTATTCACTTCAATGTGAACCCTCCAATAATGGTCCATATTGATAATGAGAATCTTGAATTTTTAGTGAATCTACCATGGTATTTCGCTCCCTATTATGGATTGTAAGAGTCCCCTCAATCATATATCCCATTATAAATTTGGATCCTTAATGTTATATAACCAAAGAAATACCATGAACCCTTGTATACCAACATGATTGTTAGAGTGTCCAGTGTTATTCCCTAGGAAACCATTCTTGGATACTCTTATTGTACTATAATTCCGATGATTAAGTCATCCATTAAAATTTTTTTCTGGTAAGTAAGAGAATTTTTTTATTTCCAAAATCTTACGAATTCCCACATTCATTCATCTAACTCATTTACTTTTAAAAACCATGAAGGAATGCTCATGCGAAAGTCCTAAATAGATCCTTTTTCTAAACATTTTTCTAATACTACTTTAACATATATGATCATAATATATATGAAACCATGGTTAGGGATTCATGAGAATAATAGAAACTATAATGTTCTTGGTTGTATTAACCTAAAAGGAACCGTACTTATCCTGGTTTCAAGACAATAAAAGGTACATTATTGATTATTAGTACTTGATTATCAACTGAACATTGTTGGTTCTCATGAAAAGAACATAAAATGTTTGACATGAATTTTCATATGGATTTCCAATATTAAAAATTAATATATGTTTTTTCTTCCTATTAATGTTTTATATAGGTATGACATTTTATAAGCCCAATACCTCAATCGTGGATGATTCTTTCACCTTTTAAAGATTCACTAATCCCAAACTCTATCTTAGATGGAATTTAATGGTAGTGTGTCATAAAATATATGTATTTAAACCATGATGTGATTAATAAATGGGGTTAAATATAAGATAAAATTATTCTCTTATACTACATTATTTTAAAATTCATTAGTTTTAATTAATCAATTTTATTAAAATGGAATCCAAAAGTATTACTATGAAGGAATTTGTGAATATGGATTATACCTATGAGAGATTAATAAGAGAGATTAATATAACATCAATACCATTACATATCCTCTAATACTATTTATTTTTATATTAATTCCCCATAAAAACAATCATAATTGTTTATGTATTTTGAATCACGTAAAAAAGAATCATCTCAAAAAATACTCAATAGAAAATTACGAGCCAATCATTTTGGATGCTAAATTTGTGTCACATATATTTCTATAGGAACCATGCCTAAGTAATGAGTGTAAATTTTATAAAAAATATTGTATATATGATAACATATCATTAAACCTGCACTACAATCATTTTTATGGTTCTTTAGAAGGTATAATACATCGTTCTATTTCACTACTAATAGGATTATTTGCATTAATTAATATGTTAATGAAAATGAAACAAAGAACTTGATATTGAAAAAAAATCATCTATAAATATATAATTTAATATATTATATATTTTTTTAACTGAATTAATTTATTTATAAAATATAGAAAAATAATTTCATACAAATACATAAAATTTAGATTTTTTTGTAATTATAAGTGTATTTTGAATTTCATACGTACACAATATGTGAAAATAATTTTTCAAAAAAATTCATTTTTTTGGAAGTCAATTTTGTAATATATAGTTTATTAAAATTCTATTTCATCTCACCTTTTATTTAGATAAATTACATTGAAAAAAATATATATTTTTTGTATTTGTTTTTCAAAAACATGATAATAAAATTTCAGTTTTTTATCACCAAAACTATTTTGAAATTTTTTAAAATAAATTGTTAAGTTTTTGGTAAAATATTTAAATTATATTTGAACTTTGTATCCCAAATAAGGAGTGATTAATTTCATATAAAAATATTAATTTTTATAACATAATTCTATAATGAGTTTTCTATATAATATAAATTTTATTTCAACACCAACAATGATAAATTTCCAAAAAATTAATAATCATAGAAGTAAAATAATAAATACATTTTATGTTATTTGAATATGACTTCTTTGACCATGTTAGATAAATTTCATACAGAATTTTAATTTTAAAATATTTTTTAAAAGAATATTTACGAAAGAAATTTAAATTCATTGTACATATATTATAAAGTAAATTTCATAGGAATACTTCAAAAAAATTATATTGATTTTCTAAAAATATGTAATTGATATTAATATTAGACAAAATACACCATAATCCTTTGAATAAAGAGGGAAATATATTCACAAACTGACACATATAAATATATACATATACACATAATATTCAAAATTTGAGTTGATGTTATAAAATGCTGTTTAAAAAATAAAATGTTTTAACAGTAATTATGTCCTATAACTTATTAAAAGAAAATTTATATTTGGTAAAATAATAAAATGAAGTTATTATTACACACATAATTAAAATTCTAATAAAAAATAAACATCAAATAATAAATTTAGTCATATTAATTTCAAAGAGTGATGTCTAATATATTTAACATATATTGTGTTGGGATGTGATGTATGTTTCAATTCTCCAAATTTATTTCAAATTATATTTGTTTATAAGATGGTATATCGATATATTGTAAATAAATTATGAATAGAATCTATCTAAGAGTTTTTAAATCAAAATAAGTTCATACCATTGTAATGATCTATAGAGGACAATAAGATTATTAAATAAAAAATTTTCTAGAAAGAGTACTTCGAATTATTCATCTGGGAATGTGGTCATGGTCAATGGGTTAGTGGAGATCATTTGATTCCATTATAGAGAGTTTAATTCAAATGAATATTTTAATCTTATGTAACTAAGATAATCCACTAACATTTCTTATTAGAGTTTGTGAATACCTATTGAATATTGTAGCAATGATATAAACATAGAAACAAGTGGGTCAACATTGGATAATTATCTACAAAGTGATTAGATTCATGTATAATAATTATTGATTTTTAATACTCTATAAATAAACCTTTTTAAAAGGGTTTTTAATTTAGTGTATTTCTTATACTATTAGTGTTATTGAATATAGTAATGTTTCTTCAGTGGATGTGATACTCATTATCAAAAGCACCTTAATTCTCTATTTTCATTACCATTATTTATTATTATGTTAGTATATTTCCATTTTCATAAATATGAGTGAGTTCACTTGAATGTGCATTAACTAATTGACATTGTATGGTGAATAGGCTGTAAATATTTCTGAATTTTAGTACACTTATTTGAGGGATGTTTTATATTTTTTCAATATCCAGCATTGAACATGAAACATCCATGATAAATAAAGAATATGAAACGTTCATATTTTTTAATATTTTATAATTAAATTTATATTTTATTTTAAAGGAGAATCTATGCTTGATGACATACCTAAAACGCAACAATGGGTTTCTCTGAAAATCTCATGTTGCACATAAGGCTAAGTCATGCTAAAAAATAAAAATATAATATTAATTTAAATTGTTGTCAATGTCTAGTCATTGTTTTGGTGGAATTGAATAGAATTAACTAAAATTTGATTATACATGTTTGTTAAAAGTATTTACATTTATCCAATAACTTTTTGAGGCTTTAAATGAGAATGAATCCAATTATAAGCATAAAATCTCTAATGATCATAAAAATATCGATGTACTACCTTTTTATGGAAAACTCATTTTAAGTATATTTTTTGTAACTTTTATATGTTATATTTTAAAAAAATAAAATTCTTCTTCAGAATTGGGATATAATAATTTACTTATGGTAAATGATTTGTATTTTTCTGATAATGTTAATTTTTTATGAATAGTGAAAATACCACATTTTAATTCAATACTTCATTTTCATAAAATTAGTTTATATAGTGAGATTATTATTTTAATTGGTTATAATGTGTAATTGGATTATATTTCTACCATTTAATCACATTTTGGTCATTAGAAGTAAATTAACTCTTCAATTGGACATAAAAAATGGTAAATCTTTTGATAGGTATTATTTCGAAAAAATGATTTTTGGTTTTCATGATAATAAATAATTTTAAATTAATTTTTGTCACTTTTGTGATTAGAATTTGGAAAAATTTATTTTATATTTCAAATCAGAAGAAAAAAATTTTGAAAATAGGAAAATTTTATTTTCCATGGTTAAAAATTAAATCTGCTAAATAAGGGTGAAAAATAAAATTATAATAAAATTAAATTACCCCTATACATGTCCAAAACATATTTGATGATATTTTTATGAACATCAGTATCCTTGGCTCGATTATGGGACCCCATGGAGCCACTTTGGAGTGATAATGACACTTTATATTAATTAATTTAATGTAAATACAAAAGTAACATAAACATATATCTTTTAGTAAAACAATTTTTATAGTGGGTTATATAAGTGATCCTTTCGACTATAAATATAAATTAAAAAAATAAAAAATTTACTACATATAGTATTTTATTTATAAGTTTTAGACAACATATGTATAAATTTATTTATGACACCTTGGTGATATAATGATAAACTCATTAATGAATGTTTTAAATAAATGAGATTATAAATATAAAAATAAATCTATTTTAAATTGTATATGACTTCCACAAATTTTATAGATTAGGATAACTTTTTTATTTGAATTAATGTTGTTTTTTCGAATGAATCATGTTGTTATGGACATTTAAAAAAGGCATGATATGAATAGTATAAAAATTGACATAAATGAGTTTTTAAATCATTTATTATTTTATTAAATGATAAAATAAAACTAAAAAACTATGATTCATCAAACTGACATATATTATGATAAAAATATAATTAAATATACATTATAGGTCGATTCTAATTTTATAGTAAATATAATATCCATATTTTATGAATATTTAAGAGGACATAGTAAAAGTTAAATAAATTAACAACAAGTTAAATAAAAAAGATAAGGATTAAATAATATCTAAAACATGTCAAATTCTTATTGGATAATTTTATTTGGACTTATATTTACTTTATCTTTGAATATAATATTTTTTGGACCTTTTCAATCTGAAAATAATTTTATAATAAAATAATACATTCAAACATTCCTAAAGAGCCCCTACCCCCTCTTATAAAAGGCCACCAACTCTAACTCATTAGTCACCCCTCTAATGAAACATGACTCATCCAAATATTGTTCCAAGAATCTCTTTATATCCTTCTATTTCTCTTATAAGCCTTCCCCTTGTGAGAAGGAAATTCAAGAAAGTCGTTTGGTTCAAACCATAGAGAGTTACCCGATTTAAAGGTAACATCTTTTCTCACGTTCTTTTATTTTATTTTCTTTCTACACCCCTATACTCTATTTATTCAGTTATTTTATAACAAAAAAATTACCCTCAATATATTTTGATATTTTTATGATAATTATTCGAACTACACTTCCACACACCTCCATCTAATGGATACGAACAAACTATTTCTATAGACGTCAACCAATTGCCTCACGAAATGATGATCGTCCAAATATATCCTACTGCCTCTCATGGTGGCCATTATGAGGGAATGATATTTATATTTTATATATAATATATTTTTATTTTCTCTATGATTTTACATATTTCCTCTATATCATTCTTATATGGTTTCCATAATTTTAAATACCTTAATTTAATTTTAAAAAATGCGGACTACCATCCCCTCAATGTTATATGACTCATTAATGCCATATGTGTAATGTATAAAGGATGGAGTAAATTAAATTATATATGATATTATATTGGAATTAGAATATACCTATTTATAATTAATTTTTCATTCAATTAAATATGAAATAGAAATGAAAGTTTCATTCATGCGTACATACGGCTTACCATCTCCATGAACAATGAATTTCATTTCTTATCTCCAAATGGTATGTACTATTATAAATACATATATATACTGGATATATATATGATATATATGATATCTAAATCATTAATTTCATTATATATATAATTTAATTTTGATCACATAGAAAATATGTATTTATATGATGTTTGTTTTTGACTCAAGTACCAAATATCAAAACAAAACAACTATTATTAACTTAAATAATTTTGTAATATTTGTAACGTGGCAATAAGGGATATCAAAGGAATCATAAATATTAAATTTTTTTAATCAAGTAGAATTAAAATTAGTTTATTATTCCAGAGAATAATGAATGAACGAGTCCAGTCAGATATGAGGTAAGGGGCTTCGTATCGATCTCATTTCATTATGGAATCCTTTCATTTATACACGACATTATTTTATACGGTGTATAAACCCATTTTACTTTTAATTTAATTTGAAGGGACTCTTTTATAAAAAATTAATTTTACTAAATGACAAAAAGAATGTTTCTTTTTAACATACATGGTGACAATAACCATTCCGTCGCCACGAGCATTATTTTATATTTGGATTCCTTAATTTTCTGCAATGATTTTAAAAGGAAAATAAATAACATATACTATGTTTAGGTATTTTTTTAATGAAAATGGTTTTGAGAAAGCATTAGTTAATTCAATATCTTGAAATGATATATCTTGATTGAAATGTGGATATTTTATCTTTCTATTATGTTTGTTTTATGTGTTATGAATATGTTATGGATCTTTAAAATTGTTTATGTATATGGGTAGTTATGTGATAATCCTAGGGTGGGTGAGACCAAGATAGATTTCCAATTAATTGGGTAATGTGATGGAGTTAAACATTAATGTTTCTCTTAATATATTTAGTAAATATACTATTATGGGTACTCAAATATAACTCCTTATGTAGCTGTGAAAGATACAATGTAAGTATGCTATAGATGCCAAAAGTTATCTTTATGATTTATTATTTATATGTGTTATTCAAAAAACATATGATTTTGTGTGGTACGTTAATAATATTATATTTTATGATTGAAAAGTATTATTTCTCTAATTTTTATTTATTCATGGAATAATGTTTTCTTTCTTTATTTTATATCCCTTACCTAGATTTTTATGCTCATTCCAAGCTTCTAAAATGTTTTCCATAGGAATAAAAAGATGAATATGTTCAAGGATGGGATCATGGAAAAGTCATGCTATCAAAAACTTGGAACACGATCGGTTTCTTTTTTAAGAATTTTTTATTTTTGGAAAAAATCGATACTGTGTAGAAGTATCTACATGTAATATTCAAGTTGTTATGTATATTTTATGACCCAATTATCTAAAACAGTAAACATTAAAGGATACTCAATGATAATTCCTGATTTAACTTAAGAATATGAAATTTTTAAAGTTGGGGACATACAGTTGTTATCAGAGGTCAGATTAGACAACTTTAGGGAATATGAGTTTTCGTAAAAGACATGGTTAGTATCTATTTATACTATTTAAGATTAACACTTATTTTGTAAGTTTTTTAGATCAAGTAATGTCTGTTACAAATAGAAGTAGGAGGATATCAAATGAAATTCCTATCTCTTCCTAATGACATACTTTCAATAATTTTTGCAAAGTCATGTCCAGAGGACTACGAAATTTTTTTCTAACATACAACTAACTTGCATTAAATTATTTGAGATATAAAACACCTCCATTATACCACGATACCATTGTAGATCATGGATTTTATTTAATCAAATCCTATTTTATCAGTATTCTCATATTTTATAAAAAGGTAAATATTACAAGGTCATTTTCAAATATTTTACCCAATCACATGATGATGAAGCATATTATGATTTTGAAAAAGGTGGTGAAGAGGGAGATGCTAGTGCATAATATTTAAATTTTATTTTAAATGATAGTCTTTTAGAACATAGTTATGTTATTTTAAAAGTACCATTGATTAAATGATTTAATTCAAACTCTGTTTGACTATTTTACGGAAATCATTATTTATCCGATGTTTTGATATTATATGTCACACATGATTATTTTCTGAAAATATTTTTCTGTGAACTCCCATATAACTCATGTTATACGAGGGGTATTTGGATAATGAAAGAATATGATTTTGAAGGATATATATATCATTGTTTAAATGAATGGACAATCTATCTCCATGAAAAATATGATGATGAAACTTAGTGGACACCGTGATCAAGGTTCGATGTTCTTTCTTTGGTAATAGTGTTAATTTATGGAGGTAAAAAAATGTCAATAAGACTTCATGAATTAAGTTATTTAGGTAATTATGTGTTGGGATGAAAATGAGAGACACAAGGAAACCATTTAGGTGAAATCATGTTAGGGTTATTTTTGAGTTTTATAAAAAGGGAAAAAACACAAGATGGGTGACAACCCATTGCATCCGGCAAGGCCACAGGAATCAAACCCACAACCCAAGTGCGATGGGATTTATGACCTACAACTTGCCTACATGAATACAGTAGTTAGTATTACTTTTTATTTTTAGTTAAACTATTTTATTATCAAAAATAAGTTAATTTTGGATCATTTGTTTAATCAAATTGATATCTTTAGTATATGGAAAAGAATTGGTGGTTAAGAGATAAAGGTTATTTATGAGAAATTATCTCTTTTGGAAACACTATATCACTATGAAAAATTGAATACTATGGGATTTCATTTATGAATTAATGGTCAAAATTTTATTTTGGAAGAATCTATGTTTTGATTTTAGACATTTGGATATTTGGGTTATTTATTTAAATGATTATCCTATCACAGGTAAAATGTGATTAGGCTAATTACACTTTGGTAGAATACATTCATAGTAGTCGATGTTATTTAGAGATAAATGTTATGATTTATCACGGAAGACTATGTGATCAAATATTTCAGAGTTTTGGGTTTCAACCACATTTTGAATTATATGGAATAATGTTATGGGAAATTTTGTATTGAAAGGTCTTTGTTGAACTTTGGGTACTATTTGTTGATTTTTGGAGATTGAGAGTAGTATTTATCTTTATAATTGATTATCCTTTTGAGGAATTATCTGATCTCCTACTAACTATTTGGGTTTTGGTTGATGTATAAAAAAAATATAAATATATAGTTCATCTATTTCCGATTATGTTATATAATAGAAGTTGATTCTAGATCTTTTGATGTGACCAAGTCTGTTTGAATACTCATCATTTGGAGAAAAGATGAGTTTGTGGTAGGAATTTAGTAAGTGTTGAAAGTATACATGACAAGTATGTATGCTTCCTTATGTTTTTATTTAAACTCATAAATAAATTCCCCAACATTATAAAAAGTAATTTAAATCAAAAACACATTACAATAACTTTTCTTACTGGGTAATCAAATACTATTTAACCAATCACATGTTTGTGATTTTATGGTGGCTAACTTTCTCCAAATAAAGTTTTCTATCAGTCTCTATTAGAACATGATGGTTTGTTTCTCTTCCATATCCATTTTTTCATTGAATCCTAGTATGTTTTATCTAAGGTGACCTTTGTATATAATGTTTTTAAAAGTGATAGTTTAAATGACTCGTGTTCCAATGTGGAGCACTCAATGACATTTTTTAGCCCATTTTTTAAATTGTCGGGTCACAATTTCCAATAGTAGGGAAGGATGTAACATCCTATGTAAATAAAGAATATGAATATTTTATATTTTATAATATTTTTCAATTAAATATTAATTTTAAAATAAATTGGTTGTTATGCGCGATGGCCTATCTGAAACGCAATAATGGATTTCTCTGAAAATCACATGTTTCACATAAGGCTGAGTCATACTGAAAAATAATAATATAATATTCTTTAAAAGTTGTATTTAACGCCATTAGATGGTGACTATTTTTTAAATCAAGTTTTGGTCACTTTTATATGTTCTATTTGAAACAGTAAAATTTTTCATTATAATTAGTACATCAAAATTTACATTTTTTAATGATTTTGTATTTTTCTGATATAGTTACTTTATTTATCAAAGTGAAAAATACAACATTTTAATTCAAAAATTCATTTTCTTATAATTTATTTATATAGTTTAATTGTTATTTTTTTTGTTTTAAAGAGTATTGGGATTATATTTTAACTATTTAATCAAATGTTAGTCATTGGATGTTATTGCACTCTTATATTTGACATAATCAAAGGACAATCTTTAGATAGATATTATTTAATAAAAAAACGCTTTTTGGTTTTGACAATGGGAATTAATATTGAATAATTTTATACCACATATATGTTTTTAATTTAAAAAATGTAATCCATATATGGAATCTGAAGGAATATTTTTTTAAATATATAACTTTTATTTTTAGGAATTATCAATATTTACATCAGTAAATATTTTACGTACCATGGTTAAAAGATAAATATGTTAAATAATGTTGAAAATTAATATTATAGTGATATTAAATTACACATAACTTTGTCCTAGCCCTTTTGGATGAAATTTATCTGACCATGGGAATTCTTGGGTCGATTTTGGGACCCCATAAAGCCAATAGGGAGAGTTAGTGTCAATTTATATTAATTAATTTAAATTAAATAAAAAATTAACATAATCATATATCTTTTAGTAAAACAGTTTTTATATAGGGTAATATAAGGTATCTGTTTTACTATAAATATTTATTAAAATTATAAGAATATTTCCTATATCATGGATGTTTATTTACAATTTCTAGACACCATATGAAAACTTTTATTTATGACACAATTGTGATATTTTGATTACATCATTATTGACTGTTTTAAATAAATGAGATTATAAATATTAAAATGAATTTATTTTAAAAATATTTATGACATCACCAAATTTTATAGATTAGGATGATATTTTATCTTTGAATTAATGATTTTTTTTCGAAATAATAAATTTTTTATCAATTTTTAAAAAAAATTAATGATATGAATAGTATAAAAATTGTCATAAAAGAGTTTTTAAATAAATTAATAATTTATTAAATGATAAAATAATTCTAAAAATCAAAGAATCGGCCAAATGACATATATTATGTTATTTATGTCATTAATGATCCAGTTTATGTCGTTTGGCATTTTATAGTAAATATATTATCCATATCAAATAAATATATAAGAGGACATGGTAAAAGTTAAATAAGTTTAAAAAGGGTTAAGTAAAAAGATAAGGAATATAAATATCTAAAACTAGTGTAATTCTTATTGGATGATTTTATTTAGACTTATATGTAACTTATAATTGGTTTAAATATGTTTTTGACCTTTTCAAACTGAAAATATTTTTACAATAAAATAAAACAATTAATCTTTCCTAAAGAGCCCCTCCTCCATCTTATAAAAGGATACCACCTATAACAAATTACTTAGACTAATCGAGCCACTTGTCTCATCCAAAATTTTCTCCACGAAGCACACAAAATCCCTATCTTAAATCTAGAAGCCTTTCAATAGGATGGATGAAATTCAAGAAATCTATTTGGATCAAACCAAAGGGAGTTACCATATTTAAAGGTAAAGTATTCTCTCAAGTTCTTTTCATTTATATTCCTTCTAAAACCCACTAAACTCTTTTTATTGAATTATTCTACAACAAAACCAATATCATCAATATATTTTGATGTATTTATGCAATGGATTCGAATTATATTTCCCCACACCTCCATCTAATGGATACAATCAAACTTTTTCTCTTGACGGCGAACTACAGCCTCACGAAACGATGATTTTTCAATTTTCTCATACCGCTTATTTTGGTGGTCATTGTGATGGAACTATATTTTTAAGCTATATTAAATATATTTATATTTCTTCTATGCTTCTGTATTTTTCTTATATAGAATTATTTTATGGGTTTCATTATTGTTAAATACGATAATTTCATTTGAGGAAGGGTAAACTACCATCCCCTCAATGTGATATGACATGTTCATTACATAGGTGTAACATATAAAGGATAGAGTTAGTGAAATTATATGTGATATTATTATGAAATTATAATATACCTATTTATCAGTATGTTTTCATTCTGTTAACAAAGAAATAGAAATGAAAGTAGCGTCAACGAGTATGTACGACTTACCTTCTCCTTGAATGATGCATTTCATTTCATATCTCCAAATGTTAGGTATGGTTTTAAGTACATATATATACATTACATATATGATATATATTATATATAAATTATTAATATCATTCTAGAGATAGTTTAATTTTTACTACAAAGACAACTTGTAGTTATAATAAGTTTGTTATTGACTTAAGTACAAAATATCGACAGAAAAACCATTATTTACATAAATGATTTTGTAATATTTATAATGTGGTAATAAGTGATATAAAAGAAATAATAAACATTAAAGAGGTTCTTAGAGAAGTAGAAATTAACTTTAGTTAATTATTCAGGAGATTAAATAATGAATGAGCCAAGTCAGACACGAGGTAAGGGACTTCATCACAATCTCCGTTCATTGAGGCATCATTTGATTTATACATGACTCTATTTTATGCAGTTTATAAAACCATTTGACATTTAATTTCATTAAAAGGGAATATTTTCTCTAAGAAGTGTTTTAGTAAGTGATAAAATGAATGTTTCTTTTTAACGTACGTAGTGACGATGACCTTTCCGTTGCTGCGTGCATTATTTGACATTTGGTTTCCATAACAAGCCGTAATGTTTTTAAAAGGAAAATAAATTCCATATACCCTTTTTACTTATTTTGGTATTGAATATGGATTTGAGAAAGAATTGTTTGTTTCAATATCTTTAATGATATATTGTGATTGAAATGATTAAATTTTATCTTTCCATTATGTTTGTTTTATGTGTTATGTATATGTAATGGTTCCTGGGCATTGTTTATGTATAAGGGTGGTTCAGTGATAAACCTAGGGTGGGTGAGCCTGAGATATCTCTCCAATTAATTGGGTCACATGATGTAGGAAAAAATTAATGTTTCTCCTAATAGATTTTTGGAATATACTATGATGGGTATTTCAAATGTAACTCCCTATGTTGTTGTGATGGATACAATGTAAGTATGCTATGGATTCTACAATTTACCTATATGATTTATTATTTCTATGTGTTATTCATAAATCTTATTATTTCTTGAGGTATTTTAGAGAGATTATGTTTTAATATTGAAAAGTATGATTTCTTTGATTTTTTTTGTATTCGTGGACTAGCGTTTTCTTTCCATATTTTATATTTGTTACTATGGTTATTATGATAATAGAAAGTTTTTGAAATGTTTTATACATTAATTAAAGATATATAGGGTCAATGATGGGATCCTGGAAATGCCATGATGTCTAAAACATTAATCTAGACATGTTTCTTTTTTAAGAGTTTTTATTTTATGACTAAATGGATACTTACTAGAATTGTCAACCAATAATATTCAAGTTTTTATGTATAAGTTATGACCTAATTATAAAAAACTATAAAACTGGAAAATCCTCAATTATAATTCTTGATTTAGCACAAGATTATGTGATGTTTAAGGATTGGTCCTTAGATAAAATACAAAGTATTATCTTCTATTTGATAGATGATTGTTGTTTTTGTTGTCTGGTAGGTTCCCCCTTTCTAATAAGTACTATTAGTGATTATGGTCTAGTTCATTACTCACACACTAAGAGGAATATTTGTTTTTTCTTAGTCTTATTATGATATCATTTCATATTTCTTTAGGAGTTCACTATTTTCTAAACAAATTAAATCTGATAAAGGGATTCTGTAGTTATATATGTTTATTAAAATAGATTTTTTCTTATGGGAATAAAATTGTGTATAATATGATTTAAAAGGACCTAGATATTCAATTAAATGACGTGTTTAAAGAGAAAATGGAAAATCTATAATGACAATGCATTGACATGAAGGAACATGGGTTGGTAACTATATCATTGTAAAATAATTTTTCCATTAAATTCCATGATGTGAAGATGATAATAAAGTTCATAAAATCATTGGAAGAAATAGTTTAAAAACCTATGAAACAAAATAATGTGGCCATTATGTTTTTGGTTCATATTATTAATTAATTAGAAGGATGGCATGTGGAAGATCATATAAAAGACTTTACGTTGTTCTGATAATATCATGAATTCAAGAAGGTAAATTTCAAAAATGATTTATGGTGGCTACCTCAACTTTCCTCATTAAAAAAGAGTTGGGATTCATTAGTGATGGACACTAGTAACGCTTATTTTAAGACATATTTGATATTTTAAGATGTATATTCTTTTAATCTCAATTTAGAATATCACCATAGGGATACAACTGAACATTATGGTTGATTAAATAATTATAAAAATTAATATCTCATCCCCGAAGATATATGAAAATAAACCATCCTAAGATAAATATCAATAATGAAGTCAGATCAAGTCAGTTGGGCCTGGTCTAATATTTCGTAGTTATGAAAAAATTGTATTATCAAAATGAATTTCATAAGTTAATAAAAAACTATTAAAGGGAGTCAAATTTTTAAAATTCAATTTATGTTTTTATGATTATAGGATTTGAAAATATTTTTATTTTATTCCATTGGTATGGTGGAATCATGGGTAGTTGATTCTGATGAATGATTAAATTCAATGACAGAACATGGATTCAAGAAAGATTATATATTTGATTTTTTTAATGTTCATCTATCCAATGATGATTCCATAAATTCCATTTAAATGTGGATCTAAATATTCTAATGAAGAACGGTGGGTTAATGATGATCAAAACATTTAGGTGTACCCTAGGTCTATTAAATAAACAATTTTCATATCTTATCATGATGAGGAAAGTAATGTGACAAAATTACAAATTGAGTCTCTAATGTAACTAGGGGATCCACAGTGATTTCATGAGGTGTAAAGGATGGGATAAAATATTTGACCAAAAGAACTAATGGAATTTAAATTGTCGATTTCAAATTTTGGTGGATTTAAAAATTAATAATTACTGTATTGGTCATCTCATAGAGAAGAATATGAATGTTATGATAAACAATAGCATATAAAATATTCATCGCAAAGACCTCAAAAGGAATTAATTTTATGTGATAGGATAACTAATGATTTCCATCTCTTTAAATTTATTGTAGTATGACGCATTGGATATGGAATGTGTTCACTCAGTTTCATGGGTTCATTTCCTTGACTACTGTCATAATTATTCTGCTTCATTTTAAAATTTTATTGGTGATGTTACTAGAATCAGTTGGGTTTTTACATTAAATAATATTCATTTTTGTGGGATTTCATTCAATGGAATGACTTGTTGGAATGTAAATGTGTTCATAGTTTCTAATGTCTTAATTATATAAATGATGGTGAATACATCTAACACCACTTATGAATCATTTTCTATAATAAGAGAATGATGAATGAGAATATATTGACATAAAATCCATTAGAAAAATTAAGTGGTTAAAAGGATAAATTGATCACTTAAAGATAGGGGTCAAATAATATGTATATACATTAAATTGATCCATTGAATTTAGGATGAGATGGTCAAAACAATGTCATACCCAATCATTTTGGGGAAAATTTTAGTGATTGAGAAAAATCATTTAAAGAAGCTATAGTATAGTAAATGTATAGAAGTTACACATCCTAATGTACCTTTAAGATTGGAATACATTCAGATAGATTATATGGATATATTCAAGCTTGAGGAGAAAAAGTATGTTTTATTTTTTGGTATGGAGATGAAAATTTTGTAATTTGACAATGAGACAATGAAAAGAGATAATTATACTACATGAAAGATGTTCTATTCAATGAGATATTTTTTTTGTAAAGACCGCAGCATGATTGAAAATTTATATTATTTAAATGAAACATCTGTCGAATTCCATGTTGATCTGAGTAAACATACTAGATGGGAGAAATTTCGCTAGAACATAGATGAATGCATTGAAAGCATAGAGGTATTTCCAAGATAATATATGCTAGAAATCTCAACAGACGATAAATACCTTGTGGGGTAAACTTTTTTTAGGGATATTAAAGAATGAGTAGGACTAAAAAATCGAGGAAAAAAAATTTATTTGAAGACACAAACCACTTTCATAAGACTAATTTAGAATATTTTAGTTGATATTGACATTTTTTTCTTTTTAGAGATGTAGTAGAACTAGATGGTCATAAATACGTTTTTACACTCAATGACTCAAACTAATGGATGTCATTAATGAGTAAATTGATGTATTTTATGAATCCAAATCGGTCATGGGAATTTAATGATCTACAAAAATGGAAATATTCACTTCCTAACAGTATGGTTTACCATTTGAATAATGAGCCAATGCAAAACAAATAGTTCAATGTGTGCCTGGTTAAAAGACTAAAATAAAAAAATCATTTCCATGAGATATCATCATTGGAAGTAGAATATACAACAATCTAGATAGTTCAATGAAATGTGGAATTGGATGGTTTGTACATAGAATAGATGGATGTGAAGATGTTCTTCTCTCTTGGGTAATTTTATTATGATATTTACATGACACATCAAATAGTTTTTATGAAATAATGGAAACGTAATTAGTTTTATTTATGGAATAAAATTCCTTAAAGTCTTATGAATGTTCCATGAAAAAGAAATTATATTCTCAATCATTTTATGTTAGAAGAAGAATTTTAATGGTCTAATTCAGATCATTTTTTCACCGTATGGAATGTAATGATTTGTAATTCATAATATTAATATTATATGTGGATTAAATGATTGTTGGATGTCTATAGGTTTCATTGATTTTAATGATATTGAGTTTTTAGGATGATTTATGATGAATGATGACAAAAGGGATATGAATATTTCAGGAATGAGAATTTAGAGAAATAGGAATGCTAAAAATCGATGTTGTCTTAGATGGTTCAAATCTTGAAAATCATTGAAAATATTTGAATAATCGAATACAATCTCATCTTATCCCCTCCTTCCAGACAATTCTTATTATCCACGATTCATGCATTGAATATTGAATATAATTCCTAGTATATTTATATTTTTTTAATCACATATCATATGTTTTATTTATGAAATGTTTTTTATATAGATAGATATTTCTTTCATAATGAGAGTTCTAAGTCAATTTTTTTATAACCCTAGATGGAAAAACTAGACATCCATAATTTTTATTATGAAATAATTGAAAGGATCAAAAAAATTATCTATATACTCAGGGGTGGAATATATATTAAAAGTACTTTTGATTTCATACTACACTTGGGACCCAAATACATGAAAGACAGTGACTCACTTTTTACCCATTAATGAAGGAATAATGATGAATTTGATTTCATTAATATACATAATTATTAATATATATATATATATATAATAGAATAAGTGTATTTATTTTTAAAATGTGGATGTAAGGATTTTTCTTTGATGATGTGGATGATAAAGGTTATTTGATGAAGTTTTGAATGGGGAGTATAATTTAAAGACAAATATAGTGAAATTTAATTATCTGAGAATATTTTATTACACGCACAAGTGAAGCATATTTAGTTATTGTGAATAGTAATTTAGAACATGCCAGAAGAGAAAATATTATATCATGAGAAGTTATCTAGAAGCCAAAATATAGTATAAATTTAAATAGTCCCATTTGTACAGGAATGTATAAGGAATCATTATTCCTTAATAATATATGGGAAAAAATGAGGATGGAGAACATTTATAATTTTGGGGGAAAAATCATATATTTATTCAATGTTTTGTAATGTTGCTATAGTTTCTTTGAATTACCATCATGTGGGAGTTTATTTATATGTGATTTATATTTAGTTCACCATATTTTGTTTTCCGGATATTCATTCACTTGAAGAAGGAGAAAATCATTGTCTATATTAGTATAGGAAAACATATACAAGAGTTATTGGAACTATCAGATGTTGAAATATTATGATGTAACTATAGAGAAATAAAAAGTTATAATTTTTTATATTTCTCTAGAAAGTGTACATTGAAGAGTTCAATATGGATAATGGTCAAGGTTTAAGGGTTAATTTAGATCAATTGTTACTATTATAGATTTAATTATTTTTCTGAATATTGAATGTCAATGTAATTGGTAAAACCATTGAATATTTCCTATAAATGGATATTTGGATTTTTTTAATAGTGTACTAGTTACATAAATTGGATATCTCATAGGTAAAAATAAAAATACTACATAAAAGGTAATTCTCATATGAATATAGTATTATACCTTGTTAAACCTCTATAATAAATCCTCATTGATGATTTTTTTAGTTTATGAATTTCATGTACCCTATATGATAATTAATGAAATAATGTTCCCCCATAAAAGTAGGACTCATTTCCAAAACAATGTTATTCCCATATGTTTATTTCATTGTTTTTTTTAATCATTTAATACAATTTTAATCATTTATGTGAGTTATATTGAATGTGTGTGCATGGTTTGACTATGTGTGGTGAGTATGGTCTATATAATACCTACATCTAATACAATTAACTGAAGTAAGATTTGATGGTTCTGAATTAAATATGATTAACATCCCAAATTGAAATCTTTTGGGAGACAGAGGTTCTTAGCTCAGCTGATTTTAGTAATTGAACCCTTCCCAAAATAATACACATATATGATATTTTTCTCAAAATGGAAATGTTTAAATTTTATTTATAAATTCATCACAATAATGGATTTTGATACTAAATACATAGTGCTTGTCTCAATGCACAAGGTCCCACCATAAATAGAGTAAAAATAAATCTCCCATTAAAACCAAAACCCTAAAAAGTCGTATCCTCCAAAAAACAATTCATAAAAAATGACTGTTGTTTTAGGGAACCATAGATGTTGGGAATGAGGTTTTGGAATTTACCAAATCACATAAGAGATGGATATGCTAGTGGATGGCCCTCTGGTTCATAAAGATGAGTCAAATACCATGATGTTTCTTTTTTCTTCCCAACTATATCAACTCATTACATGGAATTATATATTGGTTTAAAATGAATCTACCAACCTATATAAGGGGTCACACCAATAACCCAACATTTTGGATTTCAAATCATTTAGTTATGTTTCATGTTGACCACACCATATCACCAAAATAATTTGTGGCCATAGGGGAAAAAGTGTGAAAAGCCATAGATAGATGATGGATATTTAATATTAAAAGGTAAAAGTGTAATGGAGCCATTATATGTGTTTGATTTGATATAACTACAGGACCCATAAGTAATAGTGGATGTGGGAATGTGATATCTCTAATAAAGGGACCCATTCGATTCCCATAATTTTAAGGGAAAATGAAATATATCAAGGGTTTGTTGACACAAAATTTTATTGGTAGACCCTAGTAGAGCTATAAAAATAATGGAAAAAAGATAATTACATCCAAAAAACATCAATATGATTTATTTCATCAATAAGAATCTGGATTTAAAATCGATAACCCAGATTTAGAAGTTAACAATGTAGTACCTTTATCTCTCTCTCATTGTGTTTTAATTGTCACAAACACTCCCCTTTGTTTATATCATTTTATTATATGTGAGTTCAAGTGTCTATTAAAAATCATGTTTTGGAATACATGTAGACCTAATGTTATTAAATGTAAAGACATGGATTTTCCATGTAATTTTTTTAATTATATGGAATTAAAATGAGTCTGTGAAAATGGACAACACATGATTCTGAGGCCCAGAGTGCTAGAAATAAATTTCTAAACTTTTTTTAAGGTACGTTCTGTAAATGTTCAGGTGACATTTTCAATATTTTGAACCGGTGGTCAGATTAAACATTTGAGGGCACCATTGAATCCTCGTCGCTTGGATTCGCTTCAGAGATGTTTCACATCTACCGTAGTAGGTCAAGAGGAGAAGTTGGATTTTGTGTTTTCTATGGAGGATTAAATAAAATAGATATATTATATTTTAAAAATATCCTTCCACATTTCCATTAAATTTTTTTTGGTTGTGGGGACCACATGAGTGTGGTCGTCCTTTTAATGTTGGGCATTAGATGCCTGGTTACAGAAAATGTGTTACCAACTATCCCTTTAATTAATTAGTATTATTGATTTTAAAAATTGAACCACCTCATTTAATATTTGTAAGCACCTCTTTACTCTTGGTGGACTTTTATATATCAATGAAGAAGGAGGATCTATGGGGAGGAGAACTTTGTTTGAACCATTAGTTGAAGAATAGATCCACCATGTTAGGATAGAGGATCGTAGTTTGAGCGGCATCGTTGAAATATTGTTATGGGAATGATGAACACTAACCAACCATCAATAACGAAAGTTCTCCTACAGATTTACAAGTTAGTGTTTATTCTTAATTTGTTTCCAAGATTTGATGAATGTTTTCTTGATTCCACTTTGTTATAAAGCTAACGTGGAGGGCACGGGCCAAAAGAATAAGTCCCAGACCAATCAGTACTTTGTTTAATCTATACATTCGTCGTGGTAAACGTTTTGGGTTTAATATTATCCTGAATGAACAGTCTTGTGGTAAAGAGGGAATCCTGGGGAGCCAGTGGACGCGATCGGATGGAATAATGGGTCACTAGATCTCAATTGGCGACCAACACAAGACTGGCGGCTGGCTATGGTGGCAGCTGGCACCGGCTTGCTGCAATGGTGGGGGTGTGCCATCATGCACTTCCAGTTAAGTGGGATGTGAATATTTAGCCATGGTCGGCCACGAAAGGGGTGTTTCCAAGACCACACGCTCTACCAGAGAAGGTGGCCTTGGCTTTTTAGCCACGGTGGAAACAAGAAGATACTGACATCAGTCAGTCTTAGGAGCAGGCAACGACAAACAATGACTCACTGCCAGAGTATCCACGACATCGACACCATGGTGGTAGGGCCCAATACATGCAGGTCTAGTGGCTGATGAGACAACGACATGTGGTTCAATGCTATAGAAGAAACAAAATGGCCACTCTGCTGTTCGGGTAAAACTGGGGGACTCCCCTCGTGTTGGTGAGGGTGGGCCCCACTATAGTGGGCTGCGAGCGCCTAGCCGGCCGTGCCCTGCCATAGAATGGGATGCACGAGCCTATAGAGCCACACCTCCATGAAACAGGGCTCGAAAGCCCAATGGGTCGGGCCACACCTCCCTACGGGCCAGGCCAGACAGTGGCATGGCAGGCCGAACCCACCACATCCTAGCCCAGCCGGGTCGGACCTGACCCGACCAACCCAGACCCAATGTCGCTTAAATGTCCATAACATGTGAACTGGACATCCAACTAATGATCTATCTATGGATATGGGATCCTCGGAGTGAGACAATACTTTTGGTATACTCCCCATGAGTTTTGTAGAATGTTAGAGTGAGGCTGGGTTGGATCGAACCTGAATCCAAACGGGCCCTCGACACTAATATGCTTATAACTCACAGAAAGAGAATCTGATGGACGTGCTTGTAAAGACCAATAAATTTTAAGGATTTTTTTCTTAATTTCCTTGGAATCATGCGAGTCCGCAGTTTCTGACGGTACCTAATTCTGAGGCTCGGTGTGCCCGGAATCAATTTCCAAAGTTTAGCTCGGGTACGTTCAGTGAACGATTGAGCGGGTTTTTATATCTTTTGAACTGGTGCTTGGAATCGAAATCTGAGGGCACTGATGAAACCACAGCACCGGTAATTTCTTAAGAAGACCTTTTTCGATGGTGCATTTTCTCAGGAGGAGTTGCTTAATTTTGAGGTTTAAGTGAAGAATAAAATAAAATTGTATTCCAATTTTATTTCTCTTCTAGTAGTTTTAACATTTCTGTGGAAGTTCGGGAAACTAACCTAGTGAGGATAAATGAGAGGTGGGGCCCACACGAACCCCACCCCTTCATATTCCCAATCCCCCATAACTCAACACCTTTAAAACCCATGCCTTTATTAAGTAACTCACCCCTCTCTTATCATAATTAAATTCCAATACACATTATTTAAAAGCATTAGAAGACAAACCTCTTCAATGATTAAAAGCATGTGTTTATGTGATTTCCAATTGATATCACCTAACGCGGAGGGCGCAAGCCGAACAAACACGACCTGACAACCCTCTGTAGTTTTTTGTTGATGTTCGGAATGGCGGGCGATGACGAAATGGGCCGCAACGATGATTTGAAGTTCCCGTAGTATAGGCCAGGTCCCGTAAAGACCTCTGGCGTAGATGGTAGATGAAACGGACCACCGGTGGTCCGTAGAGAGCGGCAGCGGCGCACCACCTTAGCATGGCAGCGGCAGTGCGCCGCCAGAGAAGACAGTCGCGGCTCGGCCGCGGTGGACCGAAATGGCTAAGCCATTCTGGGTTTAGGGGAGGAGGGCGCGACATTAAAGTCGCGCCATTACCAATCAGAGGGTGGAGGGAGGCAGCGCCTCCCCCCATTTTCCGCTCGGCCGAAACGACCGAGCTGACCGGCCACGCGGGTTGTGCTTGCCCTGGCCGGACCGGCCGCACTGGGTCACCCGTGCCAGGCCGGGCCGGGTTGCCCCCTGATGGGCCGGACCCAAACCGGAGTTGGGTTGACCCAAATCGGGCCGACCCGGGTAGGGGGGGGGGGGGGGGTTGGGCTGGGCCGGGCCGGGCCCAGACCCCCCATTTCGTAATGTTTTCAGTCATTTTCCCATATCATGGGATTCATACCTCTGATCGACGCACCGTAAGTTGCATTCAGATCCTTGGATCGAGACCGTTGTTTCAGTATATTACACTCAAGGTTTCTATGAACTTTGTGTACGGCCGGGTTGGTTCGAAAACGAAACCAACCAAGCCCTCGGAGCTGAAACGCTTATAACAAGAGCACCGGACGTCCGATTGATGTGTCGTTGACTTTTTTGGATTCCTCATAGTGAGACAGACCTTTTGGATTACTACGATCGAGTTTTGGATGCAGTTGGAGTACGGTCAGGTTGATTTTGACTTAAAAACCAACCGGGCCCCTGGAATGAAAAAGCCATTAACTCTTAGACTGCACGTCCGATTGACGCGTCGTCTATCACGTTGAGTTCTTATCGACGAGGCTAAACTTTGCGATACATCAACTCTGGTCTACATGACAGTTGATGTATCGACCTCTTGTCTCATGGAGCAGAACCTCTCGGAACGAGGGTTTTCTGTGCTAAAACCCTAGAGCTAGCTGAGATTTGACGACTACTGATCGATCGACTCGGAGTGTTTCGATATCCCAGTGGGGAGCGCTTGGTTGTAGCGGAATACCCACGACGGAGGAGCGCTTGGTTGTAGCGGCAGACCCACGGTATTCAACATAAGGAGTAACTCTGTAGGCTATGAGCGGGAGCACTTGGTTGTAGCGGCAGACCTATGGTGGGAAGCGCTTGGTTGTAGAAGCAGGGACATAGTACTCGACAGGTGGAGTACTACAACAGTACAAGGTTAGTGGGAAGCGCTTGGTTGTAGCGGCAGTCCCACTGTACTCGATAGAGGTGGAGTTCCCTATTAGCTATGGTTTAGACAATGAAGACTATTGTACTGGAATCCTCCGTGGGTTCGACAGTGAAGACTATCGTACTGGAATCCTCTATGGGTTCGACGACGATGAAAACCGTACTAGAATCCTCCGTGGGTTCGACGGTGAAGACATTCGTACTGGAATCCTTTGTGGGTTCGACAGTGAAGACTATCGTACTGGAATCCTCTGTGGGTTCGACAGTGAAGACTTTCGTACTAGAATCCTCAGTGGGTTCAATGGTGAAGACTATCATTCTGGAATCCTCTGTGGGTTCGACGACGACAACAAAGTATTGGAATCCTCCACGGGATTGGCGATGACTACTATAGTACATGTATCATATATGGGTTCGACAGTATTGACCTCCATTGTAGTATCCTACGTGGGTCCGACAGCTTAGCTGGTCTAGTATCCTACGTGGGTCCTAGCATAGATGAATCAGTTGCTACGTCTGATCATCTTTATCACCTTAAGAAGAAGTATACCTGTGTGATCTGAGTCTTGACATTCAATCATTATCTTCGATATGATTGAATTTCTTTCCAATGTGTTTTGGGCTGTACTATCCTGTGTGGATGTGATCGAACTTGGGCTCGGATGTTGGAGCCGAACTGGAATTGATGACTTAGGTATATGTATGGGCATATACCTAAGTAGTGTTGGATGTTACTTTGTGATTGTATCTTTCCTTTTTGGATTATCCTTTTTGGATTCTGGGAGACCTTCGGGGGTCTTGGGGTCCCTACTTAGTATCGTATACTCACCCCTTCATGGGCTTCGCCCGCACTACGTTGTGTTGGTTGCAGACGATAGACATCACTTATCGATGTTGAGGCTTGTAGAGTTGGACGGTTCCCGGAGGAGGAACACACGACGAGTCGGTGCCCGGAGGTGGATTTACGACGAGTCGGTACCTAGAGGTGGACCACTGGGCGGTACGTACATGGGGCAAATGGCAGGACCTGAAAATATGAGAAGGCTATCAGTACCCACCCTTTAAGTGGGATTTCCAATGGACGGCTCGACGTTTCTTCTTTACTTTTTAGTTGTTGTACTTCCTTTCCAGTTGTAATTTACTTTCAGTTTGGGTTTTTATTCTGGCCCACTTACTTTTCTGCACCTACTAGTGTACTCAGTTTACTTAGTGTTTACTTCTGCTGGCATACTCTGTGATGTTTGTTTACTTTATAAAGGCAATTCCTTTCCATTTTTTGTCGGGATTTACCCTTTTGGTGCTACTCTCCATCCCCTGGCCTATGGAAGGCGGGCTTGGGGTAGTCACGGGATGGGCCCCGAGGACGGGTCGTGACAAATTAGTATCAGAGGAGTTCAATTCTATCGTAGAACTAAGGACTCTGATCTTTCTTCTATATGAAGAAATATTGTTAAGGGTATTGAGTTTGGTTTTTAGTCCAGGGATTGCAGTGTTGGTGCGGCGACCGAAAAATCCGTACACCAGGACCCCGACTTCTGGTTTCTGTCTCAGTTCACGAAAACACTGATTTCATTGTGTTTGAAAAGTTTTCTTTGTGATTACTTTGTGTCAGCTAACTGGGTATAAATTGTTGACAATGTCACATCTGTTAAGGATGTCTCCACGCAGGCTGTCAGTTGGAGTTCCGAGAGGGTAGTCGATGACGTCCCACCGAGCGACGAGACTTTAGTGCTGGGTCCTCTTTATATGTTGGTACATTCGGGTGGTGTACCAGCAGCACCACAACCCGATAGGCAGTAGATTCCACCAGCCATACTAGTGGACAGTGCACGCTGGCAGAGCGCGTTGCATGAGTTCCAGCAGCAGAGGCCTCCAAGGTTACGAGGCGAGACAGATTTCCAGACAGCAGTGGACTAGATGGTAGCAATTGCTAGAGTTCTACACCTAGTTTAGATCTAGTTGAGAAGATGATGATCTTAACTACTGGTGTTTCCCAGTTAGTGACCACGAGGTTGGTCCACATAGTGATGAGGATTCGATACGTGGAATGATGCCAGAGATAGTACCTTCGGGTATTGTTCCAGCTATATCACTACCTGTTGGTCAGCAGTTACAACTGGAAGTACTGGTAGAAGACGCATTTAGGCTTAGTGCCTTACACAAGTTTCAACATCTGATACCCCTCGGGTTCTGAGGCGAGCCCGACTCACAGGCGGCTGAGGACTGGATTGAGGGGTGGCTGAGAGTTTCCTAGAGCTTATACAGCTTCGGCATGATGACATGTTAGTAGCTGAAAATTCATCAGGGCGTACCAAACTATTCTTAGTACTCAATGAATACAATGCAATTGGTGTTTCCTGGCTCGAACTTCTGAGTGGGGTATATTTAAGGACATCTCAGCCATCACCTTTTCTCTATGCATTCCTACCTATGATAGGGTGCTAGAAAGAACCATTGTGGTTGAGAATTCTTTTACTGAATGTACGCAGTTAATGAAGGTTAGTAGTGGGGAAGCAAGAAACTGGCACTAGTCTTAGAGACTTGGGCGTGTAAAATGTTTCAAGTAGAGGAAGTGAAAAGGGTAGATGAATCTGCAGGGTAGCAGACGTGGAAGTAGACCTTGTAGAGCAGTGTGGGGTCGTGAACATTTTGACATGTTATAACCACCCGCCTTTGTAATCCCCACTAGGCTTAGGGAGCTGGAGGGAAGGGAAAAGAGTAGCTGCATGTGGTCATGGAGTGCGACCAAAAGGGCTCTAAGGATTATTCGAAGTACGGACTGTGTCTTCTGCTAGCTTCCGTTGCAATATACATCGATACGAATCATCCCTTCCTTCCAAGAATCTTGTCCCAGCCCTAGAGTTTCCGTTTAAGCCCTTGACATGACCCTCACGTCCAGATATACCTTTGGGAGGAGACTCGATAATCACACTTACGCTGACGGTGTGATATGACCCTTGAGGCGAGAGTTTCAGTTGGAACCTCTTGGTGACAACTTCAAGGCCTTACGACGTTAGTTTGAGTATGGACTGGGCAATCATAGTTCATACACAAATTAACGGTATTAGGCAGACGTAGGGATGGGTTTTCCTTGGTCGGCGAAAAGTAAACCCCAGGCAGCACAGTTTAACACATGCTTAGGAGGGTGTAACCGATCAATCTTGGGTCGTCCAACCTTACCCTCATGGTTGTAGGAGTTTTGAGTTTCAGTTCTAATCAGGAAATGTAGGCCTCTAGAGTTCGATGATGGCTACCACGTTCTTATACGTGTATCACCAAGACAAGGTTTACCGAGATGTAGCCAAGGTGGTGAGATATCTTTGAGGTTCAATGGACATTTACAGGTCCACAGCAGAGTAGGCGAGCTGGTTTATTGCTCGACCCATCCACCTCATTTGCACTAGGTGCATGACGTCTTCCACGTATCTCAGCTGAGGAGATATGTGCTCGACCCGACTAATACTATTGATAATGGAGAGCTAGACATCGATGCCGGGGTAACAGTCATGGGGTTCCAGAAGAGGTTGAGGATCGACTTGAGTGGGTCCTACGGGGATGGTCGATTCCTCTTGTGCACTTCTGTTGGCAGCACAGGAACCTCCAGGAGAGCACATAGCGGCGGAAGGCTCAGATGTGTTCTAGTACCTCCTTTGGTATCCATATTTTGTGATATAGCTTTACGAGGATGTAAATCCTCGAGGTGGGATTAATGTAAAGACCAGGATATTTCAAGGAAATTGTTTTTCTTAATTTCCATGGAATTTTGCGAGTCTGTAGTTTCTTGACGGCACCTGATTCTGAGGCACGGTGTGCCTGGAATCAATTTCCAAAGTTTAGCTCGGGTATGTTTAGTGAATGAACAAGCGGGTTTTTCTATCTTTTGATCCGGCGGTTGGAATCGAAATCTGAGGGCTCCGATGAAACCGCAGCGCTGATAATTGCTTAAGAAGACCTTTTCTGAAGGAGCATTTTCTCGGGAGAAGTTGCTTAATTTTTAGGTTTAAGTGAAGAATAAAATAAAATGGTATTCCTGTTTTATTTCACTTCTAGTATTTTTAACCCTTGTGTGGAAGGTAGGGAAACTAACATAGTGATGATAAAGGAGAGGTGGGGTCCACACAAACCCCACCCCTTCATATTACCTAACCCCCACAACTCATCCCCTTTAAACCCCATGCCTTTATTAAGTAACTCACCCCTCTCTCCTCTTAATTAAATTCCAACACACCGTATTTAATTAATTGAAGCTATTCAATTAATTGTTTTAAGTTTGAATTTTGATGCTGGAAAACCTTGGCCTGTAGAAATAAAATAATGGAGCTTATTTTATTTTGCGGGTGGGGGTTAGTTGAGTTGTGTGGAGAAAAAGGGAAGAGAGAGAGATCTAGCTTTGGAAGATCTTCATCCTCCCTTGAAGAACTTCATCTCCTTTGTTGAAGAACGCTACGTCTCCGAAGAAGGACGTCGACTTGGTGGTCCCGGAATTCTCCATACACTTCCTCTTCCGCGACAAGAAAAGAGACACCAACGATGGGAATGCCGCCATCAACCGCGGTGCTTGACAACCGTGAGCTTTCTTCGAGGTAGGGGGTTTCGTATATAGTGTTTATGTGAATTATACCCTCGTGCGTCGGTATTTAAATGTAGGGTCTTTGTATAATTTATTTTGAATAAATTATACCCTAGTCATTTATATATTATGTTTTGAGGTAGGGAAATTTATGTTTAATTTCCATTCGAGTGGATTTATCTCAAGAGAATGATCTTTTAATAATATGATGTTAGTATAATTTTTACATGAATAAATTATACACTCATCAATGATTAAAAGCATGTGTTTAAGTGATTGTCAATTGATAACACCTAACATGGAGGGAGTGGGCCAAAAAACATGACCCAACAACCCTCCGCAGCTTTTTGTTGATGTGCGGATCGATAGGTGATGACGAAACGGGCCGCAAAGATGATTTGAAGTTCCCGTAGTGTAGATCGGGACCCATAAAGACCTATGGTGCATAAGGCAGGTGAAACGGACCACCAGTGCGCAACCGGTGGTCCGTAGAGAGCGGTGGCGGCACGCCACCCCGGCACGGTGGCGCCGGTGACCAGCGGCGGCGGCCCGCCGCCGGATAAGACCGTCGCGCATCGGCCAAGGTGGACCAGAACGACTAAGTCGTTCTGGGTTTAGGGGAGGAGGGCATGACATTAAAGCCATGCAGTTCCCAATCAGAAGGGGGGGGCAGCACCGCCCCCCATTTTCTGCTCAGTGGAAATGGACGAGCTGACTTGCCACACGGGCCGCGCCCGCCCAGGCCGGACCGGCCTCAACAGGCCGGGCCGCCCAGGCTGGGGCGGGTCGCCCGTGCAAGGCTGGGCCACGCTGGCTGGGCCGGGCCGCGCCAGCCGGCCGGGTTGCGCCTTGAGGGGCCGGACCCGGTTCGGGCCGACCCAGGGGGGTTGGGCCGGGCCTGGCCGGGCCCAGACCACTCATTTCGGACTATTTTCAGTCATTTTCCCATATCACGGGCTTCAGACCTCTGATCGACACACCGTCAGTTGTGATGGGATCCTTGGATCGAGATGGTCATATTGTTATATTACAATCAAGGTTTTAGAGAACTTTGTGTATAGCCAGGTTGGTTCGAACATGAAACCAACCGGGCCCTTGGAGCGGAAACCCTTATAACTTGAGCTCCGGACGTCCGATTGAGGTGCCGTCGACTTTGTTGGATTCCTCTTAGTGAGGAACTTTTGGCTTACTCCGCTCGAGGTTTGGATGCAGTTGGAGTATGGTCGTGTTGGTTTTGACATAAAAACCAACCGGGCCCCTGGAACGAAAAAGTCATTAACTCTCAGGCCGAGCGTCCGATTAACGCAATGTCCATCACATTGAGTTCCTATCGACGAGGCGGAACGTTGTGATCCATCAAATCTAGTATATGTGATAGTTGATGTAACGACCTCTTGGATCATGGAGCGAACCCTCCCGGAACGAGCATGCTGTGTGCGGAAACCCTAGAGCTGGCTGAGACTTGACGAGTGCTGATCGATCAACTCGGAGTGTTTCGATAGCCCAGTGGAGAACCCTAGGTTATAGCGGAAGACCCATGGTGGAGGAGCACTTGGTTATAGTGGCAGACCTGCGGTACTTAACAGAAGGAGTACCTCTGTAGGCTATTAGGGGGAGTGCTTGGTTGTAGCGGCAGACCCATGGTGGGAAGCGCTTGGTTGTAGCAGAAGGCCCACTGTACTCGATAGGTGGAGTACTACAGCAGTACAAGTTTAGTAGGAAGAACATGGTTGTAGCGGCAGTCCCACTGTACTCGATAGAGGGAGAGTTCCCCAGCAGCTATGGGTTCGACAGTGAAGACTATTGTACTAGAGTCCTCCGTGGGTTCGACGGTGAAGACTATCGTACTGGAATCCTCTATGGGTTCGACGACGATGAAAACCGTACTGGAATCCTCCGTGGGTTCAATGGTGAATACTATCGTACTAGAATCCTCTGTGGGTTTGACAGTGAATAGTATTGTACTGGAATCATCTGTGGGTTCGATGGTGAAGACTTTCGAACTGGAATCCTCTGTGGGTTCGACGACGATGACAACCGTACTGGAATCCTCTGTGGGTTCGACAGTGAAGACTATCGTATTGGAATCCTTCGTGGGTTCGACGATGTTAAAAATCATACTAGAATCCTCTATGGGATCGGCGGTGATGACTACAGTACTTGTATCCTGCGTGGGTTCGATAGTATTGACCTCTGTTGTAATATCCTACGTGCGTCCGACAACTTAGCTGGTCTAGTATCCTACGTGGGTCCCATCTTAGATGAATCAGTGGCTACATCTGATCATCTCAATCATCTTAGGAAGAAGTATACCTATGTGAGATGAGTCTTGACTTTCAATAATTATCTTCGATATGATTGACTTGCTTTCCAATGTGGTTTGGGTTGTACTATCCCGTGTGGAATTGATCGATCTTGGACTCGGATGTTGGAGCCGAACTAGAATTGACGACCTAGGTATATGTGTGGGAGTATACCTAAGTATTGTTGGATTTTACTTCGTGATTGTATCTTTCCTTTTTGGATTATCCTTTGTGGATTTTGGGAGACCTTAAGGGGTCTCGGTGTCCCTACTAAGTATCGTATACTCACCCCTGCACGGGCTTCGCCAGCACTACGTTGTGTTGGTTGCAGACAACAGACATCACTGATCAAAGTTGAGTCGTGTAGAGCTGGACGGTTCCCAGAGGAGGAACACATGAAAACTCGGTTCCCGGAGGTGGATTTATGACGATTCGGTACCTGGAGGTGGACCACTGAGCGGGGCGTACACAGGGCGGACGGCAGGACCTGAGGAGTTGAGGAGGTTGTTTGTACCCACCCTTCAGGAGGGATTTCTAGTGGACGGCTCGGCGTTGCTTCTTTACTTTTCAGTTTTTGTACTTCCTTTCCATTTGTACTTTACTTTCAGTTTGGTTTTGTATTCTGGCCCACTTACATTTCTGCACTTACTGGTGTACTCAGTTTATATAGTGTTTACTTCTGCTAGTATACTCTATGGTGTTTGTTTACTTTATAAAAGAAATGACTTCCCTTTTTTGTCGGGATTTACGCCTTTGGTGTTATTCGCCATCCCCTGGCCTATGGAAGGCGGGCTTGGGGTAGTCATGACACTGGCCCCGAGAACAGGTCATGACAGTGCTGTCTATTGTGTTGGAAACCTTATGACATGGCGGTCCTTTGGGATACTTCTTCATGTAACTTCATGGCGGTTGAGGTACGAATGATTGCATGACGAGCATATCTGACCAGAATCAAGTGTACTATGAGCGGGAATCTTGTGGCTTGAAGTGAGGTGGATGTTGGATACATATCACACAATGATTAGTATCTAGCGATCCTGTATGGATCAACATGGATCCATTGTTAGTCATATCTTGTGTGGGTTAGTGCTCTACGATCCTGTGTTGGTCAACGCATACTGATCCAATGCGGGTCAGATACTTTGTGGGTCAACGAGGCTTGGTATCTATTGATCTTATGTGGGTCTGACCAGTATTGTCAGTAACAGTGCCTCTCAACAGAATAAGATGATTAAGATTCTTGACTATTCATCTATACATTTTTACTCAAGTTATATACCTTCTGTTAATAGAGTGATTTAACTTCACGGTGTTACCATTGGGGTACTTTTACCTTCTTGGTGTTACCTTAATGGTATTCTTCCTTTGTGGATCAGTTGTTAGAGTGGGTTGAAAGATATAGCCTTACATTTCATTTTGATTTAGACGAGTATATTTTTATAACATTGGTATATGGATGGGGAATATACCTATGTATAGATGATGACTACTAATTCGTACATTGTTGTTGAGGTCTTTCTTTGTGGTTATTCCTGTGTGGAACTCTATGAGACCTTCTAGGGTTTCATGGTCCCTAATGAGTATTGTTATAATAACCCTAGCATGGGCTATTCCCACACCTAGTTTTGTTTTGTGTAGACGATGGACAATGTTGATCGAGGTTGAGGGATCTAGGACTGGATAGTGCTTAGAGGAGGACCATTTTACATGAAGTGATTTAGTGATAGAAGATCGAGAGTTGTACCTACCTTTATGGTAGGATCCTTGGTGGATGTTCCATGAGATGTTTTTCTTTTTTTGTTGTACTTGTAATTTCTAGTTGGGCTTGTATTCCACCCCCTTTTACTTTTGGTACACTTTTTACTACATCAGTTTCCTTTATGGTTGCTTATTGTTGTGTTTTTGGATACTGTGTTTTTATAGGCTTAAAGGAAATACCTTCCAATAATAGGGATACATATTTACAGGGCTTGTCTCCATCCCCTTTCATATGGAAGACCGGATTGGGGTAGTCATGGAACATGCCATGGGGGACGGGTCGTGAAAATGTAGTATCAGAGGAGTCAGTTCTACCAATGTACTAGGGCTTTGATCTTTTCTAAGTGGCAATATTGTTTAATTTTATGAGTGTGGTTTTCAATTTTGGGAATCCTATGTTGCTGTAGAAGCCAATGTATCCATAAACCCTGAACCTGATGTCATATTTTTCGACTCAGTGGAGAAAAGCACTGATTGCATGTGTTTTAGAAGTTTTTTACTTTGGATTTATATTATTCAGCTCACTAGATATAAAATATTGACCATGGTGCACCTATTTGTTTAGGATGTCACCACATAGATAGCTATCCAAGATTCCTGAGAGAGTACATGATGACTTCCTACTAATCTATGAGGCCTCAGTGTAGGGCCCGGTTACAGTGCTAGCACATTTGGGTGGTGTACCAGCAATACCACAACCCGCTGGGAAGCACATGCCACTAGCCCCACCTGGAGAGGGTGCATGCCAAATGATTGTGTTTCATGAGTTTCAGCGATAGAGGCCTCCAAGGTTCCTAGGTGAGATGTATCCCCAGGCAGCCAAGGACTGGCTGGAGGCTGTGGCCAAAAATTTCGCTTAGTTAGGAGACCAACTGATCTGATGGTGATCCTAAATGCCAGTCTTTTCTAGGGATCAGATGGGAGATAGTGGAGTCGGAAACTCTAGTTTCATGATGAGGTGGCCCTCCCCTAGGAAGACATTGAGGGTATTTTTAGGGTATATTTTTTCTCAGCAACCCTATGCTCGGTGAGTATACAAGAGCTGCTGCACATACAGAAGTGCAACATGACTGTGGCCGAATACTCCGTGAGGTTCACTAATCTCTCCTTCTACTCCACCGAAATGGTATGTGACCCTCCTATTAGGTCCTGGACCTTTGAGAAATGTCACTGACATGAGATCAGATCATTGATGATATCAATCAGCATTCTGACGTAATATGGGGTGCTAGAGTGAGTGATTTTTTTTGAGAGATTTCAAGCTGAGCAGACACCGACAACAAGATCCACCATCGGATGTTAGGTCGAAGAGACATCAACATCAGGTAGTAGATGGATGCCGTAAGGTCCCAAGCCTATCAGAACAAATAGTGGACGACCTCGTGATACAAAGCCAGTGGTGTGGTGCACACATGACATGGGAGGACAGATAAAGATAAGGCAGTGCTACACGTGCGGCAGGCAGGGGCACATGGCTCGCGATTTCCCAACCCACCATATAAATGACTAGAAAACAGTCGATGGAACACTAAGTAATATGAAGTGGTTTGAGTGAGGAGGTACGCAGGGTGAATAATGTTGTAGAGGACTTGGCTGTGCAATAGTGTTTGGGTGGTGATTCGAGGTTCAACTGCCACCACCTCCAGGTGGTCCACCCTGACCACAAGGAGCAGAAGGGCATGGACGAGCTCAGCTTCAGGTAGATGAGGCCTACCCCAACAGTGCTCGAGAGATTATTAGAGGTAAAATATGTTTATACTCTACCAAATCTACCATACATATATACACAGGTTCCCGTAACTCTTTTATTTACATGTCCCTCGTTCAGAGTTCAGAGATTCCAATAGATCCATTGGTTCAATCCTTATAGATATGAAATCTTATGTGAGGGGATTTGATGATTACACACCAGCGAGAGAATTGTGAGAATACTATATGTGGTGGGAGCTTCAGCTGGGATATTCTAATAGTGGATTCAAGGCCTTATGACGTCAACTTTGGTATTGATTGGTTATCCAGAGTCCATGCTCATATTGAATGTATTAGGTGTAAAGTATAGTCTATTCGCAAGGATTGGACTATTTATCCTTCACCATAGAGAAGATTAACTTTGTAGAATCGGATGGAAATACCTGGAGTAGGGTGCATCCGGTCATGCATCAGTTGTCTAGCCTCACCCTTGGAATAATTGATGTTGAGAGTCTGAGCTATCCTATAGTGGTGGACCAGTGTGCCTATGTCTTCCCTAATGATGTCTTGGGACAACCTACTTGCAAAGAGGGTGACTTTTACATCGACCAGTATCCTAAGAAAACACCGATATCTACACCAGCCTATCAGATGGTTCCAACAGAGCTTCATGAGTTACAAGAACAGTTGGAGGAATTGTAAAAAAAGTGGTTCATAAAGCCCAGTGTTTCTCCATGGGCAGCCACAATTTTTTTCTCCAGGAAGGCAGGTGGGAGTTTGAGACTCCTTGTGGACTATCGATGCCTAAACCAGGTGACCATGAAGAATAAGTATCCACTTCATAGGATTGATGATCTCTTCAATCAGCTGATGGGAGATCGATGGTTTTCAAATATAGACTTCATATCCAGCTATGATCAGCTCAGGGTAAAAGATGAGGATGTGCATAATATGACCTTCAGATGATGGTATGTTCACTAATAGTTCATGGTTATTCCATTGTGCATGACCAATGCCCCAAAAGTGGTCTTGGGACTCATGAACAAGATCATCCAGCCATACCTTGATCGTTTGGTGGTGGTCTTCACTGATAACATCTCTGTGTACTCAGCATCAGAGGAGGAGCATTCCTATCAACTAAATATCGTTCTGGATGCACTCAGAGAGCACCAGCCATATGGTATGCTCTCAATGTTCTAGTTATTGATACGAGAGGTCCACCATCTGGGACATGTTATCATGGAGGTTGGAGTTGTAGTGGATCTGACCAATATAGAGGATTTCCTAGCATGGTAGCCACTCAAGAGTGTGACCATTGTGTAGAGTTTGCTGGGGTTGGCTAAGTACTGCTGAAGATTCATACCAGACATTTCCAGAGTTGCAGCACCCTTGTCAGCATTGACGAAGAAGGGGCATCCCTTTGTGTAGACTAAGAGATGCCAACATAGATTTATGGAGATGAGGTTAAGAATGATGAGTGACCCAATTTTGAGGATTCCAGAAAAGGGTGTTGGTTATGTAGTCTACTACGACACATTAGGGACCAGACATGGATGTGTATCCATGCTGGAGCAAGTAGTGATTACTTATGGTTCACGACAGATAAGAAAACAAGAGAAGAACTATGCCAAACATGACTTGGAGTTTGCTACAGTGGTCTTCTCCATGAAGATGTGGTGACATTACATGATGGTCAAACATTTTACAGTCTACTCTGAACACAAGAGTATCAGGTATATATGCTCACAGAAGGACCAAAACCTAAGATAGCCACAATGGTTGCAGTTCTCCTATGACTATGAAATTGAGATAGTCTACACTCTTGGGAAGTGGAACATAGTGGCAGAAGGACTCCGTAATAGGTCCCATTTATATGTGCTGGGTGAGATGACAGAGCAGTTAGCCACGTTGCAAATACCCTATGTCGATAGAGATGGACCTGCTTACCTCAAGTATATGTCTATATCTCCGCCACTTCTTCAGAATGTTCGAGAGGCACAGCTTGGGGACGGTTACTACAAGGATCAACATTCTCAGATATCCTCAAGATATGAACATGATGGATTTTATAAAAGTGGGGAGCACATCATTATATTAAGATGATGTACCCTGGAACTAGTGGTTCTATAGGAGGAGGTGTTGAGGGACTTCCATACGTCCCCACTAGCGGTACATCCATGTGCGGCGAGGATGTACCAGGTCCTCTATCCTCAACACTAGTGGACATGGATGAAGAAAGCACTAGTAGATTTTGTTCATGATTTCTCATTTGTCAACAAATAATGGTCGAACATCAGGTTCCTGTAGGCTTAGCGCAACCAAAAGAGGTGCCAAAGTTGAAATGGGATGGTATCTCCATGGGCATTGTGACAGGGCTTCCATGTACATATATGAGACATGATTACATCTAGGTGATGGTTGACTGACTCACCATGTCGGCCCACATCCTACCAATCCTAGAATAGGGATCAGTAGAGTGATTGGTATTCCTCTATATACAAGAGATTGTGCGAATTCATGGGGTTTTATAGATGATTGTTTCCGACTGTGACACACATTTTATATCCTAGTTGTGGAAGGGAATGCAAGAGGTGTTCGGGAATCAGCTACATTTGAGAACCACCTTTTATCTAGAGACGGATGGTCAGACGAATAAGACCATTTAGACATTAGGGGACATGCTTCATGCTTTCTTCCTTAATTTTGGCCGCAGTTGGGAGGATCTCTTTCCCTTGATGTAGTTAACATACAACCATTGTTATCACTCCACCATTGATATGGAACCATTTGAGGGCTTATACAAACGACCATGCAGATCATATCTATGCTGGATAGACCTAGTGGAGTCAGCATTTGTGGGTCCAGAGATGGTATGAGGTACCACTGAGAAGGTGTAGATCATCCAGGAGTGGATGAAGACTACATAGAGTAGACAAAAGTTTTATGTTAAATGGATATGGGGACCTATGAATTTCTAGGAGGGGGATCATGTATTATTGTGATTCTCTGCTTGATGAAGACTACTGAGATTTGGCTGAGTTGGAAAACTCTCACTGAGTTTTATTAGAACATTTCTGATACATTAGAGGATTGGTGAGGTGGCATACCACTTAACACTACCACCATAGTTTTAGAGGGTGCACGACATCTTCAACGTATCCTAGTTGTGGTTGTACATGCATGACCCATCTCATGTCATCGACCATGGAAAGATGGACTTTGATGATGGGTAGAAATTTATGGAGGTTCCATTAGAGATTGAGGATTGAAAGGAGCATGTCCCTTGTGGATGATCGATACCTCTGGTGCGCGTTCGCTTGAAGCACAAGAACCTCCAAGAGAGGACAAGGGAGCGAGTGGCTCAGATTTGTGCTCACTACCCCCATTTGTTTCTCTTGTCTATGTTTTGGTTTTCAGAGAGGAAAAGCCCTAATGTAAAAGGAATGTTATGTGCCAGATTTTCCATGTAGTTTTCTCCATGATCTAATCATTGTCTATATTCTCTAGTAATTTTTAGGAATATTATTCTAATACTTATTATGAGAAAAGGAGTAGAGTAAATGATATAAAAAATAAACCATTAATCTATTAAAAAATGTTAAAAAAATATTTTCATAAAAACATTCCTTTTACACTGAAATGTAATCATATTTCAAAAAATATCATCATATTACCTTTCGGAATGAAATTATTTAGATGGAAACTCGTTATCAAAAATATTAATGTTTTTAGGTCACTTGGGACATTATTTTTCAATATCACACATACAAATAGAATAACCTATAATCTCAACATCCTTCTTCTGAGTACCCAATGCATTGGTGGTAATAATTTTACCAACCATATATGGATTATAGTGGAAGCACACATCATCATAGTAAATTCCATAAAACCCTAACATAATCATGAAACATGACTCCTTGAATCATAAAATCATTACTGAATGGAAATAACTTATTTTAAAAGAATGATATGATCATATAAAGGATACAATTTTATTGAAAATAACCATGTAAAACTATAATGAAATATTAAATTCATTAAGTCATCATGAAAGATGGAAAATGTGATCACATGGTATATAAAAAATATTATTATTGACTTTTCTAAAATGAACAATAAAATGGGATTTTTAAAAGAAATTACCTTCTCAATATCATATTACAGAACTAAATGTTAATCAAATGAATAAATTATTTGTATCATCTATAAATATACATAAAACAAATGGAAATAAAATAGATGATAATAAGAATTCATTTCACATATAATCTTAGCATGAAATATTCAATGTAGTAGATATTTAACCTAATGAATAGAAATTGGATTATGAATTCCAACAATTTATGTATAAATGTGTTCTTCACATGCACATAATGTCCTAGAAAAAATTTAAAAAGATACATTAATTACTTAATTTATAACCCCTTCATCGCATATTTTATTTATTAAAAATTTATCCTGTTCATTTATGGCCATTTTGATGTGTTATAAAGATCAAAATCGATGTTCTGGGAGTGTTTGTTTCATAGTATCATAGTTAGTTAAATTGTGTATATATATATATATATTCTTTTAAAATTGTAATACTAATACATAAGTAGAATTATATGGTATTAATTCATCTACATATGTTTAAATGATCACATATATCCTTGATCTTTCTTAAATAAAGATAATTCATCGGATAAAACGGAAATGGTAATTGATTAGTGTATTATGATGATTTTCTCGACCATAAAGAATTAGTTTCATTTTATTTAATATCACGTCTATATAATAGATCCAAAATAATAAATAAGTTTTTGTATAATTATTAAAATATTATTTAATTATAATTATTTTAATATGACCAGAATTTAATATGGTAATTAAAAACATAATCTCATTAAATATGGATATGGTTAGCCACCATATTTTTTAAATGGTTATTTTTATTGAAAAAGAGGATATGAGACAATGAATGGATATATGATATACCATTTTTCATATAAAAATAAAGTATATAAATAAAATTTTTGTTAGTCTGATTTGATGGGTGAATGAGGCGAATAGAGTGTAGAAGATGAAAAGAAATTATGGTAGGCAGGTGAAGAAGGTTACCTCTTGAATAACACCTCTGTGAATGATCACTTAAAAGAAAATTGAATGGGTTTTTTAGTGAGAAAAACACCTCTATAAAGTGTCTAGGTAATTTTAAAAGAGATTTTGGTAGATTATGGTGAAGTTAAAAGGCCTATAGTTGTCATATAAAGTGAATAAAGGGGTTCCCTATTATAATTGGGGTTAGGGGACATTAGGAATTTCTCAAAATATTGAAATATAGTAAGACTATTGTAGAGATAAATAATTCCAAATATCCCTTTAATGCACATGGGATAAAATTTTAGAAAATATATTATCCCATATGACCTTATTTATAATTTTTATATTTTTTAATAATTTAATAAAATATTATATTCATGATATATCATTATTGATAAATTTAATACTATTAATTACTATGAATAAAAAACAACCAAAAAGAGTCCAATATGAAGGGAAATGTTTATTAAATACTAGGAATTTCATATTTATCAATATAATTCGTGGATCACCTTGAAAATATCATATTATATTCATTTGAATAAATTTTGTATAATTTATTTAACTTTTTCATTAGTGTGAGAATTAAAACCTTATAGTTTTGAAAGACTTCATGGAAATTAATTATTCCCTAACAATTAGAAATAAATTAACATGATGAAAAATTATGGTAGAACATAGATTATTTATGGAAATATATTAAAAACTTTATACTTGTTAAAATCATCAGTGTGAAAAGTTGGAATATTTTTAGAATAAAATACTATAAGGGAATAAATGTTAAAAAAAGTTGCTAAAATTAGTTATAAATTCTACACCTGGATGATTTTGTTTAAAAAATACTCCTAAAATAAATTTTGGACTAGGGTTAGGGTAATTTTTAAATTCTTATCAAAATACGTTTACACTAAATTACTTGAATTAACCATATTTGTGGTAATAAAAATTACAATGTTTAATATTTATTTTTCACAAAAATGATTGTAACCAATTTACTAAATTTTTATTATATGATTCCAAATATGAAAACCATTTTAAAAAATTTAAAACATATAAGTTGAAGAATTAAATTTAATATTATATGTCAAAAATGTGACGATAACGGTTTTCAAAATTAAACTTGTCAATAAAAACTAGTATATTTCATAATTCCTTGAAAAATATATATTTTCATAATATTATTAAAAATCTTCATAATTTTTTTTGACATGAAAAATTCAAAATTGAAAATAGTATTATAAAATTAAATTTATATAATTTTATATTTAATATTTTTATTATGTCCATAATATATATTTTTTAATAAAACTTATTAATTTTTATTATAATAATAACTTAACATATCTAAAATGAATTTAACTATTTAATTGAAGAGTGTTAATAAATATGAAATAAATTATTCTATGATAGGCTGGGACATTACTATTTATCCCTTTTGGATTTTTTTTCATCTCAATTGTATTAATTAATTATGAAAATAGGGTTTCTATTCACCTATAGTGTTTTTATACTCCCATGTTTCTTCATCAACTATATGGTTTATCTACAAGACTATAACCTAGTGAATTTACATATTCTAAAAGACATTCTCTCTATATTGAACAATCTGAATAGAATTTTTCTCATATAAAATGTTATTTTCCAATTGAAAAAACATAGGTCTCAAAAAATTAGATGAATTCAACACATATTCTCAAGACATCAAAACATGAAAAACATTGTGTACCTATGATAAACTTATAGGAAAGGGTACTCAATAAGAAACTAATCCAAATAACTAAATTATATAATTTTTTAAATTGAATAATCAATTAAAATTTACCTTATTACAATAATATATAACACTTTTCTATGGATATATTTTAATAATAACACAACCATCTTCTTAAAAAGAATTTTCATTCCTCATGTTACCTGCATAAATTTTCATCTTGCTTCATGCATTAATGTAAATTTTCTGAAATTTTTTACTTTATCAGCCACTACCTAATATCATTTTTGTACAATAAACATCCATCTTCCCACACCATCCAAAAATTATGGAGTTCGGCACTGCTTTCCATATAATTCCTCAGAACGATCCATATTTATATTGGAATGAAAACTATTATTATATAAAAACTAATGTAAATATGGATGTTGATACTAAAAACCCTGGTAATCCATTAGATAGGAAAACATAATGTATTCCATGGTCTTAAAGCTTCATTATCATTATCCACTAGAATGAGGATGAAAATTTGTGCTGAAATTCAATTTTGTGTCCAATATATTATGAAGGCATTTCCAAAATTTAGGATTAAAACTGGGATCATGATTAGATACAATGGATATATGAACACTATGTATCCTAGAAATCTCCTTAAAAACTATCTTGAAAGTTGACCTTGATATAATGTGTCTAAAGAATATCATTTTTTAATTTTATTAATTCTTTAAACTATTTAAAATTCACCCATTCCATTGTAATATATGAAATATATCTTTTCATTCTACCCCATAAGAAATAATCTCGGACAACTCTATAAATCTTATTACTGAATTAATAAATTTGAAATATAGAACTATGAGTTTCACTTAACATAATTTTCCTTAACTAAGAGTCACAAGGCAGAAGTAATATCTTACCAAATCTAAAAATTCATTCTTTATCAATATTTTTGAACGGTGGAATTCTTGTCCAAGACCAAAACACTAATATTATTTATGATAAAAGGTATTGAATAAAATTACATAAGTCTGAAACCCATAATTTTTTTGTAGTCTCTATCAAAAATAGAAAGTAAATCAATAGGGAGATCATTCCTCCATTTAATTTCATGGTTGAATATCGTAGTAGAGAAACCAACTGCTTTCTTGTTCACTTCTCGATAGGTGTACATGAAAATTAATCAGGTTTCCATAAGTGAGAGGAGACATGAAATACATCATGATGTAATATTCCATGCAAGGTAAATAACTCAATTGAAAATTATTTCATAATAGTCATCAAATATATCTCAATCTAGATATTTTTAATGTCATGATGTTTTAGAAAAGATACAGCAAGAATAAAAATCATTGTTTCAGCTTTCAGGGAAGAGGTGTCACCACATCTTCCAAAGAAGCATCCCTAAAATGGCCTAAATTGGTTCCTGTCGATAGCACAACATCCTAAGGGTCGAAGGATTCATTTAAAAGAACCATCAACATTGGTTTTTATATATCTAGGGGTTAGTGATTATTGCATACATCAATGGTTTATCTAGGCCATGGATAAATTCCATTCTCCCGAAGTCATCAGAGAATCCCAAAGTTTCTAACAATGTAGATATAGAGATCCCTTTGAATTGAGGTAGCTTATCGAATGACACTAAAGATTATTTTTTTACCTGCATTTAAAGTAAATGAGTTATTTTCATGAATATATACATTTATATCATGAAATATCACATGGAGGACCTCAATTATTACTGTTAGGAATATTCATGATTTTCTGGGAGTTGTTCCTATCCACCCAATTCTACAGGTGTGGGATGATATAATAAAAAAGAAATAATCTTCATTAAAAAAGATCAAAGACATAATTCCAAAGTCCATTTTACATATCAGAATAATGAAATAGATGATTAATGTTTTCATACTGTTGGGTTTTTAAAAAAATTACAGTAATGTTGTATCCCAATAATGGGAGGCATTTTTCGGTCAGTTGTGAACATTTTGTGTGCGATGCACTAAACAAGAGTGGATATCGAGGGATTTACCCAAATATTATTACACATCGTAATCCAACTCAAGCTATAATCAGAGTTTTTATAAAATGATCATAAATATTTTTACAGTCAACAATGACATTATGAGTTGGTTACCAAATGAAAAAGTCATCATTGGTTGTAAATGGGTAATTGTCAATGACTTGGTTGACATTATCAGGCATGTTCAATTTTTTTGTTGTTATCATAACATTGATGGTGCCATTAGCAAGATCGTGAACTTGAGTGGATGAGTCCATGGAATGAGAGTAGCATCATTCAAGTTGTAAAGACATAAATTCAAGGTATAGTTGTTTTTCACCATCCATCTAGAGTTAGTCATTATTTTTGAAAAATAATTCCAAATTGAGAGCCAAATAGATGATCTCATACAATTTATATTTCCACTATTTAATTTTTCAATGTAACAATTTTTCAGGAAATCAATGGGGGAAGATTTATTATGAAAGAGATTCCAAGTGAGTATGGATTGTCAGGAATCATTGAAAAAATTGAGTTTTTTATGCCATGCCAATGTTTAACTGATGGTTTGAAACAAGAAAACCCAAGAACTGTTACCATCTTCCTATAAAGAGTTCTCCCACACAACACAAATTTTTTAGGGGAATATTTAATCTCTTTAATAGACCATTTGGACATTTATAGACCAATGTGCAATAGACCATTTTGAAAACAATTGTCCACATGACACGACATATTCTTCCCACTATAGAGAGGTGCATACCTTTACACATGGATATCTATCAAAGAATTTGGTCAAAATGGTGAAAAGTAAATAGTTTTGGGTCTGTCCCAAATAAATTAGAACACCATGATATGTAAAGGGGAGGGATCATTCCATAATTCCAAAGTCATTGATATTGATGGATTTTCAATTGGAAGGAAAACTTTTCTAAAATATTATTAAGGATTTACTCCAACTAATGGTTTTCCCAAAAATAAATTCATAGTGTGATAGGGTACTTTAGAGGTTATTAGTATTTCTCTTGTGGACTTGTATTAAAAATAGGAAATCATTGACAAACAAGATATGCATAGGGGAATTAAAATTCATGGTGGTACAAATCAGTTTAAGCTTTCTTTGTTCCATAAGTTGAGAGTGAAATCAACTTAGGTAGTCCTCAGCAATCGAGAAAAGTGTAGCAGAGTGGGGTCACCATTCTTGACTCCTTTAGTGCATTTCATGTATCACCTAAGAGAACAATTTACTAGGATGGAGAGGGAAACCAAATTGAAATGAATTTTGATTTATTGATGATTGTGTTATTAAATCCAAATATCCTTAAAAATTTGAAAATAAATCTACAATAAATGGTATCAAAATCTTTATGAAAGTCATGTTAATGGAAACATTCCGCCCACAACTGGACTTATTCAAATGGTGTGTGCATTCTGAGGCCATTAAAATACTATCTTCGATGTACCTTTCTTTAACAACACCGAATCAATTATATGAAACAATTTAATTTATTATAGAAGATATTTTATTTTCTAGAATCTCAAAAATGCTTTTTTATATGGGATTTGATAAGGTAAATGGTTCTAAAAAGGTGAATATCATCTGCATTATCTACTTTAGGGACCAGGATGAGAAATTAATAGTTCATCCCATGAGGGAGAGTGCCTTTGGCAAATAAATTCATGATAAATCTTTAGATATCATCTTGGACCACAATCCAATAATGGTAATGAAATAAATAATTAAAACCCTCAGGCCCCAAAGCACTATTAGAATTTAAGTTCATGACTTTTTCTCTAATCTCATGATAAAGAGAGACACTATTAAGTAAAGATTCATCCTCTTCAGTCACCACATCAAGAATAATATCAGGTAAAATATCCATATTAACATTAGACCCATTGAAATAATATTCAAAATAAGATATGACATGATTCACATTTCTTTTTCATAATCAATGAGGTTATCCCCATCCCTTTAAAGAGCATGTGGCATGAAACCGATCCTCAATCATTAAAGGGAGATGAGAAATTTCCAATTTCTCTCACCATCATTAAGATAGATTGTTTTGAAATTTTTCCCTAAATTTGTAATTCATGTTTAGCATAGAAAAATATTTTCTAGAGAAACTAATTTCTTGTGGAGGGTCAGATGTAAAATTGGGGCTTGTATTTTTATTCTAAATTTTAGAGATTTACTCTTACAAAAGAATAATTTCATTGACTATTTTCATTAGATTTATATCTACGCCAATTTTTATGAAACTTATTTATATTTATTAATTTAAAGGAACATGAAAATGAGTTATTGAAAATTTTCATTGTAGACAATTATTTCTTTATAATGTTCCCACAATTAGGGTATGATGACAAAGAAATGCTAAATCTAAAAGGTAAAATAGGTTTAGATATATTGAGTGAAAATTTGGTTATGATAAGATCGTGGTCAGAGGTAATTTTAAGAATAGATATTCTAGAGATGTTGTCCTATTTATAATGTTCTAGGAATTTTTTGAAATCTCTGTCCAATTTTCTATCAACCACCATGTTGTAATTTTGTATATTCCATGAAATATTTTCACCACTTAGATTAACATAAATAAGACTATTATCCTCTATATAGGGTTTAAATTTAATTGAATAAATAAAGAAGTGTGTGGGAATCATTTTATAACTAGGTGTATGAATGACATTATAGTCGCATACCAAAAAGCAAGTATCGTGAATGCTATTGCTATGATGGAGAGTTCATGCCAAATGTGGGTCGTATATTGGTATCTATACATGGAATATATAATTGTAGAGTTAATTTGTGAATTATTAATCACAATGTTATAGGTAAAAGATTCACCAAATATACTATAAATATTCACATTCTATAAATAATTGTGAAAAAAGATCTAAAGGATTTCAATATATGAGTCCTTTCTACAATCTCCTAAAAAAATAAACCTAAATAAAAAAATATGGAAAACCCGAGAAGAAATTTTGATTTTTTAATAAATAATTGAAAAAAGTTAGGATGATTATTATTGATAAAACCTTTTATGACATTAATGGGGTTCGATTTCACTATACCCTAAAAATTAGAAAATAAGATATTCATTAAAACATCTTCCTAGGGTTTGAGCCCCCTTTTTATTATACCAATAGTTCTTATTTTTGGTTGATCGTCTAGGAGTGTTGACCTTGTTCTGACTAGTTTTCTTCAACTACATTCTCATAGGAGAAATAGAGATAATTTTAGCAATACCTTCACTATATTCCAATGATAATGGATCAACCAATTTTGAGTTTGAAGGAGAAACCAATTGAGTGTTTATAGAATCCAATGATATCTCTTTTAAGATAAATAGTTTGGTATTTAATGTGGAATCATTATAATCTGAAGTGTGTTGGGAACTCATTATGTCATCAATAACCTACTACTTTCTATTGTCAGAACAAGAATTTAAATTGCTATTGTTACCTAAAAACAACCAGATCTATATAGTTATAGTCTTGTTCAGACTGCCTACTACATACAGGTTCCTATACAACAAAAATCATTATTGTATATTCAGTACAATGAGAAGAAGGTGTACATTCAGTATATACAATACTATTATAATGTGATTTAAGTTTACCATAAGTTTTGATAATTGAGACTACAGGCCATATTTTTCATCAGACAGCCTATCGCGACAATTCGTATAAACAATAAAAGTATTATTATCATTTTCATTACTAAGATATATAAGAGGAGGGTTTTTATAATATGCATAGACAAAAGTTTCCATATATGTATTCTATTCCTCACCCAATGAGAGCTGTAGGGGAGGGTCATTCAAGTCATTCATATTCCCATTGGGGTGCATTGGAGGATGTGATGTACATTCCATCTCTTTAGGAGGAAACTACGAATGATCAATATCCATCTCCATTTTTCAAGGGGAGATAAGGATTGATTATGAGGTTATAACTTCAGGGTTTTTTGGGACTGTTTCAGACCTTAGATAACATTTGATTCAATTTCATTTATTATGCATTGATCATCAATTTTATTTTCTTGTTCCTCCCCTAACTCCACCCTTTTTTACAACTTCTTCCACAATGGGATTCATGCCCTTGGATTTGATAATCCACATTTAAATGCTGTTATTATGATTTTCATGTTTATCTAAGTGAAGGCCTTTTTTTTATTTTGTTTTTTGTTATTGATCAATTGAATACCATGTGGTTGGGAGTCATGTTTATGCACTACCATATAATTTAGTATTGAGTGTCATATGTTTTTGAAGTACTCCTAGAATGAGGGACTTATCTCATATGAAGTCATCACATCATCCCTATAATATATATAATTAAAAGATGTGGTTTTGCATAAGTTAACAATCAAGGTTCATTATCACCATTTCTCTAGCATATAACCCCATCTGACCATTAAAGGTTGTTTTATCGATCTAAATAGGAGTACCAAAACAAGGAGATAATTTATTTATTATTTTCGGGTGGCAGAAAAATAAATTGAGATGATGCAATCTATCCTATACTTATGCCATAGTGTTCTTATTAGTTTTTGGGAAAAAATTAATATCCCATTCAAAGATACATAGTAAAAGAGTTTTGAGTTATATATGACCTATCCTCCAAACCAGATCTAGTTCATCCTATGAGGAAAGTAATATATGTAAATAAACCATACCCAAAGGGATGAGTTTTCAATTGGAAAATCTCCAACAGTTAGCAATGCACGGTTTCAAATTTAGATACAACAAGGGTTTATCACATTTATATATGAAATGTGACCCATAATAGAAAAAATACACATTTGAGTCCACTGTTGAAGTACATCAGGATTAGTCTCTATAAAAAATCCACTATAGAACAATTTTTGGAACATTAGAGGCTTCATCAATGATGATTTGGGAAGATGTGCTCCCTTGAGAGCCTTGAGGAAATAGCTCCATCTAGATTTACCATTCATCCCCTAGTTCGAACTATCCCCCTCAATGGTTTTTTTTTATTCTTCATTTGAGTTGCAGTGGAGTTGAAGGAGCTCTCTCATTCTGGATCTACGGAATCCATGAATTAATTATTTTAGAAAGGAGGGATCCAAACACTTACAGTTTCATGAAAATTACTGATTATACTTCGACGGATAACCAATCCATACAGACAGACCCCCCACATTTTGTTATATTAATTGAAAACATTAAATCTCGATAAATTACCCTTATTCACAAATTTTCCCTTTTTTTGTAACTCAAAAGTTTCATTATAATCATAATAATTTTGTATAATTGAGATGATTACACTAACACTTGAAACAAAATAATGGTCTTTCCTACACCCACATAATTGAATCCATAATTTAATAAATCATTAAATTTAGGGTCATGTTCTAAATGTAACATGTATAATTTATCATTACTTTCCTAACTCCAAGAATCAAGAACATTATTTTATTTTCGTGGATGGTAGTGAATCATGATATCGTAATGCCTAATCAGACCTAGCCATGTTATCTACCTCGTGATTAACTCATTATGAGTAAATATATATTAAAACTTTTATGATCAACATATATTTCATACTTGGATGCAAAAAAATTATTCCTCCAAATTTTCAAAAAAAACCCACAGTAGTTAACTCCAAATCGAGGGTAGGACAATTTATCTAATGAGGATTTAGTTTCCTTGAACCGCAAACTATTACCAGATCATTATGAATCCGAAAAAAACAATGTTTCATCAAATGAAGCATTTTTGTAGATGAAAAAAATCATCATTTCAAGGGGGCGAGGGAAATATTCAATAGTTCACCATTCATATTATATTTAAAAAAACATTCATCATGATTCCTTGTCCAGATATGTTTAGCTCTTTTTCATGTCTGGTTAGTTAGGGGGTAGATAACATTGAAAAAATTTCAACAAACAAAGTTTTATATCATGTAAATATATGAAAACTTTTAATCTTAGTAACATTTTTAGGACTTTACCATTCATCAACGAATTGTTTTTGTAGGGATAAAATAGTTTTAATTATTTATTTAAAAAAATTTCATGGAAAAAAATCTGTTGTAACCAAAATTCACATTTTCCAAAAAAAACTATAACATCTTTTCATTGACGGTTTGTAGAAAAATACGTAGATTTTTTTGATGATACTCATAAATTATTCAATAAACCATACTATTTCACATTAAAAAATCACATACCAATCAAAATAAAAACATAAAATATTATTCATAATATTCATTAAAACAGATGGAGAATATTTTAACACAAATGGTATAACTACAAACTCATAATTCCAATATCTATTATGAAACACAAAATTTTGAATATCTTTCTCCTTTACATTCAATTGAGGGTACCTTGAATATATAGAAATATTTGAAATGCAATGCACTCCATAGAGCTGATCAAATAAACCATTGATATAAGAAAAAGGGTACTTGTTCTTAAAAATGATATACCCCAAGATCTATAATAAAAAACATTATCATAGAACCAATATTCATTTTTTAACAAAAACATATATAGGGCACATTTTTGATGTTCTATGACGGATAAAACCTTTATATAAAAACCCTTGAAAATTCTTTTTCAGTTCCAAAAGTAATATTTCAGACATTCTATTAGGGGGTCCTGAAATAAGCTTATCATCAGAGACTATTTGAATACTAAAATAAATTTCATGATTAGAAATTATGCCATCTAAATCATTCGAAAGAACATATATATATGTTCATTAACTTCTTGATCTTAATTAATATGGAATGTTTCATTCTATTTCATAACATGTGTTAAGAAATACTGAGAACCATTTTTAATCAATTTATCTGCTCCTTGGTATGTTATTAATGTTTTTAAATCATTGAAAAAATATTCTAATATCACCACAATATTTTAGAATAATAAACTGAAATCCAATAAATTCCCAAAATAATATAAAACACAAATCTTGGTAATTCATCATGATTTTAGGAAATACCATTTCATTAAAAACAATAAGAATATCCCGAAAAAAATTTAATTTCTTAATACTACCAATGTTATTTTTCACCAAAATATATATCATACATTCATAATGTTATCTTCCTAGTATTCTTGCAAAGTTCTGAGAAGTGAATGAAACTAAATTTACAGAATCAAAAAGAGTATTGGTATAATTTGAGTGTATACTTAACATACCTATCACCAAATCATTTAACAACCCAACAACAACTACAGTAGTATCAAAATACTTTTCCACACCTTTTATCTTTTAGTTTTGATGATTTCTAACTTGAGTCACTAACATCAGGAACACATTATTATAATGTCCCAACTCATTTCAATTACATTATATTACACTCATATTTCTTTATTTATCATCACATTTTTCTTTTCAGTAACAAACCTTTTGAAAATAATATCAGCATAAAAATAATTTCCATTATTTTGTGTGGAATTCCACAAAGTGAATTTTTCTATACATTTCACAAGAACAAAATTTGACTTTCTAACCTCAAAATTTCATTGATAATTTATTCCCTAAAACCTTCCATATAGACATATTTTTTATATTGTAATCATGAGGCCCAAATATATTAAAAAATGTTATCTTAGCCTTTTCATCTTAGATGAAATTTTTCTCAACGCTTTTAAACTCCCATGAAACCAATTATCTCCATAAAATTCTTTTCAAATCAGTGTAAAGTCTATTAATTTTATATTCAATAACTAGAGAAAAATATTGTTTGTACCTAGATAATTTTCTGATTTTTTCTTCACATGTAGCTAAATAATCTTCATTCGTCTACCAATGATTGAGGAATTTATTCTATATTTTGCGTCGAACATCCTTAAGAATATATTCTTCTTGAAAAATACACGTAAAATCATTCCATTCCATATCATCCAAAATATCTTTCACTATTGTATTATTAACATGATAATAATATCAATAAACTTCACCATAAATAAAATTAATGGATATTGTTTCATTTTAGTGTTATGAACATCCTATGACATCAAATATATTTTCTAGAAAATTGATCCATCTTTCAACTACCATTGTATCAACAATTCCACTGAAATATGGTGGATGTTTAATGATAAAATTCTCCACTATAGAAATATTCTTTTATTTTTGATCTGGATTCCGTTATCTTGAATAACAACATAATATGTATAATATTTCCATTGATTCATCATTATAACAAAATGTTTTATTATAATTCCAACAATCAGAAATGCTAATTTGGATGAATGTTTTCCTCTTAATGTTTTTCGACCAAAGCGTTCCACTTTCCTCTATGGAAAACCATTCTGATGATATATATCTTAGATAAATAATCATGTTAATATTCAAATGATATAAAATAAATATAGAATAAAAATTATATATAGGTACTAAATTATTATTATCTCGGCCCTTAAAGTTATCTAAACCTCCCTCTGATAAAACTGTAAGCACTCGACCTCAAAATTTTCATATTCTATTGATTTTAAACTATAATTAAAATTTCCACAATATTGATAATAATATAGATTTATATTTTTTTGAGAATTATGATTAAATCTTAGATGATAATACCATACAATACAAGAGAAAACTTATAATTAATATCCATTTTCCACCAAATAAAATGTTTTTAAAATAAAACAAGGTTTTTCATGACGAACTATTATCATTGTTTTGTCCTAGATCTCATAATTTTCTTAAATTTACCTTAAACATTTATTTAAAATCATTTAAAACATGGAATGTGAAAAACAAAAACATAGTAAGAGACGTAAAATTAAGGAATCCTTTATTCTAGTTAAAATACATAAAAACTGTTTCCTAATAACATAACTTTTATACATTGAGAAATGATTTATATTTAATAATAGATCATTATCTTGCCTTCTAGAAATGAAAATTATTTCAATAAAAACACATTATCAAACATTTGAAAGACATAAAGCTAACGTGGGACATCATTTTTACAGATCACACTTACAAATGGAATAACCTAAATTATTAACTTTAATCTCTGGGGTACCCAATACATTGGTGGTTATAATGTGACCACCTAATTTTGTTTATCATATAACAACACATTATGATAAACAATGACCAATTACCATAAAATAATAATAATAATCCATGAATTCTTTCATCCTAAAAATGTTCCTTGAGGAAAATCAATTATATTAAAAGAATATTCCACATACAAGGGAAAGGAGTTTTTTAATATAAATATGAATTCTTGTAACTCAAGCATAAAAAATTGAGGCATCATGAATGGGGAAAAATGATCATGGCATAAATGTTCAATTTTTTTAGTTTTTTAGAAAGAAACATTAAAAGAGGGTTTTAATATAAAATCCCTTAAAATATCATATTATTGAAGTGAACACAAATAAAATGTATAGATAATTTGAATCATCATAAAATACCCATTAATGTTTTTAAAATACATCATGGGATAATAAAATTTAATTTCACCCATAATCAAAGAATGATATAATCAATGATGTGGATGTTTAATCAAATGAATTGAAATTAGGTTAATAATTCCCTTTACATCAATCTTAATGCATTATACAATTGAAATTAATTTCATTGATATTAAAATTCTATTAATTAATAACATAATTAAAAATATTAAAAATATTATATATATTATAATTTTATTCAGTTAATATTTAACCATTTCAAAGGAATATAAAGATAAGAATCATTGTTATGAGACTATTTGTTTCATTGTGTCATGGTTGGTTAACTTGTTTCTATTTATGAATGATCCTATAAAATGAGAATTGTATTCTGAAAGTTAAATTATATGGAATTGATTCTCCTCCATAATTTTAAATGGTTCCAGATATCCTTTTTCATTTTTAAATTCTGATGATTCATTTGATAAAATGTTAATGATAATTGTTTACTCTATTATGGTTATTTTTTACCACCTCAAATTAGTTTCATTTTATTTATTTTCATGTAAATATATTTGTTTCTAAATTAAAAATAAGTTAAAATATATTTATTAAATTCTTTTAAACTATTATAATTTTTATACCATTTATAAAGGTGGTAATGAAAGATGAAAACTTAATATATATAGAGACGGTAAATCTTGGTGTTTTAGACAATGGTTTTGTTTTAGTGAATAAGTTGATATGAAAAAATATATTGATAAAATATATTCTATTTACAATATAAAATTCATGTATATACATGATACTGGAGTTACAATACCTTTATGGGTGATTGAGGTGAGGATAATGTAGAAGAATAAAATAAATTAAGAGAGGTGGTTTAATAATGTTACCTATTGAGTATCACCTCATTGAAGGATCCCGTATGAAACATGGAATTATTATTTTGTGAGACTATATCCTCTAGAATGTGGATAATGAACTATATAATATAATTTGGAAAATTCTAATCGAGCTAGAAGAATCAAGGTGGTGAAATATCCTTAAGGAGGGGGTTCTCTTTTATAATTAAAGTGAGGGACACGTTTGGAATTTCTCAAAATATTAATATATAATAATATTATTATAAGGAAAAATAATTTAAATTAACCCTTAAATGCCTTGGGGATTAAATTTTCACCATATATAATCACATATTTCCTTATTTAATAATTTTTAATATTTCAGTAATTTAATAAAATATTATATTAATGAAATATCGTTATTATCAGAATTAATAATATTCATCACAATGATTATAAAAACAAAAAAAAGTTTTAAATTTAAAAAAACAACATTACTATATAATATAACAATCATAGTTTTCTATAGAAATATTTTATCAACATGAAAATATAAAATTATAAATATTATAATATTTTTAATATCATGTATTTGAATTTTCAATAAATTTAATAATTGTTACATCTTCATTTGAAAGCCTCTAATGAAATTATTTTTTCACCAAAAATTAAAAATAAATTACAATAATGAGGATAATTATATTAAATATCTATATATTATTTATATTCTAACATATCTTATAGATGATCATATACTAAAATTGTTATAATTATTAAAATCTATAGTGTGAATATTTTGACTTTCATTACAATTAAATACTATATTGGATTCCATTTCTACTATTTGGATTAAAGTGGTCATAATTTCAACTAATGGGTAATTTAGGAAAAAAAAACTTGTCAACTAAAATTGGGAAATGTGTTAGGGTAATTCATTCAACTGTATCATAGTCTATTTACACAAAATTACTTAACTTAACAGTAACCAGGGATGAAAAAATTAATATTTCTACTATTAATATTGCCTGAAAATAAATGTGACCTATTAACTAAATTATGACCATTTAATTATACATATGGAATCCATTCTTGAAAATTCAAAACACTAAATTAGAAGAATTTAATTTATAATAAACCAGGAAACATAAAACCAAAACTCGTTTTTAGGAAAACTCATTTTTTTATAAACAAAATGTTTTTATATTAAATTAAAGTATAAAATCCATTCAAGATCCCATAATTATATTAATATAAATCAAATTATATTATATGTTTTTCAGAATAATCTAAATCATAATTTCTTCATGTGAATAAAATATTTTCTTTAATAAAACCCATTATTTTTTTTATTTATTGATAAATATATATTTTTTTTATAATTATCTAAAATTTATCCTAAGTTATTGTTGACAAAATAAATTGAAATTTTTGTTAGTTTTTTTAAATTAAAATTCTATAATTGGTAAATTTATCTTTTAAATATAACCATATATGAGAATAATTTTATAAAACGTTTTCCTTTTTGATTTAACGAATTAAATAACATATTTATACGGAATTTCACTATTTATTTCATAGATAAAAATAAATTTTGAAAAAATAATCTATCATCAAGTAGATTATAAATTTCAGAAATATTTTATTAAATGTTCTTGATAAATGATGAGTGATAATTATAGTTTATTATCAATCAATTAATTATCATCTTGTGGAATCAATTTCTAAAATTCAATAAGGATTTATGATAGTTGAAAATGGGATACAATCACATATAGAAAACGAAATAATAGATGATAAAATTTTTTTAAATAGAATTGAAATCTTTTGAATAAATGGAATTCAAAAATAAATTTATAAATGATAAAAATTGTTTCATATAGCATAGTAAAGAAATATTTATTAAGATATTATTTATATATTAGAATGTTTGAAGAAATATTTTGGAAAGAAGAAGCCAAAGAATAGGGTTATGATTACTATAACATATGGTGATTTAACTCCCTGACCTAATACCATGGGGAAAAATACTATGGATTGATATTTGGAACATTATTCTAACAGACTCTTTTAGATATTTATTGGAGACGATATTTCATAACATTTACAGTGCATATAATAATATATCTTAAAGAAAATATTAAGTGGAAAGAGAATATATATAAAAATTTAAATGGACTATAAATAAATAGTTAAACGTTATGAACTACATGATAGATATTGAAGTGTTATTTAATTCTGATACTTCATCAATATAATGAATTGAAAACCATAATTTAACTGTATTTTATCATAATTATCATTGAAATTTAATGTTCTTTATGGGAAAGGTAATAATAAAATATCATACCATTTTATCTTTATATTTTTGATATATATTTTTGGATGATAATGATAATTCTCCATCATTAGGATCAATTTTAATATATATGATATCTATGAAGATAAAAAATTAAAATTAAAATAATAATATTATTGAACTATGGAAAATATTTTTATGGATGAGGATAGAATTTCTAAACATATATCTGAGTATGATTCTAAATTTTTTTGTATTGATTTGTTTAAATTTATAAAACTATGATTTTATGTTATTTTTATGAATAATATTCTATCTAATATTTCATTAATAAGGAACAATTTTGACATTAAATTATGATATTTGAAACCTTCTTGTATATCTTTAAAATTTTGTTTTACTTTTGGATATTAAAATATATATTCTAACTCTTTCATTCTAAAAAGGGAAAATTTTGGTACAAAATATCATATAGAAGGTCAATTGAAGAGTTTTTTTCCCTAAACAATGTTTAATAATTTGCGACTATCAGGTCTTATATTTGTAGATAATATGTAGTTGTTCAAAACTATAGGGTTTGAATTATGGGGTTTCCATATGAATTATGTCCAAAGGTTTTAATTTATATTTTCAAATGTCCTAATGATTTTTCGATATGAAAATATTAGCCATATTAATATTAGGATAAAAGGAAGAATAATATGATTGAGAACATTTTTTACATAGAAATTTTTTTTCTACACACAAGATTAAATAAATTATAATTTGAAATACATACAAACTGTAGTGGGGGATATTCTATTTTAGAGAAATAGGAAAAGAATTATAATTTTATAGGAATCTATATTTATTGAGTTGTTAATTAAAAATTATAATTATTTATTATTATTTATTAATAATTAAATTATTATTAAAAAAATTATGTGTTTAGTGATACTACATTAACTTCAAGAATTACAAATGAACCATCAAAATCTCTTTTTCTGTTGGCATTTTATCTTCTGATAAGCATGATAATTTTGACACTTTCGACCTAGAAGACCTTTCTTGGTATGAATTTACTTACATTAGAATTGTTTGAGGATATGTTTTTGATTTTTCATGAGAGATCATGATATATTAATATGAAAAACATATGTAAAATTTCTCCAAATGGTCTTTTTAAGTCTCTTCTGGAACATATGGTTGACTTATTTAGAGCCAATATCCCGTATTAATTTTATAATCTATATATGTTTATAATTAAACATATTTATGATGTATCAACTTCTAATATTATAAACTAAGTTTACATATACTATATTATACCTAAAAAAATTTGTATTAAAGGAGGAAACACTATCAATATAATATAGTTGATGAATACACCAAGTTAACATGGGTTTATTTTCATAATATTATTTTAAAAAGCGGTAATTTTTTTAATATTTTTTTATCATGTTAAAAATAAGAAAAACTATTCCATTTTATGGATCGTGAGTTTGTATGGTATAAAATAAATTGATCATGATTTCTAGAACATGATAAATAATTATTGCAGATAATTTCCCTTTTGAAACAATTTTATTAAATCTGAATTGTACATATTTTCATTGCAACATGAACTCCCCAAAAATAGTGTCTCTTTATAGGGAAATACCCTCTTTAATAAATTTCCCATTATATTTTTTTGAATAATTTTTCTATATATTTATTTTATAAATCCATTAAAACTTTTTATTACACTATTAATAATGTTTTAATCATGCATGATTTAAATAAATAACATCCATAATTATATATTGTATAGAAGTAAAGACAAGTCTAAATTAGATTATTTGGTGAAATTGGATATTTTTAATTTTCCGGATAATTTATATAATTTTGATTATAAAACTGATGATGTTATTATTCTTGTGTACTCCAACATGATTATAGATTATCATGATTTAATAGATGAATACATGTTGAAAAATAATGATTCATGTTATGTTTCATGAGGCTGATCCATATGAAATGTTAAAAAATTCAGTTTATGAAATTAGTATATAAGATTCTATTGAATCCCTATCTATTTAAATTTTTAAATTTAATCAATATAAATTTGGATTTAATATTCATAAAGGTATATGAATAAAATATTATCCCCTAGTAGATGGGAAAAATATTCTTTTTTTACTTTAGAAAACAAACGATATTACAAAATCATCCATATTGTAATATCATTAGAGAGGATGATCAACCAGATAAATCTAGGGTTTTTATAAAATGAATGTGATCATATTAAATTATTTTCTATAATTTTAATTTTTTTTTGTTATTTAATTATGATAATAATAGATATATTATTCATTACATGAATATACTAGTTGGTAAGGGTCTTTATTATGATGTGGGTAGATATTATAGAGAAATAGTTTTATTTGGTATCCATAAATTAATCCATCTATATCATAATTTCATTTAAAAATAATTTATACTTTTTTTATTTCAAATTAATTTAATGCTTAGATCCCATAATGTTTTTGTTATGAAGGTTTTTTATATTGAACTAACTCATGATTTTGAAGATATAATTTTTACTGAACATTTTTTCAGACAAACAGAGGCAATTTGTGAGTTCAAAGAAATTTCCTAGTGCTTGATATTATAGATTTTATGAGTTATTTAATAAAAATTAACTTATTAAATTAACAAATAATCATAATATAGGTATAAAAATAAATTTTAATGATAAATACACCTTAAAAATAAATGTTAAAGAAGTTATATTTAGTTAACCAAAATAATCCTTGTCCAAAGTGTTTTCAAAACATATGAAATTTGAATTTGAATTTATTATATATTAATCCATAAATACATCGTTATACTACAAATAACTCATATATCCAAAGAAACTATCTTCACCCACAATAATAATATCAACTATTTTCTAATGAATATTGGTTTTATAAATTATTGATGTATTAGTACTCTAATAGTTTCATCTTATAAACATGATCTTAATGAATATAGAAATACAATTGATTAGAAAAATATTTATTCATATGATCATAGGTTTAATTTTCTTAACATCAAGTTGATAGAGTATTTTTTACCAAGTATTCATATGTGTGAGATTGTAATCTAATCCAAAAGTCTCCCATTTATTGATGAAAAATGGGACTTTCCAATTCATAGTGTTAATTTTAAACATATACAATATTAATCCCTAAAATATAATTTTACATTTAAGGGTTTTTAAGATGCATATTTTGAGATTTTTAAAATGGTTAGGAAGATTAATTTAAGAATATCTCACTATCTTGGCGAAACATAAGTATCATGGTCCATTAAGAAAACTCATTGGGGCAACCTTACCCCTGCAATCCTGAAGGTGGTTTCTACAACCCTTACATGGGCATGATTATAAGCAAATGCATCCCAAATAATTGACAAGTTTAGTAGTCTTGGTAAACTAGATTCATATATGAGTGTCGTATTACAAATTAAAGCACTAATTATGGCTTAACTTTTTATCATTTATAACATTATTCCCATTTAGAATATCCTTTCATATATGTATTATTACAATTATTGGATTCTCGATGAAAGGAAACAAAATAATGGGGAGATCAAATGATCATTAAGGGATAAGTATATCTGAAACTATAAAGAATCAATTATAATAATTAGTATCGAAAGGTAAATAACTAAACACAGATTCTATGTAATCCATTAACAAAGGGAGAGTGTATAAAAAATATTCCTTGATATATAACATTGCAAAAATTCCATGTATTCAATAAAAAAAGAATAAAAATGAATCTATAGATAAATTCAAATCAATAATATATCAGAAAATAATTATAAAATAATTCATTATAAAAATAATTCCTAATTATTGGATTGCATAATTCCTAGGTACATGATTCCATTATCAAGAAGATATATCTTCTAATTGGACTAAAGAAAACATGGTTAAAACCCAATTGTTTATTCTATAAGACTTATTTCATCTCATGAGACTATTGATTCGTCGAGGTTCATTCAATAACCAGTCCCAAATCATAAGAAATTGAATGTCCAATGATCATTGGAAATTGAATGTCTAATGATCATTGGAAATTTAATATATCTTGGGGACATTAAAAATAAATCAATGATTTGATTATGGATACTATAAATTTCAAAATCTATCACAATCTACATATAAAAATAATAAAGATGCTATAAATAAATAATTACCAATTATAGTTAAATAATGATTTTTTATAATGATTGAAAATACCATAGAAATGTCATTTCATAATCTTTTTTTTTGGAAAATATCCCATTTATTTTGATATTAATTTTTATAATTTTATTTAAATAACATTAAAAATATTTTCTTTAAAAATTTATCCTTTTAAATATTTATGGTGATATTCAAGGAAATTATGACAATTAATTCTATTCATGTCATACAATGTAAAACAAATATTAATTTTTAGGGTAAAATGTATAGAAAAGTTATTTTATTGGAAAGAAAAAAAGAATATTACATTGATAAAATATTTGAAAAACAAAAAGGAAAAAATATATTTAATAAATACATTTGTTAATGGTAAAAACATTTCTGAAACAATTTTTATAAAATATTAAGAAAATATGTTCTCTAACAAAAGAGGAAAACGATGTTCGATTTTTATAAAACCAGTTTCGAAAAACTTTTTAATACCAATGAGTATAAAAATTGTTTTCTTACAATAAAAAGGTCATGAATAACTATATTTAAATAAATTTAATGTATTTATTTAACAATGTTCATAAAAATTCCTTTAATGTAATTTCATGAATAAGAATTCTCTATTAGAATGATATTGAGAAATAAACAATTAAAACGATCATATCATTGAAGTGAGAATTTTCCAATGAATTGATTATGAATATATACAATAAATTAATGAAAAAGAATTTAAAATTCATTAGTGTAATGTAAAATGAAATAAACACATAACCGTTGAATGTTAACCATAATGAGGAAGTAATATAACCCAATGAATGATGAATTGAGTTATGATATTTCTTTAGCTTTTTCTAATTTAATGTTCAAATACCATTATATGTAATAATTAAAATTTAAAATAAAAATACCATGAAAATTTATTTTATGATTATATTAAATGTTAAATGGTATGTATGGTCACCACATATATGAAATTAAGTACACAATTATAAAGTTTACCTCATGGAATGAAAATTGAGATGAAGTCCCATACATTGAATTTCCTTTCTAGTGAATACCCTTTAACCTCATGTATACTGATTTTAATAATGAAAATAACTTATAATATAACAATTATCATATTTACAGCATCATATATTATCTTTTAATAGTTTCTTTATATCTATTTTTTAATAATCATTTATTATTTTCATTATTCTGGATGTTAATTTACTAGTTTATCCAGTATATTTTGACGTGTTATTTTTTTATTCATACATTGATCGTGATTAAACAATAACCAAGAGGGAAAAAATATTTAAATATTATATATATATATATTAATTATATATTTACATAAAAAAATTCATAAAATTATTATATATGAAATGAGTTGCACCATTTATGGAGATGTTTGGCCCGTAAATATGCATAAATTCTACTTCAAATTCCTACTTGTATATAAAATAAAGATATGTAATATATATATGTATATTATAAATATTGTAAAATATTTATTTCATATATGTCAAGTATTATTATGAAAATCAAACATTATTTATTTAATGTATTGTTTGAACGAATCCCCTCGCTTAGAAGAGGTTGTAGTCTACTTGCCCACAAACAATGTTATCATATTCCATGAAAACCGAAATAATGAAGGTAAGTATTATATAGAAATTTTATAAGAATAATGAAATTATTTATACTATCTATATCAAATATATGATATAAATACATTATTGTTTACCACCTTGAATGCGGGTAATGGAAGAACGAACCACATCAGTTCGTGAGGCAGTAGTGCACTATAAACATAGATGATGATTGTGTATCCCATTTCATGGATATGTATTACAGTGAAGGAAGTGATGTTAGAATAAAAATATATGTATATTAAATATAATTTGGTTATTATATATTCCTGATTAAAAATAATTTAAGGGGTCCTAAAGTAAATGAAACAAAAGTGACAATTGAAGAACTTTACCTCTTATTTGGGTAACTCATATTTGTTTATACCAGAATATATCCTTGGGTTTTATTAATATTGATTTGAGTATTCTTGTGTTAGGGTAGGTATTGTTTGAGATTATTTGGGTATATTTAGGTAAATAAAATGGTATTTAGAGGTGTTAATAAATTGAATGGGTGAGTTCATTTTTATATAAGAGGAGGAGTGGTATTTATGTAAAGTTTTTAGGAGGTAATTCCACAAAACAATTTCTATGTTATGTGGATAAAATTAAAAAAATTAGATACAATTTTGGTTAGATTCCAAATATGGCTATAAAAAATCTGTTATACTAGTTTATAGGTCATTTAGGTCTTTATGTTTAATTTTTTTTCCCTTGTTCAAATATGTATTCTCTTAATCACTATTATTAATTCTATTTACTTATCCCAATAAATATTTTCTGAAATAAATTTTTACATATATGAAATTATAAATTAATATGAATCTAAATATTCAGTACACTTTTTTAAATTCAAATCATAGAAGTCGTATGAGTTAATTTTATATTAATCCCACAGATGGGATTACAAAGAGGGTTTTAAAGTTAAAGAAATTCAAAATATTGAAATGTTTTTCAATCCAATATTAATGTGATATTGAATAAAATTATATAAATTGAATTAATTTATCCATTTTTTAATTATAAATTAAATCAATTAAAAAAATATAATTTTTCTTTATAATTAAATTAGATGAAAACCCAGTTTTCGATTAAAAATTAGTATTTTAACTATTCATAAAAAAATAACCCTAAAAAAATTAAAAAACAATTACCTTAAGAAAATTTTGAAATTAAAATTATAAAATGGTGTTCATTATGAATATAAAAATTTATAAAAGTATCAAAATTCATTTTTAAAATATGTTCACTATTAAAAGGTGGAAAAATATCCTTTTAAAAAAATATTTTAATGCATAAAACTACATTTATACTTATCTTATGATTATAAAACATATTGGATGATTATAAAAAATATTTTATTTAATATATATCTTATTTATATATATTTAATTATGATAAATCACTAAAAAATTTTAATTTAAATTATTAGGACAATATATGTTTGTGATTATAAAAACATTTCTTTTATATTCAATTGGTTTTTATTATCATATATAATTAATTGGCAACCTATTATTAATTTTATTGTTTTATAACCATATATTTTCAAATCATATTTAATAATATTCCTAATTCATAATATATTTTATTGTTTATATTTATATTATTAAATATTTACTTTTTTATAAAATATTTTTATTTGATAAAACTCAGTCTTGCACGTAATGCAAGTCGTTTAAAAAATTCATTTTTGTGTGCGATGAAATGTATATCATTATTGAATGAATTTCAAGCTATATAATATATGAAAATTATTTTAAATAAAATTAAATCATTATTTCACAAGAGTTAATAATCCATTATACATTTGGGGTTGAGTGGCATACATGCTAGTGAATAAATATTTAAACTTTTAAAAAATTTAGGGTATTTCATTTTCCCCAGCACAAATAAATTGAATCATAAAATTAAATAATTGACCATGTTTGTCTATATTTTGATATTTTTATGTTTATATGTTTAAAATACCTCTTTATAAAAGTGTTTATAAAATATTCTCTTAATAAGAGAGAAAAAATAAGTACATGGGTCACATGGAATGACATATAACAAAGTTTGTAAGTAGCAGAACATTAGCAGAATGTGAAAATTTAGTCATGGAGGAAAAATATAGTTATTTATATAGAGTTTCTATTGTCACTAATCACAAAAAAGTGAATGATAAATGAAATGTTAGGGCCTCAAAGGCCATCAATTCAACAAAAAAGATGGTATTATGATAACATTTTTGGTTTATGATACTTTTTCAAATGTTGAGGAATAACTTTTGTGAACAAGAATACAAGGAAATATATTTACTTGACATGTTTTAATTTCATATGAACAATTCCAACTTCTGTTTTTTTTTTCTTTGATGAAATTATAATTCATCCCTTACTCTATGTAATGGATATCCTAGTATGAACCCATTTTGTAATCACTAAAATTTAATTTTAATAGAACATAATATAGATAAATATTGTCATTATATTTTTAAAAAACTATTCTCAAATCCATTATTGTTAAGAAATTAATCTCTAAAAGTTACACCACGGGTTCATCAATAACATTTATTCTTCAAATTGATTAAGTAAAAAAAATTACAAATTAACCAGGATATCGTGTAGGTATGTAGTTGGAATGAAACCCATATATCCTTTCATTCATGAGTTCAAGCCCCATTTCCTTTCCACATATGATCTGTTATCACCCAACATATATGTTCTAAATTTTCTAAACTATATTTGTATCATTTTCAAAAAAATATCAGCAATATCCTTTAAATTTAATCATTAAAAATCCATTTAACCAAGGGTTTCCATAAAACCAAAATATATAAATACTTCATCCATTTATTTACACATAAGTCCCTCCTCGGATAAAATTTTATCATTTATAAGAGATTATTGAGTCGAGTAATTCCCAGGTTCCCCACATTTAAGGAAGAAACTATAAATATATATTTAGGATGAGATTTATTTCATTCAATTTCACCCTTCATTTATATGTGGAAATTATTTTCCTTATATCCTTCTTTCCCACATATAAAGAATTAACCTATTCATTTCAGACTCATTCTTGGGTTACTGCTTCCATATTTATTTCCTGATAAAAATTAAACCCATTTTTTTATATTTTCTACACCACTCGAGATCTTTTAAAAAACAATAGTTTTCTTATTTGGTGAGTGTGAGAGTTGGGTAAGTGGTATGTTATTAATCATGTTTCAATAAACACATTATGATATAGATGGTACCTTTCACTACTATCAACATAATATTTGGTTTCTCATTTACACTAAATAGTCTTTCATGTTCTATGTTAAAATGATCACTTTGGGATCCTTATTGTGACTAAAGAAAAATAATATTGCGTGAGGAACAATTATCATATCTGGAAAATTATATAATATGTTTTAGAGTCTCTAAATATAAAAAAAATTCTTATCTAATACACCTCATGATTAATCTAACTCATTTATTATCATTATCTAATCAAATAAATTATAATGATATTTATAGAAAATGTGAATTATCCTAAGAATATCCACTAAGACTGTTAAACCAGATGCATTGTAAGGCCCGTTGTCACATACCAGGTTATGCTCGAATAAGGCCCAACACATCTTTCCAGAGTTGTTACCCCAAGTCAAATTTATTTTACAAAAACATCCACTTGTAGTATCCAGATAGAGACATATTTCCACGGATCTCAAATACCCTCTATCAAACTAAAACATTATAATGTTCTTCCACACTTATAATTAAATTTTACCTTTGGGGTATGTTAACCAGTTTATTTTTCCCTAATTCTTATGTCCAATGTTTGTACTAAGCTTCCTTGGATACCAAATGTATCACCCTGACCCCAGAATGCCCGAAGTTGTTTTCCTCAACCCTTAAACTAGCATGACTACACGTAAATGTTTCCCAAAGGATAGATTGATTTAGTAGTCTTAGTAAACTAGATACATGTACAAGTATTTAATTAATAATTAATACACAAATTACAACATAATTTTTTATAGGATAGATTAATTTTCACATAGTATATACTTATATATCAGTATTTGTACACTTATTGAATTCATGGGGAAAGGAAATAATAAGGGTGAGATCAAATTATAAACAATTTCTATGTACACATGAAAAAATACTTAATCAATGAGAAAAATAAATATAGAATGGTAAGTAACTCAAGGCACATGCCATGTAAACAATAATCCATGAGGGCGTGCATAAACAATATAGAAAGGTTAATAACTGAGCACACATGTCCTTTAATAAATAAAGTATGAATGAAAATGAATCCATAGATAATGTATATCCAAAAACATCTTGGATAATAATTAGAGAATTATATATAATGGAATTTCTTAATTATTGGATGTCATGTTTTATAGGAACATTACAACTTTATTGTAATAATCAATCCACTAAAAGGTTTAAAAAATACTTTGTGAATGCCCGTTATATTAGGATATCCAACTAATTTCATCTCATGAGTCTACTTATGCATCAAGGGGCTTACATTAACTAGTCCCCAACCAATTTAGTGCATGTCCAAAGCATTCCTCATACATTAGATAATCGAGTTTACTTAGAAATAATTTCCCATAGCAAATATCATCATCGGATAAAGGTAAACAAATTTCAATATTTCTGAAACATATCAAATAACTATGAATGTATACACCAAAGATAAAAATTGTATACAGTTATGTCAATAATCATATCAATGATAAATAGTATTAATATTTAGTTAAAATTCAATTAATAATTATTGAACGAAATTAAATATTTTAATCAGATTATAACAATGAATAATGGATGTGAATGTCAATAATCCTCTTAGAAGAATCAATAATAAACCACACAATGGAAGAATAAAGATTATATCAGTAAAACATATCCAAAGTGGTTTTAATTAACGGGGATTTTCATTGACTAATGTAAATACTATAAAAATATCATCTTTAAAACATTATTGAAGAAGATGTCATATATATTTTGAAAAAAAAATTAAAATACATTTCATTGAATATCAATTTAAATAATAATTTTCTATAAATGAAATAACCATTTAATTTTTCAAATTAATATTTAATTAAATTTCAGTGGGTTATTCTATACATGTCATACCAGGTAAAAAGGACATTACATTTTATGTGGTAAAAATGTTAGAAAAGTGACATGTTCGGAATGAAACAAGTAGATTACTTTGAGAAAAATTTTTTATTGAAAAAAGGGATAATATTAATTTAATAAATAAATTTGGAATGTTTACACAAAATTTTTAAATATTTTTATTATATTACATATTTATAAGAAAATAGGTTCACCGACTAAAGGGAAAAATGATGTCTATAAGGACTCAGCCATAAACATTACATAATCATGAATTAGATTAATAAATCACATTGAGGATATTTTTACATTTAGAGTTTTAGAGAATTAGGCCATAACTATTACATTACATCTCAAAAATTACAATGTAGACACTTCAACTCAGTTTCCTTTTTTTTCATAAAATAAAAACTCTTTAAACAAAAGCCATGTCTAGTCCCATGTTTTAGACATAATGACTTTTCCTTGATCCTATACTTGACCCTATTCGTCTTTATGTCATGTGAAAAAAATTACAAAACTTGGGTTCAGCATAAGAAGCTCAGTAAGGGTTAATAAACAAAAAAAGAATACATTATTTCACCATTACATACATAACGTGAGCTCTTTACCATACCTCATGAAATCATAAGATTTATGAATAACACATAAAAATAATAAATCATAAAGGTATCTTGTGGAATCCATATTATACTTACATTGTAACTATCACATATACATAGGGAGTGACATTTGGAATACCCATCACAGTATATTCTATCTATCTCTTTGGAGAAACATTCACATTTACCTCCGTCACATTACCCAATTCACTGGAGATCTATCTCAGGCTCACCCACCCTAGGTTTATCACGGAACCAAACATATACGTAAAAATTACCAATAACCATTACATATTCAAAACATATAAAATATATACAAAGGAAAGATATAATTTCCACATTTCAATAATAATATGTCATTTAAATATATTGCCATAACAAATCTGTTATTAAAACCATTTTAAATATCAAAATACACAAAAGTGTAGAAGGTATTTATTTCCCTTTTATAAAGATTAGGAATTGTTATGGATTCCATAGATCCAATAATAATCACGGCAGCTGAAATGTACATTGTCACTACTTACGATAAAAGAAGTATTCTTTTTTGTCTTTTAGTAAAACACTTTGTAGAAAAAATTACATTTGAATTAAATCAAAAGTAAAAGTCTTTAAACATGGTATAAATAAATTTTATTAATTAAAAAAAAATACACATCAATGAAAGGATATTGAGATGAAGTCACTTACCTTGTTTTTGACTTGACCTATTCGTTCTTTAATCTATTGAATAATAAACTAAGGTTAATTTCAACTTGCTTAAGAACCTTTTTCCTGTTTATTATTCCTTTCATATCAATTATTACAATTTTATAAACATCATATAATCATTAAAGTTAATAATGAATGTTATTTAGATATTTGGCACTTGAGTCAAAAATGACCTTCATATACTCACAAGTTATTTATGTGGTCAAAATTCCATTATATCCAGAATAATATTCAGGATTTAGATGTCATATATATCATATATATCTAGTACATAGATTTATTTCCCATTAAATAGAGGTGTGTGTATGTTTAGTTCAAATAATTATCATAACAACATCCCAGTATATTGAGGATTCTGGTGTTGTTATAAAAGAAAAGAATAAAAAGAGATTAGGGGGTTGGAGAAGTAAAATTTAAGAAAAGAACATAAGAGAAGATGTTACCTTAAATCAGGTAACTCCCTTAGGTTTTAACCAAACAATTTTATTGAAGGGCCTTATGCCTAAGTTAATGCTTCTAAGTGGAGTATAGGGATGTATGAATATTAATTGGGAAGTGGTTGGACGAGACAATGGGCTTGAAAGGTGTGAGGAATATGTTAGAGGTGAAAGATTTTTTTATGGTGGAGGATGGGCTCTTTAGGAATGTGTGAAAATATTATTTTATTACATAATGATTTTAGGTTTCTAAAGGTAAAAAACTTACTAAAGTCAAATATATTATGACTCATGGTCGATATAAAATCTCCCAACAAGAATTGGATACGTTTTGGATATTATCTTTATCTTTATACTCTTATTTTTTTAAATCATTTATTAATGAGGTAAACAGTGCATCATTATTTTATCATAAATAATTTAATTTATTGGATGTATAAAAATTATAAAACAAATACTATGATTTAATAAATATTTTTGTCAAACCATGTAATATTTATAGTTTAATAGATATCTTATATAACCCTATGTAAAAATTAATTTACTAAAAGTTATTTTTATGTCAATTTTGTCTTTACTTAAACTTAATTAAAATAAAATGTCATTATCACTACTATGTGGCCCCATGGGGACCCAAAATTGATCCATGGATGATCATGGTCGTAAGTATATCAACCAATAAGATTAGGAAACATGTTAGGGTAATTATATATTATTATTGTAATATTTTTTATCCCTTATTTACCAGATTTACATTTTAACCATGGTAAATAAAATATATACTGAAGTAAATATTCATAATGTATAAAAAATAAAAGTTACCTATTTACACAATTTGGACCTCCAAATTCCAAATATGGATTCCATTTTTTCAAATTCAAAACACAGAAGTGGCTGAAAAAAATTTAAAATTATTTTTCATTGTTAAAATATAAACCTGGTTTTTAAGAAATAAATATCAAAAGATTGACACTTGTTTATTTCCAATCTAAATGTAAAATTAATTACAATGACCAACATAGGATAAAATTGTAGAAATATATTGTAATATAACTATAAAAAAATTTAAAAGGTAATATAACTATATAAATAAATTAGAATAAAAGGTATTTTATAATTAAAATACAATATTTTTCACTATTCATTAGAAATGAACTTCATTAGAAAAATATCAAAATTTAATCCAAAGTAAATTTTGATGTCTTGATTCTAAATAAGAATTTTATTTAGTCAAATATTACATATAAAAGTGACCAAACTAGATTTAATAAGGGTTCTCCCTGAAAAGGTGGTAAATTATCCTTTTAAGGTAAATTATGAATAAAATTGGATTAATTCACATTTTAAACGTCAAAATTTTATTGGATAACGTAAAAACATTTGAAAAAAGATTTATAATAAAATTTTAGATAGTTCTATTTATTCCCGCCAATACAATAGCTATGTGATAACTACTATTTGAAATAATAATAATATATTATTATTGTGCGATGTAAGATTTCAAAGATACCAATTGTGGCATATCAGGTACTCTATAGAACATTGCAAACCCTTCAAGGTAAAATTATTATATAATTCACAAAATATTAATTAAAAAGAAGATATATTATTTCTTTATTTACTTGGGATGTTACAAAGTAGGTTATTCATAAAAATTACTAAATCAATTTTAGTAACAAAGAGCAGAGAAATGATACTATTATATGAAAAATTAAATGAATAGTAATAAAAAATTAAAATTAATTTTTTTATTGAAAAATTAGTATATAAATTCTTTTAATGTAATTTCATGAATAAGTAATCTCGATTAGAAAGAGATTGATAAATTAACCCATAAAATTATCATATTGTTGAAGTGAAAATTGATCAAGGAACTAATTATGAAAAAAACGTAAAATTTAAAATATAATAAGTTGGAATATATAAATATACATTCAATTACATTAAACTGATAATCATATAATATTAACGACAATATGTACGTAATATAACACAATGAAAAAGGAATTGTGTTATAAAATTTCGTTACCCCTTGGTATTTTTATTTTCAAATAACATTAGATAAAAATATTCAAATAGAAACTAAAAATAAAATTAATAAATAAGTAATCATGATAGAAAATATAAATTATTCATTATTTACACCCTATATATGTAATTAGGTTTATAATGATATAGTATGCCTCAACGAATGAAAATCGAGACGAAGTCCATTGCCTTTTATTTCCTTTCAAGTGAATGAAATTTAAAATCATGTATAATGGTTTTTAGCATGTCAATATCTCATAATAGAACTATAATTTTGTTTATAATATAACATATTATTTTTTTATAATATCATATCACCCACTTGTGAACAATCATGCATTATTTTCATTACTTTTGGTGATAATTAACTAGTTTTTTGAGTGTGTTTTGAATTGTAATTTTTTTCTTCTATCATCGAATATTATTTCTTCATATCCAATGTATCACCCTCAAGATTTCGTAGTACATTATTTCTTCAATGTAATAAAATTACTTGCACTAAATACAACATCAAGTTCAAGCACACCACGACTTACCAAACTAGCCGTTCAAAAGCGGTTATGAATATTATTAACTAAATACTGAACTTTATATAATCATTATAATTTAGGAGTCTTTATTATGAGTTTCTTAGACAAAATTTAAGAACAAATTCATTTTTTCGGATAAAATAAGTATTTTTCAATAAAATGCAATTTTACCACCATTAAATAGAGATCCTTTTTTAAACCAATATTTAAAAATGTTATATATTTAATTTAGTGAAATTAAATTATTCTTTAGAATCAAGACACAAAAATTTAGTCTTGATAAATTTTTTGGTACTTTTCTGATAACATTTATATTTTGATGAATAGTGAAAATTACTAAATTTTAATTAGAAACAAATTTTTTAATCAAAATTATTAATAGTGATAAATTATAAATTTTAATGGTTTGGAAGTATAGTTAAATTATATTTTTATCATTTAATAAAATTAAGGTCATTATAAGTAATTTCACATTTAAATTTGACATGAACAAGTGTCCATCTTTCAATAGTTACTATTTTATAAAAACACGCTTTTGGTTTTGACAACAGGAATTAATATTAATTTATTTTTTGCCACTTCTCTGAATTGAATATGGAAAAATGGATTCCATATTTGCAATCAGGTGGTCCAAATTGTGTAGATAGGTAAATTTTATTCTTAGAAATCAGTAATATTTACTTTAGTAAATGTTTTATTTACTGTGGTAAAAGAGGTAAATCCGGTAAATAAGGTTAAAAAATAATATTATAATAATATTAAATTACTCTAACACATGAAATAATCTGATTGGCTGATACATGTTTGACTTGGGGCTTTTTTGGGTTGACTTGGGGACCCCATGGAGCCACATTGAAGTGATAATGACATTTTAAATTAAATAATATAATGTAATGGAAAAAATTACAAAAGCAAATATCTTTTAGTAAAAAAATTATATATGAGGTTATATATTTGGTGTATCAAATTCTGAATCTCTTTTAGAAAGCTAAAAATATTTCCTATATCATGGTAGTTTATTTATAATTTTTATACATAAAATAAATATATTTATATATGAAACTATAATGATGAAATATTTTACTTATTATTGAAACAATTAAATATATGATATTATAAACACTAAAATAAATTTAAATTTAAATTTCTAATGACATAAACAAATTTTATAGGTGAAAATGACATGTTAGGTTTTATTAAATTAATTTATATTTAATTAATTATGTTTTTAAAACTTTTAAAAAAATAAATTATTAAATAATGTCAAAATTTACATAAATGACTTTTTAAAACAAATACAATATTATTGGTTGATATAATAATCCTAAAAATCTGAGGTTCAACGAAAAGACTTATTAAATGATAGGAGTATCATTAATTAACCACTTGGGGTTCTCTTGAACGTTTATAGTATGTTTATTAACAATATATTATAAAAATACAAAGAGACAAGGTAAATGTCAAACTATTTAACTAACAGTTAAATCTAAAAGATAAGGATAATATATTTACCCAAACCTATCTAAAACATATTTTTTGAGTGGTTTTAGACCCATCCACACCTTATCTATTATATATTTAATTTTGGAGCCATTATAAAACGAAAATAAGTTTATTATAAAATAATAGTTCAATCTTTTCCTAAGGTGTCCCTCCCCTCTCTTAAAAAAGGGATCTTCCCCATATCTCAAATTCCCACATCCAAAGCCATTTGGCTCGGCCAAAACCTATCCAAATATCCTCCCAACAATTCTACCTTCATCCTAGATGAAATCCTTTTGTCATAAAGCCATCCTATGGAGCCTTTCTTATCAAAACAAAAGAATGATCCTGAAGAAGAGGTAATGATTTCACCACCAACTTTCAAGTTATTTTCTTCTTCCACTTACTCATTTTTTGTTATTACCATAACAAAATAATAAATCCAATACCATATATAAACTATGATGTTATTATAAACATGGAAAAACCATATTCATTATTCTATCCATCCGATGAATAATAATGTCACCATGCGTGCGTAGGTTCGGCTTACTCTCTCCACGCCATGGTGTAATTTGTTATTCAACACTATGTTATTTGGATTGTAATAATGATTAGTAATATTTATTTAAATAATTAAAATAACATGATATTGTCTCTGTAAAATAATGATACCCTCCAATTCCATACCTTTTAGAAAATGATATTGTCGCTCGTGCGTACATACAGATTACCGTCTCCACGACGTGATGAGATTTATTTCCACGTTCCTCATTCATCGACAATTATAAAAATATATATTACTAATAAGTATGTAATATATGAAATAATAATGCTACTAAAGATATATATATATTTATTTGTTTATTTATGTAATTACATATATCTTATTCACTTAATTTTGTTCAATACGATATGAAAACAGAAACAACGTTTATTCTTACGTATGAACTACCGTCTCCATAAATGGTGTTTTTCATTTCATATATTTATCTATTATAAATGCTTATATTTTAAATATATATGATATATAAATCAAGTTTTATATTATGGAAGTATTTAAATCATGATCTAAATGATACGATCAAGAATAACAAGTTAAAATACACACGATAAAGAAAGTGATTATTATCCAAAATGTAAATTTAACATGGAAATAATTATTAAATGGGTATAATAAAGTCACAAATGAATCATGTATGATATAATATAAATATGGATTCGGTATAATCTACTTTCCACGACCCGTCCACGGGGCCCATTCTGTGACTACCCCAAGCCCACCTTCCATAGGCCAGGGGCTGGTGACTAGCACCAAAGGAGTAAATCCAGATAAAAGGTAAGGCATTGCCTTTATAAAGTAAACAAAAAACACAGAGTACACAAAATGAAGTAAACACTAATTAAAATGAGTACAAAAGTAACTGATGGAAAGTAAATGGGCCAGAATACAAACACAAATAAAAGTATAGTACAACTGAAAAGAGAGTACGACAGCATAAAAGTAAAGCAGCAAGACCGAGCCGTCCTCTGGAAATCCCACCTGAAGGGTGGGTACAGATAGTCTCCTCCGCTCCTTAGCTCCAACCATCTGCTTCGTGTATGTCTCGTCCAGTGATCCACCTCCAGGTACTGTTTAGCTCCACGAGCTCATACCATGATCAGCGTTATCCATCATCTGCATCCAACACAACATAGTGCGGGCATATCCCGTACAGGGGTGAGTATACACTACTCAGTAGGGACCCCGAGACCCCCGAAGGTCTCCCAGAATCCACGAAGGATAATCCACAATAGAAAGATACAATCACGAAGTAACAACCAACTCTACATAGGTATACTCCCATACATATACCTAAGACATCAATTCCAGTTCGACTCCAACATCCGAGCCCAAGTTCGATATAGTCCAAACAAGATTGTGCAAAAAAATCCACACAGGATAACACGACCCAATCCACACAGGTTAGAAAACAGTCATATCGAAGATAGTGATTGAAAGTCAAGACTCAGCTCACACAGGTATACTTCTTTGTAAGACGATAGAGATGATCAGATCTAGCCACTGATTCATTTAAGATATCGTACCCTCATAGGATACAAGACCAGCTAAGCTGTCGGACCCACACAGGATACAAGACCAGCTACTCTACCAGACCCACGTAGGATACAAGAACAGTAGTCAAGTACTGATGGACCCACATATGATATAAGAATAGTAGTAATCACTGTCAAACCCATGGAGGATTCCAGTATGGTCGTCGTCGCTGCCGAACCCATGGAGAATCCCAGTACATTCGTCATCGTCGTCGCTATCTCAGCCAACTCTAGGGTTCCCGCACACAACATGCTCGATTCTGGGCGGGTCCACCCCACGAGCCAAGGGGTTGATACATCAACTGAAATGGAGTCCAGAGTTGATTTATCCCAATGTTCCATATCGTCAAAAGGAACTCAACGCGATAGACAGCGCGTCAATCGGACCCCCAATTTGAGAGTTATTGGCTTTTAGTCCCAGGGGCCCAGTTGGTTTTTAAATCAAAACCAACCCGACCGAACTCCAACTGCATCCAAACCTCGAGCAGAGTAATCCAAATGAACCTTCTCACTAAGGGAAATCCAAAAATGTCGACGGCATGTCAATCGGACGTTCGGAGCTCAAGTTATATGTGTTTCCGCTCTGAGGGCCCGGTTGGTTTCGTGTTCGAACTAACCCGGCCATTCCCAAAGTTCTTCAAAACCATGAGTGTAATATACCAAAACGACCGTCTCGATCCAAGTATCATATCTCAACTGACGGTGCATCGATCGGTGGTCTATAGCCAATGAAATGGGCCATTGAACATAAATGTCCGATTTTTGGGGGTTTTGGGCCCGGACCGACCCGACCCAAGACCCCCTGGGTCGGCCCGAACCATGTCGACCCGACCAGGGTCCAGGTCCAACCCAGTTGGGTGTATCCCGGCCGGGCTGGCATGGCTCGGCCCAGCCGGTGTGGCCCAGCCCGGCGCGGGGGTCCGGCCCGACGCGGGCAGCCCGACCTGGCGTGGCTGGTCCGGCCCGGCGCGGGCGTTCCGGCCTGGTGCGGTCGGTCCGGCCTGAGAACCCACGCGCTGAGCTGACATGGGGGGGGGATGATGCCCCCTTTCTTGGAAATGGTGGCCCCCACATGGAGGGGCCTGCCTCGCCATCCGTCGGTGGGTACAATCCCTGGATTTCTCGGATCCGACCGGCCGTATTGGTGGCCGGTTGCGCTGTGCGGGACTAGCTAGTCCCGCCTCCTGAGCGCCGACAGACGGCGGTTCTGGCTGCCCTCCCCTGCACCGTCGCGGCCAAAGGATGTGGCCCTTGACTGACCAGTGCGGCGTGATGGTGCCGCTCCCCTCCGCCGTGGCCCGCCACGCCCGCGACCCTTCAAGGTGCTCCGGTGTGGTGTGACGACGTCGCGCCACACCGCCACAGCCCGCCCTTGGCTGCGGCTCAACCATCGGCTTCACCGGCACGGTGTGAGGGCACTGCGCTCCTTCACCACATTTTTCCTCATTCCTGCGCGGTGTCATTGCACCGTGCAGCCTCGTTTGAAACCATAACGATGTACAACATCAATGTGGAGGAGGGTCGACCATGTTTGTGATGTCCAGACTCCTCCCATTATTTTGATAACAAGCGGCTAAATATTTAACGAAGAATGCCAAAAAATAATCACGAACATAAAACAATATCCTACCTCAATGTATTTGTTGATCGAAGATCATCGTGGGAAACGACGTTGCGAGGGAGGGGCTCCATACACGTTGACGAAGATCGTCTGAGGAGGAACGGCGTCTCCCTTCCTTAACGCGAGAAGAAGAATGAAAGAAGGAGTGTCGGTGTTCATTGAATTCTTCAACGAGGATGATAAAATTCTTCAGAGAAAAGAACGCTCCCACTCTCAAAAATCCTCAACACAACAAAACAACCCCCAAAATAAAATAAGAGTTATTCTTATTTTATTATGACATGCCATGCATTTGAATTTTAAAAATTCAAACGCATAACTCTCAATTAAATTAAGCGTTGGCATGATTTAATGTGAAGAATGAAGTTATATTATTTAATACAAGGGGTTTTAAAGGGGAAGAGTTAAGGGGGTTAGGGAGTTTTAGGGGTTGGGTTCGTGTGGGCCCCACCTCACCTTTATCGTCACTTGGTTAGTTCCCCAACTTCCACGCATGCTTAGAGTAAAATTTTTTCCCCAAATTTTATTTACTTCACTAATTAACCACAAGTAAAGAAATAAAAAAAAAATTGTAAAACAATTATATTTTTATTCCTCGCATTTTTTTAACATCTCCTCCTGAGCAAACACACCTTCAGAAAAGGTGTTCCTAAGCAATTACCAGTGCTACGATTTCATCAGTGCCCTCAGATTTCGATTCTGAGCACCGGTTCAAATGATAGGAAAACCTGCTTGTTCGTTCATTGAACGTACCCGAGCTAAACTTTGGTAAATGATTCCGGGCACACTGGGCCTTGGAATCAGGTACCATAAGAAACTGTGTACTCGTAGAATCCCAAAAAAATGAAGAAAAACTTATCCTTGAAATTTACAGGTAATTACATTACTCCCACTTCAGGGCTTTATATCCTCAAAAAGATACATCACAAACTATGGAAAAAATTGAGGGTACTGAGAACGCATCTGGGCCTCCTGCTCCCAAGTGCTCTCCTAGAGGATCCCATGTTGCCACCAGATGCGCACTAGAGAAATCGACTGCCCACATAGGACCCACTCCTTTCGATCATCGATCTCCACCAGGACCTCTGTAAAAGTCACCCCGTCATCAATGTTCAACTCCCCATGGTCGATGATTTGCATCGAGTCATGCACGTATCTCCCCAATTGAGATACGTGGAAGACGTCGTGCACCTGGTGCAGCTGAGGTGGTAGAGCCAGGCGATAAGCCACCTCGCTTATCCTGCTGAGAACCTAGAATGGTCCTATGAAGCATGGAGATAACTTTCCGCCCCGGCCAAATATCTGTAATCCACGTCGAGGTGAGACCCGTAAGAACATTTGGTCGCCATCCTCAAACTATAGTGGTCTCCGGCTCCAGTCAGCATAAGACTTCTGTCGGCTCTGAGCTGTCCTCATCCGCTCCTGGATGACATGGTCCTTCTCTATCGTGGCCCGGACCATCTCTGGTCCCACAAGTTCTTTCTCCTCAGGGTCTATCCAGCATAGAGGTGACCTTCAAGGTCGGCCATACAATGCCTCGTATGGGGCCATCCTGATGGTGGATTGGTAGCTGTTGTTGTACACAAACTACACCAAGGGTAGGTGATACTCCCAACTGCAACCAAAGCCGAGGAAACATGCACGGAGCATGTCCTCGAGAGTCTGAATGATCCTCTCCATCTGACCATCCATCTGGGGGTGAAAGGCAGTGCTCAAATGTAGGTGCGTCCTGAATACCTCCTGCAACCCCTTAAAAATTATGTAAGTAAAGAGAGCATCTTGATCGAAGATGACAGATTACGGCACACCATGAAGCCATACAATCTCCTGGACATAAGGGCATCCCATGCTCTTAACTGAGCCCTGCTCTCTGATGGGTAAGATGTGAGCCGACTTGGTGAGTCGGTCTACAATCACCCAAATGGAGTCATGACCTCTGAAAGTACGTGGATGTCCAGTCACGAAATCCATAGATATACTGTCCCACTTCCACTCCGGGACCTCGAAGGGTTGTACCAACCCTGCTGGTACCCGGTGCCCTCCCTTCACCTGCTGTCAGGTGAGGCATCGAGAAACGAACTCTTCCACAATCTTCTTCATACCCGGCCACCAGTACTATCACCTGAGATACTGGTACATCTTCGTTACTCCAGGATGTACTGCTAGTGGGGAAGTGTGAAAGTCTCTCAGCACCTCCTCCTGTAACACAACTGGTACCATGGTATGCCCTCTAAAAAGGATGACGTGCTCTCCTCCTACAGAGAATCCATCAGGTTCCTGTCCTGATGATATCTATGCATGTCGCCTCTCACAGTCAACGTCCCCACGCTGTGCCTCTCTAACCCACTGAAAAAGTGGAGGTGTGACTTTGAGCAACTGAAGGAAGGCTTCTCCATCTCTATCCACCAAGGATATCTGTAAAGCGGCTAGCTGCAATGTCGCCTCACCATGTAGATGAATACCCATTGTCATGATGAGGGCATCGGCTACTACGTTTCCCTTTCCAGGAGTATAGATTGACTTAATGTCATATTCATGGAGGAAATCGAGCCATCGTCACCGTCTTTGGTTCATGTCCTTCTATGAGAAGATGTACCTGAGACTCTAGTGGTCAGAAAAGACTGTAAAGCACTCGCCCATCAGATAGTGCAGCCACATCTTCGAAGCGAATACCACTACTGCTAACTCCAGGTCATGGGTAGTGTAGTTCTTGTTGTGATGCCTCAACTTCCATGATACATAGGCGATCACTACCCGCTCCCGCATCAGGACACACCCATGTCCGGCCCCTGATGCATCACAGTAGACTACGTACCCTACTCCCTCCTCTGGTAGCCTCAAGATAGGTGTGCTGGTCAATCTCTATCTCAGCTCCTGGAAGCTCTGTTGACATCTATCTGACCACACAGAGGGTTTCCCCTTCTTCATCAAAGATGAATGTGGTGCCGCATATCCGGAGAAGCCTTGAACAAATTTCCAGTAGTACCCAGCCAAACCTAGGAAACTCCACACCTCTGTCACGCTCCTAGGGGGCTCCCATGCTAGCACTTCCTCGATCTTCGCAGATTCCACCACAACTCCCACCTCAGAGATGACGTGTCCCATGAAGTGGACCTCACGTATACAGAACTGACAATTCGAGATCTTACCATAAAGCTAGTGCTCTCGGAGTGTATACAATACAACCCGCTAGTGGTAGGCATGCTCCTCCTTAGTAGTCGAGTATATAAATATGCCGTCGATGAAGACTATGACAGCTCGATTGAGGTAAGGCTAAAAGATCCTGTTCATGAGACTCATGAACAGTGATGGAGCGTTGGTTATGCCGAATGTCATTACCAAGAACTCATTGTATCCATACTGACATCTGAAGGTCGTCTTCTGCACATCCTCGTCCCGAACTCTGAGCTGATGATAGCCTGACCTGAGGTCTATCTTTGAGAACCACTGTGCTCCCTTGAGCTGATTGAAAGGGTCATCAATTCTCAGAAGAGGAAACTTGTATTTCATGGTCACCTGGTTTAGGCGACGGTAATCGACACACAGTCGCAAGCTCACATCCGCCTTCTTGGCGAACAAAATCGAGGAAGCCCAGGGTGAAACACTGGGTCGAATGAATCCCTTTCCCTGCAAGTCCTCCAGCTGTACCCGTAGCTCTCGAAGCTTAATGAGAGCCATCCGATATGCTAGAGTAGATATCAGGGATGTCCCAGGGTACAGGTAAATATAGATTTCTACCACTCTATAAGGAGGTAGTCTTGGAATGTCGTCAGTAAAAGCGTCCACATACTGATCCACCACTACAGGAAAACTCGGACTTTGCACGTCCACTACTCCTAGGATGAGGCTAGCCAATTGGTGAGTGATCGGCTGTCCTATCCACTGAGTGAGTCCATCCTGAGCTGCAAAGGTTCCCTTCTCACCGGTGAAGGTTAACCTGCTCCCATCGGTGCAGACACACCACACCTTGCACCCAATACAGTCTATCTGAGAATGAACTGTAGATAACCAATCCATGCCCAAGATGACGTCGTAAGACCTCAAAGATGCTATAAGAAGATCCCAGTAGATGCTCTATCCTCCTAGAGTAAGCTCACACTGCTGGCACCAGTGCGTAATCGTTGATTCTACTCCTGCAGTAGTCTCTAGCCGTAAGGATCGAGCCAACGGCTCCGTCGGAATCTCCGAGCTCCGAACAAGGGTAGCGAAAATGGAATAATGACTCACTCCTATGTCTATAAGAACTACAGAAAGGGTGGAGTAGACACTTATAGTACCTCGAATCATCTCTAGTGCGCCGTGGTCGTAGTCCTCTACTACCTGAAGCTGAAACTGCCTCTGCCTGCCAGCTCCCTGTGGTCGAGGTAGACCTCCTGGTGGTGGTGGTGGTAGAGCCTCAAAGCGTTTCCCACCAACTGCTGCTCGGCCAGCTCCTCTGCCTCGTACGCCTGCTCCCTGTAGACTGCCACGGTTGAACCTCTGTATCTGCCTAGGTGGTCCCTCAAATGTCTGCTGCTCCTCTGAATGGTGGGTCGGGAAGTCATGAGCCATGTGGCCCTGCCCGTCACATGTATAACACTATCTGCTCCTCGGAAGGCTCGCTCTGTGCCATGTTTCCCAAACCTCTGAGCCAGTATGATGAGGTCGTCCGCCTGATGGTCTGGTCCGCTTGGACTCCTGATTCATTCGTCGACGGATAGCTGCAGAAGACTCAGCTACATGCCGCCCTATGGTAGGTCTCGCTTCTGGTGTAGGCTCAGCAAGGAATCTCTCTACAATAAGGGCTCGCTCGAGTACTATTTCCTATGTCGGAATGCTGTGGGAGATCATCGATGCCCTGATCTCATGCCTCAGTCCCTGCTCGAAGGTCCGGGCTTAGAAGAATGGGTCTCGTACCATGTCTGTCGAATATCATGAGAGATCAGTAAAACTCACTGAGTACTGGGCTACAGTCATGATTCCCTACCGTAGTTGTAGTAGCTCCTAAATGTGCCCCACACAGAGGGTGGATGGGACGAAATATGAATAGAAGAGTCTCTCAAAGTCTGTTCAAAGGAGATATGCCTCATCATGCACCTGGAGAATCAGGCTCCACCATCTGCCTACTGCTGCGTGATGCTGACTCACTGCAAGGATCGCCATGAGGTAAGTTGGTGTCCCTACTAAACTGAAAACTCGTACAATAGCCTCCAGCCAATCCTCGGATGCATGAGGGTCCATCTCGACATAGAACCTGGGTGGTCTCTGATACTGAAACTTGTGCAGTTCACTAAGGTGACGTGAACTCTCAGCGGCTGGGGCTGGTGGCATCAGTGGATTGGCAGGTAGAGGTACCACTGGTGCCTCTGATATAATAGGAACTTGCACCGAGACCTCATCGCTCGGTGGGCTGTCGTCTTGTATAAAGCTCGGAACCCTAGTTGGCTGCCATCGTGGGGCCATCCTGAAAAGAGACAGGTGTGCCACGGTCAATATAGTATACCTGGTGAGTTGACACAAAGTAATCACTAAGAAAACATCTGAAACACACATGTAATCAATGTTTTCATTCATTGAGTCGGAAATCAGATGTCAGGGTCCTGGTGAATGGATACGTCGGCTGCCACACCAAAACTGGACTTCATGTACTGATTACCACACTCAATACCCTTAACACTATTGCTTCACATAGAAGAAGATCAAAGTCCTGAGTGTTGCGGTAAAACCGACCTTTTCTGATACCTATTTGTCACGACCCATCCTCGGGGCCCGTGCTGTGACTACCCCAAGCCCGCCTTCCATAAGGAGGGGGCTGGTGACTAGCACCAAAGGCATAAATCCCGATAAAAGGGAAGACATTTCCTTTATAAAGTAAACAAACAACACAGAGTACACAAGCTGAAGTAAACACTAAGTAAAATGAGTACAAAAGTAAGTGGTGGAAAGTAAATAAGCCATAATACAAACCCAACTGAAAGTAAAGTACAACTGAAAAGAGAATACGGCAGTAGAAAAGTAATGCAGCAACAACGAGCTGTCCTCTCGAAATCCCACCTGAAGGGTGGGCACAGATAGTCTCCTCCGCTGCTCAGCTCCAACCGTCCGCTCCGTTTACATCTCGTCCAGTGATCCACCTCTAGGTACCATCCAGCTCCACGAGCTCCTACCTCGATCAGTGTTGTTCATGGTCTGCATCTAACACAACGTAGTGCGGGCATATCCCATGCAGGGGTGAGTATACGCAACTCAGAAGGGACCATGAGACCCCCGAAGGTCTCCCAGAATCCACAAAGGATAATTCACAAAGGAAAGATACCATACTGAAGTAACAACCAACTCTACTTAGGTATATTCCCATACATATACCTAAGTCATCAATTCCAGTTCAACTCCAATATCCGAGGCCATGTTCAATATAGTCCACACAGGATTGGACAAACAAATCCACAGAGGATAAGACAACCCAATCCACACAGGATACCAAAAAAATCAAATCGAAAATAGTGATTAAAAGTAAAGACTCAGTTCACACAGGTATACTTCATTGTAAGATGACAGATATGATCAGATGTAGCCACTAATTCATCTAAGGTGTCGTACCCTCATAGAATACAAGAACAGATAAGTTGTCGGACCCACAAAGGATACAAGACTAGCTACTCTGTCGGACCCACGTAGGATACAAGTACAGAGTCAAATACTGCCAGACCCACATAGGATACAAGAATAGTAGTCAAGTACTGGTGGACCCACATAGGACACAAGAATAGTAGACCTCACCGTCAAACTCACGGAGGATTCAAGTACGGTCGTCGTCGCTGCCGAACCCACGGAGGATCCCTGTACAGTCGTCATCGTCGTCGCAGTCACAACCACCTCTAGGGTTCCCGCACACAGCATGCTCAATTCCGAGAGGGTCCGCTCCACGAGCAAAGGGGTCGACACATCAACTGACATGGAGTCCGGATTTTATGTATCCCAAAGTTATTCCTCATCAAAAGGAACTCAACGCGACGGACGGCACGCCAATCAGACGCCCGGTCTGAGAGTTATTGGCCTTTCGTCCCAGGGGCCCGGTTGGTTTTTAAGTCAAAACCAACCCAAACGTACATCAACTGCATCCAAACCTCAAGCTGAGTAGGGAAAAACAACCTTCTCACTAAGAGGAATCCAAAAAAGTTGATGACACTTCAGTCGGACGTTCGGAGCTCATGTTATAAGCGTTTCCGCTCTGAGGGCCCGGTTGGTTTTGTGTTCAAACCATCCCGGCCATACCCAATGTTCTCTGAAACCTTGAGTGTAATATACCAAAATTACTGTCTCGATCCATGGATCACATCGCAACTGATGGTGTGTCGATCGGAGGTCCATATCCCGCATTATGGGTCTTTGAACGTAGCTGTCTGATTTTAGGGGGTTTTGGGCCCGGACCGACCCGGCGCGGGGGTCCGGCTCGGCCCGGCGTGGGCGGTCCGGCCCAGTACGGGTGGTCCGGACCTGTGCGGCATGTCCGTACAGGGTGACCGCGTGCTTAGCAGACACGGGGGGGGGGGGGATGTTTCTCCCCATGCTTGGAAATGGCGGCCCCCATGTGGAGGGGCATGCATCCCCATCCGCCAGGGGTTACAACCCCCTGGATATCTCAGATCCAGCCGGCCATAATGGTTGGCCAGTTGTGCTGCGTGGGACCAGCTGGTCCCGCCTCCTGAGCGACGGTGGCCAGCGGATCTGGCCACCTTTCCCTGCACTGCCGCAGCCAACAGCCACGACCCCCCTGGTCGCGGCCCTTCAAGGTGCTCCGGTGCGGCGTGACGGTGCCACGCCCCTCCGCCGCAGCCCGCCCTTGGCTGCAGCTCATCCTTTGGCTTCGCCGGCGCGGCGCGACGACACCGTGCTCCTTCACCGCATTATCCCTCATTCTCGCACGGTGTCATTGCACCACGCTGACTTGTTCCAAACCATAACGATGTACAACAACAACGAAGAAGAGGGTCGGCCGTGTTTGTGCGGTCCGACCTCCTCCCGTTAATTCGATAGCAAGCGGCTAAATATTTAATGAAGAACGCCAAAATATAATCACAAACATATAACAATCCCCTACCTTGAAGTAGTTTTTGAATGAAGATCATCACGGGAAATGACGTCGTGAGGGTGCGGCTTCGTACATGTTGATGGAGATCGTTCGAGGAGGAATGACGTCTCCCTTCCTTGACGCGGGAAGAAGAATAAAGGAAGGCGTGTCGTTGTTCTTCGCGTTCTTCAATGAGGAAGATGAACTTCTTCAGAGAAAACAATGCTCCCTCTCTCAAAAATCCTCAACACAACAAAACAACCCCCAAAATAAAATAATAGTTATTCTTATTTTATTATGACATGCCAGGCATTTAAATATTGAAAATTCAGACACATAACTCTCAATTAAATTAAGCGTTGGCATGATTTAATATGAATAAGGAAGTTACGTCATTTAATACAAGGGGGTTCAAAGGGGAAGAGTTAAGGGGGTTAGGGAATTTGAAGAGGTGGTGTTTGTGTGGGCCCCACCTCAGCATTATCATCACTTGGTTAGTTCCCCAACGTCCACACATGATTAGAAGTAAAATTTGTTCCACAAATTTTATTTACTTCACAAATTAACCACATGTAAATAAATAAAATTAAAATTGTAAAACAATTATATGTTTATTCTTCACATTTTTTTAACATCTCCTCCTGAGCAAACACACCTTTGAAAACGGTGTTCCTATGCAATTACTGGTGCTATGATTTCATCTGTTCTCTCGGATTTCGATTTGGAGAACCAGTTCAAAAGTTAAGAATACCCGCTCGTTCGTTCACTGAACGTACCCAATCTAAACATTGGTAAATGATTCCGGGCACACTGTGCCTTGGAATCAAGTGCCGTCAGAAACTGCGTACTCGTAAAATCCCAAAGAAATTAAAAAAAATTACTTGAAATTTACAGGTCTGTACAATAATAACATACACAGTTCATCATAGATGAGTTTAAATATATCGTCGACCAAAGGAAAGTTCAAGGTAAGGGTTAATTCTTCAATCTCTTTATTATCTGAGGTTATTTTTACGTAAGTATCTACTGGGAACTCTTTATCATCCACATCCATTTTTCTTAAAAATGTAGTTCAATTGTTTTTTACTATTTACTATATATTGAGTTAAATTCATTTATACCATTATTTGAACTTATATGTTTTGAAAGGAATCTTTCATTCATTTTCCAATCAAGGTACTTTATGTCCTCTTTGACAAAATTAAGGTATGAATGTTTTTGTTAACATATACGGAGGGTTCAGTTATTCTCCACCATTATAACATCGTCAAAGATTCACTTACATGCTTATAAGAATATTTTTAAAATAATGGTTTACTTTTATAATTATGTAACATTAAATTATTTAAAAAATAAAAGATATATTTCTCTCAAATAGTATTGATTTCATCCATGACAACATCCGTAAATGGATTTTATACTTGTTTGAAGTCGATTCATTATGATACAAATCTTCCATATTTTATTTAATGTTTTGTGATATGTTTGACTGTGGATGTGTTATTGTTATACCATTCATGGTTTATGGTTAAATTATTGATATTTATTAGGTAAGTTTTAATATGAATGTTTTGTGTTATATTTCAATCTTTTCAAATAAGGAATTTATTGAACATAGTAAGTGAATGGTGGAGCCCGCTATCGCTCCTCAATGCATCAGTAGGTCTAATGAGACAACTAGACATGGAATTGGCCAATGCCATTCCAAATTTGATATATGGTGTTGGCCGAGGCCTTAATCATTTTTAGATGTCTTGGTCAAGGCCTTGAGGAAATGTTTCAGAATGTTCCGAATTATACATTCCCACATTATAAAAATAATATTTATGGTTAATGTGGTCATTATACTAGTACAGTACCCATTTTTATGTTTTATTATGGAATCATTTACTAAACTCATATTTCTTCCATAAAAGTGTTCATTTTTAATACTAGTAAAGGCATGTGTTTTCAATATTCACCATGCTTAATATTTATATTATCTTCCACTGTATTGCTTACCCTTACTGAGAGTTTGAGCTCACCCCTTTCATATGATTCATTTTCCTAGGATATGAAGAATTTAATTATGATTGACTTTCCGGCATAATCTAGGAGTCTTGGATATTTCTAATGGAATAAATTAGTGTTGTATTTCTTTTCATGTTGTAAAGTTGAACTAATGTATGAATCTTGTTTCCAATAATACTAAACTGATCAGTCTTTCATGACATGATTTCCTTGTGATCATTCCAATGTTGTGTAATAATGCACTAACTCTGGGTAACTGGGGTTGAGGAATTATATTTGGTATCATAGGATGTTTAGTACAAACTGTGGAAACAAGATTTAGTTAAATCCTAATTAGAGCACATATACCTAAGATAGGCATTGAGGATTAGTATAGAAGAACATCCTTGAATTTTGATACTGTAGAGATTCTGTGAGATTTCCAAGTTGTACATCCTTGTCTGGATACGAGTAAGCAGAAGAGGATCTGGAACAAATGTACCTAGGGGTAAAAACTAAAAACACCACTTTGAGCTAGACTTGAACGAGAATTGGTGCACGACAATGGGCCTTGCGGCACTCTTGATGCTGACACTCTCGGGGGATATTTTTATAATAATCATTATTTTCTTTACAAATAATTATGAACAATTTAAGAGTATACACCTCCTCAAAGAAAATATTTTTATGATTATGGATTGTATCCATAAACTGTTCAATTTATGTTAGGTATTGTACATGTTTGGAATTATTCATTGCAATTCATAAACTGACCTAGAGTATTCCATAATATAGAAAGGGCTCCCAGTATACGGAATGTGAACTCCAGCAATACTTATGATCGAAGGAGTAAGAAGGATCATATATTTCACTGTATTAAGGCAACATTTTAAGGGAAAAATTATCCCATGTATTCCCAATATATGAAGAAATAGTATCATCTCTTAATAAGATAAGTAAATAATTCTCTGAGTCGTTTGGATTTGAAGGGAAGCAAGAGAGGAAAAGTATGGAAGAGATAAATATGTATGAAGGGAAGTGGGAAAAGAATAAATTTCCCATATGTGATATATGCGGTAAGAATCGCCTTGGTAAATGCTTGAAAGGAATGAGGTTTTTTAATACATGTCGTGAAAAAATACACCATGTACATGATTGGAAGGGTAAGAAAATGGTTTCAAATGTAAAATGATTCATATGCAAAGAGTTCAGACACTATGTGAATAAATGTCACAGTCATCAGAGTATACCATAAATGATGCTATTGGGTAATAATCTAGTCATGATACTAAAACAGATGAATAGAATGACTAGCTTTCTTATGTTGTTATTATATAATTATTTCATTTCAGTGTTGTATCAAAAATATATTGGGTATATGAATCATAAAGATACACAAGGATTGTAATGCAGTACTATTTTATTTAGGATATGATATTATATGGTTCTAAAAAGTGTGCCTTAATAGTAAGCTACACTTTTCAGAAAATACATGGCATAAGGAAAGGTAATCCTTAATATGGTCCTCATATGGAGGTAGTGATTTTGGAATAAGAGATCGTTGATTTTGATAAAATATATTGGATATTCATGACATCCTTGGAACTGATTAATATTTTGTTTATTTCATCATTGTTAGAATATTCAAAAAAATTTATATAAGGAATATATCCAATATTATATAAAGGATAAGGGAGCATGAATGTAATAAATAAGGTTTTATTTTAATTTTGGGTGTTACCATGTTTCAAAATAATACATGATGAAGGTGTTCACATGTTATTGCATAGAAAAAGGATCATCATTGCCTTTAAATTCCTTATAAATTTTGGACTGTGAGTTTGGATAGACGTATAATGGATAAGTCTAATGGTTAGAATGGATTATGTTTGAAATTGGATACAATTGTTAATGTTATTTTTGGATTTTTATAAAAAGGACAACATGCAGACCATGTGACAATCTGTCACATCGGAAAAAGCTGTTGAAATTGAACCCAAAACCATAGTGCGATTGAGATTTATCACATACCATAAGATTACATGAAATCCATGGATTTTTTAATGTAATTTTTTAATGGGTCTGGTAGGTGAATTATAATTTTATTATTTTTCGAACACTATACGATTATGATAAATAGAATATATTTTTTGAAATAATATGGAGCGAAAGATGTGTTTGTGGTAGGAATTAGTTGAATAATGAAACTCTACTAGTCATGTATATACATATATATAATTTTTTTACTCCTATTCTATGGGTGAATTAATTCTTAATCTTTAGGGAATGGATCAAAAAACAAAAAATGTGTTATCCTAATATCTTATGTTCTATTGAATCGATGGTATTTTAAATCATCATAGATAGATGGATTTGAGGCCCTCAATTTTACACTTGTTTGTGATTGATGACCTCAATCAATCCCAATAAATATTTTCGTTGTACCAAAAATTATGTGTCTTTAATTTCCACCAATGTGATTTTAATCAAGAACATAATTTGGTGGTGACCCTTTCATTTCCTCTTTCCTCTTATTAAGGCTAAATTTTATTAACCCAATTTCCGATGTGGGTTTTCCCACAAAGGAATTTTCTATTTTCAACCTTTTATTTTTGAAGAAAAATTTCAAATTGCGATGATTCAATTTATTGAAGGAGAGAAGAATTTAACACCCCATGATTTTATAGTACATTATTTTTCCAAAGTAGTTCAATAACTTGCACTACATGCAACATCGAGTTCAAGCGCACCACAAGTTACTGAACTAGCCATTCAAAATCTATTATGAATAGTATTAACTGAATTTTGAACATTAAATCTTCTCTATAATTTTGGAATCCATATTATGAGTTTCTTAGACATAATGTAATAATAAATACATTTTTTTCAGATAAAAGAAGTATTAAAAAAATGCAATTTTACAACCTTTCAATGGATAATTTTTTAAAGAAAATATTTATCAATTTTATATATTAAATTTAATGAATTTAAATTATTCATTAGATTTGGGAAATAAATATTTATTTTGGAAAGTTTTTTGGTACTTTTCTGATAACTTTCATATTTTGATGAATAGTGAAAATTACTAAATCTTAATGAAGAACAACTTTTTTAATTGAAATAATTAATATTGATAAATTAATAATTTAAATGGTTTGGAAGTATAATTAGAATATATTTTTATCATTTAATACAATTTAGGTCATTATAAGTAATTTCAAATTTAAATATTTCATAAACAAATGTCAATCTTTTGATAGTTATTATTTCATAAAAAATGTTTTCTTGTTTTGACAACGTGAATTAATTTTAAATTAAAATTTTCCACATCTGTATTTTGAATTGGGAAAAATGGATTCCATATTTGGAATTAGGATGTAATAATTGTGTATATAGGTAACTTTTTTTTATTCATTAGGAATAATTACTTGAGTAAATATTTTATTTACCGTGGTTAAAGGGGTAAATCCAATAAATAAGGTTAACAAATAATATTATAATAATATTAAATTACCCTAACACGTGTTATAACCCTATTGGCTGATACATTTCCGAAAGGTTTCATCCTTGGGACGATTTTGGGACCCCATGGTGCCACATGAGAGTGATAATGACATTTTATATTAAATAATATAAAGTAAAGACAAAAATAACCAAAGCAAATATCTTTTAGTAAAAAATATTTTATATGTGGTTATATAATTGTTATATTCTACTATAAATTTTCATTAGAAAGATAAAATAATTTCCTACCTCAGGATATTTTATTTATAAATTTTAGACATAAAATAAATAATTTATATATGACTAAATAATGATCAATATTTTCCTTATTAAGGAGACAATAAAATAAATGATATTATAAATACGAAAATAAATATACGTTGAATGTTTTGATGTCATCCAGAAATTTTATAAGATAATATGATATGTTAGGGTTTATTAGATGTATTTATTATGAATTAATTATGTTTTTAGGAATTAAAAAATCAATTATTAAATAATGTCAAAATTGACATAAATTCGTTTTTAATACAAATAAAATATTATTGGTTGATATAATAATCCTAAAAATCATAGGGTTGGGAAAAACATGTATACAATGATATGTGATGTGAGAGTATTTCTGTCATAAAAAACTTAATCAATATTTTCTTTTTTAATGTAGCACAGTGGTGACCACAAGGTTCACTCTCGAGGAGGTTGCAGATCAAATTGAAAAATTTTCACTTTTGTTATTTTTGTAGAAATGAAAATGGGGATTTGATTAAAAATATGAAAATAAAATTTGAATTAAATAATAATTTGAAATAATTTTATAGGAAAGATGAAGTTGTTTTCAAATCAGTATTAAAAATAGTGGTCATAGACAAGCTTCACCCTATCTAACACTCCCCTTTTCCTTGTATATAAATTAATATCTCCTAAATTAAATTCCTAAATGTACCCCCAAGGACTCCAAGGTGTACACTCAAATTTAAATTGAAATTATATTAATAATTTAGTATGATTGTGGTCCCGCCTATAGAGGTGACTGAAATACTTAGAGACCTCCAAGTAATTGAACCTAATTGAATTCGCAAGATCAATGGCTAGACCACACCAAATAATTTTAAATAGAGAAATCAATTGTTCTACTTAATAGATGTAACACTGATAAAAAAAATTTGTTTAAAACATATTTTAGAAAAAAATAAACCTGATTCATTCAATAATAGAGGTTCAAGAGAAATTCAAAAAGATATTACACATTAAAATCAAAACTCGGAAGAGAGTGTCTGACGGGTGTCACCGTCGACAACCCCTTGCCGCTTAGTCTTGCATCACTTGAGAAGCCTTCAGCTTCCCTATAGAATCCTAAAAGGATGGAATATTATTAAGGTTCTAAATCTCCAAATTATACTATTCTTTCTCAAGACAACACTTTTTGTGACGGATGGTGTGGTGATGAATGGAATTTCATGGAGAGGTAGAAGTTCCTCTCCTTTAATAGGTAGATTTCATCTTCAACAGTTGTTTCGTTTTGACCCATTAATTGGTCAATTCACATGTGGACCACATTAAAAATGTTGTCCATAAATTTTTTTATCATCCACCCTCCAAAATTCAGATTCGTTGGATGTGCCTATAATGAGTTATTATTTTGTTATTGTTGGTAAATTTTTATGGATGAAGCTTCCAGGAAACTTCCTTCAAAATGATGTCATTCAATGGCTGCCATAATGTATTCCAAACCACATGATGTTAAATGTGTGAATTATAATTGGATACATAATCCATATACATGTGGAATCCCATCATTTTTAGGTGTTTAGTCCGATTTATTTTTCCACTACAGAGGCAGGGTCCACGTAGTCTTCCAGAAACAATTGTCAAATTCATTGATTTTTTTGGCCCTCAATATGCATGAATATGACCCTGGTTTTGAAGACAAATATGATGGAAATAAAATAAGGGTTCAAATGAATTTCTAATCAAAAAAATTGGATATATATTTTATGATAAATGACCAAAATACCCCATTGAAAAAAATCTGTTAAAAATCCAGAATTATACAATTTAAACATTTTTATTCCAAAACACACTCTAAATCCAAAATTGTTACAAATAAGATCAAATAGGTAAATTGGTGAGGTTTAAATCATTTAAATAGACATTAAAAATAGTGTTAATATTAACTCTATAAATATTTATATCATTAGTGAACCACTTAGGGTTAGATTAGAAGTTTATAGTAAGTTTATTAAATATATAATATAAAAATACAAAGAGACATGGTAAATGCCAAACTATTTAACTAAGAGTTAAATCTATAAGATAAGTTGTTTCTAGTGACCAAAACCTGTCAAAAACCTACTAGTTGAGTGGTTTTGGACCCATCCACATCTTAGACTTTAAATAATTCATTTTGGATCCATTATAAATCGAAAATGATTTTATTATAAAATAATATTTCAATCTTTTCCTAAGGTTCCCCTCACCCCTCTTCTAAAAGGGCACTTCCCTTCTCTCAAATTAACACTTCCAAATCAATTTGGCACGGCCAAAACCTACCCAAATATCCTCAAAACTATCCTAACTTCATTATAGAGGCATTACATTGGTCATAAATCCAATCTAAGGATCCCTTTTGATCAAATCAAAAGAAAGAACCTGAAGAAGAGGTAATGATTTCACCATCCTCTTTTAAGTTTTTTTCTTCTTCCACTTACTATTTCATTGTTATTACCATTCAAAAATAATAAATCTAGTACCGTATATGTATTGTGATTTTATTATAAATATGTAACAACCATATTCATTATTCAATCCATCATATGAATAATAATGTCACCATGTGTGCATACGTTCGGCTTAGCATCTCCATGTCGTGGTGTAATTTCTTATTCGACACTATGTTATTTGGATCGATATAATGATTAGTAATATTTTTTTAATTAATGAAAATAACATGATAATGTCTCTGTAAAATAAATATACCCTCCAATTCCACACTTTAAGGAAATGATATTGTCGCTTGTGCATACATACGGATTACAGTCTCCACGACGCGATGAGATTCATTTCCATGTTCACCATTCATCGACGATTATAAAAATATATATTACTAATAAGTATGTAATATATGAAATAATAATGTTAATAGATATACATATATATATATGTATTTATTTAATAACATATATCTTAGTCACTTACATCCGTTCAATATGATATGAAAACAAAAACAACGTTTATGCATACTTATGACCTTCCACCTCCATAAACGGTGTCTTCCATTTCTTATATTAATCAATTATAAATTTTTAATTTATAAAAATATATTATATATAATCAAGATTTATATTCTGGATTTATTTAAATCATGATCTATATGATACGATCAAGAATAACATGTTGAAATATTTACGATAAAGAAAGCGATTATTACCAGAAATTTTAATTTAACATGCAAATAATTATTAAATGGGATGTATAATGTCATAAGTGAATAATGTATGATATAATATGATTAAAGTTCAGGTATAATATAATAATATAAAATTTTCATTATACATGAGTTTAAACGTACCCTTGACCAAAGGAAAGTGCAAGGTAAGGGTTAATTCTACAGTCTCTTTATTATCTATGGTTGTTTTTATGTATGTATCTACTTGGAACTCTTTAACATCCACATCCTTGTTTCATAAAAATTAATTTCTAAACATTTTTATGATTTACTATACAATGAGTTAAAGTCATTTATGCACTTATTTTAACTTATTTGTTTTGAATGAAATCTTTCAGCCATTTTCCAAAAAGGTACTTGTACGACTTTATGAAAAAATTAATGTAAGAATGTCATTTTTTAACTTATACGGAGGATGAGGTTAATATCTACCATTATAACATCGCCAAAGCTTCCCTTAAAAACTTATAAGAATATTTTTAAAATAAAGTTTTATTATATAATTATGAAACATTATATGATTTAAAAAAAGATATATATCTCTCAATGAGTTTTTATTTCTTCTATGTCAATATCATTTGATGGATTTAATTCTTGTTTGACATCGATTAATTATGAAACAAATATTCCATATTGTAATGATTTTTTGTGATATTTTTTATTGTTGATGTGTTATTTTTATACCATTCATGTTTTATGGTTAATGTATTGACATTTTTTATGCTAGTTTTAATACGAATGTTTATTTTATATTTTAACCTTTTCATATGAGGAATGTATTGTACTTAGTATTTGATGGGTGGCACCCACTATAGCTCCCCAATGTATCGTTAGGTCTCATGGGACAACTAGAAGTGGAATTGGCCAAATCCTTTCTCAATTTGATATATGGTTTTGTCCGAGGGCTTAATCATTTTTAGACATCTTGGCCAAGGCCTTGACAAAATGTTTCAGAATATCCGGTGTTATAAATTTCATCATTACGAAAAAAAATATTGATGGTTCATGTTGTCATTCGAGTAGTTGAATACCCATGATTTTCTTTTATTATGGTATCATTTACAAAACTCATATTCCTACCATAAAAGTGTTCATGATTATTACTGGAAAAGGCATGTGTTTTCAATTATTTACCATGCTTAATATTTATGTTCTCTTCTGCTTTATTTCTTACCATTACTAATAGATTTATCTCACCCCCTTTCTTATGATTCATTTTCCTAGGATATGAAGAAGTTAATTATGAGTGACATTTAGGATTAATCTAGGAGGATTGGATGTTTCTAATGGATGAAATTAGTGTTTTATTTCCTTTCAAGTTGTGAAGTGATTAACCCATAAAAGAGGCTAATATTCATTGTTTATAATATATTATTAATGTTCTTTTTTATTCCCAAATACCATTTTAGTGCATTTTATAATTTAAACATCATTTCACATCATTATTGCAATTATTTCCTAAAATGCATTATTATATGGTACATTCTAGAACATCTCATAAAACACCAAATTGTATTGATTTTATTTTAATATTTTTTTCATGTTACCCATTCTATATTGATAAATTCATTATTTTGGAGCACATGTAGATTCAATTTGGAAGACCAGAAAAGTGGGATTTAAACAAACCACATTCTAGGCGAAGTGAACTGGAGAACAACCCAATCAAAGTACTGTATCGGCCATGATCCAAGCACAATGAGTCCCAAATTTAACTGGAGTTGGAATAAATCACAGGGAAAATTTCATTAAACAGTGGTACAAGATAATTTGAATGTTTTAATGGAGTTCCACGAGGCCCAAGTAGAATATTCAATTCTGGGCCAGATTCTGTAGCCCAGAAAAATATCCCACCATTTAAATTATATCTCTCACACCACAAAGTATTTGGGGCTGAACATTTAGAGAATCTTAGGGGACATCTGGGGATTTATTTAAGACTTATATGTCCCACTCTAATTCTGCCTTATGGAAGGTGAATTAGGTGCTTTGGTTCGATGGATGAAAGCTGACACACACTTCGAGGCAAGAGTTGAAAGGTCTCCTCTAAATTAAATTTCAACCCACCATTCCCCAACATAATTAATTAAGGAACATGGGATGATGGGGTCTTAGCCAAAGTCTTCCAAAATTCCTATTTAATGTTGTATTGGTGGCGGATTTGAGGGAACATGGAGCTTTGTTTTGATTGTAATGTTATTATGCAAAATTGTCACTGTAGCATTTTTCCTTCTCATGTAAGTTGTTTGAATAACCTTAGTTTTCAATAAACATTCTTCTTCTTCTGTTGTTCTGTTCTTATTAATATCACCTTGATTCCGTTTCCTCTTGGTGTGAAATTTTTTACACCAAACCTTGTGATTTTGTTCACACATCGGTGAAGTGATTATTATTTTTGTTGTTTTTCACTACATCAATTCTACCCTTGTAAGTCTACTTCTCACTTTCATTGAGAACATGTTATCAATGTGGGTATAGCTCTTTTATGGGTTGATGCAAGGGAGTAGCTTGGGAATGGATTGGATGTTATTTCTCACTCTTTAAATGTTATTAATTTCTTTTATTTTAGTTTCATTCATAGAAAGAGTTCCTCTCTTCCTCTTCCTTATTGAATTTTTTCACCCCAGTTTTATGTGTTAATTAGATCCTTTAACTTGTAGTGATCATGAAAACGATCATAAATGTTTATATATGATTATAATGTGTTTGTGGTGGAGTTTAATCAGTATGTGATGTGGGTAGTTTTAATTCATTTCATGAATCCTTTTCAAGTTAATTAAATTTAATTCTTAAAAAAAGGAATTCATCCAATCCAACCTGAGCAATAACCTTGGATCAACCTATATTATCATAAATTGAATTAACATATATATATTAGTCCTATTTGAGAACCCATCTAAAATCAACCCATGTTGGCCACTTCATAGAAAAAAAATCCATCTCTTTATATTGTGTGACTAAAGGTTCTTCTTAGGTATCTAAGGATTCGACAACCCAAGCTACACTGCAAGCGGCCGCTTGACCCTTAAAACTTGGGTAAATTTGGGTGACACCAAGAAGTTTAACTTATGTATGAATATTTTTTCCAATAATACTAAATTGATCAGTCTTTCAGGACGTGATTTCCTTGTGAACATGCCGATGTTATGTAATAATGCACCATCTCCGCGTAACTGGGGTCAGGGCGTTACATCCAAGATTTATACAATGTTATAAATTTCAAAAATATTAGTTTTATATTTATTTGAAAAATTAAATAAGGTTAGTATATTTTATATTAAAGGAAAAATTTATTGAGATGGAAGGTCATACATACGCATGAACGTTATATCTATTTCCATGTCGTATTCAAAAGAATAAAAAGTAAATGACACGCACACACACACATATATATATAGTGCCACATTTCAGTAATATATGCCACATAGTTTTATTAAAAACATAATTTATATATTCCTTGTCTAGCGTTAGTGAATCATATCACTTTCAAGAGGAATTTTCCCACACTTCCACAAATGATGTCCCCACATTTCCAAAAAATACAAATCAAGAATGTATTTTTTATATAAATAATCCAGAAGAAAATGTAAATTATTAATATTATATATATATATATATATTTAAATTATAGTTCCATAATTATTTATTACCATGAATGGTTTTAATGGAATACAGAATGATATTAGTTCATGAGGTGGTTCTCCGTCACAAAGATGAACATTGATTACGTATACCATTTTATGGATGTTTTTAATGTTTGGGTAATGCTATTTTCATAAAAACATGTCCATAAACCGAATATAATGAGGTTATTATAAAAGAATGAAAAAAATAATAATTTAATGGTCGGATATGTAAATAAATCAAAAGTGATTTTTGAAGAACATTACAAATTATTCAGGTATCTTCTTTGGGATTATAAAAAAATACTTCCTTGGTTTGTGTTCAATCCCCTGCTAGGCTAATATAATGTGGTGACATGATTTTTTTGAGATTATTTGGTTATAATTGGCATGATACAATGGATTTAGTGTGAACAAGTGAGAGGGATGTGTGCTTTATCATAGTACATGACGAGTGGTATTATTGTAAATTATTTTAAAATAGAATTTCACCAATATTTTTCCCATGTCATGTGGATCCAATAATGATAAATATTCTATAAAATGAAGTATAAGGTATAATTATTTACATAAAATATATTTTTTAATTGTTTCTGGATGAATTTTTTCAATAATATTAACGTTTAGTGCTTTGTTAAACTAATATTTCTCTTAATCACTATAAATTTTTTTGTTCTTTTACTTATATAATTTGTCAAATAATAATTGGAAAATATTATAAATAATATTTTATTATTATCTTATATAGGGAATTTTTTTTCAAATTCCACTCATATAATGGAAAACTCAAACTTAAAATTAATCATATTGATGGGACGACAATGAGGGGTTTTAATGTAATAATGAACAAATTTTTTAAATGATTTTATATTATATATCACTATTAAAATAATTCTAATTACCTAAATTGGATTAGTTTATGAATAATGTATCTTATTTTAATTTAAAACCAATAAAAATATAGCTTATCTTTTTAATTAAATTTGACGACGAAGTATTTTTCAATTAAAATTGATTATTTTTTATTATTTACAAGAAAGATAGAACCCATAAAAAATATAAAAATACACCCTAATATAACTATTAAGTACCGATTTATAAAATTAAGTAATTATATATATATATATATATGATATGATATTTAAAATTCCATTTTATTAGAGGTGCACCATTAAAATATGACAAAATTTAATTAGTAGAAAAATTAAAATATTTAAGTGTAAAATAGGACTTGTTATTAGATAATGCATATATGATTTATAGGATGGATATTTAAAATATTTCATTTAATATAATATAAATATTTTATTAAAATATTACATTAAAAGTAATTACAAGAATTTATTAGGATAAAACAACATTGAGAGTATAAAAGTATTTCGTTTATATTTAGTCAGTACTTATATTCTTTAATGATTACTTGATACACAATGAATTCATTTTTTATTTTTATAAATCATATTTTTTAATATGTTATGTAATAGTATTCATAAAACAAAATTTAAGGTCTAGGTTATATCTCATTATATTAAATATTAACATTTTAGTAATATATTTTTCTTCTGTAAAATCAATATTGCATATAATGCAACTCATCGTAGAATGTTTTTAATCTATTAGACATGACATAAATCAGTTTTTTTGTGAATTTCAAGATATATAGTATATTTATTTTTTTAATTAATAAATATACCATAATGTATTGAGAGTCATTATTCCTTTTTTGGTATGGTGTTGCAGGTCATACATAGTATCCAAATAAAAGTTACTATGTTATAATTTTTAGTGTATTACATACATTCATGTCATCATCACACTAACGAAAACAAATTTGTGGAAGTTGTATGTTTTATGATCATTTTTTGTGGATTTTTTACTAAAAAAACAAATTTATGAATGAGTTTTATTGATAAATCTCATTCTTTTATAAAGAAAAAAATATTTTGGTGTCTAAGAAGGCAGAATATCATTAATGGCCTAAACATATAGATATATGACACCAAATTATATTTTAATTCACATAAAAATGATACTATTAAACAAAAACATTTTTGGAAATACATTTCTTTCTAATAAATTAAATGTAATTTATTGTTGGTGTTACACACAACACCGTGTTTTAATGAACCAAAAAAACATTCACATTATAAGTTAAACATGACCATATCACCTAGATATTAAATGTGGTGGAATGAATATTAATAAAAATATTTAAAATATTCATTATAATTCTTTTATACAATGATAAAATATTGATGAAAAAATAATTATTTTTTGTTAAAGTAATTATATGTTTCGAAAATAGTAATAAAAACATATTTTTGTTCTTTTGAGAAAAAATAATAAAATAAATTTTGGACACCATTAAATAAATAATATTCCAATATCAAATTCAGTTTTGGAATTAAAATCTAAAATTTATCTTTTGTGGAATTTTCTAAAATTTTCAAAAAATCTTTTTTTTTTGAATAATAGTAAATAATACAGCTTTTTATTGAGAACTGCCATTTTGTTTTGTGAATTTAAAAGGATGATTTCTGTTTCTAGTGGGTTTAGAAGTATAGTTAGTCCATTTATATAAAAAGTATACTAATTGATGTCTTTGGAATATGTTTCATAATGAATTTATATATTAAAACTATTTAGACATTTCAATATTCTCATTTTGGAAAACTACATTATTACCACGTATACGAGATTAATTTTAAATTAAAAGTATTCCACTTCTGTAAATAGATTTGGGAAAATAAATTTCATATTTTCAATCATAATAATTTATATTATTTAATATTTTCTACTTTTAGTTTTAACATTAATGAATAATAAAAATAGAAAAACCTATTTACAAAAATTAAGGTAAAAGAAGGATATAAAGGTGGTTAAATTAACACGATGTGGGTATAAAAAGTATCCATAAATAATGGAAAAAATTGGGTAAACATAATTCAATTTTATTATTTCCATTTTTCTATAGTGGTCCATTTTTTTACCATGTGGAATTTGAAAACACTGGTTACACCATTTTCTTTTCCAATAAATTTGAATTGTGCCCATCACATCCCTTATAAAAGGACACCCCTTATACTCAAAACATCACACTGAAAAAAACGGTTGAGCAAACAACTACCAAAATATATTACATAAATTAATCCCACATCATTGGGTACTTGGTGATGTCTGAGAAATAATATTGGAAGGATTTAGGTTAGACCTAAACATTTTATCTGGAGAAGATGTAAAGATTTAAAATTTGTGTTTTTTAACTTCACCCAATAACTACATAATATTATCTTTAATTGTGATGATATAACAACATCTAAATCACCCATATACTGAGATATTCTTTTCCTGATTTCAAAACATGTATCCAACTCCACTTCCATCAAATAAGATATGAAATCATCATTCAAGTGTATGGTGGACTACCGCCTCGTGAATCGATGTTTTTCATTTTCCATCCCCACCACTCCCATTTGGATAAAATTATGGATTAAATCATAATATTATAAATATATATATATGATATTATCATGATTTTGGTGTTATTATATCACACATACCTTCTAATTTTCCATTCTATGAGAATATGATTATGTTACTCATGTGTAAGGGAAACTACCTCCTTGTGTAGAGAAAATATTAACTCACATTTTACAGAAATAGTAATAAGGATGGGTTTAATGAAACTATGTCATATATATGAAATTAATAATATTATATAATTATATTCTATTATATTCTATTATTTATTTTAATCCATTGTTAAAATGTTAAAATCATTCATGAGTACGTATGACCTACTATCTCTATTAACGGTTTATTTCATTTTCAATATCTAACATTTATGGATAAATATAAATACATATATATTAATTATATAAGATAATTTAATCACGTTCCAGATTCTAGATATTAGGGAACCCTGATCAATGTAATTGGATCAAAAAAATTCAAATCATAACATACATGAAAAAAGAAGTAATTTTTAGATGAAACATTAAATTAAAATAGAATTGTTAAAAACTAGAAATAAAATGTAATAATTAAACCATATATGGTATGATATATATAATTATGCATATATATTATATTTATAATAGAGCGAATGTTTTTTATTGGGGTTTTCATCATATACAATGGAATTATAATCATATTTTTATATATTTTTATCTCATTTTACCATGTTTTAGAGATATGTTATGTTATGAACATATCATCTTTTATGAGGTATATATAAAGCCCTATTCCTAAGTAATTTCATGATTTTATTTTTCCTCATGATAATCAAGGTATCATTTAATGTTATTCATCCATGGATTTATGATTCAATGATAACCAAGTTGTATTGATTTTTTGTTACAATCTAATTATTTATCGAGATTTCCCATTATCACGCTCTCAATGATGGAATTGTGTGATCTATAACTCAAGAAACACCATTTTTCTTCTAATTTGGTTTATTTAATAGAATACATGTTTTCCCTTTATTTCCCCTATTTATGTACTAATGTGTTCAAAATACTAATTTGAATAAGGGATTCACCTTTTCTATCTCTTCCATCAAAAATCATTTTCATCCAAAACCAAGTTTTCTAAAATGGTTTTCTAAAATGATATTAATTTTAAAAATGAATTTATTAAAATGAAATTTCCCCATGATAAAATTTATACAAAGTGTTTAATAATTAATTTTATGTGGATTTCCAAAGAATCCCGGTTAGTTTTTTTAAATATTTTTTAAAGGAATCATTGTTTTAACATAAATACAATGAACAAAATTTCTTGAAATAATGAACAACATTTGTTTGGAAAAAACATTATCTCTATTAAAATTTATTTCAATATAAATTTATGTCGGTAAGTGTTTTATAATTTTTAATTTTTAAAAATGATTTTCAAATAAATTATATTTTCATCAATAAACGTTCCATGTGAATCTCTTTCCAAAAAAATTTTCTTTTAGGTTGACATCCATTAATAATACTTATGAATTACTGAGGATGTGACCCATTTAAACCATTATTATTCACTTTCTGAATGGTTTAAATTTATGATGACATACTTATTATGATCATGATTCTTTTCTATATGTTATGTTATGATGAAATTTTTATGAAACCCCTATCATTGTATGGCTTCAAATATGATAAATGTTTTATGATCTTGTGGAATGCATATGTGTCGCTTTAATTATGTGAATGGTGGGGCCTATATCTACCATCAGTTAATTGGGAAAATATTTTTATCTCATTAGATAAAAATAACTAAAATGAAGATTTACCTAGTTTTGTAAATAATATTTCTATTATGGTAGTATTAAGAGTGACCATTGACTACTATGATTATTTTGGAAGTGAAGCCAATCAACAATGAATTTCTTGAAAATAATTATTGATCTATTAAGGATGTTATTTTAAATGATTATGTATATTCCAAAAATCCATGTCCTATTCAATTGTAATGTTCCAATAGTTCATGTTCTTTTATTCCTTTATGATTCATGTCTTATAAACATACATGATTTATTCTATGGATTAGGTTTATGGTATATGATATGAATGGCATATGTTTCAAATGTTATTCACATATATGCATTCCCTTTTTCAAGATATGATTATATCTCCCTTGTCTACCCTTATAGAGAATCCGAGCACACACTTTTTTATTATTCCTTTCCCCAGGTTATGATGATTGTTATTATTTATGATATCATTTGAGAAGGTTATCGTTTTTGAAGAACCCATTTGGATACAATTTACCTCACTTATTGACATGTTATTTATGATTCTAGGTATATAAATGTACTAGACATAATTGATTATGAAATGGATCATTATGTTATGTAATCAATATTCCTTTAATAAGATGTAATATTTATATATGATAAGATTAGTTTATAAAAGTTGGTTTTGAGTAAGAATTAATTAACATTTGGATACTAGGATAAGAAAACATTAATAAGATCTCTACGGATAGGTCTACAGAAACGTCAAATGATGATTCAAAGTATAAAAATGTGTCCTTGAATTTAATTGATGTATAGAGAATGTGGTTTTAAATAAATTAAATCATTATCTAGATACTAAAAGTGGATGTGGCTCCATAATAGAGGTACCTATGGGTAATAAATAATAAAAAGTTTTGACAGACTTGACTCTATCATTATATAGTACATGAAAATGGGTCTTATTGTACTTCTATTCTGAAAATTCTGGGGGATATACATTATAAATTAAAAAACTCTTTAAAAACATGATAGATATAAATAGAAAATGTCAATTAATAACCATCAATAAACATAATTTTTCATAGATTAAAAATTAGTGGTCATGATTTAGACATCTTATATGTAATTTTTTATGATTATGTGGTTCCCTACAAGGATTATACATGCTTACTTTGTGGTTCTTGGTTTAATTCAATGGATATAACTACATTGAAAAAAGTCCATACTATGTACATTGGAAAAGTAAATGATTTTTAACATAAAAGAATATTTTTATTGGAAATGGATTGAAAAATATCATTGATATGCTCACACAACACTTTCGAGTCATAAATCATACTGATCTTCCAAACAATTTATATAGGGAAAAAATTCAGTTGAGTCCTTCATGAGGCAACATCCACCTTCCTTCAGTGGATTTTCATATAATTTATTTTTTTAGTGATATATCAATACAAATTAAAAGATATTTTCAATTATATAATGTCTATAATATGAAAAATTAATTTTGGTTTTCTATTAATTTGATGGTGAGGCAGATCAATGGTGGTGTCTCTTTAAGAAAATACTGGAGCATGATGAAATTGACTCCATTGACTGGGAGGTGATTAAAACATTATTTTTCATTAATAAATTCCCCATTATCCTTCATAAAAAAATGGATAAGGAATTAAATGAAATTGAGAAGTATGATGATGTATCTATTGATGACAATGAAGAAAATTTTACAACACATGTTAGCTGATCTTTTAGAATATTCATCCCACATGAAATTAAGATAGATTGATCCTCCAATGGATTTAAACCACGTATTCCAAGGGAGATATTGAAAAGTTATTTATGTTTCTTAGATGACATATTTTTATTTTCAATCATGTCATAAATGGAGATAATTTTCACTCATCAATCTCATGGTTTTAAAAAGTAAAGGAATATACCATTGAAAAGTGCCTCTAAAACTCATGGAATGAATAACATAAACCTTTCTTCATACACAAAGCGTTGAATTAAACATGAATGTAATTATCATAGGTTTAGTAGAAATTTTTTTAGATTTTTTATGGAATGTAATCAAGTAGTAGATTAATGATGTGCCAGGAAGAAGTTAGAAATATTTTTGAATAGAGAAAAAGGTTCAAAAAATTTACAACCCACAATATAGATTTCAAATGCAAGGATTAGGGGAACTATGATAACCCATGAAAAGTTTTGAATTTTAATGAGGATGTTTGATGTAAAAACCTATTATGTCAAGGGGTAAGGGGAAATATCTTGAGATCACTATTTTTGAATAGGGTTGTGATAAAAATATGGTTAATAGTATACATACCATCCACATTAGAATTAATAATTTATTAATTATCTTTGGAATTACCTTCTGTTTCTTATGTGAATAAATTTATAAGTGTGCAAATTTTCCCCCTAATTGATTATATACATAATTATAAGTTTATACCTCTAATGGTATGATTATCGAATGTCAAATATATGATTCCTCTTTGGTTTATAGTTTTCGGACTGTGCTTCTTGTAAATAATTTCATTATTCTTTAATTGAATTTGATGGTATCGTAAAAACATATTGGCCTCCTCTACATAAATCCCTCATCAATTTTCAATGAAGGGAAATTGTGTTAGATATTCCAAACAAAGGTATGATTGTCTATCAATGTGATTATATTTATGAACTTTTGATGGGGATCGCATCTATTTTATGATATCTTATTCCCATTCATTAAGTGTGTTTATCTTAGAATATTGGGTTAAAACTAGACATTAAATAATCTGACTATTTGGGAGGAAATTGTTAATGTATTTCAAGAAGACATTCTATATATATACCAGATCATGGATTAGTGTTTTCAATAGATATCATTCTTGATTCCACACTAATTTCATAGACTCACTATATAATTTTATGAATTTAGTTCTCAAAATTAAAAAGAAACTCCATGTGAACCTTGAAATTGAATTCATTAATCCATTCATGTATCCATTGGGTGCACCTTTTTAAATTTTTATAACTAATGTTCGGTCGATGTGACTCTTCAGTTTTTATCAGGAGGAGAACAATATCAATATAATGAAAAATATCCTCTACCCCATATTGATGCACTAATTGATCAATTGGACAGAACTCAATAGTTTTCTATGAATAAATATCATTATTGATATTATCAATTGAGGTTTATGAAGAAGGATACACCAATGAAATAATTTCGTAAAATATTTAGACACTAAGCATATATAGTGATGTCTTTCAGTCTTACAAATTTGATTTATATATACATTGATTAACTAAATATAGTATTTAGATATTAATTTGATCAGATTGTGTTTGTATTTATAGATGATATTTTTATATATGTTTCATGATATATATAAATAATTTCACAATATAATTTAATTAAATATCCAAATAAATAATAAACTATATAAAAAATATTCATGGGGTTAATTTTGGATGAACATGGTATTTTGGGTCATGAAATCCCAAGATAGTGTATATCGATATACCCATCAAAAAATGAGTCTATTTAATATTGGACCAGACAAACCACCATGATAGATATCCATAAGTTTCATATAGTAGATTGATACTATCATCTGTTTTTGGAGAATTTACGAAAAATAAATAATCCTCCCACAAATGTATATCTGAAGGGATCCAAGCGACTCTGGAATGATGAATATGCAAAAAACATCACGGAACTATAGAGAATATTAGTTAGGAGACCTGTTATTATAGTATATTATTGTTTATAATGGTTAGTAATCAATTGTGATCCATCTATGAAGGTATTAGATTATGTTCTTATGAAACTTTTCATAGCTATTGAGTATTCCTCGTGAAAATTGACAGTTCATGAAAAAAATTACCCAAATCATTATTTGGAGTTAGCTGTGTAATTTTTTTCATCAATGATATATAGGAATTAACATTAATGAATATGGTGTAATATATATATATATATATATTCTAATAAAAAAATGCTAATGTAAATATTCACATAGAGAGAGTTGAATATATTCTTGAGAATATTGTTTGAGGTAATTAATAATTTTTACTAGTCAATACATCACAACAATGAGAATATAGACAAGGTAGTTGATTCATTGAGTTAAAAGGATCATGATTCATTATCCATGATGATGATGAAAAAGATAAATGATTTCTATATTTTCAATGGATAGATATTTAAATACTGAAAATAGTGGATACATATTATCTATCTAAAATTTTTGATCTACCATCTATCCATGTGAAGATTAAATAGGTTTAAAATGAATATATATAGTTTAATGTGAAGGTTAGAAGTGTTTCTTGGTTTTTATTGGTCATGATAGAATGATAGTTTTCAAGAAGCAAGTATATGATCTTTCCAAACCATATTTTAAAAAGGTGTTATCATGGAAAGCATATAGTTATACATTATCTATTCATCCCAGATGTATGAAAATGTATATATATTTTAAAGGGTGCTTCTGGGGGGATTGAATAAATATTGACATCATAGATTTTTTTCTTGTTTGTAATTATACAAAAAATTTAATGATGAGAGAAAATTGTTTAACAGGATTTTACATCCATTTCATATTCTAGAATTATAATGGAAATACATCAATGTGTATTTTGTTTTTAGACTATCCAAACCATCTATTGGGAGAAATGTTAAATGGGTTGTAGTCGATCATCATAAAAATTCAAAAAACATTTTTTTTATTACAGAATATTTCCATTTGGATCATCTTTCAAGGATATACATTAATGATGTGGTAAGATTTCATGGAGTAAAATATTCAATTTTATCTGATTCAGATGTGAGGACTACCTCATTGTCCTAGACAAGTCTTCAGTAAGATCTTGATAGACAATTTAGTTTCAGAAAATAGTATATTCCTTTGATAGATGGTCATTATGAGAGAACAACTCCGAACATAGATGAGAGGTTGAGATATTATTATTTGGATTTCAGGGGTGTTTTGGATGAAGACCTTTCTCTAGTTGACTTTTTATATAATAATAGAGTTCACACCATCATTCTAATGTCTCGTTATGAAGCCCACTATTAAAAGAATTGTATACCATTAGCATGATGTAATAACGTTCGGGAAAGAAATAAATTTGGGACATGAATTAGTTAATGTAATGGAAGATAATTTTAGATAAATTCAACAACACATTAGTGTGGCACAGAGACAACAAAAAATTAATGTTAATAATCTTCGACGTGATCAGAAAATTTTTATTTGGGGATATGTTTTTTCAAAAAATATTACCATGGATGAAGGTAATGTTTTTACGAAATATGTTTAAATTAATAAATATGTATATTATACTTTTTGAAATTTTGGATCTTATATATATGGTATTATATAAGTTGGCACATCCACCAGTCATCTGTCATGTTAAAGATGTATTCCGTATAACTCTGAAGGAAGTAAATACCTAAAACTCATCAGAATTAAAGTTATTAGTCATACAAATGCAGAATGATCATTCTTATGATAAAAAACTAGTGTATATTCTAGAAAATATAGTGAATTTTCAGTGAAATAGAATAACTCACATGATCAATTTTTTATAGTGAAAACACCCATTTCTGGAATCTACATGGGAACATGAGAAAATAATGAGGTAAAAGATTCTTTATATGTTTGTATCAATTCAATGGATATTTTAAGATTAAATTAACTTTTAAGAGAGATATAATAATACACCATGAATTTATTTGAAATTGTTTTTCAAATAAATTAATTTTCTTTGGACGTTTATTTTATAAGTGACACTGAGTCTTAAAGAAATGTTTCAAACTATTAATATTATTATTCCAATATGGAAAATATTACCTTGTCATTAATCATGTTATATTGAATATTAATTAAAAAATGTTAAATATTAATTATAATGGGTTCATATAAATAAATCATATGGAAAAAAGTACATAATTTTTGGAAAAGCCTTTAGGTTTTTTATAAAACCAATTTTCCGAATAAATGTGTTTTCTTTATTTTATTAATATTAATAAAATAATGTTTAAAAACTTATTGAAAATTAATTTGATAAAATAAAAATAATTCTTGAAATAATCATATAAAAAAATATAACAGAAAATTTTATTAATTTTTCTTAAAATATTATTTTCTAATTTAACTGTAAAATATACGGGTTTTTATTAAAAACTGCCTTTCATTAAAATATTTAGAAATGTTAGTTTTGTCTAAAAATTTGATTAATGTGAAATTAATTCATTTATATATCAATTAATCATATATATATGTGATTTTAATGATTTTTATGTTGAATTTTTATCTTAATCCTTTTGATATTTTTAACATTTTATCTTTGGAAAACAACTATTTTGTACACTCTATGGGTTTAATTTTAAAATAAATTTCTACACTATGGTAAAAATGAATTTATAAAAATTAATTTAAAATTATAAATAAGAATAATTTATATTATCTAAAAAGGAAAATTTACTTCTTTGTCATTAATTATTAATATGAAAAGTAAAAATTATTTACCACATATAAGGTGACACATTTTAACTAATGGGTCTAACATAAAATATATATGTTAAAAATGATCCAAAACTATCAAGCACCCATTATATGGACATATTTATATCTTATTATTTCAAAGTCTCTATAATGTTTTATTTTATAGCCTTTTTTCATGTAAAAATCCCCGTTATACCTTTTTCTTTTAAAAAATTTCTATTATGCCACTCACTTCACTTATAAAATGCCTTTCATTAACTTCAACACATCAGACATAATTTTTTTGGTGTCTACAAATACCTACCCAAATATATTTCTTACAATCATCCCTAAATAATTTACACATTTTTTATATCATATAATTAATATATGAATAATTTTTTTGGAACCAAAATAGGTTGTCCAGAGAAGAGATAATGTTTTTAATTTTGTGTTTTCATATTAATACCTATTATAAATCCTTTAAATATTCATGAATTATTAAGATATTATATCACTGAAATATAAAATATAATGATAAATTATTATTTTAATTTAATAACTTATTTCTATATCCACATCCATCAAATGAGATTCAATATTTTTATTCTTATGTATGGTGAACTACTACCTCAGAAACTGGTATTATCTGTTTTCCATCACCAGCTATCACTGATCAAAATATTGGTGGATTAAAATTTATTATATGATATTAATGATATTTTTATTCTTATAGAAATATTATATCACTTATAATTTCATAATTCCAATTATAAGGGAATATGATTACATCAATCGTGTGTACGATGAACTACCGCCTCACGAAGTGATGTGATTCATTCATGCTTTTCATTAAATGTAATTAGATTGTTTTTAATAAAACGATATGATATATATGACATAAAAATTATTCTCTAATGGTAATATATTTCATAATCAATATTTCATTTACTCCGTCCATGAAATAAAAACAACATTCATGTGTATATACGGCCCATCGCCTCTTTGAGCGGTGTATTTTATTTTCTACCTCTAAATTTTATAGATTACAAAATATAGGTATATCATGAATATATATGACAATTATATAAAATGGAAATTATGTATGTTATGTAACTATTATCAAATTAATAAGACTAAAAATTATGGAATGAAATCATACAAAAAAATAATGTAATTATTGCCTAAAACGTGAATTTAACGAGGCATTGTTAATAAACAATAAATAAAAGGTTATATGTATATAATATATGGTAATATATAAATTATTATGGTTCTTCATTTGATTTATAATATACATATATTTATTATAAAGTTTTTTCATGTTTTAATGATATTGAGTCTTACATTAATGGATTTATGCCACAATATTATTTCTCTGAGACATATGTTATATTTTGAACATAAATTCATTTTTGAGGTATATATATAGCACCATTTCAATGTAATATGAGGAATTTATTTATTCCCATGATATTCTATGTTTAATTTGACATTATTCTTTCATGGGTGTTATGATTCAAATTTACAAAAGTGGCAAGGATTTTAAGTTACAATCTCATCATTTATTGATTTTCCACACTATTATGCTTCAAATAATGAAATATTATGATCCATCTCCATTTAAAGTCATTTATTTTCGTTTAATATTTTTTATTTTTTGAAAATCATTGTTCTACCATAATTTTGCATCACTTTTTGTTCTGAAAAATTCAATATAATATTTTTAATGAAATTTGTTTCTTAATTTTACTCGTAGATTAAAACCCCCTTCCATTCCAAAAATATTGTTTCTAAAAAAATATATCATATGAATATATTCTGAAAATGGTTTATTAAATAAATTTATCCATGTTTAAAGTTTTATAATGTGTTTTAAATTGGATCTTTATATAATTTTTGAAATAGGAATGTTATCCATTTAATGAAAATGTGTCTGGATTATGTGTTTTAACATATACATCATCAATGGGATCCCAAAATGTCATAATAAAAATTTAATTTTAAGAATACATTATACATTTATCTCATTATATTCGAAAAATAGGATTTCCATTATATTTTATTAAATTATTATTTTTAAAATCTTATTTTTAAATAAATAATATTTTTCTCATGAAATATTCAATGTAATTTTTCATTAAAAATAATTTCCAATAAATTATGACATGCTTTGATGGCACACATTCATGACTAGGTATATGATCCAGGGATAAAATTATTATAATTTTTTAGAAATGATTATTTTTATGATGAAATAATGCTTATGAAACCTGTTTCTTTTACACTAGATATGTTATAAATAATTTTTTATAAAACCAATTTATTTTAATGGGATATGATATGATGAATGTTATATTATTTTTTATAACACTTTAGTATTATAGAAATTATGTGACTAGTTATACCTATATATCCATCTAATTCATTGACTAACTATTGAATTCTAATGAAATAATATGGACTCGAATGGGGATTGAACCCAGTTCAATAAGGGACTTTGTCCACTACAATAGTATTGTGAGAGATCCTTGACTAGTACGATAGTTTTTTGAGTTAACCCAACACACTATGATAGTCTGGTAAATGATCTTTTAAATAATAAGTAATCAATTTTAAATTTTTATGTGTATTCCACAAATAAATGTTTTTTTTCGAATGTTGTTTTCTCATAGTTCATGTTATTTGATTCCATTATGAAACATTTATTATGAATTTAAATTATTTATAAGATGATTCATTTTTATGATTTATGATATGGTGTTTCGGGTTTTGGTCTCAAAACGCCCAATGCCTCCATATCCGATGATGGATGGACCTACTTTCCAAAGGCAGGAATTCACCGGTTGGTCTGACCAGCGACGATTAAGAACTCACATTGGTCGAGAGGATGGGAATTCGGGCTCATTGTACTCGTTTGGGGAGAATTGTTACCTGTTTGGGACTCTCTTATAGATTTCAGACGTATTCATATGTCTGCGAATCTCTGGTTTATACCCAAACTTAGTATCCACTGATTTAACCCTGGTGGGCAATGGTCAGCTGAACGCAAGGGTTCAATATCATATATGCCCGAGGTTTACCATCCTTCATTTGATTAATGACCCCGAGGAGTCTGGACTCATTGAGACGGTGATAGGAGCAGCTTGGTGAACCGATGTGAAGATAGTCGGATCGACCGGTTGTTGGGATTGAACCTCAGGGATGATTTCTACGTACCCTTCCTATGGGAAAGGGATCAAATTACATGTAGTTAAAAAGGGGAGAATCGGAGAACTGACGTGAAGGTGGACCCGAGGGTCCGTTGGTGATCAGGCTTGAACCTCTTGGAGGCTTCCAACGTACCCTTCCTAGGAGGTAGGGATCAAAGTACACGTAGTTCACATTGTCTTGGGACTTACACTATGAGGCAGCCCATGGTGATGGATAGGGGCTTACACTCTGTGGAGGCCTAGGGCGATGGATTGGGGCTTACACCCTAAGGAGGCCCATAAGAGGATGACATGGTCGATGCTTACACTATTCCCATGTGAGTCATGCTCGGTGTGAGAAACAAGAGGCAGTAGGGACCAGAGGATCACGTCGCGAAAGGTGTGTCCATGGGAAGTACAGTGGGGCTTACCCATGTAGCGGCCCATTAAGTCCGGGGTTACTCCGGGTTGGACAACCATGGTGACAAAGCACATCGGGAGAGGGAAAGGGGTCCTCCTGTTCCTGTCACCTCTACTTTTCCCTAGGGAAGTACCCGGGGAAGTACCAAGGTGCATGGGGACGACTGCCTTTTGATGGGTATGCCTCCCCCTCTCCAGGAATGAGTGAAGTGCCCGACCGCTGAAGCGTGTATCCCCGCGTCCTGGTGGGTAGAGGCAGGAATGGGGTTCTCAGGCTCAGACCCCACATTACCATGGGAATGTGAACCCAGGAATGCTTTGAGAATCCACCCAAGGGTCAGGGAAACCCCTTTTCCACTATTTACCATGGGTAAGTGAACTCAAATGGCGTGCTTGTGTGCCTGAGGGTTACACCACACGAATCCGGTGGATCTGGTGGAGGCCTCTTCTCGGGGGCGATGAGTAGGTCAATGAGGGAGACACGAGGGATCGTGCTAGATTTGAAGGATTTTATCTAGATCCGAGAATGAGAACTCCAAAGGTTTTGGCGCCCTTCACGTAGGGCAGTGCTACGTGGCTGGAGAGGTCGTCCGTGAACTAGGGTGGTCCGCGGACTGAGAGGCCGCCCGCGAACCAGGGTGGTCTATGGACTGAGAGGTCGTCCGTGAACCAGGAGGGTCCGCGGATTGATTGGCATCCAGCGAACCAGGAGGGTTCGCAGCTTCAGGTTCGGCCTGCGTACAATGATGGTACATAGGGGGTTCCACACGAGCTGTGGCGGCCAAGGTTGGCGCCGGTCAGGGGTTCGTTGGTCAAGGTGATGTGGCCTTATTTTTACCAAGTTTTCCACATCTTTTTATTACATTTTAAACAATTTATTTAATTATTTTCACACTTTTTAATAAATAATTTCACTTTTGTATTTTTATAAATAAATTTGTCAATTATTCACTTTTTATAACGTTTTATGTAATTTTGGACCTTAAAATAAATGATTTATTCTTGATGTGTTTTTTAATATACCTAATTTTTAATATGTTTAGTTAAATATTTATTTGTTTATTTTATTTAATTTATCATTATTATTAATCATTGAGTTTGCTAATTAATTTTCTTTTAATCTTTAAAGTTATATACAACTTAACTCGGCTTGCCAGACTACCGGTAGCTTAGCTACCGATAGCAGGTTACTGGTACACTCTATTGGTGACTCTGCCTCTAGCGGCGACTTTGCCTCTATCGGTGACCCTTGTCACCGATACTCATTTTTAACGGTAAGCACTTTAATTTCATAAACAACGGTGACTATTTATTTAGGTTAATTTAATTCTGCTCGACTACTTAATAAATTAAAAAATTATTTAATTAACATTATCATAATTAATTAACCTAGAATTTATTTTATTAATTAATCTTTCAATTAAGTTACATTAAAATAGGTTAATTTTAATATTTTATGCGTTTAGCCTTTATGCCAGTCATTTAAGTAAGTTATGTGTGAATTTTAAATTTATTAAATTGGTTCTCTTTTAATTTATTAGTTCAATAAGTTAATTAATTAATTAATTAAGAGATTTTAAACATTAACTTTACTATTTTATGTATGCAGATTGATTTTTATTTCATTTTATAATTGTTTTAGTCTACAGCTGAGGTAACTAAGAACTTGCAGTGATTTATTTGGGTCACCGATGTCATTATTTTTATTTTCCGCAATTGTTTAATTAACTTGTTTAGTTTTCTTTTAAATATAAGTCACTTATTAATTTAGTTCAACAGTTTTCAAGTTTATTAATTCAATTGTTATCAAATAGTGCTTTTTAAATAATAATTTTAATGATTTAAAAGTTAATAAATATCTTGTTTTTAATTAATGTTATTTAGCATTATTTTAATTAATTATTTTAAGTCTTTCTATTAAATTTATTTAATTTTTAATTCTATGTTTAATTTGTGTGTTAATTTTTGAAAGATCACTGTTGTGTAACGGTGAGATTCCCCTTTGTCCTACCGGTAGCAATCCTTACCGGTAACCCTTGCAATTTCCCACGTCTAACAGTGACCTCGCCTTTTCATTTTAGCGTACCAGTGACCCTTTTGGTACCGGTAGCTTCTTTTTTTTTATGTAACGGTGACCCCGCACGCACTTTCACTCTACCGGTGACTCTCCCTCCAAACTCTCACCACTACTGTTATAGTTTTGCCTACCGGTGACCCTTATTTCTAATCCCCATCGATACGCTCCACTTTTTCTCACCGTTACACTATCTCATACCCTGTTATTCGCACATCACTGTTACACTTAATTTCCCTATAGTTACTCATCCATGCCTCACCGTTACCCTACGCCACAAATTTTACACACTGTTTGTTTATATTTATTTTTAGTCTATCGGTAGCTCAGCTACCGATACGTCATCCTTACTGATAGGCTATTCTTTTCTCTCACCGGTAGCTGACAATTCCTCACCGTTATAGCTTTGTTTCCCTACCTCACCATTTCTTTTTTCTCACTACTTAACACAGAGCACAACTGGCTGTTCCCACTGCAAGCATACTCTATGGATATGCATGTAGACATTGATCACATCCTCTTCTTCAAGAACACTCGCAAGAACTCCGAAGCTGCCTACACCAAGGACCCTCGTGATACAGAGAATTTGAATAGATGGGGTAGAGCATTTCTTGATTTTGAACCGTTCCAGAATGATGCTCTTGAATCGAAGAAGATGATTAAAGATGCGATATCAAAGCTAGAGGAGGCTCTGCTGTTACGGGCTACTTCGATAGGGCCATCTGATCCGCCAGCCGAGGGAAAGAAGTGCACCGCTGTCCGCCGTGAGCAGGAGGATGTCGCGCCACTGTGAATCGCCTAATGCTGAGGGAGTCTGAACCCACATCCCCTCCGAGAGGTGGCCGACCGAGCCTCCAAGCCGCAGTTATGAGAGCCCTCTACTGTTGAAGGTTATCGCACCAGAGCTGAAGAGGGTTGTCGCATCGCTGTAGAACTGTTGCAAGGAGTCGGGCCGTTGCTGGTCCGTCGCTTGAGCCGAGGAGGAGCCGCTGGACATCACCGAAGCAAGGAGGTCCGCTGCAAGGGGGACGAGCCACTGGACACCGCATGAAGGAGGAGGGGAGGCCACCGCTGTTCACACCTTGCTGTATGCCGCTCAAGAAGAAGTCATTTACGCTGGGTTGCTGAAGGAGAGATGCCATGTGCTGCTCTGTTTGGAGAAGCTGCTCAAAACCCTCCCCCTACTGTATGCCGATTTGGGGGAGGAGAAGAGAGTATTAAAGAATAAAAATAAATAATAATAATAATAAAACAAATATATAATAACAAAAGATAAGTCAAAAGAAAAAGTAAAGTAAAAAAAAGTTAAACACAAAAAAAAAAACAAAAGTTACAGGTAAAGTTAAAGTTAAATTAATTTTTCATAAAATCTTTTCAACTTAGTCATGTCAATATTAAATAATTTATTATATTTATCAATTTAAAACATTTATAATTTTATGGATGAATTATAGAATTAAAAATTTAAGACATAATTAATAATAAGTTTTAATAATTAATTAATTTACTATTAATATTATAAATGTATAGTTATAAATAATTATAAATAAACTATAAAATATACTTATCAATTTAGAAATATTTAAGACTTAAGTATTAATCTTAATTACTTAATTAAAATTAACTAAATAATAGGTTTGTCTAGCAACTTAAATTTCTTTTAGAGAAATAATTAAATTATTAATTCAATCTAAATTATTTTCTTAATTAGTTATTTATTTATTTATGTTCTTAATTTTTAATAACATAGTTAAAAATAAAAAAATTAATAACTTATTAATTATATCTATTGACTTAATTTAATTAATAACTTGTTAATAACTTATGTTTTAGCATAGTTAATAATTTAAAGTTTAATAGTTATCAATTAACTTAAGTTAACTTGTTTCTTGTAAATTAACACTTAACCTAAAAAAATAACCATTTTTTTCATCCTTTTTGTTCGTTTTTATTTATTTCTCTTTTCTAACTATGCAGGTTTAGCTTAGAGACTTAAATGAGTCCAGGTTCATCCAACTAACTCTTCCGGAGTTAGTTACAAGGGAAAACTTCACGCGACGTGCCTGTCATGGGTTAAACGCACGTGTGCGGTGCGTGGGTAAACAACTCATGAGGTCAGTGGAAGTTGTGGCTGTGAAATGTAGTGGATGACAGAAGTTACTTAAGAAGAACAAGCGGCGTTCTTGAGGGATATACACTATTGACTGGAAGGTGATTTATTTTACCCAGGGAGAGACAATCGAGAGAGGATGCTGAGTAGTGCAGTCCAGGAATTCAGGAGCAGAGCATTCTTTGGGAGTTCCTTCTCCCTCGCGTTTTAAACTTTTTTACTCTTTTTCTGTAATGTTTCCTATTACGGCTGTTATAATGAATAGTATAGTTAGCTAAGTCTTCTAGTTCGGGGAGATTTCTAGCTCTACTGGTTTCTTTTTCATCCTTTTCACTTATTATTTTAATGTGTTTAGAATTGACCGACGAGATCAACTCTAAATACATTCATCTGTTTTGCACCACAAGACAGGATTTCATGCACCTACAATCTTTCGGCGACTTTGATTGTATAACCTTGTTCTAAAAACATAAAACTCAAATTGAAAACTTCAGTACCCACGGCGAGTGTGTACTGTTGACATTTTAAATCATTTTTATGAAGTTGTACTTCTTTGAAGTGGCGAACTCAAAGTGTACAATTTCTGCGACTTAACTCATGGAGAGGGAGCTAATTCACCTTTATTCAGTGGTACGAAGCAGTACATTTACATGATTAGGAAAAACGATTCAAACTAGTAGACTAGAGAAATCCTTGAGCGCTCATCTCTTGTGTCTTTTATCAGTATTTTATTTTCTTTTTGCATCTTTCTTCAGCAATACTCTGTTTTAGTATAGGTAAAACTAGTTTTCAATAGATGTATAGTTTCAATTTACAGTACAAAAAAAATAATTAAAGGATTAAAAGATATAAAAACATAAAAAGTGAAAATTAAAAAAACCACTCCGCTGCTGACAACAGTGGAGTTTTCTATGTTTTTAGTTTAGTAGTGGCCAATTATACCTTCCCTGTGGGTTCGACCCTGCTTGCCACATATACAGTAGTTAGTAGGAATCTAAATTTTAAACTTTGACCGAATTCAACGATGGTTTAGGTCAACTTTTTGGCGCCGTTTCCGGGGAAGGCACGAGCCATTACTCAAAAGAAAAACATTTTAAAAAACACATATATAAAAAAAATATTAATTTTTTTTTTGAAAACTTTATAAAAAAACTGTTACTTTTCTTTCTAAGTGGTTACTATTAGAAACTATCTACCACTATTTGTATGAGCACAAGACACTCTGCTGTTAGATTATAGACCTTAAACCTTGAATTAGAAAAATATTTAGCTGCTCTAAGAAACAAGAACAAAACTGAAATTGAAAACATAGATAATAGAGTTCCGGAGCATAATAATTTCCATAACCAACCAGAACTATTAGATGAAAATGAACGGCCTAGGATGAGGGAGTTCCAACTCCCTCAAGTATCAAGAAACCCATCATCTATTAGATTAAGTCCTAGATCCAGAAACTATGAACTAAAGCAATCACACATTTCACTGCTGCCTGTTTTCAATGGGCTCTCTAATGAGGACTCTCTGGCCTTCATTAGAGACTTCTACAACACTATGCAGCAACTTCCGCTTTTAGGACTTACGGAATATGAACAAAGGATGAGATTCTTTCCCTTTTTCCTTAAAGGGAGTGCTAGGAACTGGTTTTTAAGTCTAGATGAGGACATTTTTGAGAATTGGGATCAAGTTTTCAACTCTTTCATTATGAAATTTTATCCCCAAAGATTAAAAGGAGAACTTAGAACTAAAATCACTAGTTCTTATCAAGATGATGGAGAATTTTTACATGAAGCTTGGGATAGATTAAGGGATCTAATTAGGCAGTGTCCCCATCATCAACTCCCATCACATCTCCTCATGGATAACTTTTATGAAGGGCTTTCCTCCTCTGGTCAGAATTTAGTGGATTAAGCTGTTGGGGGTAATTTCAATGATAAAACTGATGAGGAGTTAAGACAACTTTTCAATAATCTGGCCCTAAATTCTCAACATAATAATTCAAGAAGGAAGAGAGTCAATAGGAATGTTAATACTTGTTCAAGAGCTGATACTCCAGCCCAACTTGATGAAATAACCAACCATCTTTAAACATTAATGAACCAGAATTCAAAACAATCTTTTAACCAAGTTGAAAACTAGAATCAGTATGAATCTCTTAGGCAATAGTGTACTCAATGTGGTATGTTTGGGCACTCTGAAAGTTTTTTTCCTAATGTTGATCTATCTGCCCAACAACCTGAAAATTTAATCTTTGTCAATTATGGTCCTAGGATGCCTCAGAAAGATGATCCATTTTCTAATAATTAAAATCAAGGCTATAGGAACCATCCAAATATGTCATGGAAGGATCAGGGTATTATTAAGCAACAAACTACCCCTAATTATGAAAACCAACCGAGACCAAACTTTCAAAATCAACAAAGGGGTGAGTCTTCAAATGTTCAAGGAAGTAATGATAATGAAATGTCTTCTAAATTAGATCAGATCTTGAATAAAATAAACTCACAAGAGGAAAGGTACATGACTCAACTTAATAAATAGAAAAGTCAATATGAGTCATACAAGATGAAAAATGATGTTAGAATGAAAAACATGGAAACACAGCTAGGAAAATTAGCTAGAGATTTGAATTCTAGGGATAAAGGTAGGTTTCCTAGTACCAATGAACTTAATCCTAGGGAGAATATCATGGCTGTTGTTACTAGGAGTGGGATAAATACTCAAAATGTTGCTGAAAAACTGTAAAAAATGCCCAAAATGAGAAACTGTTTGAATCTGGAAATGAAAATCTGCTTTGTTTACAATCTGGAAATTCACAGAAAGATGTTGAAAATGATCGGAATCTGAACCTGTCACCTGAAAATCAAGATGATAATTGTTCTAAAAATAAAAAAAATAAAGGAAAAGAAAATGTTATTGAAGAGGTGAGGGACATGCCTAATGTTCTGAAAATTTTTACCCCACCCATCCCTTTCCCTGAAAAACTGAAACCTCAAAGTAATACCAGGGCTGAACTACATCAGTTCCTTGGTCTTTTGTCCAAGCTTCAAGTGAACATCCCTTTTATCCAAGCCTTAATTCAAATCCCATCCTATCTAAAATCTTTAACGAAAATTGTTTCAAATAAAAAGACCCTTGAAGAATTTTCTACTTACAGCCTCACTGAAGAGTGAAGTGATGTACTCCAAAAGAAAATCCCACCTAAACTGAAAGACCCAGGCAGTTTTGTCATCCCTTGTACTCTATGTAATTCTGGTCAGGTGAACTGTTTGTGTGATCTAGGTGACAGTATTAATCTGCTCCCATACTCACTGTTTCAACAGTTGAGGCTAGGTGACCTTCAACCCACCACGGCCATATTACAATTAGCTGATAGATATTTCACTCATCCTATGGGTCGAGTAGATGACTTACTAGTTGGAGTTGGGAAATTGTTCTTACCTGCTAATTTTATTGTTCTAGATTTGGAGTGTGATCAAGAGGTACCTATAATCTAGGGTAGGCCCTTCTTGGCCACAAGGGGTGCTGTCATTGATGTGTCTAAGGGTCAACTGATCTTCAAAATTGGTGAACAAGAAGAAGAGTTCAATGTTTTTAAAAATATTAAGGAACCAACATCTTCTGAAAACTGTTCAAAAATTGAGTCTCTTGAAGATGAATGTTCTTATAAAAATCAACTTGAACTCATTGAAAAATCTGAAAATCATTCGTCTATTGAAGAAAATATTTGTGAAGCTGAAAATATTTACGAACCTATTTTAGAAGCTGAAAATTCTGCTATGACAACTAAACTGGTAAATCTTCCAGAACAGGACAACTTTCCGGTTTTTGATATAGGAGAGTCCCCTGTTTCTGAACATAGGAATTTTCTGAGTGAAATTGAGGGTGTTTCTATTAACAGTAACCTTTATGAGAACTTTGATATTACTGAGGGAGAACTGTTAAGACAATTAGATGATTCTTCTTTGATAAACCTGCTGAATTCTGATCTAGAAAATCTGGACAGTGTACTGCCTACCTTGGACAGTAGCACTGTTTTTTATGAATCCGAACTGGAAATTGAAAATCTTTCATATTTTAATACTCCTTATAAGAAATATGTTGAAGATCTTGGACCTCCCAGGCCTAAGAGTCTTCCTTCGAGTGTAGTACCACATGATCTTGAGCTGAAGCCCATCCCTACCCATCTTAAATATTTATTTTTAGGTGAGAACTCTACTTTTCCTGTAATAATCTATGCTGAACTTAATGCAAACCAAGAATAAAAATTGTTGGGAGTTTTGAAAAATTTAAATCTACCATAGGCTAGAAAATAGCTGATATAAAAGGAATTAGTCCTTCATTCTGTATGCACAAAATTCCTATGGAGCCTGGTCATAAGGCTAGGGTAGAATGTCAAAGAAGATTAAATCCTAACATGAATGAAGTTGTGAGGGAGGAAGTAATCAAGTTGTTAGATACTGGAATGATATATCCTATTTCTGATAGTGCTTGGGTCAGACTTGTCCAGGTTGTCCCCAAGAATAGAGGTTTCACTATAGTTAAAAATGAAAAGAATGAAGAAGTCCAAGTTAGGAAAGCCACAAAATGGAGAGTCTGTATTGATTATAGGAAGCTTAATGTAGCCACTAGGAATGACCATTTTACTATGCCCTTCCTTGATCAAAATGCTTGCGAGGCTAGCTGGAAATGAATTTTTCTGTTTTCTGGATGGGTATTCTGGTTACAACCAAATACCCGTTGCTCCAGAGGATCAGGAGAAGACCACTTTCACATGCCCCTTTGGAACATTCGCTTACCGGCGAATGCCCTTTGGGTTGTGTGGAGCTCCAACCACCTTTCAAAGGTGTATGATGGCTATCTTTTCTGATATGATTGAGAGAATCATTAAAGTTTTCATGGATGACTTTTCTATAGTTGGGAGTACTTTTGATACTTGTTTAGGAAATCTTGAGCTAGTTTTGTAGAGATGCATTTAAACCAACCATGTTTTTAATTGGGAGAAATGCCAGTTCATGGTTACTGAAGGTATTGTCCTTGGTCATAAAGTGTCAAAGACGGGTTTAGAATTTGATACTGCGAAGATAGAAGTTATTCAAAAACTGCCACCTCCTATTAATGTAAAGGGTGTTAGAAGTTTTTTAGGGCATGATGGTTTTTACTAGAGATTCATAAAGGATTTTTATAAAATCACAAATCCCTTGTGTTCCTTATTGGTAAAAGATGAACCTTTCAATTTTGATGAAAACTGTTTGAAATCATTTAATCTGTTTAAGGAGAAACTCACTACATCACCTATCATCACTGCACCTAATTGGAAACTACCGTTTGAGCTTATGTGTGATGCTAGTGACATGGCTGTAGGTGTTGTCCTTGGACAGAGGAGAGATAAGAGGTTACATGTGGTATACTATGCTAGTAGACTGCTAGATGATGCTCAAAATAATTATACCACCACTGAAAAAGAATTTTTATCTATTGTGTTTTCTCTGGAAAAGTTTAGACAATATTTGTTAGGCTCAAAATTCATAATTTCCACTGATCGTTCTGCTTTAAAATACTTTCTGTCTAAAAAAGAAACTACACCCAGGCTGATTAGATGGATCTTATTTTTACAAGAGTTTGACTTAGAGATTAGGGATAAGTAGGGAGCTGAAAACTTAGTTGCTGATCACTTATCTAGGCTTCATGTTACTCAGCTTGAATCTGAAAATCCTAGGGAGATTAACTATTCTTTCCCTGAAGAAAAACTACTCACTATCTCAGTCAGGAAATCTAATTTGTTTGCAGATTTTGCCAACTTCCTGGCAGTAGGTGTCATTCCCAAAAAGTTGTCTATTAACCAAAGAAAGAAATTCATTTCTGAACTTATATAATATCTTTGGGATGACCCTCTACTGTTTAGGAGGTGTACTGATGGTATTCTTAGGAGATGTGTACCTGAGGAAGAGATGTTGTCTATTCTTGAAGGTTGTCATTCTTCACCTTGGGGAGGTCACCATGGGGGTGAGAGGACTTCTCAAAAAGTCTTGCAATCTGGTTTTTATTGGCCTACCCTCTTTAAGGACGCTAGGAGTTTTGTGGTTGGGTGTGACAAGTGTCAGAGGCTGGGAAATGTGGGTAGGAAACCAGAGTTACCCCAGAAGGGTATTTTGGAGGTAGAGATCTTTGATGTTTGGGGTTTAGATTTAATGGGTCCATTTCCATCATCTCATGGGAATGAGTATATTCTTGTTGCTGTGGATTATGTTTCTAAGTGGGCTGAGGCAGTAGCTCTGCCCAACAATCAAGCAAATAGTGTGATAAAATTTGTGAAAAAGAACATCTTTACAAGATTTGGAGTCCCAAAGGCTTTTATTAATGATAATGGAACACATTTTAAGAATTACTATTTTAATGCTTTAATGGAAAAATATGGTTGTGTTCACAAAACTGGTACTCCATATCATCCACAGTCCAGTGGACAAGTGGAAATTTCTAACAGGGAACTAAAAACAATTCTTGAGAAAACTGTGTCAAACTCTAGGAAAGACTGGTCTCCTAAACTGGATATATTTTTATGGGCATACAGAACTACTTTCAAGACCCCAATAGGAATGTCTCCTTACAGGCTTATGTTTGGGAAATGCTGTCATTTACTTGTGGAGTTGCAACATAAGTCATATTGGGCAGTTAAGGATCTAAACTTTGACTTTAAGAGTGCTGGTGAGAGGAGATTTCTTGAGTTGAGTGAACATGATGATATTAGAAGAGAGAGTTATGATAATTCAAGAATTTATAAATAGGGGACTAAGATCTTTCACAATTCTATCATTCAAACTAAGGAATTCAAACCTGGACAGAAGTTCCTTCTCATTAACTCTAGACTTAAACTCTTTCCTATAAAGCTGAAATCCAAGTGGTATGGACCATTTACTGTAGTGAGAGTGTTGAAGAATGGAGCTGTTGAAATTGATGGTGAAGAAAATAAACCCATGTTGGTCAATGGGAAAAGACTGAAACTTTATTTTGAGGGGCAGCCAAAGGGTTTGGCTACCTTCACTGTTCTTGAAAACTGTTCTTGAATAATGTCTGGCTGGGGACTATAAACCTAGCGCTGCATGGGAGGCAACCCATGGTTTTTGTTTTGTTAATAAATAAAAAAATTTAATTAAATAAAGTCTAACTGAAGAATTTAAATTCAATGCTTCATGGGAGTCAACCCATGCTTGTTCTTTGTGTTTACTTTTGTTCTGTTCTTATTTTACATTGAATAAAGTGCTGCTTTGTATGCTTCTATATGCTCTGTTTTTGCTGGATACTTGTTCCGGGTTTATATACTATGTGTTTCAAGGATGATTCTGCTTCTGTCATTTAAGGAGTGGAATTCCCATGGTCATTTTTTGACAAGAGCTTAGTCAGGGAAGTACTTCAACTTGTTGCACTTATTTTTATGCTCGTGTTTTTGAAAATATAATTCTACTTGCTTAAAATTCTGCTTGTAATATAAAATTCTGTTGCATGTCGTGTAACTAATGAATTAAAAATCTGCATGAGCCTCCTTTCATAAAAAACTGAATTGCATTGTGATAAAACATTTTCACTGAATGAAACTATGTGTGGGGGGAGTACATGCTGCTGGTCATTTGAATCTACTTGTTTCGTTGAGGTGTTTAGCATGAACTTTGTCTACTATATTGAACATATTATTGAACTTATTGTTTAAAATTCTTACACCCAGTTAATTGTACACCCACACCTTTTATGCTATGTTTGAACTTTAATGAAAATATTTTCCACTGGACATCAATGTTAATGGGTGTACTTGTCAATGAACCTGCTGATTATTTATTCATTATGGAAAACACTATCTTCTTACTCCATTGAGACCCTTTTATACATGTCATTACTCTACTTAATTGAAAATATATTTTGAACCTTAATTTATCAATTGTTCATCTCCATATTTAGAAGTCAACTTTGGGGAAAAGGTTGGGTTTTAAGTGTGGGGGAGGGGGTCAATTCTTGACTGTGCTAAACTATGTTTAATTGTAAAGCTCATCAATTCCCACTGCTTTTTATCTTTTTGTTTAAAAAATGGTCAAATTTTTTTCAAAAAAAATCTTTCCCAATTTTAGGCTTTACACTGTACTCAAATGAGTCTTTCCTTAGGATGTTACTTGATTGGAAGTTGAGTCTTGCGTTGAGTCTGAAATGAGTGTTAGTGGATGATTGCTGAGTGGAACTATTTAGTCGTTTAATGAATTTTGGTTAGGAACTTCTTTTGAGAGTGATATGGGAATCCTTTTAGTGGATTTAAGATCATAATTTTAGGTACTGGAAGTTTGACTTTTATCCCAGGAGCCTTTTCATTATTTTAATTTATAAAAATGATCACTTATATTGAGTCAATGTAAATGGTTTTTATATAAATCCTTGGTAATTGGAGTAATACTGGGCATCTGGGATCCCACGGTGAATCCTTGAGACCTTATATACTGGGTGCGTTTTTTTTTACAATAAGCCTTCTGTAAACCTTTAATAAGTGCATTTCACAGTGCTTGGCACACATTACATGGCTTGGGAAAAATAAATAAAGTGTCTAAGGTCAAAAATTAATTCATTAAGGTGAGGGGAATGATGAAATCCAGATGAAGAAGGGGACAACTGGTTTATATGGGAGTCATTTGGGTTGTATCAATAAAGTGATTTCAAAAAAGAAGTATCTCTGTTTTAATTTTGGAACCAAGGGGATTAGTCAAAGTAAAAAATTTCCTTTTGTTAAGGTTTTGATTCCAATTTCATTTTACCTTTTATCACTCTTGAATTTAGAAATTGAGCATGAATTGAAGTGAGTCACTAGGCAGAGTCATATATGAAGCAAGACACCTTCATTTATAGATGATTCGTGGTTTACTTGAGTTCCCTTTCAGTAATGGTTCTAGGCGAGACATTATTTGAGGCTATGTTTTCAATAGCCTAAGCACACTTTTTGAGTCCTCTGTTGAAACTTCTCTGAATATAGCTGATTTGTTTAATTCAATTTTTTTTCAAAGATGATAAAACCTGGGATTGTTTGAGGACAAAAAATGTTTAAGTGTGGGGGAATTTGATGTGGCCTTATTTTTACCCAGTTTGCCACATAATTTTTTTACATTTTATACAATTCATTTAATTATTTTAACACTTTTTAATAAATAATTTCACTTTTGTATTTTTATAAATAAATTTGTCAATTATTCTCTTTTGATAACATTTTATGTAATTTTGGACCTTAAAATAGTTGATTTATTCTTGATGTGTTTTTTAATATAACTAATTTTCAATTCGTTTAGTTAAATATTTATTTGTTTTTTTTATTTAATTTATCATTATTATTAATCATTGAGTTTGCTAATTAATTCACTTTTAATCTTTAAAGTTATATACAACTTAGCTCGTCCTACCAGACTACCGATAGCTTAGCTACCGATAGCAGGTTACCGGTACACTCTATTGGTGAGTCTGCCTCTATCGGCGACTTTGCCTCTATCGGTGACCCTTGTCACCGATACTCATTTTTAACGGTATGCACTTTAATTTTATAAACAACGGTGAGTATTTAGTTAGGTTAATTTAATTATTCTCGACTACTTAATAAGTAAATTTCTAATTAAACAATTATTTAATTAACATAATCCTAAAGAATTAACATAGACTTTATTTTATTAATTAATCTTTCAATTAAGTTACATTAAAATAGCTTAATTTTAATATTTTATGCATTTAGCCTTTATTCCAGTCATTTAAGTAAGTTATGTGTGCATTTTAAATTAATTAAATTGGTTCTCTTTTAATTTATTAGTTCAATTAGTTAATTAATTAACTAATTAAGAGATTTTAGACATTACCTTTATTATTTTATGTATGCATATTGATTTTTATTTCATTTTATAATTGTTTTAGTCTACAGCTGAGGTAACTAAGAACTTGCAGTGATTTATTTGGGTCACTGATGTCTTTATTTTTATTTTCCACAATTCTTTAATTAACTTGTTTAGTTTTCTTTTAAATTTAAGTCGCTTATTAATTTAGTTCAACAGTTTTCAAGTTTATTAATTCAATTGTTATCAAATACTGCTTTTTAAATAATAATTTTAATGATTTAAAGGTTAATAAATATCTTGTTTTCAATTAATGTTATTTAGCATTATTTTAATTAATTATTTTAAGTCTTTCTATTTAATTTATTTAAGTTTTAATTCTATGTTTAATTTGTGTGTTTATTTTTGAAAGATCACTGTTGCGTAACGGTGAGATTCCCCTTTGTCCTACAGGTAGCAATCCTTACCGGTAACCCTTGCAATTTCCCACGTCTAACAGTGACCTCGCCTTTTCATTTTATCGTACCAGTGACCCTTTTGGTACTGGTAGCTTCTTCTTTTTTTTGTAACGGTGACCCCGCGCCCACTTTCACACTACCGGTGACTCTCCCTCCAAACTCTCACTGCTACTGTTATAGGTTTGCCTACCGGTGACCCTTATTTCTAATCCTCACTGATACGCTCCACTTTTTCTCACCGTTACACTATCTCATACCCTGTTATTCGCACCTCACTGTTACACTTCATTTCCTCACCGTTACTCATCCATTCCTCACCGTTACCCTACTCCACTGATTTTACACACTGTTTGTTTATATTTATTTTTAGTCTATCGGTAGCTCAGCTACAGATACGTCATCCTTACCGATAGGCTATTCTTTTCTCTCACTAGTAGCTAACAATTCCTCACTGTTATAGCTTTGTTTCCCTACCTCACCGTTTCTTTTTTCTCACTGTTTAACACAGAGCACAGACGACTGTTCCCACTTCACGCATACTCTATGGAAATGCATGTAGACTTCGATCACATCCTCTTCTTCAAGAACACTCGCAAGAACTCCGAAGCTGCCTACACCACGGACCCTCGCAATACGGAGAAATTGACTAAATGGGGTAGAGCATTGCTTGATTTGGCACCGTTCCAGAATGATGCTCTTGAATCGAAGAAGATGTTTAAAGATGCGATATCAAAGCTGGAGGAGGGGTTTCTGTTACGGCCTACTACGATAGGGCCATCTGATCCGCCAGCCGAGGGAAAGAAGTGCGTCGCTGTGAGCAGGAGGATGTCGCGCCACAGTGAATCGCCTGATGCTGAGGGAGTCCGAACCCACATTCACTCCGGGAGTTGGCCTACCGAGCCTCCAAGCCGCGGTTATGAGAGCCCGCTGCTGTTGAAAGTTATTACACTAGAGTTGAAGAGGATTGTCGCACCGCTGCAGAACGGTTGAAAGGAGTCGGGCCGTCGCTGGTCCGTCGCTTGTGCCGAGGAGGAGCCACTGGACATCGCTGAAGCAAGGTGGTCCGCTACAAGGGGGATGAGCCACTGGACACCACATAAAGGAGGAGGGGAGGCCACCACTGTTCACACCTTTCCGGATGCCGCTAAAGAAGAAGTCGTTGCCGCTGGGTTGCTAAAGGAGAGCTTCCATGCGCTGCTCTGTTTGGAGAAGCTACTCAAAACCCTCCCCCTGCTGTGCGCCGATTTGGGGGAGGAGAAGAGAGTATTAAATAATAAAAATAAATAATAATAATAAAAAAACAAATATATAATAACAAAAGATTAGTCAAAAGAAAAAGAAAAGTATAAAAATGTTAAACACAAAAACAAAAAAACAAAAGTTAAAGGTAAAGTTAAAGTTAAATTAATTTTTCATAAAATATTTATAACTTAGTCATGTCAATATTAAATAATTTATTATATTTATCAATTTAAAACATTTATAATTTTATGGATGAATTATAGAATTAAAATTTTAAGACTTAATTAATAATAAATTTCAATAATTAATTAATTTACTATTAATAGTATAAATGTATAGTTATAAATAATTATAAATAAACTTTAAAATATACTTATCAATTTAAAAATATTTAAGACTTAAGTATTAATCTTAATTACTTAATTAAAATTAACTAAATAATAGGTTAGTCTAGCAACTTAAATTTCTTTTAGAGTAATAATTAAATTATTAATTCAATCTAAATTATTTTTCTTAATTACTTATTTATTTATTTATGTTCTTAATTTTTAATAACATAGTTAAAAATAATAAAATTAATAACTTATTAATTATATCTATTGACTTAATTTAATTAATAACTTGTTAACAACTTATATTTTAGCGTAGTTAATAATTTAAAGGTTAATAATTATCAATTAACTTAAGTTAACTTGATTCAAGTAAATTAAAACTTAACCTAAAAAAATATCCATTTATTATCCATTATGTTTTTTTTTTATTTCTCTTTTCTAACTATACAGGTTCATCTTAGAGACTTAAATGAGTCTAGGTTCATCCAACTAACTCTTCTGGAGTTAGTTACAAGGGAAAACTTCACGCGACGTGCCTGTCGCGGGTTAAACGCACGTGTGCGGTGCATGGGTAAACAACTCTTGAGGTCGGTGGAAGTTGTGGCGGTGACATGCAGTGGATGACATAAGTTACTTAAGTAGATAAAGTTGCGTTCTTGAGGGATATATGCGATTGACTGGAAGGCAATTTATTTTACCCGTGGAGAGACGATCGATAGAGGATGTTGAGCAGTGCAGTCCTGGAATTCAGGAGCAGAGCATTCTTAGGGAGTTCCTTCTCCCTCGCATTTTAAACTTTTGTACTCTTTTTCTGTAATGTTTCCTATTACTGCTGTTATAATGAATAGTATAGTTAGCTAAGTCTTCTAGTTTGGGGAGAGTTCTAGCTCTACTGTTTTCTTTTTCATCCTTTTCACTTATCATTTTAATGTGTTTAGAATTGATCGGCGTGATCAACTCTAAATACATTCATCTGTTTTGCACCACGAGACTGGATTTCATGCACCTACAATCTTTCGGCGAGTTTTATTGTAGAAACTTTTTCTAAAAACATAAAACTCAAATTGAAAACTTCAGTACCCACGGTGAGTGTGTACTGTTGACTTTTTGAATCATTTTTATGAAGTTGTACTTCTTTGAAGTAGCAAATTCAATGTGTACAATTTCTGCGACATAACTCCTGGAGAGGGAGCTAATTCACCTTTATTCAGTGGTACAAAGTAGTACATTTACATGATTAGCAAAAACGATTCAAACCAGTAGACTAGAGCAATCCTTGAGCGCTCATCTCTTGTGTCTTTTATTAGCATTTTATTTTCTTTGTGCATCATTCTTCAGCTATACTCTATTTTAGTATAGGTAGAACTAGTTTTCAATAGATGTGTAGTTTCAATTTATAGTACAAAAAAATCATTAAAGAATTAAAAGATATAAAAACATAGAAAGTGAAAATTAGAAAAACCACTCCGCTGTTGACAACAGTAAAGTTTTCTATGTTTTTAGTTTAGTAGTGGCCAATTTTACCTTCCCTGTGGGTTCGACCCTGCTTTCCACATATACAGTAGTTAGTAGGAATATAAATTTTAAAGTTTGACCAACTTCAACGACGATTTAGTTCACAAGGCTTCACCCGCGTAGGAGGGTGCTACGCGTTGCGGCAGATCGGAAAAGATTCATAAACTCCCTGGTCCGTGGGGTGTTCATCCATAGAGGGGATATGGTTCACGGTCATTTTTTTGTTATTTTAAGTTTTTGGTTCTACAAATTCTTATGAGTTTTTGGTTTTTATTAGTTAGTTCCCAGGTTCATACCTACACTGGTTCACGAACTGGAACTTTTGAAATCTTAAGCCTTCCATCGAAATCTTTCCACCCGAATCTGAACGATCTCCTCTCCATCTCCATTCTCCAAATCTGAATCTGAATCCTTCCACCCTCGGTCTCCTTTTATAGAGTGGGGAAATAGATGTATTTTCTGTCTTGTGACAACTTTTGCAGAGGCCCATGACTGAATACCCAGTTTATGGCTGACTTGGTCAATCCGTAACTCGTGGTGGGTATAGAGCGCTTCTCCCCCCCCCCCCCCTCGAGAATCGAACGAGGGGAGTGCTGCGTGGCCGCAGAGGGTTTTTCCTCAATTTCTCGAACAACTGTGGAGGTGGTTCGGGCCGGCTGACATGGCTCGCGGATGGGGCAGTTCATGTCGGTGAACCAGACTGTCGCCCGCATGCTTCATGCCCGTGGAGGATCTCTGCCTCCATTTCGCGAATGACAATGGTCCACGAAGGGGGGACGCTTCGCCAAACCAGCCGTGTGTCATTAACATTAGACTGGTCTGCTTACCGTTTCCTCATTCACCATCATTGATTATTTTCCCCATTTGCCCATCCCTTTTGAGGGGAAATTGGGCAGAATTTCCCTTTAGTTAATGGGGATCATCATTCTACATTGCGGATTTTTCAGGACCCTACAGATTCCCCATCAGAATGGGGTCTGATCGGAACTAGGAGGAGGATATTCCGATGCTGAATGATACTGAAACTCAGGTAGTTCATAGTAGAGATGTGGACCCGGTAGGGGACCACGCCTATAAATAAGGATGGTCATTGCATTTGTCTTCTACTAGATTCTTTTCGAAACCAGATCTTTTTTCGTGCACGTGTTTGTTCCTTCGTGAAACACTTCATCAGCAAACCGTCTACTACTTCCACGAACCATTTCTCCTTCACACCATTCTTCATCTGCGGATCAACTTCCTAGCTACGAACCAACACTTTTAACTAATTAGAAAAAGTCATGATGGGCCGTCTTGGAACTCTCTTTGCAGTTTTGGTGCTCCACTGTTTCGATGCTCCGCAGACTAAAATATTCCAAACTTTAAAAGTTTGTAATTCTTCCAAACTTAACAACATAAACTTGGGATTGATGTTCCGTGGAGCAACCTGGTCCATAGTTTCCTAGCCAACACTCTGTGGGCCAGGGTCTCGCAGACTACTTTCACGAAGGGCCAGTTCACGGGATGATAACATCGCGAACCATCCTTCGAGTCCTCATCGCAGACTTTGCTTATGATGGCTCCTCAACTGATCCTCAACCATATATCTGGTATTTTTGTCCGAAACAATTTATTCCATACTAACCGCTTGTTGGCCCTTTTCGTTCAGGGAGAAAATATGGTTCCCCCTCATTCTGCCCCTAGGCCCGTTATAGAGCCGCTCCCAATTGGCTCAGGGAGACGTTTAGCTATGATTCGCAGAGCGGAGAACATCCAAGAGGACCCTAGTCAGTTCATCATTCCTGACGATGGTGTCTTAACAGACTTTCTCCCTCCTGAGCTCCTAAATTATCTACTATTAAATCGGCTTCAACTCCGTGGATTCTGTATTCAAAACAATTTCCATATTCCCCCCACATTCTTAGGTCTTCCTTATCCTTTCTTGGAAGTGTCTCCCAAGTGTATTCAGGCGAACCTTACCCAATTGGGAGAGATGGTTTCCGACTCTAACCAGAAAGACACCTTCATTTTGAGAGGCTTTGTTTGGACCCAAAGTGATCAGCACGCACAAAACTTTTCTCTGGAGGTTGTCTTCAAGAGTTACCCATCTATTATCAACCTTGATAGAGTAGATCCCAATGTGGGTTGGATTCCTAGGTGGGATATTTGGCATGGAGGGATCTTATCAAATGACTGGTCCTGAGCTATCTGGGTCCATCATCACAGTTCGGAGTCTCTCGAACCACTGGAAGCGGTCAATTTATAATCCACAGTGTAGGATTCCCAATTTTCTATTTACCCACCATCCTTGGCCCTACCATATCTAGTCAGTCACTGGTGTTCAAGCACTAATACCTTCCACCTCCCCCATTTCGAAGTTGGCATTAGTCTGTGGGATATCCATCAATCGGGTGGGCTCCTGGTTATTGGTGAAATGTGTGATGAATTTACGCCTGCCCCTGATGCATGGGATGACGTCGAACAAGTGCCTTTATTAGAGAGAGATCAGTTGGTTATGGAGGAGAATTCATTGGGTCAGGCCTTGCGTGCCCGCTCTCTTATCCTTTATAGTACATGAATAAGGTTATTTCTAAACACCACTGGGCCTATGCCAAAGATCAAGCACCCCAGGACTCATCCTTCTCAACAGTCACGAACCTTCCCAGGTTTCTACTGGGCAGTTCTGGAGGCAGGTGACTACCTTTCATGGGGTTATGAGGTATACCCCAGTGTGCCACCTATGCTCCGGCTGGCGGGTTTATATGCTATGTTCCTGAGCGGGTGGCTATTACCATCTCCAGATATTAATCCTGGCGTCAAGGTTTGCACCCTGATGATGGCAGTTGAGCTGGCAGAGGGCCGCCTGGTGAATTTGGTCATGCCCACATTGGCTCATATTTATGAACTTCTGGGTCACATGCAGAAGGGCGGGTCACCATTCCGTCTAAGAGGGCCATTTCATTTCTTTATGGCTGGGTAGCGGATCATTATTGATGATATGAGTATCGTCACAAAACGGTCATCAAGCTTCCTAGTTTTCGGCCTACCCTTCTTGATATAGCTAAAGTTCGCTTGAAATCCCTCAGCTCTTGTGAAGTCCTCAAGCTTTTGCGTGACTTCTCCTAGTTTTCTTTCACCCCATACCACACCCCTTCTGGCGTCTTAGTTGACAACCTTCGGGGAAGTCTGGAGGAGCGTTCTTACATGATCTCTCTGCAGGACGGATTTCTCTCTACGTAGATCGACAAGGCTTCTCTGTGCGAGCTGTATGTCCCGTATCATTTTTCTCTCCAGTTTGGGTGCATGCAAGTCCATGTTTCCCTTCCCCCTCCTCAGGCTCGAGGACTGCACCAGGCCATACTTCGTCAATGGTGGATGATGCTGACGCGGGGGGGATCTAACACGAGCATTCCCCTGCCTGTCGTGTGGGTGGCCGCCGAACTATCCATGGAGTATGAAAAAGCGTGGGAAAAATACAATCCTGATGGGATCCTTGGGAAGGCCGTTCGGAATGTTCCCAAACCAGGAAGTACTACAGCTGTTGCATCCACTGCACCTTCCTCGTTAGCTCTAAGGGAGGATCGACTGATGGCTCGTCGATCCAAGCGACTCAGGGGATTTTCCTCTCCCATTCATGTGGTGACCGATGTTCAGACGGGTTCATCCTTCTTGGATGTGGATGAGGAAGACCCTGTGGTTCCAGGTCCCATTGAGACAATCCCAGAAGTTTTTTGAGTTGATACCAGGCTTAGATACTTGATCCCAATTCCTGAACCGGGGTTAGACGCTCCAGACATTCCAGCTTCGGAACCATCTTCTAGCGAGCACATACCTGCACTGGATGCAATGCCGGATTTCATTCCTATGCAATCCGGTGAGGATACCACGATCCTCATTTCATGGTGGACCATAGGGCGGTGCGTAGGTGGACCTGACCTCAGATTCGTGAGATCGTTGCCAAAACTCCTCAAGCTATGATGGTAACTAAGACCGAAGCTCTTCGACAGCTCTTCCTGGGTTTGGGTTTGGGTGACTTTGAAAATCAGTAGTTCCATTCTCTTGCTTTTCATGTTGTCATGGCCTGTGAGGAAGCTGTCACTAGTGAATGCAAACATGCTCACTTTGCTGCTGCTCATCGCGGGACCCAAGCCCTGGAGGAAGCCACAATACAGCTCCATCAGCTAATAGCACAAGAGTTGAACTCTCGAGATCAGGAAGTCGTCCTATCCTCCGAGTTGCATGAATGTGAAGAACAGGCAGCAATGTTGAAGAATCAGTTGTCAGCTATGATCGGTCGTCTCAAAGCCACTAGAAAAGGAATAAACGATCTCCAAACAACAGTGGATCATACTTTTCCAGCGGCTGAGGTTGAAGCCAGGGAGAAGGCCGTGTTGGAATGGTCTTGCAACGACCTCTGCCACACGGTTGCTGATCTGGTGGAGAGAGCGAGTCAAGCTCCTTTATGACTATCACAGCCACTCCGGTACACTCTGTTTTACATACCCCTCTCCATTTTTTTGTGAGGGAGAGACCCCAGCTTGTGGATTTCTTCCCTTTTTGTTCGAACAATATTCAGTCACTTTCAATCACTTGTTACTATGAAATTTTATTGTTACTTAGAACAATTTTTGTGTAAAAAATAATTCACTAAATCAGAATTAACCATAACTCAGGAAAACAAAATCTATCTTTTTCTTAGACCATGGGGTCCAGCGAATATAGTTCGACTATTTCTAGGGTTTTGTAGAAAATCCCTACAAATATTTTTGTTTCTTCTTTTAATACCCTGATTTTTTCTGGGCTCATTTATTGTGGGCCCAGCAGGTATGGCCTGACTTTTTCTTAGGTTTCCCTTTTCGGGTTTTTGGCCTAACATGCTTTTTGCCTCTTTTTGTGAGTGGTTTAAAGTCTTACTAACAAGACTATCATTACTGATGTTTTAGGTCGAACAAATTTTACCAAATATGGTGGGATGGGGGCCCCAATGGGGTTTGGTTGAGGAAAAGATGTCTCAGTGTTCTTCAGATGCATTTGGGAGGGAGTGTTATTAAATTTTAATGACAAGCAGGGAATGTCTCAAGGCATGGGAGCCGCGTCGGCGTACAGAGGTAGGAAGAGCATTTCCTAAAGAGATATTGTGTTTGGTAGACAGGCCGGGGGCGATCAATATACAGAGCCGCTGAGGGCATGGTATGAATAGTCGTGCAAAGGTGTCCCTAAGTAAATGAATCTCCATTTCTGATGGCCATAGGACTTTATGAAAGTCTGAATTATGGAAACCATCATAAGTGTCTTGGGGAATTATTAAAACCACTGGGGTGGCTCGTAAATGGTATGTGACGTCTGAAAGGTGTTGAGAACATCAGTATCAATCCGGATTGTGGAAGAAAGGTTCCTATCCTACGCATTTATCAAGAGTAATCGACGTTTGGGGATTGGCGCAGTTTAAAGTCATGCAGCTGGGACATCATCTGGAATGGAATGGCTTCTCCTGGTCCTCGAGAATCTTTTCAGTGACATTCCACCATATTTAGGCAGGGTTCTGAAAGAGTTTGGTAAATGGTAACTTAGAGGGTTTCTGAATCCCAGGATAGTCATGGGGGCTCAGAGGCCAAGATTCGTACGAAGAGAATCATTCCCTAAGGAAATGATTTCTTTGGTAGACAGGCCAGGGGAAATCAATATGCAGATCCACTAAGGGTATGGTATGCATAGTCATGCAAAGGTGTCCTTAGGTCAGTGTTTGTATTCCCTTGATAGCCAAACAACTTCATGGAAGTTGATATTTCGGACCACAAGCGGTGGATAATGTGAGTTTGGATTTTTCTGAGTACAGATTATGGTTTATGATTAGAGGGTGCCTGGAGACGGGGGAAACATCTAGACTAAACTTACCGAGAATGGGTGGAGCAATCCCTTCTCACGCGGGTGTGAGACGGTGGCTTGTGCTAGTCTGACCCGTGCACTGAAGGACAGAGAAATGCCATCATTCCTTACTGAACCCGTGACAAGTTTGACCATTCTATTTAGCATCATTCGGTAAAGACGAAGAGCAGTATTAAAGAATGTTGTGATGTTTAATGTCATGTAGCGAGGATGAGGGGTATTTTTCTTTCTTCTGACAATGTTGTGCCATTTAACGTCGTGTAGCAAGGACGATTGACTGTGTAGTTTAATATCGTGTGGTGAGGACGTAGTTAAAAAAGGCCTCTCTTGATTATAATGTAACTGGGCCCGAGTATCCTGGCATTTCCAAGACGTGGAGGTGGGTTGATGGGGTAAATCATGGTTTCAGGGCTTCTTGGATCAGAAGAGATGTCACGGAGGCTCTAAGGCCGATAAGCGTACGGATCTTGGAAGAGTATCACCCGGGGAAATCTTTCCTTTGGTAAACGGGCCAGGGGAGATCAATATGTAGAGCCACTGAGGGCATGGTATGCATAGTCATGAAAAGGTGTCTCCGGGTCAATGACTTTCCACATCTGATGGCCATGAATGGTTATCAAGATCCATAATTTTATGGGCCACGAAGTCTGTCATTGGTGAAGGAAATGTCTGAACATGTCAGGCATACTCGGCCCTGGTTGCTGTTAAAGATTAGAGAACTCCCTGTGCTGATTTATTTTTCTTGCGGGGGTGTACCTTTACTCTATGCAGTTTAATGTCATGCGGTAAGGATGAGGTACTCCTAATTTAGCGGTCATTGGGATTGATCCATTGTGTGACTATTACTGTAGTCACTCGAAGGATAACTAAGTCAACATGTTCTGATATACTTGGAACAAGGTGAGGGATGGAGGTTGTAAACTGCAACATTAAGTTTTCCCGGATCAGGAGGTGTGGTGTGGGGGCTCTGAGGCCGGTAAGCATGCAGAGCTAGGAAGAGTACCGCCCAAGGAAATATTTCCTTTGATGGACGAGCCAGGGGCTATCATTATGCAGAGCTGCTGAGGGCATGGTATGCATAATCATAAAATGGTTTCCTCGGGTTGATAACTTTCCACATCTGATGGCCATGAATGATTATGAAAATCCGCGATTGTTCACAGTGCATAGTTCGGAACGTGGGGATAATGATGTCTTAGAATACAAGAAACATCTCCACTGCAATTGTCCATTGAGTCACAATAGCCTAGTCATGGATCGATGTTCATAGATGCAGGTCGTCATGTGAACCACGGGAGGAAACATAGGCTAGCTAGGTAGGGATACCCTGGCAACACATGGATTTGAAGAGGGGATGAACTTGTAAACCACTTCCCTAAAAAATTCTGGATTAGAAGGTATAGTATGGGGGATCTGAGGCCGGTAAGCTTACAGAGCTAGGAAGAGTTTTGCCTATAAAAATATTACCTTTGGTAGATGGACTAGGGGCTATCAATATGCAGATCCGTTAAGGGCATGGTATGCATAGTCATGCAAAGGAGTCCACGGGTCAATGACTTTCCACTTCCTATGGACATGAGTGGTTATGAAGATCCATAATTATCCGGGTTGTGGAGTCTGATGTATGGAAAGGATGCATCCAAATGTGCAAGGATTATGTCTATCTCGAATCACCATGTGTCTTGGGTGAGTCGCGAAGAAGTCTGTGCAGTTTAACGGCATGTGGTAAGAATGACGTCCATGCATTTTAACGTCATGCGGTAAGGACGAAGTCCGTGAAGTTTAACATCATGCGGTAAGGATGAAGTCCGAACAGTTTAACGTCATGTGGTAAGGACAAAGTATACACCCCGTGCAGGTCTGGTCCATACACGGGGGAAGTGTCATTTTTAACATTATTTTTTGTGCAGTTTAACGTCGTGCGGCAAGGAAGAAAAATACACCTTGTGCCGGTCTGGTCTGTACATGAGGGAAAAGGGAATTTTTAAATCTTTATATCCGTGCAGTTTTATGTTGTGCGGTACGGAAGAGGTGTACACCCCATTCTGGCCTGTTCATTACATGGGGGGAAATGGAATTTTTTTTTCTATTATTCTGGGGGCTATGCCAGGATGGGGAACCATGGCGTCACTACAAATCCTGTGAGGGCAGGAATCAAGCCGCACGTAGTTCTCTAGAAGAAGTACTCCCCGTGTAGGGCTGGTCCATACACGGAGGAAGGGGAGATTGTCTAACTTTTATTTTATTTCATTTGGAGGTGGCTGGGCTAGGACGGGGAACCCTGGCGTCACTATGTATCCTGCGATGGAAGGAATAAAGCCATACATAGTTCTCTGAAATAATTACACCCCGTTCAGGTCTGGTCCATACACGGGGGGAGAGGGGTATTGATAAAACTTCTTGTTCGTGCAGTTTAACATCGTGCGGTGAGGACGAGGGATACACCCTGTGTAGTTCTGGTCCGTACACGACGGGGGGGTAGGCATTTTTAACTTTTATTTGGGAGTGGCTGGGACAGTATTGGGGATCTCGTCGTCACTATGTATCCTGCGAGGGCAGAATCAATCCGTTCATTGTTCTCTGAAATCCATGCAGTTTAACGTCATGTGGTTTGGATGGGGGTATTATTTGATTCTGTGCAGTTTAACGTCGTGTGGTAAGTAAAAACTCCATGCAGTTTAACGTCGTGTGCTATGGACGAAATACTCTTAGTTTAGGGTCATAGAGTTTTAACCATTGGGTGGTTGGAAGTTTAACGTCATGAAGCTCGGACGATAACTGCATTTAGTTATAATAAAAAATACTTCTTCATGAATCTCGCATTTGTAGGAGCGGTTGTAAATTGTCCGTCCATGTAGATCAGGGTATATGCTCCGTTGGAGGAGACCATGTGTACAACGTATGGTCCCTCCCAATTGGGATCAAGCTTTGGAGGAATATTTCCAGGTATCATTGGGGTCTAGAGGACCAATACCAATTCCCCTTCAAAGAAAGACTGGAGAAAGACATTTTTATTGAAGGATCATGTGATCTGGTTCTGGTAGACTTCTAGATGATGAAAAGTGGGCAGCCGCTTCTTGTCCAGCTATTCCAATTCACCTAACTTCTTTTCTGACTGTTCATCATTAGATAATTGATCACAGATTTCTACACAGAGTGAGGGAAGTTGGATTTAAATGGGTAGGTCCGCCACTGTACCGTACACCAATGAGTCCGGGGTGGCCTAAGTATTGGTGCAGATTGTGGTTCGATAAGCCCACAACACATGGAGGAGCTTACTTGGCCATGAATTCTTGTCTTTTTCCACCCTTTTCTGGAGGATGTTGGACAAGGTCTTATTGAAAGCCTCTATCTGTCTGTTGGTCGCTGCATGGTAGTGGGACGAGCTGTTAGCCTTGATACCATACTCATGGTATTGTTTCTCCAATTCAGCAGAGCAGAAGTTGGTGCCATTTTCCGTCAGTATGGTATGAGGTACACCAAATATGGTGATGATAATGGTATTCACAAATCAGACAATATATCTTGCCCTGAATTCCTTGAGGGGTATGGCATCGGCCCATTTGGAAAAGAAGTCGGTTGTCGTGAGGATATACTTCAGCAGTTTGGCCGTGGCGGGAGTGTATGGTCCCACGACATCCATTCCCCAGATGTAAAAAGGCTAAGAGTACTTGTCTTGATGAAGTAACTCTGGGGGTTGGTGTATGATGTTTTCATGAATATGGAATGAGTGGAATTTCCTGGTAAAGCACTCGCAATCTCGTGCCATTGTGGGCTAATAATACCCAAGCCTTCGAACTTGATGGGAAATATTGGTCCCCGGTTGATGTGCTCCACACGCTCTGGCATGTAGTTCATTCATTACTGCAGTGGTTTCTTCTCCATCAATGCATCTGAGGAGCACTCCATCGAGGCCTTGTTTGTAGGGGACCTCTTTCTGACCTGCGCCGCCATATAGGACAAATTTGATTGCCCTTCTCCGTACTCTCTCTAGATCAGCCCTATCTAATGGAAGTTCTCCCCATTGAAGGTAGTTTTTAATCTGGGTCATCCAGCCGGTGGCAGGATCATATGGCTCTGGGATAGGACCAAATTCATGGATTTCTTCCATCTTAGTCTGAAAAAATGGCAATACCATTCGATGGTGAGCAATACTGATAACCATTTCATCCCAACCTAGGTCATCCAGGGCTGTGGCCGCGTTGGCTAATGCATCAGCTTGAGCGTTCTGAGACTGGGGAAAATAGTTTAATGTAGGTTCTATAAGGAATTCCACCATTAATCCCCGGACATGGTAAAACAGGGGGATCAACTCCTCCTTTTTAATAGCATAGTCACCATAGACTTGCTTTATGATCAGTTCCAAGTCACCTTTTACCTTAAGGTTTCGTACATGTGCCTGGATTGTGAGTTTCAGGCCTGCAATGAGAGCTTGATATTCCACTTCATTGTTCGTGCATCCCTCTGATAAGAGGAAGGAATATGGCATGACTGCATTTTCTGGGGACACGAGTATTATTCCAAAACCCACTTTGTTGAATATGGGATTCTCCATCCTTTTCCTGGTTGGGTTTCGGGATGCGTCGTCCAAGTACATTTCCCATGCAGGGAATTCCTCTTGAACATAGAATATGTATTCATCAAGTAGCTCGACGTATGGTGCAGCGGTCCCCAACAATGGGTGCTCTACCAGAAAGTTTTCAAATTCCTGACCTTTGATGGCTTTCTAAGGCACACACCGGATTTCAAACTATTGCAGGATGACCGACCATCGGGATAGGCATCCGGTTAGCATCGGGCGACTGAGTATGTACTTGAGCGTGTTACTCCATGAGATCAAATGGGCCTTATGATGCTGTAGATAATGTCGCAACTTTTGAACCACAAAGACCAAGGCCAAACAACTCTTCTCGATATTTGAGTATCGATTCTCAGTATCAATCATGGTTCGGCTAAGGTTATAGAGACTGTTTTCACTGCCAGCATCATTCTATTGTGCGAGGAAGGCTCCCAGTGATCGCTCTAAGGTTGTCACGTACAAGATGAGAGGTCTTCTTTCAACCGGGGGCATGGGCACTGGTGGGCTTAAGAGGTACATCTTCAAGTTGTCAAACGACTCTTGCCAGCCATCCGTCGATTGGTATGTGACCCCCTTCTTCATTAACCTGGTGAAGGGAAAACATTTTCCTTCCAGGTTGGATATGAACTACCTAATATAGGCCATGTGTCATTGGAATCTCCTCAACTCGGTGAGATTTCGAGGAGGTTGTAATCCAAGGATAGACTTTGCCTTCTCAGGGTTGATTTCGATGCCACTATGGCATAAGGCGAAGCCAAGTAATTTCCCTGAGGTTACCCCAAAGGCGCATTCCAAGGGGTTCATCTTCAAGCTATGCTGTCGGAGTTTGTTGAAGATGGTCTCATGGTCTGATAGGTGATCTATGCGCTGTCTGGACTTGATCACCAGTTCATCCACATAACATTCAATGAATTTCACCCGGAACTGTTTAAGGATCTGATGCATGGCACGCTGATATGTGGTTCAGGCGTTCTTGATACCAAAGGACATGACCCTGTAACAGAATACCCCTTGAGGATCCCTGAAGGCAATGGCTTCCTCGTATTCTTGTTTCATCCTGATTTAATTATATCCAGAATAGTCATCCATGAAGGATAGATCCTCATACCCGGTCGTCAATCGATTAATAATTCTGTGATCAGGACCAGGAAATCATATTTCAGACAATGCGGTTTGAGATCTCTGATTTCAATGCAGACGCAGATATTTCCGTTCTATTTCAAAATGGGGATTATTTTGGCCATTAAAATGGGGTATTGGACCTCCCGAATAAAGCCTGCTTTAATGAGATTATCGACTTCAGCCTCTATTATGGAGTCATGTGAGAGATGCATCCTTCGGGCGGCCTGTTTATAGCCCTGGTGGTCTTCTGGAAGACCCAGGTGATGTGTCGCCACTTCGGGATCGAGTCCCGGAATTTCTGTGTAATTCCAGGAAAAAAGATCCCGATGTTTCCTCATGAAAGAGGTATATACCTCGTGCTCCTCGGGGGACATGGCTACACTAATGAGAGTAGGCCTCGGATATTCCTCGGTACCTAGGTTTATTTCCCTTATCTCATCCACCATGGTGGAGATACCCTCCTCAAATGTGGGAGGTTCATCCCAGAGATCTTCCTCCTCTTCTTCTCCCAATTCCTCATCTTATTGATCTGATGGGATTAGAGTTTCTAGTCTTAGCATTCGAGTGTTTGAGGGAGAGGCATTATGGATATCCTTTCTTGAGTATTAGTCCCTAAATCGAGGGATGGAAGATGTTCCCACGTTGTCGTGCTCAGCCATTGTGGTTTAAGTCATGAGGACATCTGAGTGCTTGTCCGTACATGAACTCTTACTCTAGACATGGTTGATTGGCAGGACATAATCTCTGCCAAACTGCCTGAGGGGGTCATCAGGAACAATTTCCAGGCCATTTGGAGTGGGGATCTAGTCAACACCATCGACCAAAGGCTTCTTTTTCTTTTTATCATAGAACCCGACATCAATGTAATGTGACTCAGAGAGCTCGAATGGGGCCTTGTCGCATGCAATGTTTCACTTTTTCCATTGATGCGGTACTTGATACACCAGTGGTAGGATGAAGGAATGACCATGTGCTTATGGAGCCATGACATTCCCAGTAGGGCATTGAATGTTGTGCTCTTCCGAACCACTAGGAATTCCGTGTAGGATACCAGGTCACCAAAATGGGACTTCACCTAAATTTTTCCCATTATTTTCATCTCACTCTTGTCGTAACCCAACAGAGTTCTGTCTGAGAGAATTAAGTCATCTTCACTATAGCCAAACTTACAGAGTGTCTGTAGGGGAAGGAGGATAAATCCAGAGCCGTTGTCTATGAAGACTTTTTGGATATCAATACCATTCAGTGTGCCATACACATATAGTGGTCTGATGTGTCCTTACATGACGACATCTTCATCCTGATCGGTGAAGGAAATCACCGCATTGCATTCAGTTGGGTCAGTCTCTGTCAGGTAAATTTCAGCGGCAGCTACCTCGGATTGAAAATCATGGGGGCCTATCAATGCTTCTATAAGTGCCTCCCTGAGGTCTGATGATAGACTCAAGGCATCCAAGATGAACAGTTTTGCTGGTACCAGTGCCAGCTACTTAAGGATATCATATTTCTACTCCACCGGCCGACGCTTCTCGGTTGGCGGGAGAGTATTAGCAGGTGCTTTAGGGGCTGTAGCATTTGACAAGGAGGGACCGGCCGCAGGGTCGGATATCGATGGCAATCCCGGGTTTGGAGGACTTGGCCTGGCTGGTCTTTTTGTGCATACTAGGCAACCAGACACTTGTTCCTCCTCTAGTGGGTATCATAGAATAACAAGGCCATAGTGGCTACTTGTGGAGGTGTACAGTCATTCTTTCTCCTGCTAAATCTGTTGAAGGGATCTCCCATCGGTTTCTATTATATTAGCAGTTTGGACCAGGGTCCAACCGGTGTGTTGGTTTCGGCCACGGCGGCGCCTCCCCTGGTATCCCTTACCTCTGCGATTCCTCCTCCCGGCTCCTCATGCAGGGAACTCAGGTTCGTAACCATACCCTTTGTCCGGGAATGATTCCATAAGATGGATAATGTTAATAGAACCAAATATTATCTCTTCATCCTCTGATAGGTCAACCTGGTCGGTTGTCCCTAATGGTACCGTTTGGGGGGTCGGTGCCAGTGGCGCCAATTTTGAGGGCATATAATCTGCCAGGGTCAGGACTAACTTTGGACCCATCACAGACTGCTCCTCCTGCGATTGTTTCCACCTTATTTGATTACGCTTGGATGACCGGCTCATGGAGGGTTGTGAGGTCGATACTGTCGGCTCTACGGCTTCAAAGGCTGCTGGTGGAAACACTGACTGCTGTATTTGAGCTCAAAGTATGCCCTGGTGGCAACACCAGCTGCTGGTGGAAACACTGACTGCAGTATATCGGAATATTCCTCCTCTATGGACTCCTCCACCTGGTCGGCCCCAATAAGATGCTCGCTGCCAATGTGGTCGGAGGCAATTGGACCTGTAGGTGCTGAATCATTATCTGGGAGATTCCAAGGTGGTTCAGAGGATGAACATGGCCCTGGACTGTCTTCTGATTGCAGACGGATGTCGTTGAAGACTAACTGGGAATCTGAAATGCTTGATCCCGTCCTTCAGAGTGCACCGGCATAAGAGGGATTTTTGGTGCTTGATTCGGCTGGAAGAGTACCTTTCTGTCGATATGATATTCCATCTTGGGGAGGACCTCCAGAATGGTGGCCGTAATTGAGAGGACTACAATTAATGCTTGATGCTTCACTGCATAGAGGACTTTAGCAGTGCACACCATGAGGAGGACCTCCAAGGTGTGTCGCTGCAAGGGAAGGACCTTCTGGCTGCTTAGCGTCGTTACGGGGAGGACATTCGCAACAACTGCCATCATGGTGAGGATGACCATCATGGCTTGACGTTCGATGTTCATCCTAGGGAGGATCTTTAGGACACACTGCAACAAGGGGAGGACCTTCTTATTGCTTGGGGCCAATGCGAGGAGGACCTTCACATTGGAGATCGTGGTAGTGAGGACTACCATCAAAGTTGTGGAAATGGCGAGGACTAACATTACTGCTTCCGCAGGGAGAATATCTGTGGGGTACACCCAAGGGAGGGCTTTCAGAATTTACTGCAACGAGGGGATGGCCTTCTCGTTGCTTGACGTATCTACGGGGAGGACCTCCATTATAAGGGTGGGGAGGACTACCACCATAATATGATGCCTGGCTACGTGGAGTTCCGTTGCAGCGTAACCCCTAGGGAAAAACATCAGGGTAGGCTAAGACAAGGGGAGGACCTTCTTGTCATAATGAGACGTCACTGTGGGGAGGGCCTCCGTAGTTTCAACTATGATTGCGAGGACTACTATCATAATTTGTTGTCCCAATGCATCGAGAGTGTTTGCAGTGTATACCTTGGGGAGGACCTTTAGGGTGGACCGCAGCAAGTGGAGGACCATCTTGCTGCTCAATCTTCTGGCCATGTGGAGGGTTTCCGTGACTCGCATCAAAAGAGGATCTCTCATGATCGATTGTTGTATGCCCGCAGGGGAGGCCCCCATGGGTGCTCTGGGGAGGACTTTCCGAGATACTGGTAGAAAAATTGCAGGGAGGACCTTCGCAAGTGCTTCCGCTACTCCCATAATATAGTAATTGATGGGCAAGGTTCTGAGCCTTTGATGTATGCTTAGCGGCATTGGGAACCCCTGCTTCTAGCAGAGCGGATTCATGAACTACCTCATTATTTTCAGGCTACCTTTGGCGCATTCGGGGGGCTCTTTTGCGGGCAGTGGGGGCCGTCTCCTTTTGACAGTGGCCTTCACCTTTGGGTCCCTATCTAATTGGGTCACGTGATGTTTCCGTTATACGCCGAATAATATATTGACTTTTAACAGGGATATATGATTTCTATGGAGCATCCACCATGATGGACGGGTGGCCCCCAGTTGGAACGAGTGATGCTGCTCGATCTGGTGGTCCTTGCTTCACGGAATATGGCCGGCGACCATCCTGGGCAGAAGCAGGGAGGCATATCTACTCTGAGGCAGCTATCTCATCTATCATACGAGTCACCTCAATTGGGGATATGGGCTCATGAGCCCGAGTCCATGCTGTTTCCACTGATGCAATTACATTCTGGCAAGTCTGTAAGATAAGATCTTGGATCGATACCAGCTCCTCCACCATTTCTAGGATATGTAGAGAGACATCTTTGGATGGAACATGAATGAAGGCTCATTCCGGTATCAGAGTAGGAATATCCTTCTCTGGTCCTACGGTGGTTAGTGGGTACTGATTATTCTCCTATTTCGGGGAAGGTGAATGAATTTTCCCCTATACTGGGATCTGCCGGTTTATCTCTCCGTTTTCTGCCACATCGGGATGGCGGACATTACTTTGCATCTGTAGGGATCTGGCCCAGCATATATTGGTTTCCCACCATATCGAGTCACTAGCCTTTGTTGGTGGGGAGACGTGCCCGACTATGAATTGCCGCCACATCTGGGAGGCAGGCTTTGTTGATCGCCACCATATCAGGATGGTGGGCATCAGAAGTAACTGCTAGGAGCTGGTCCTGTAGTCGTCGGGCCGCCACCACGTCAGGTTGGTGTGCTTCACAACCCCGGGTAGGGAGAATTTCTTGCCCAGTAAGTTCAATCCTATGTGAGCGATGGGCTTGATGGAGCTTGGCGGGGATGCACGCCGGCTTGTATGAAGCCGCCATATCTGGATAGAGGGCTCGCGAAGAGCTAACATGTGTAGGTGCCTGTTCATGGTATGTCTTTGTGGCTGGGCATCAGAGCTCCTCCTAAGGCACCAGAGTGATAACCGGTCCATTATTGTACGTCTTCCGCCCTCATCGAGCGGTCCGAGGGGTTGGAGCTCGGGGAGCATGGGCCTGAATCCTCGGGGAGACATCCTCCTCGGTGTGAGGATGTCGAATCATGGTGTGACCATGATGGAATCTGTCGGTGGGGGTCTTGGAGCGGAACCCCCTTTTATTGGGGATTAAGTCCTCAACATCGATCTCATCCGCCTACCTAAGATAAGGGAGGTACGCATTGTCCTGTTCCGTGGATAAACTCCCGAAACGGATGGAGACAGCAATAGGGGTTGTCCGGATCTGCCTTTGCGGCCACTGGTGGGAAGGGGACCGGCGAGTTCTGGTGGATTAAAGGGAATGCATGGATGCTTCCACCATTAGAAGAGTACCATTCAAGTGGTACTCTCAGATCAGTGCGTCCGAGACCCAGCGTTGAAGAGGCTGGGTGGGTGACGGGGTCCTCCGTAGGTGAGGACGTCTAGTCATTAAGTTGTTGGAAGCATGCACTTCTGAGTTCCTTCGTGATGCCATTGGAACGAAGGGTGTTCTAAAGGTAGTACCTACAAAACATTTTAGCAAATACAAGTAGCACACTCTTCAAAGCAGCATCTCATGATCCCATGGATAATTAATGACCATTCTTGGCCCTCCTTGTGAGTAAAAGGGGTCACAATGTGGGATTAAGTTAAATCCATCATGGTTGGTTAAATATTCAGGTCGGGTTCACCATTTTGGTTTCGGGTTTCAGTCTCGAAACGCCCAACGGCTCCGTATCCGATGATGGATGAACCTGCTTTCCAAAGGCAGGAGTTCACCGTATGGTCTGACCAGCGACGCTTAAGAACTCACGTTGGTCAAGAGGATGGGATGTCGGGCTCATCGAACCCTTTTTGGGGGAATTATTTCCTGTTCTGGGACTCTCTTATATATTTAAGACCTATTCATATGTTCGCGAATCTTTGGTTTATACCCAAACATAGTATCCACTGATTTAACCCTGGTGGGAAATGGTCAGCAGAAAGCAGGGGTTTGGAATCATTTATTCCCGAGGTTTACCATCCCACGTTTGATTAATGACCCCGAGGTGTCTGAACTCATTGAGACAGTGCTAGGAGAATCTCAGTGAACCGATTTAATGAAAGTCAGATCGACTGGTTGTTGGGCTTGACCCTCCCGGAGGCATCCTACATACCCTTACTAGGGCACGGGGATCAAATTCCATGTAGTTCAAAAGGGGAGCATCGAAGAACTGACGTGAAGGTGGACCCGGGGGTCCGTTGGTGATCCGGCTTGATCCCCTTGGAGGATTCCTATATACCCTACCTTGGAGGTAGGGATCAAAGTCCACGTAGTTCGCATTGGTGTGGGACTTACACTCTGAGGTATCCAATGCTAATGGATTGGGGATTACACTCTAAAGAGGCCCAGAGTGGTGGATTGGGGGTTACACCCTGAGGAGGCCCATAAGAGGATGTCATGGTCGATGCTTACTCTAAGCCCACGTGAGTCATGCTATGTGTGAGAAACAAGAGGCAGTAGTGACCAGAGGATCACATCGCAAAAGGTGCATCCGTGAGAAGTGGAGTGGGGCTTATGCATGGAGCATCCCATTATGTCAAGGATTACTCTGGGTTGGATGACCATGGTGACAAAGCACAGCGGGAGAAGGAAAGGGGTGCTCCTGTGCCTATCACCTCTCCCGTTCCCCGGGGAAGTACCTTGGGAAGTACCGAGGTGCATGGGGATGGCTGGCTTCTGATGGGTATGATTCCCCCTCTCTAGGAAGGGGAGAAGAGCCCGACTACCAAAGCGTGCAGCCCCCCATCCTAGAGAGTAGAGGTAGGAAGGGGTTTCTCAGGCTCAGACCCCACACTACCATGGGAATGTGAACCCAGGCATGCTTCGAAAATCCGCCCAAGGGTCGGGGTAGCCACTTTGCCCTTGTTTTCCATGGGTATGTGAACTCAAATGGCGTGATGGTGCACCTGAGGGTTACACCACACGTATTCAGTGGCTCTGGTGGAAGCCTCGGCTCGGGGCTGATTAGTAGGCCAATGAGAGAGTCACGGGGGATCGGGCCGGATTAGAAGGATTTTATCTGGCTCCGGGAATGGAAACACCGAAGGTTTTCGCACCCTTCGGGTAGGGGAGTGAAACGCGGTTGGAGAGGATATCCGCGAACTAAGGTGGTCCGCGGACTGAGAGGTTGCCCGCGAACCAGGGTGGTCCACAAACTGAGAGGCCGTCCACGAACCAGGAGGGTCTGCGGATTGATTGGAATCCCGTGAACTAGGAGGGTGTGTAGCTTCAGGTTCGGCCTGCTTAAAAGGTTGGTACGTGGAGGGTTCCATGCGAGCAGTGGCAGACAAGGATGGCGCTGGTCGGGGGTTCATCAGTCGATGCTTCGCCCATGTAAGAGGGTGCTACACGGTGCGACAGATTGGAAAAGAGGTATAAACTCCCTGGTCTACGGGGAGAGCATCTATAGAGGGGTTATGGTTCACGGTCTTCTCTTTTTTTGTAATTTTATGTTTGTGGTTCACCAAATTCTTATGCATTTTTGGTTCTGTATTAGATTGTTCCCAGGTTCATACCTGCTCTAATTCGCGAACTGGAACTTTTGAAATCCTAAGCCTTCCTTCGAAATCCTTCCACCCGAATCTGAATGATCTCCTCTCCGTCTCCTTTCTCCGAATCTAAATCTGAATCCTTCCCCCCTCGGTCTCCTTTTATATATTGGGGAAAGAGATGTATCTGCAGTCAGGTGGCACCTTTTGCGGAGGCCCATGACCGAATACCAGGTTTACGGCTGACTTGATCAATCTGTAACTCATGGTGGGTATTGAGCACCCCCCCCCCCCACACGAATCGAATGAGGGGAGTACTTCGCAACTGTGGATGGTTCTGACTCCATTTTGCGAACGACAGCGAAGTCGGTTGGAGCCGGTCCACACGGCTCACAGCTGGGGCAGTTCATGTCGGGGAACTAGACTGGTGCCCGCCCTGCTTTACACCCGAAGAGGATCTCCGCCTCCATTCCATGAACGAAAATGGTCCGCGGAGGGGGGATGCTTTGTGGAACTATCTGTGCATCGTTAACATTAGACCGGTCCGCAGACCGGTTCCTCCTTCTCCATCCTTGAGTATTTTCCGCATTTTCCCATCCCTTTTGAGGGGAAATTGGGCAGAATCTCCTTTGAGTTAAAGGCGATCATTGTTCTCCTTTGTGGATTTTTCAGGACCCTACATATGGAGTGTATGGTTTTCAAATATTATTATCATAATATCATAACCAATTCTTAATGATATGTTGATATCTATCATATTTAACCATACTGAGTATTTTTTCCTCAACCATTATTCTGTTTCATTTCTCCAATTTATAATGATTAGTATTATGTATTAAATGTCTATGAAGGGTTTTATTTATGAACAATGTCATGGGAGATGAAACAACTCACTTATGGAGAAGTTTTTTCTATGTCCAAGTTTATAAATGAACTACTTCAAAATGATTATGGCAAGGATCATTAAATTATTTGATAAATTTTCATATAATAAGATACAATATTTATCTATGAGATGTATCGGACATTGAAGAGATGTTGTTCATGAATTCATTGAAATTGAATATCCAATTTCTAATATTTTTACTAATCCATTACTTTCTTATTGATTCAAAAGCATTAAAAAGAACATGGGTATGATAGGAGTTAACATATCTCTTTCCGCTTCTTATTTTACATTCTACTAACATTGAAAGGTTAATTCATAATGGGGATGTACAATCGTTATTTACAATTATTCTAACTCTTCATTTAGGTATATATTTTTTCCTTAGAGATTATTCATAAAAAATATAATATATTACATAAAAATATTCCACAAATACTATAAATGGTTATTATATTGATTTTCAAAATTAAGGGTAACGGTCCTTTGAAAGGTAATTTTTAATATTATTTTTTTACAATAAGACCCCCTTTAGGATTTTTCAAATTATTTTTACTCATTTATAATATTTATATATTTTTCATATTACACATGAATATTATTAATAGAAAATATATTTTTTACTTATGATTTTCATACGTATAGACCCTAGTGTGCATATGGTATTTTAATTTTTCATATTTAATTGCATTATAATTCACTATATAAATGGAATATTAGTTTCTCCAATTAAATTTTTAAAAGATTATATTTTTCAAGATCCACTATGAAATTTATGGATTAATTTTAAGTAAATATGCTAAACCATCTTCAATAAAATAAAATGATGTATTTGTATTAATAAATAACTTATTGAAGGGTATGTTTTTTATTTTATCTTATCAAGGTTGTGTATCATGAGATAATATTTTATTGTGTTCTCATTCATAAATATAAAGGGATAGAATGGTTGAGAAATTTTATTAAGGGAAAACATCAGATATTGAGGATGAAAAATAAGAATAGGTGAATTAAATAAGAACATTTTTTGTATTAATTGAGAATAAACATTGAGATTATTAATTAAGGGGAATTCAACTTTAGGAACATTCATTTCATATCTCAATAGAGTGTATGTTTTATAGAAATTATCAACTGTTTTATCTATTGGTATAATTAATTGTGGTTTATCTATTATCATTTATTGGAGTATAAATTGAATATCATATTTTTCCATATTGGATAAACTTCCATAAAATTTTTATTTTCACTCCATATGTTTTTATTTTCGAAAATAGAAAAATAGGATAAAATTTCGAGATTTATGGGAGAAATTGTTTCGGGAAATTATATTTTTGGGACATTGGGATATTTTGTACATAGAATTTTTTTTTCATTGATTATGGTGTTGATTTTTTTATAGAATTTCGTTCATTTTTTCTCTTATTAAAGGGAGTTAATTTGGTTTCTAGATATTTTACAAAAGGGATATATTATAAAATTTTAAAAGGATTTTACATTTGTATTTTTGGAGTAACATACTATATTAATTTAATTTAATTTTGTATTGTGTGATTTTCAAAATGGGGAGATTTTTCAAAAAACAACCTATTTCACATTCTTTTGTTGATTATTAAAATAAAAATATTGTTGACTTTGAGCTAATATTATCTTTTTGTATTGTTATATATTTATTTAAATTAAAACATACAATTCTAAATTTTAGTGGTATGAATATGGTGAACTTATGATCTCAATCATATATAAGAAACATTTATCATTAAATAGAATTTGGTGTTACATCCTCTATTTTTATTAATGGAGATGAAGATATCTGATGTGACATCTAGGGTTTGTCATTTTGTTGTATATTTGATGAAATGATACTTCTATGTTCATAAGATGCAGGAATACCATTAGTTAAGTTCTTTTTAATTATTTAAATGATTATTAGAGATGAAATTTTAATTTTTCTAGTACTATTAAATTGGATCATAAGAAATTGTGATGTTTCAATCAAAAATATCTAAGACTTTCTATTTGTATCCCTTTATTTCGTTCTTTTTTTTCAAATTAATCCTATGTGTGGAACCTGCTACTTCTAAACTATGAAGATAAATGATGTCATATTTGTCGAATTTCAGTAAATCATGGGGAATAAAGTGAATCATGGGGATAGAAATTATTTTCATAAATAATTATATAAAACCAGATATATTTGTTAAAATTGTACCATTAAGATGAGTTTTTGATGGTGTTCTCGATGTTGAGATTGTATTTGTTGGTTTTGGATAATGAAACATTACTCAATAATGAATAGAGAAGTGTTACCATGAAATGGATATTTTGGAAATAATTTCCATTAACATACTATTTTAATTTTTACTTGGTACATAATGTTTTTATTTTTAATTACATTGTGTTTAATTTATGATTTTTTAATATCTCTATAACATTATTTACTATCCAAGATAATTATTTCTATGGCAGGTCATTATTTTTTATAATATGGTTTTCTATATATTATATAATATAGATAATAAACATTAAAATGTGGTAAAAAATTTATGGCTAACTTATAACCTCATTTTACCACCACATCAATCTTTGATACTTATATTATATAGGATAATAAATATGTTATTATTTGGAAAGTGACCATTATTAAATATAATTAAAATGGTTGTAAAACAAAAAACCCTATCACTTTTTTTGATGATTTTTCATATGACGAACCAACCCAATATGGCAAATCCCAATGATTATTTATATCAACCCCATGGCCTCAGGTGAATCCCTATATAACTATAGGAAGCGACCTTGTACTAATAGAAAATATATTAATATTGTGTAAACATTTTCCTCAAATAAGTAAATAAATATATAGGATAATAATTTAATTCATTTAAAATAATGAAAAACATGAAAAAAAAAATTTAATGTTAAATAATCAAACATAGTTCATTAAAATAGAAAACAAAATAATCATCTCCATATGTGACACAATAACATAGCCAATAATTCCCTTTCTGTATAAACTTTCCATCTCCACCTCCATTGCATGATCTACCACCCATATGTCCACTATTATATCAAATCCTATAGTTTACTAGAAAATAACATCATAACATATACATACAGACATCAAAACACAATACTTTCAAACACATTCACATAAACTGAGATATGTGAGAAATTGTGAGTATGTATACACTAAATAGTTTCCCCAAAGAACAATCATTAAATACAATGTAGAGATATTCTCAACAATTTAACCAATGTCTTAAAAATTTTAAAGTACATTAAAATTTGTTTTTTAATTATTCCAGATAATTAATTTATAAATTGTAAAAAATATAACAAAAAAATTTCACAATCATGATAACCCTTTATAATTCATACCCTACATAATGAAAATGAAAACAATACAATACCAAAAAATACATGAGGAATAAATAACAAGATAACATAAATATCTGCTTAGGATCATATAATACACTCATTGTGGATTATTACCGACCCAAGTGGTTCCCAATCTTGTTTGATAAAACAATGCATATCATACACAATCTTATAACTTCCATTTTATTAAAACTAACTATCCCTTTCATCCAATAGTGATACTTTTCTATTGTTAGTCATAACAAACACATTCTATTTCACAAAACAATTAACAAAGCGTCAATGATTTAACAAAGTCAAATTCATAGATAAAAACCCGAAATATTATAAATATATGAAATTAATAAATCTTCTATTATTAAATTCAATTAAGACCCCATTTATAATATTAAAATTCAAAAATCCCTCCCAAAAGCTGTCTTAGTTTAATTCAAAATTTCCAAACCCAAATATTGAAAAAACCACAATGATATTAATTATAAAATTAATTTATAAAATTATATAATAGTAAAACATATATTAAATATTCTAAAAGAAAATAAATTACATAAAAAAGAATCACAATACCATGTGATGTTAATAAGAGCCACTTATATTATATGATGTTCACACACTAGACCAAGAACTCATTATTTTACATTAGTAATCTTTATATTATCTTTTAGACCATTCAAATTAGAACCTGTGGTATTTCTCCTACTATTATTTTATGAAATTCATAATTGAAATACAAACATCTAATCAAAATAAATATTTCAATACTATGAATAAGAAGTAAACAACGATAGATGAGATAGATCCAAGAACACCTGAAATAATAATAATCAAACTGTAAATCTTATATAAATTCAATAGAACATAGAGAGAATTACATGTTTCAAAGATATATAATTACAATTATTCATTCAAGAAACAAATGTTTATCCCAAGACAAGTTAGTTAGATTAATTAGTCCAATACGAGGTTAATATTGGTCTTAAAATAGAAATCACATATTGAATACCAAAATATATAGATTTTTTATACTAAGGGATAGTTATGTATGTTTCAATTCCCACCAAAAAGGATCTACAAGATCACCATGAACTGTAAACTATGGGTGTGAATTGATCATTAAATCATCTCTAGCAATAAACCCCCTTCCACACAGTTGTCTGACGATGTCACTAGAGATCATGAACTGACAATGTACTTTCCTTTAACATAAGCAAGTTAAATGAAAGGCCTCACAAGATGGTCCTCAAAATTGTTCACCTCGACTGTGTGGTGCTCAATATATCCCCAAACACGCATAAATAAATAGAAAACACTAATACTCAAATAGTTGCAAACTTTTAGAATCCCACACATTTCAATCATATATATTACATCTTATCAGCATAGTATTCATCAAATAACACAAACATCCATGCTCGAATCATAATGTTCTTGTGTCATTGGAATCTCAAATATATAAAAAACTGGTATTAAGTGTATTAAATCATATTTTAATATGATCTTAATATATAGAACCCATGTTATTTTTTTGTAGATAATTAATTTTATCATAACCTGGGGAAATAAAACATATGAAAGCGTGAGCTCGGATGCGCAGTAAGTGTAAACAAGAGAGATGTAAAAATAACATCAGAATAAGGGTTTGAGAAAATGAACGTGGAATTTGAAAACCATACACATCAAATAATATACCATAAATAAGATTCATGGAATAAATCCATGATTTTCATAAGACATTAATCATTATATAATAAAAAAATGACCCATAAGAACATAACATTGGAATATGACATTGATATTTGGCATATAAATAATAATTTAATATCATTTCCTTTGTTGTCAACTCTCATTACAATATATAAAATAGAGGATTTGGGTCACTCCCTAAACCATCATAGTAGTCAAGGTTAACACTAGAAACTATAATAATAGACAGAGTCCCTTACTTAACTAAGATCTCTAACCATTCCAATCTTATTTATCTAATGAGACATCAATCCTTACTGAATGAATTGGAATGATATATAGGTCCCACCCATCACATAATGAAAATTATATATATTTGTTCTTTATGATTAGAAAACATTCATCATATCAGAACCTATGAATAGAAATAGGTTTCATAAAAAATTTCATCATAGCCTAACCCATCAAGATGAAATGGGTTTTATAAACATTTCATCTTTTAATCAATGTATAACCCATTGAAAAGGAATGAGTTCCCTAAAAATATTTTTATCATAATTTTTTTAAAGGTAGATGAGAACATAATTATTATGAAAAATGATATTACAAGAGGCTAATGTATAGTATCTAGTTACAATCATTTTCATGAATGGAAATTAGATAGGCATGGAGGCCATTAAACTAGGTGATGTCTTGATTGAGCCCCATATTGTCAAGGCCATCTGAAACTATGTTGTCTTCTTTTATACATATGCGATGATATAGTTGATATCAGTAAGAGAACGGTTGAAATCCATCCAAAGAGTATTAATCATCCAAGAAAGATGAGTTATTCCATTCCAAACCACTTTTACAATTGTCTTCAAATCAATTTCAATCCAAAAATTGTTCCAACCGTAGAGGATGGAAAATTTAATGGAATAGATCTATCCAAGCATCTCAGATTATAGAGAGGTTGCATTGGCACATTTTCCCATGAAACATCCAAGAATATGCCTGAGATGAATACTGATGTCCACACCACACCCTTCAGGCCCTAGGATTTCCTTGCTAGCACAATCAATATTTATTTTCATCCATACAGGTAGAGGGGCCATCAAAAACACCTCTAGAGTGAGATGTGGTTGACAGAAATTAAAGTTTATCTGTTGCTTCATCAAGATACCAATGACATTCATGGTGTTGTGGCAATGACACTTTTGTAATAAAGTTGTATCATGTAATAAAATAAGGATATGCATCCGACTTGAATTAATATTGAGTGAGAAATTGTGATGGATAATAGAATTTCAATCATATCAGATCACATGGAGGAGTTAAGCAACTGTAGAGAAAAAAATGTTCTTCATTTGTTGGGAGTCTTCCATTTCTACACAATTCTTTAGTTGAGTTCTAACAGATTAAGAAACCATATGCAATAAAAAATTTCAAGAATATAGTTACACACAGTAGAAGTAGTAGCACATGAAAGAAAAATATGGTTGGCATCATCCATGTACTTGTTTCATTTCTACACTGTGCAAAGATGGATACCAAAGGATTAAATGAAAATTTCAGTGGGAATTCTATTGTGAGAAAGGCACAAGAATAGATTGACTATCGATGGATTAATTTAGGGTTTTTTAAAAAATTTAGATAGTTGTAATCAATCTCATAATCATCGCAATAATGATTTGAGGCATTTTTATAGGTGAGAATACAATTGTGAGCTGGTTCCCAAACCAAGAAATCCTCAGTGTGAGCAAAAGAGTAATTTTCAATAACATTCAAAAAAATATCAGGGATGTGATCATGTTGGGGATTTATAATATCATTGATAGTGAATTTTATTTTTTCATGAGTTTAATATAATGAAATCATAGATTTTAAATTCGTTCCACCCTTTTTTTTCAGCCAAAATTTCCTGGAAGAGTCACGGGAGACCATCCATTTGGACTTAATCATAATTTTGTTGAAGGTGCGTTGGATGGAAGGATAAATTGAATAATTAATGAAACTATATTTTTCTATCTTATGTTTGGTATGGAGTTTATTTTTAAGAATGGTGATAACATCTGATGGATTATGAAGAAGGTTCCTTGTAAGTCTAGACTGAATGGATTCATTTAAGAGTTATATATTTTTAATACCAATACCTCAATTCTCAATGGACTTGCAACATATTGACTGAGTAAAAGTCCCCAGATTTATTCTTCACGTACTACCAGTCTAGATGAAATTCTTAATGGTCACATAAAATTTTTTAATCAGACCAACATGCCATTTATTGACCATCATGGAGTCAACCATTCTACCGAGAATTGAAAATTTAACAAGTCCATCCCTACTGGCCAGGGAGAGAGGCTTAACATTCAATAAAGCTTACTATTTAAGAACCTGGTAAAAAATATATGCTAAATGACAAGATTTGGGTCTAACCCAGAATATAGGGACACCAAGGTAAGTGAAAGGAAGGACACCTTATTTATGGCCTAGGATGTTAATAATGCTACATTTTATGTTGGGGGTAGTTTTTTCCAAAGAAGATACATGATTTGTTTCCTACTAATGGCTTATCCAAAAATCTACATATAGCGTGAGAGTATATTTTTGAGGCTGAGGATGTTTCTTTTTATCACCATGAAGGAATATCATGATGTCATTGGCATAAAAAATGTCCGTAAGAAAATATAAATTCTTAGAAACATGAATTGGTTTTAGATTATTCTGGTCCAAAATATGATTAATCAGGTGCCTAAAATAGTCTTTCAATATTGTGAAAAAGATGGTAGAGATATGATCACCATGTATGAAACATTAAGTGCATTAAAAATAAATTTTGGGGAGAAATTAATCAAAATAGAGATAGATGATGAGTTGAAAAGATTTATGATCACATATATGAATTGTGTATTAAAATCAAAGACATGCAGGACATTTAATATGAAGCTTCAGTCCATGTTGTCAAAGGCTTTCCTGATGTCAATTTTTATAGAAATGGCACCTCCTATATTGGGCTTATTCAAGTTGATGACAAATTCTGAAGCAAGGAATATATAGTCTTGAATGGATCTTCACTTTATGAAACAAAATTTTTTACAGGAAAAAATTTTATCCATGATGGTGAAAAGTTTGTTGGTAATGATTTTAGTGATAATTTTATAATGAGTATTGACATGGTTAATGGGCCTAAACTGATAAATCTCAGATTCATTGTCCACATTATGGATTAAGGTGAGAAATTGAGCAATAAGGGCATGAGGGAGAACCCCATTGGAGAAAAATGATTTGACAATATTACAGACATCATTATGGATAATATCCAAAAAACGCTAAAAGAAACCATTGTTGAATCCATATGGACTAGGAGCACTATTAGGATTCAGACTAAAGACATTTTCTTTTATTTAATGTACTATTGGAGTGTTAAGGAGGATAATGTTGTCTTCTTCATTGATCAAAAGAGGAATAAACTCAGGAAGGAGGTCATTATTGGGTTCAGGACCATTAAAGATAGATTCATAGTTAGAGACAATATGATGTGCAAAAAATTATTCATTTTCAATCAGGTTGTGCCCATCATTAGAAAAGATAATGGCTTGCAGGCCTTTCTGGTACATTGAATAGAATTATAGAATTTGGTATTTCTATCACCATTAGTAAACCAATTAACATTAAACGCTTTTTTCCCATATTTTCATTAAACATGAACATGAAGTTGAGTTTCATTTCAATATTTATCTCTTGATTTGGATCAGTTTTAATATCAGATTTGGTGTTATTGGTTTGAATGTCATTGGGATCCTTCTTGAGAAGCGTGATTTCATTGTTAACATGTTTGGATTTAGAGCTGCACCAGTAATTAAATGATTTTCTGAGATGATTAAATTTGATGATACATGAAATGGTATCATTGTTATTTGACATTAAGGACCAAAATATTTGAATTAAATGTGACCCCTCATCATTATAGAACCAAGAATTGTAAAATATGAAAGGCAGACTGGGATTGATGTCTTTAGATGAGGCACTGACTAGGATGGGGTGATTATCAGTGTTCATCCAGTCGAGAGTGGGCTGGAGATAAAGTACAATTTATCTAAAGAAAAAACATTTTTGAAGGATCTATCCAATTTGGAAGCAACCAATTTGTTATTCTGTTTCCTATACCAGGTATATTTTTCACCTGTAAGATTAATTTAAATGAGAACTTGGTCTCAATTGTGGCTTTGAATTCTCCATTATAAATAGAGGCATATGAAGGACCAATTTTTTCTATTGAGTTATGAATTGAATTAAAATCACCAATAAGAAACAAGAGGACATTAATGTTATTGATTATAATAGATAGATCATACGAGAGAGTTATTCGTTCTTGGTATTTGTTTTTAGCATAAAAAAAGAAGCAATAAGCAAGAGTTCCCTCAATATTAAAAGAACTTCTAAATATCTGATCAGAGTTATTGAAGAAAATTGTATTATATAGACAAGACTGCAAAAAAATTCATAGAGAATCATCATTGAGGTTGTTATAAATTTCACCAATGAAAATGTAATTGTGCAGACCGAAATATGTGTATTTATATGTGAAAGAGATTTTTGGTTTAGTAATAAAAAATAATATGGGACTATGGGTATGAACCATTCTTTTTAAAACACTGAACGTGTGAGGATTAGAGATTCCCTGACAATTCAAAAATATAATTTTCATTTAAACATCAATTTAGAGTTATAACTCCCCTTTTTCTACAGTAGCCTTTGTTTCTATTAAACCATCTTACCTATTCATTGATAGTGGTTTTATTCCAGTTCATTGATGTATGTGTCAGGATTCGTCCTTGAGGGTTACTTTAATGATTCATGAACTAATGGGTATATGTCTTACTTGTACACAATAATTTTTTTTTTGTAATATGGTTGGAATTAAATATTTCAGTATTTAATAAGAAAATGTCACTATGTGAAAGAGAACTAGTAGGCATACCTAGAGCTTTTTAAGGAGATGCATTATGATATTTTACAATGCACATATCTAAAATAGAGAAATGTATCTTTGGTAGTGTATCATTATTTTCTTTCATGTTAGTAGAGTCTTATAATGAGTTATTATAAACATGACATACAAAATTAATATTTATTTGAGTTAATGGTTGCACAATCATGGGGTTCTGTTTAGTTTTTCAGCTCTAAACCGACTGCAAGGAGAGGTGTGGACAGTGTGGGAAGAAAGTAGGATAGTTTCATTGGTTATGGTTTCTTTTTTCATATCAAGTAATGAGATGGCTACCCTAGATTACACTGAGGGTTGATTATTCCTATCGCAGGTTTGAGGGCCGATTGTACCCGTAAATGATTCAAGGTTGAGTTATCCTACAAAGGTTTTACAGTTTCTATAATCCTGGAAGAAGAATCTATAACAATAGTATGCAACAGTTTAGTAGAGTCATGTTCAGTCCTTCTGTATGACTATGGGGTCCCAACATTCAATGTTTTTCAAATTGAGTTCAAGGATTCAACAAAAACATACTTAATAAGGGTTGACTTGGGAGGGAGAGACATGATCATTTGTATTTCCATTAGAATCATTCATTACCCCTAGATGAGTAGAGTGATTACAAAGGGAGGGGCTTGGGGAGGTCACGGACCCAGAATTGGGGAGATTCTGTGAGCAGTGACTGCATTGCATGCAATGATATAAAGTTGGGCAGGTGGAGGATCCCTCTCACCCAGGGAGTGAACATCATTCTGTATGGGTGTGGAATTTGACTTCCATTAAGTTGGACATGTAATATAATTTTCCATCTCAATAGATTTTTTATTGGTCTCTAAGACTAGAGTTTCTTATTTAGAAAAGAGGCCTTGATACTTTTCTTCTTCTTCAAGTATATAAACCCAGTTTTTACCTGAGTGCTCTACTAAGTGAGTTGTTGTGTTACTTTTTTCTCCCCCATTTAGGATTTCTTTTTGGGTAACTCAGGTGTTGTTAACAAGGGGAATTTTTTCCTTCCTAAGACTTATTATTTCATTCCAATCATTTACAGGTGGTTTTATTATATATTTTCTGTTAGGACCAATAGGGGCCTGTATACCCAGAGAGGGGGGGAGGGTGAATTAGGGTATGGATATTATTTTTCAAAATTCTTCCTCCCCCACTGGATTTTGACCTCTTTGTTACAAGGGTAACTTTTTTTTCACTTGTGTGTATATTATGATCACTTACTTTATTCTTTATATGATGATGATGCTTTAAATGCAATGCATGAAAATAAGCAGGCAGACACAGAGATTTTTACTTGGTTCACCCTCACTGGGCTACGTCGAAGGAGCATACGCCGACAATTTTCCGGTCGTACCAAATTCCACTAATTTTCACTAAATATGGATACAAAGTTCGGGCTAGATCACTTCTATGCCCAGTCTCACTGCCTTTACAATGTTTAGGGTCAGCTCACTGCTTTCCCAAGGGTCACACCCTGTTTCTCTCTCTATGGCTCACTGTCGGTGGAGAGGATCACCTTCTTCCTCTTCCATTGCTCACTGCTCTGGAAAGGATCCACTCATAGTTTATAGACCTATAGGTCTCCTCATTTGCATGAAGGAATGCATCTTTATCTGTATGTAGATGCTATGTTGAAGTACAAATTTCACCCGTAGATGAATATCTCTTTGCACCGAAGGTATCGGGAAAACTTCCAGCTTCCACGCAGCCCAAAAATACTGCTGGGAACTCAACCTTACTTGGTGCGCAAGTCAAATCCAGCGCGCAAGTATCGGCGCGCAAGTCATAATGGGCGCGCAAGTCCACCTCAGACACTTGCGCAGAAAAGTCTCCCTCAACTGAAAACTTGCGCGACACACTTCCTTTTACGCCCAAAACAACATTGGCTCGCAACTTCTCCCACTGGAGCCCAACTCCTCACACTGGCGAGCAACTCCACCTACGCGACCATAGACCAGCTGCGCGACCACCACACCTGCGCCACGGGAGCTCTGATTTCTCAAAGTGTTGAACTCTGGTAAAGAATGAAGTGGGGTGGTCCAGTATTTATAGGCAAATTGACCACCATGCACGATGGCGCGCAAGTCACCTGTGCGACCTAGTCTCAGCGCGCAAGTCATTTGTCCTCCTAGACACTTGCGCGACCAACTCTCAAACTTGCGCGAACATGTTTCCTTTTCCATATTTTGATCTTCTGATCCTGAAAAACATATGTTGCGCAAGTTTCCTATACTTAAACTCCTCAGCGCGCAAGTCCCTTTTCCAAAAACACTTTTCTTCATTTGTCGATTTCCAGGCCCAAAAATTTGGAAATCACTGCAAAACGGCGCCACCTTGTATCTGTTCTTTTTGTACTACCTCCAGATCATCCATTCCATTATCAACGTTCTTGAATCAGACATGGGTCGTTGACCACAACTCTTGAACTTGAAATTCCACCATGAAACCCACAAAATTGAATGTCTTGGTTTGTATTGTCAACATTCACAACTCAGATTTCGACTTTGTCAACAAACACAATCACCTCAAAAATGCTTCAATGATGCCTTGAAGGATTTTTTCCCAACAATCTCCCCCTTTGGGTTTATTGACAACTCTTTCATAAAAAGATATATTATTGAATCCTCAACCACCATTAAACTTTTTCAATTTCGATAGTGATCAAGGATTTTCTCAACACATACTCTAAGCCCACATGAGCAATTTTCGGTGTGAGAAACAAGAGTAAATGAAAAGTTCATCAATGAATGACTTCATCTCTGACTCCCATTCTTGACACCAAACTGATACCAATTTGTACTAAACTGATACTAATTGTTGAAGGAGTTGATGGAAGACCAATGTTTGGTTTGGAAAAATTCTTACGACTCTCCAACACCACTCTTCTGCTTTTATCATGATCCTCAGCTATCGTGATATCTATTCTTTGATCAGTCACATCTAGCATCGTCAGATTTTATACGCTCCCCCTTTCTGTTCACAGCTTCATCCCTTGTCAGCTTCAAAACCTCTTTAGCCCTATTTCCTGTGTTGTCCAAGCTAAACTCTGGCTAAGCACGTTCAACCAGCTTCAACTCCCCCTATTTGGATGCTCCACTTGTCAGCTTCTCCCCATATCATTCATGATTTATCAAATCTCCACATTGTATCCCCCTTGAACAATCACTATTTTCTCCCCCTTTGTCAACGAACCCAAAGGACACTCCTTTGTAGTCTGTAACATAGTAGTGAACACATATCCGCACATTAGGGAAAAACACATCATACCTTGGGGAGAGGGGGTGGTTCTACATCCACACTATTTCAAGTGTGGGGAATCGACTGAACTCCCAGAGCCAGTCTATGCCTTTCAAAATCATCCTTGGGTAAGGCCTTTTTCAGAATGTCTGCAACCTGTAGCTCAGTAGGCACATACTCCAACATCTCGATTCCCCGATCAACATTCTCTTTGATAAAATGATACTTTATCTCAATGTGTTTTGTCCACGAGTTATGGACGATATTTTTTCTGAGATTTATAGCACTTGAGTTGTCACACTGGATTCCGATCAGAGACTTCACTTCAACTCCCATATCTTCAAGCTGCTGCTTCATCCACAATAACTGTGTGCATGCTTGAGTGGCTGTAATATATTCATCTTCTGCGGTGCTCAAAAAAATACAATCATGCTTCTTGCTTAACCAAGAAATACATAGCCCACCAAGATATAATGCACCACTTGATTCTGATTTTCTATCATCTGCTGAACTGGCCCAATCTGCATCAGTATATCCCAATAACTCTGTCTGAGATTTTTCAGTATATTTCAAGCCAAAATCCACTATTCCCTAGATATACCAAAGTATTATTTCCACTGAAATCATGTGGCTTTACTTGAGGTTACTCTGATATTTCGCTGCTTGGCATGTGGTGAAAATAATATCAGGCCTTGTTGTAGTTAAGTAAAACAAACTTCCAATGATTTTCCTGTATTCTGTGATATCAACTGCCTTGCCATCCGCATATTTTGATAATTTCATCCGGGTAGCAACTAGAGTCTTCATCACCTTGGAATTTTCTATTCTAAACCTTCTTAGGACCTCCTTGAAATATTTAGATTGAGAAATGAATGTTACATTCCTTCCATGTGTCACCTTTAGACCAAGGAAAAACATCAGCTCACCAATCATAGACATTTCGAACTCATGTTTCATGAATTCAGAAAAATGTTTGCAATTTCCTTTATCTGATCCGCCAAATATTATGTCTTCTTCATAGACCAGTCTCATCATACTTTGATTACTGTTTTTGTTGAAATAGATATTGTAATCAAATCAATCAAGCTAAAAACCAAGCTTCTTCAAATACTGATATAGCCTTGAGTACCATGCTCTCAGTGCTCTTTTTAGCCCATATAACGCTTTCTTCAGCCGACAAACCTTGTTCTCATCCTCATGAATGAGAAAACCATCTGGCTGCTCGACATACACTTCTTTCTCCAGAATTCCATTCAAGAATGCTGATTTGACATCCATCTGGAACACTTTGAACTTCTGTTTCAATGCAATGGCTATGAATAATCTTATTGTCTCCAGCCTTGCTACTAGTGCTAATGTCTCATCAACGTCAATACCCACTACTTCGTAGTATCCCATGCACACTATCCTTGATTTTTTTCGAATCACTATGCCATCTTCATTCATCTTACTGCAATAGACCCATTTAGTCCCAATGACATTCTTGTCTGGTGGCCTCGAAACAATCTCCGATGTCTAATTCTTCTCAATCTGATTTAGCTCTTCATTCATGGAATGAACCCAGTTATCATCATCAGTTGCATCATCAAATCATTTCAACTCAACCTATGATAGTAATGATTTCTGCTGCAGTGATTTGATTCTTATTGTCTGAACTAGAGCTCACTGATCAAAAATGATATTCTATCTATCAGTTTCAGCTCAGCTCTTTAGCTTCCTTGTAGACACTTACTTGACACTTTCTTGCTCATCATCAGCGTCTTATTCTGAAACAGCATCATCCACTTCTACTCCCCATGTGTTTCTTTCTTCCTCAACACTTTCGTCATGAAATTGTTTACTGACTCATTTTTCAGTGGCTTCATTTCATTCAGCTACTTTTCTCTGTGTCATTGTTCAATGACGTCATTTATTTGAACATCTTATATCATATTTTTGTTGACACACCTTTGATTTTCTCTTACAGCATTGTGGTATCCTGAAATCAGTCAGCTGATACCACATTGTTAGATCAGAATAGATAATCATGAAATCCTGTGTGTTACTTCTTGTCCCCCAATCATTCTTCATGAAAATAAACATTCATCCTTCATATCGCATTAGGATCTTGCATCCGATTAGGATAAAGAATGCTCCCCCTGTGTTGTGCAACTCTTCCATATATTAGGCCCAACTGAATAGACCCATAACCATTCTTTTCCTCATGCATCATTTATTCTCATATTTCAATCAGAATTGAGCAATTAACAAAATCTCTAAGCCCACTGAGTTGGCACTCAGTGTAGGAAACAAGAGAAAAAGTCAATAACAAAATCGCTTCCTGTTGTGCTCTGTTTCTCCCTTTCATCATCAACTTTGATACCTTATTTGAGTCAATCAAAACACTAAAGCATATCAAATCTCCACTTTGCATCTTTAGATGCCACTTCCCCTTGGATCATATCTCCTTAAAACCTGAAACACATGAATCATCAGTTAATAGAATTTATATACATAGGGATAGGGGAGTTTCTTGAATCCTTAAGATGAGGGTATTGGTTGATCCTGATGGGTCAATCATTTGATTCTTTCTTGGAGTGCATAACACTATTTTCTTTCTTCCTCTAGCTGCCTGGCCAACTTCAACTGCTCTGGCCATATGACTAAGAATTCATTACCCACATTCTGAGCCTTTTTCTGATATGTAGATTCTGTAGGCCCGACCTTTCTCATGACTCAGGGTATAGACCCACTAGTACACATTTCCTTCTTTGAGGTTCTTCTAAAATTCAATTTTCCTTGATTATTTCTCTGATCAGGAATCTCCTTGCTTGTCATCTTCCCTTTCTTCTTCCACCATTGTAGGGATTTTCCTTTTCCTTCTAGTCCTCTCCGTGGCACATGACTTGTGAATTTTTCAACACATTTTTATTTATCTGCCTTTTATCAGATTTATGAGTCGCCACCGTATTTTTCATTGGTGGTGGGTCCTCCACTGAATTTTCATTCTTCTTTATCACAGCTGGAGTAGATCTCCCCTTAGTCATCCAGGTTTGTTCACATTCTCTCCTTGAGAGTTTTTGTGAGTATGATAGTGGAGGTGAATGATACACCTTTCATTCAGCTCCATGTGATTTCCCTGAGGATCTAAGCCTATTCTTCTCCTTACCACTTTGTCTCCTAGTATAGGCTTGTGTCTTGTACACTTCATGTGGTGGAGATATCTTTTCAGTTTCTTTTTCCTTTCATACTTTCTTTTTGAGCAATGTCTTGCAAAATGCCCATAACTAGAACATATAAAACATGTTTCATCAAATTCATACCTCATTTCATCAATTCTTTGTCGAGATTTTGAGGCATATTGAGTTCTTCCTCTGACATTGAGCTCTTGAGTTTCTTGACACATACTCATGGTGTGTCCCATTCTTCTGCAGTAATAGCATCTAACAAATGCTTTCGTCTGAGAGACTCTTCTTTCTGATTTCTCATGACACTTCATCTTATTCTAAGATTTTGTACATTTTCTATTTTCACAGTAAGAAATGTATTCCTGAGCCTCTAAACAAAAACATGATGTGTGACCATGAATCCCATAGAAATAGCACATGTAATAACTTCTTATTGAAAATGTCCTCTTAGGACTAACTCCATCACCTAAAATATTTTCCTTACTTCTGGAGATTTTCACTACATTTTTCTTACCATGCATAGTAGTGGGATCATCATATCCAATTCCATATTTTCCCAAAATGGATGGCCATTGGGATGATACAATCCTTTCATGCTTCTCCTATGATGTAGCATATTTAGATTTCATTTTATCATCACTTGCCGAAGGATAATCAAATAATAAGTACAGTGCATCCCTCAACTTGGACTTATCTTCAGATTTAGATTTCTCCATTTATTTCTTGACCAATTCTATTTCTTCCTCTAGTTGCTGAATCTTTTTATCTGTTGACGCAATTTGAGCATTATGTTCTTTTCTGATATTCTTATGGCTACTCAACTCATCTTCAAGAAATCGTGTGAGATTTTCCACAATGTCACTTTTCTCCTTCACCTACAATTTTTCTTTAGCAACATCTTCAGAGACAGATTCATTATCATTTTGTAGACTTTGATTCTTCTGAACTTCTTCTGACAACTGTGTTTCTAGATCATCATTTCTAGCTTTCATATTTTGAATGTCATCTGACTTTTGATTCTCTTCATAATCACTAGCATTCTGTTTTCCTTTCATTTTAGCCATCTTTTTTTGTTCTTCACTATGAGAATCATTCTTATCCTTTAGGTCAGTAGCTACGTCAATAAGCCTTTGATTCAAACTTCTTAGCTTGTTGATATTAGTTTCTAGTGCTTGGATCAGAATATCTTTAGATTTAATTTCATCAGTGTTTTTAACGACAGTTGAAATATCCGGTTCTTCGAGGCAATTGACTTGATCTTTCACATTTCTATTCAAGCCATCGATCACCCTTTTCTATTCTTCAATCATAAGCTTATACTCACTAAATGATTCTGAGTTCTCTCTTGTTGATAACCTGAGTCTCTCGATTTCTTCCATCAACTCAGACTTCTCTTCTTCCTGCTACTGCATATAGAGTTTGGCATCATGAACAACTTTGTTAGATTTCTTTGTTTTTCCTCTCCAAAAATCTATCTCCTCAAGAGCAGCCTCTAACTCAGCTCACATATCTATTCTTCCTTCAATTTCTTCTTCTATTTCAACATCACTATGATTCACATGTACTTCACTCTATCAAACATCATGATTGAGTGAATAAATCTTTTCCCTATCAAATTCATGTATACCTTCCTTCAGTAAGCTGGTTGATTCTTTTGGTTTAATCACACTTTTTAGAAAAACAATTCCACACTGAGGAAGATTACCTGACTTCTGATTCTTCTTTCATGTTTTTCCCTTCTCCATGGGACACCAAGATAAGAACAGTCTGATTCTTTGACCACACAGATCGAATATACCAAGTTGGAGTAGACAAATCTGATAACAAAAACCTTCCCTCTGATACCAATTGTTAGGACCAATAGGGGCCTATATACCCTGAGAGGGGGGGGGGTGAATTAGGGTATGGATATTCTTTTTCAAAATTCTTCCTGCCCCACTGGATCTTAGCCTCTTTGTTACAAGGGTCACTTTGTTTGCACTTTTGTGTATATTATGATCACATACTTTATTCTTTATCTGATGATGATGCTTTAAATGAAATACAGGAAAATAAGTAGGCAGACATAGCAATTTTTACTTGGTTCACCCATACTGGGCTACGTCCAAGGAGCATATGCCAACAAGTTGCTGGTCGTACCAAATTCCACTAATCTTCACTAGATATGGATACAAAGTTCGGGATAGATCACTTCTATGCCCAGGCTCACTGCCTTTACAATGTTTAGGGTCAGCTCACTGCTTTCCCAAAGGTCACTCCCTGTTTCTCTCTCTATGGATCATTGCCGGTGGAGAGGATCACCTTCATCCTCTTCCTTTGCTCACTGCTTCGGAAAGGATCCACTCACAGTGTATAGACCTGTAGGTCTCTTCCTTTTCATGAAGGAATGCATCTTTCCCTATATGTAGATGCTCTATAAAGTACAAGTTTCAACCGTAGATGAATATATCTTTGCAACGAAGGTATCAAGAAAACTTCCAGCTTCCACGCAGCCCGAGAATACTGTTGGGAACTCAACCTTAAATGGCGCGCAAGTCTAATCCGGCGCGCAAGTATTGGCGTTCCAGTCATAACGGGCGTGCAAGTCTACCTCAGACACTTACGGGACATAATCTTCCTCAACTCCAAACTTGCATGACACACTTCCTTTTACTCCCAAACCAACATTGGCACACAACTAGAAACCGGAGCACAACTTCTCCCACTGGCGCCCAACTCCTCACATTGGCGCGCAACTCCACCTGCATGACCACACACCACCTGCGTGACCACCACACCTACGCGACGGGAGCTCTGATTTCTCAAAGTGTTGAACCCTAGTAAAGAATGAAGAGCGGTTGTCCAATATTTATAGGCAAATTGACCACCCTGCGCGAGGGCACGCAAGTCAGCTGCGTGACCCAGTCTCAGCACGCAAGTCTTCTATCCTCCTAGACACTTGCGCGACCAACTATCAAACTTGCGCGAACATGTTTACTTTGCCATATTTTGATCTTCTGATCTTGAAAAACATATGGCGTGCAAGTTTCCTATACTTCAAGTACTCGGCGCGCAAGTCCCTTTGAAAAAACACTTTTCTTCATTTGTCGATTTTCAGGCCCGAAAATTTGGCAAACACTAAAAAACAGCGCCACCTTGTATCTGTTCTTTTTGAACCCCCTCCAGATCGTCCATTCCATTATCGACGATTTTGAATCAAACATGGATCGTTGACCACAACTCTTGAACTCAAAATTCCACCTTGAAACCCCCTTTGTCAACAAAATTGTATGTCATGGTTTGCATTGTCAACAATCACTACTCATATGTCCACTTTGTCAACAAACACAATCACCTCAAAAATTATTCATTGATACCATGAGGGATTTTTGCCCATCATTTTCAAATCACTATACATTTGTAGATGGTATGACCTTTGATCATGTAATGGTCAAAAAAAGGATTCCTCTAATAATAAATTATAATTTTTCTTTTTTAGTCATTGGTAGTGAAATTGATTCTATTTGGTTATCTTTGAATCAAGATTAATTTCACCCATTACTCTAGAAAAGAGTCTTAATTATTCATTTAAGGTTAGGAGGTCAATTTTTAGGGGAGAAAATATGCCAAAGACTATGTCAATCAATATTTTTTGGGGCAAAAAAAAACCAATTAAGATTATAGTGTTTCATCCAGACATGACACATTATGTTATGATATGTGTGCAGGTTAATGTTAGAGTCCTAGTAAGAAAGTCTACAAAAACCATGCTTCATATTGAGGTTACCTAACATCCAAATTCTATCAAAATCCTCTGGAGATGTTAGCAATATATGAAAGTACACATTTCCAATTCGAAATATTTTCCAATTTTCAATGATCCAATAATAGAAAATATAGGTATTTTAATCAGATAGTTACTAAGGGTGGTTACCTTTGAGATAGGAGATACAAGCCATAATAGAGAACCTTCACATTTGCATTGTTGAGGCAAATCTGGGTCTGCTTACACAACGAGTCTACCTTCTACAAACTTCTTTACAAGGGGATGATTCATCAGGTTTCATAGTTCATATCAGTACACTTCATTACGTCTAAGAATGTGATCCCATAGGATCTACCACAGAATGAAAGAGTGAAAGAAATATCCCTAGAGGCATCATCATTGTGTTTTACAACAACTAGATCGTAAAATTTGGATCCCTATATCATCTAATGATTCTTGTAGTGGTGAGATTGAAATTTTGTTGGTGTTATAAAGTCCTAAATATGTGATAAGATCAAGAATAAACAGGTGAGAATGCCCTAATCACTTCCGCAATTTTTATAGAGGGATGGTCTCCCATCTCTCTAACCCACAGGTCGATCCATTTTTATCATAAAAATTAAAAATATATAGAATGAATAAATATTATATAATTTATGTATATCCATATAAAATCATAAGAGGGTTCATGGATTTAGATTTTGGATAAATATAAATACCCTTCAATGATCATTAAATCATTCTTGAGGCATATATATATTCCCTTTTAAAATAACTTAATTTAAATAATAATTTTTAGGAAATGTTATGGAAATAATTTTATTTTAAAATTTAAAATAACTATCGAAACATGTAATGAAATATTTAAATCATGGAGTGGTTGAAGGTGTAAAACCCCATTCATATTGTACTTGTTAAAATGAATATTATTTTAATATGTTTGTTAAAATGTAAAATAGCCCTTCTATGAAAACAACATGAATATTTATTATTTTTTTAAATCCAATCCCATGTAATGTTTTTGTAGACAATACTTGTATAATTATATAACATTTCTAGAAAACATTTTAAAAAAAATTGTCTTAAAAATTTTATGTTCGAATAACGAGAGGAATAAATTCAATAAAAACAATATTTTTACCTCTTAAATATATAAAAGAGTATAATTAATGGGAATTTTTTTAATATATATATACCTAGATGAGAATAATATATATATGTTACTTGGGAGACAATTCATGATATTTCACCCTAAAAAGGATAATCATAAATGACTTGATAAACAATTAGATTGTATCAAAGAAAAACCATTACCACATTGTAAATGATAGATTAATAATCCTTATTAAAGAAAGAACAATATATATATATATATGAAAATTCATATAATATTCAAAATAATAATCATAAAATGCAATCATCAGTTTAATATACACCACAAAAACAAAAAAATTGTGAATTTGGAATCTATGCCAGGGAAATAACAATGAGATGAAAATACCTTACCTTAAGTATCATACTTATTTATAGACATCATAAACATGAGTATATAACATATATGATTATTTTAAATGTATTTTAGAAACCTAATAATAAATATCATACCATATATTAGATACATATAACATTTTATTACCCATTTATTATCCATTCCTATATACTATTATGTTTTGGATAATAAATGTTTCTTTTTTCAGGTATGTTTTAGTTTGGTATATTCAATTATATTAATTTGATCTTGATTAAATCATCTATGAAATGTTGTAAAAGATATAAATAAAATATATATTAAATTTATATGTTTCTAGTGTAATAAATTAATGTTAGTGAAATAAAATTGATTTCCCTATTCATCGACACAGTAACATCATATGTATGCATGAGTGTTAATTCCTTTTTCCTGACAGATAAGAAAACATTTAAATTTTTATTCACTATTCCTGAAAAAATTATTTATAATTGATGTCAAATATTTTTTTTATAAATACTTATTACCATATATTTCAAAATATAATAATATATGTATCATATCGCATTGTGGAGATTGTAGTCCACTCATATGCATGAATAACATTACCATTTTCCAATGGATTAGAAGGTAGGCATGTAGTTGTGATATTATTATCAAAATTGTATAAATTTTTCATAAATATCATATAATATTATTAACTCCATCATAATATCAATCTCCGATAGGTGGTGGTGGAAATTAAATTACATCGGTTTCCGAGACGATATTTCACTTTACACATGATTGATGATTTAATTTCCCATTTGATAGTAGAATAGATCGATTTAGGTTATTATATTATCTTAAAAACATATAAATATATTATTAATAATTATGATATTATATCAAAATGTGTTAAATATATTTTATGGAGTGTGAATAAAAAATAATATAAATTTTTTTTGGTTAAGAATGAGACCACATCTTTGGGAAACCTCCATACGTTTTCACCAAATAACTTTATAAAAGGGTTTAAAAATAAAAATAAGGCATATATTACATAGGGATGGAGGATAGAACTTTATTTTGGAATATATTGTCTGAACCCAAATTCACTTTTAGTGTGACGAAACAAGCGGATGATGTTTCCTTTCATAATTTGGTAGTGAAATTATTTTAAAATACCCAAAACTATTCCATAATGGGGTGTCACTCTGAAGACATCATCCGATGAAATTGAAAATAATGTAATGGGTGTATTATTTGGTTGTTCCACACCATGACCATAAATAATACATATTTTTTTAATATTTTATTCCCATAGCCTATATGTTCACTCATAATAACTATTTTATTTTTCAACATTATAAATATACTCTTCTAATTTTCCTAGGTAATTTATCCTTTAAGTCTCAAAAATATAATTATCCTTATTAGATAATATGGAACAAATTTATATAAATAGTAAATTTTATTTATAAAATTATGATCCTTCATGTGTTTAAAATTAATTTTAACACATGTGATTGTAACCTACAAAACTATGTTTTAACCATAAATGCAATTATTTATTTTTACTATTTTATTATAAATACATAAGTAAAAGATTATATAGACCCTATTATATAATAAAAATTATAATGAAAAAAATTATTGTATACATTATATAAAATAAAATTAAAATAATTTGAATAAAATAATATTATATAGATCCCGCAAATGTGATGAAAAAGAAGGTTTTTAAATAATTTGTTTTCATAAATGTAATAATTTATAACAAAAAAATTCATCAAAATATTTATTCCAATGACCCAAACTGTATTAATAAAACTACAGTTGAACAAAAAAAAATTTAAACCCATTTAATAAATATAATATAACATTCTTATATAAATTAAATCAAAATATTTCTTTCTAACAAAATATTTTATTTTTATTATTCATCGAAAAATTAATATTTTCAAAAAATTATAAAAATTTAACTCCAATATAATTTTGACACATGGTTACCAAAATGAAGATTAGTTTTTGAAATAAGAGTTATAAAAGTGGAAAAATTAGTTTTATTATTTTTTCATGAAAAATAAAAATCATATTGTTTTCAAGAAAAATTTATTTTCATGGAATATAATGAATTTAAAAATAATAAATAATTGATTTTTCAAATAATTTACTTAAATAAAACCTTCAATTTTTTTTAAATGTTGGATATTCTAATTTATTTCATAAATTTTAACAAATAGGATATAAAATTATATTTCAATGAATAATATTAAAAATATATCATGGTTTTTTAAAACATGATATTTTGTGTAACACAACCAATTGAATAAATTAAATTTATTTGAAAATAATATTTCATGAAATCATTGAGTGTTAGATTAAACATCCCCTAAATTTAATTTCTCCTTTGAATTTCCATTACTCTGATGCAAATAGATGATATTTATTTCTCATCATATTCTGAGGAACCCATATATCCCCCTTAACATTATACTTTTTTTATAAAACCATTACTGAGTTAGTGGCCTAATCTTTTATAACTTTCTCTATATGATCAAAAATATCCAGTGGTTATCCATCATAGTAAAGATAATGATATAATATTTAAAAATATATTTTTATTACATTTGAAAGATCATTTATGTACTTCATTATGAGAGACACAAGGAACACATCATGGATGTGGGAGAGGTTCGGTGGTAGAGCCATGTGATAAAAAACCATCCCATATTGATCAAGAATCTCAAAAGGGTCAATATACCTAGTGATTGAATTTCTTTTTTTATGTCACAAAACTGATTTCTATGGGTAAATTCATAGAAACACCTTCTCTACAACTTGAAACACCAAATCACAATGAAGATTATCATCATAACATTGTTATTAACGCTCAGCTACCTTGATGTGATCTTAAATGAGCCTAAATCTCTCTACCATTTCCTCAACTAGCATAGAACCAAATATATTTCTTTCTCAAAAATCATCATAAAATTTTGTATTTATACACATCTTTTTATAAGGTTATTCATAAGTATCCATCAAAACATTCAAGTGAAATAGATTATTGTAAGAAAACTCTAGTAGTGGAAGGTATAAATCTAAAAAACTATGAAAGTCCATAGAATACGATCTAACTATACCATATAGTGTATTAATTGTTTAATCAGGATTACCATATGTATAATAATGATACATAGTGATTCATCTAACCTCTATATAAAAATCTTCCAAAAGAAATTTAAAAAAATAAAGGCAATCCTCCGATCCCGAACAACAAAAATAAAATGCGGAACTCGATGAAACCATACCCCTTCCATATTTTATATTCAATGAAGATGAACTATATATAAATATTATATTATAGTGTTTAAGTGTTTAAATGTTATATGGGGAATGACTATAAACTATATAACATTGCTTCCTATAGATAATTTTGGGAGGATAATGAAAAAATTCATTTTGAGGTTTTACCATTTCCAATATTGTATGGGTAATGGTTGTAAAATTAAAATACGACATTGCCTCCAAACTATTACCTAATGATATAAAATGTAAAATGATACAATATTTTCAATATATTATTTCATGTACTCCCACCAAAAATAATATTTCAAATATCTATACAACATATTCTTCCAGGATGAATATGGATTGAAGAATAATGAGATTCCTATAAAAGTTTCTTATAATAAGGCATAGAATAGACACATTCATAGCTCCTAAACCTTATCATTCCATCAAAGTCAAGGTTAAACATAGGAAAATTTATAACCTTATTCTTTAGTGTTACATGTTACTTCTGTTCCTTTTTAGACTTCACATGGATTGATAGTTTAACAGTTATTCTAAGAAGCTAGTATTTTCCCTAATCCTTCAGGATTTCAAATCCATATATCTAAAATCACTAAATAATGGATCATTTATACCATAATTATATATAATATATAATGATACTTTTGACTAAATGACGTTACCACCCAGTTTGCTTTCCGAGGAGGTAATTTATTAAGAAATCATAATTACTTACAATCTCTAACCATATTTTGTAGCACATGTTCAACTCATTAATTGTTACTATAAAAGTTAAAACCATATTATTAGAATAAACATTACATCATTATATATATAGTTAATTCCTACATATAATTATGTAAAAATATACCAATGAATACCTTAAATATAGAGTCTGGTATTTGTTCTTGAGAGCCATCAATTGTAGTGAGCTAAAAGGTTTCACCATATCCATATCCATAAGGAAACATACCAATGATATTTTCTTTGTGTCACTATAGATTACAAAACATTATAAACTATAGGTAATTGTATGTATAAGGCTGAATGATAACCTTTTCATTAGTTCTTTGAAATTTTCCTTACAATCAACCAACCAACGGAACTTGGAACCCTTCTGAACAAACATGGTGAGTGGAATATATATTCATGATAATTTTTTCAAAAAATATTGATAACAAATAACAAAAATAATAAAACACTAGATATCATGCCTTTTGATTGGTCTTGTCAAATTTTTAATTAGATTGGCCATTGATGGATCCACCGACATAAACTCCCATACTATTATATTCCAGAAAAATTAATCATTCCATATCCAAAATATTATTTTTTTCTAAATTGGGAATATTGTATCAAATATGGTTTGTTTTTTCAGTAAAAGTATCATGATATATTTCTGATCTTTATTTCTATTTTAATATTTTATAATATCTTCTATACAAACTACCAAAAAAGATCATGTAATCTATAAAAATTATATTCATTAAATCCATGATGATAGTAGTAGAATTTATAAGGCCAAACAATGACAATATATATTGATAGTGTCTATAACTTGTTTGGAATTTTTTCTTTGGTATATCCTCATTCTCAACCATATATGGATTCTATCCAGATTGGAGGTCAGTCTTGTAAATCGTTTGATATCCGTACATTTGATAAAACAAGTCCTCAGTATGAGGTGGGGTATAAATGATTTTGATTATGATAATTTTTAGATCCCGATAATAAATGTAGAGTCTCATCGATACTTATCTCTTATTAATAGAAAAAAAAGATACAACCAAAGGTGAAACACATTGAAGAAAATGTCCCCTTTCAAGATTATTAGGGAGTTTCATATTCAATTATTTCAAATCAATCGGAATTATTCTGTTGTTCTTCATTAAAATTGGTCTAGAACCAAGTTTGAATTCAATTGAGAACTATACGTAATGATTTTTTGGAAGACTATGAATTTCTTATGGAAAGAAATCAACAAACCCCATAATAATAAAAAATATTATCATTTTCGAGAATATTTACAACCATGTAAGATATAAGACAATTTTAAAAATAAACAAAGACTCATATAAGGGATTTGATCTCCATCAGAAGTATGTATCATATTTTAGAGGATATAATATCATTGTTTAGTTTGAAATATCAAACGTGACTTCACCTAATTTTAAATTGATGTGATATTTTGGTATAAAAATCCAATCAAGGCCTAGGATAACTTCATATTTGACAATATACATAAAAACTGGGTTCATTTAAAACATATTATCATAATGATCAAATAGAGATGAATCCTAGACATGAGAAGAGGTCTTCAAACCATTAATGATTTTCACTTCTAACTAAACATATAATTGTTGCGGTGGAATTTTGATACCCTTAGAAAATGTTTCATATATATAAATGTATGTTGATCTATATTAAAATAAAATATTAGCAGTTCAAGGGTGTATGATGATCATACCATTCACTATGCTATTATTTCACCCATCATTAGAAATAGTGATCACAAGTGATTTCCCATTGTCTCCCATCTTAAGTGGTTGTGATATTGATAAAAGAAAATATCCTTTTTTATAGGAACTAGTTATAATAATTCTTATACTACATATATTTGAAGCTAGGGAGCGTTTTTGGTTTATTATATACATCCTTCTCTATATTTAAATCATTAACTAAATTCTTTCCTTATCTTTTGAAAATGATTACACTATCATCATCCCCCAAATAAATAAAACATTTACCATTCCAATTCATAAATTCCCCTCAATGGTTCCTTCCAAACATTGGAAATGAAGGAAATGTAATATTATTGTATACATGGTTTTTAGTGTTTCCATTGAATTACATGTTTCGTTTATTATCAAAACCATGAGATTAATGTGGAAATCCAATCATAATTTCCACCTTGATAAGGTATTGAATTATTTTTTATAGGTACTAAATTCATTTATGTTCAAAAACCTTCAGATAAATTATTTTAACATGCTTAAAAATTAATAAACAATATATTCAGTTTTTTTATTATACTTAAAGAGTTCCTTCCATGTCCTGTAAAATTCAGCCAATAGATACCAATTAATTAATCATCATTCCACTTTAACTCGTGTAATTCCTTATCCATTATGATGTGAATAATTTGAGAAAAATAATTATTGAAGAAATATTTCATACACACGTCTAATTTCATGGTGCCAATTTCATATTGTTGACTCATATTATTGATATTTGTCCCTAATTTATGTTCTTCACCTTCCAAACATTTGACAGCATAAATGTGTTTCTCATGCATCCAACAAAAGATAATAGAAAATATATTTTCAATGGTACAAATCCATCTCTTGGAAAATGTTGGATCTGTTGAACCACTAAATGAATATTGATATTTCCACATTAAAGACACAAGATAACATTTCCCCCAAATTTTATCTTTTTTATGATAAAAATTATCATTAAATTTAGAAACTTTTCTAATAATATCAAAAATATTTTTCATTCCATAGTACATAGATGTTTTTTCCCCGAAGGAAAATAATTTCAATGTATTTCAAATTTTTAATTATTATATGATTCTTTCAAGTTCAAGACAAGAAATAAAACCATAAAAAATAATTTTAAGAACAATAATAATAGTAGAATACTACAAAATCATGGAACATAACATATAAGTTGCTCAAATTTTAATACATTTATTACAATATTTGACAACATAGGCTTAACCTAAGACTTTAATGGTTATTATTCATATCTATCATGATGGTTCATAAAGTTTTTGTAAATTTCTATAAAATATATCATGGTAATGAAAAACAAGCTATCTAACAGGTACAATTTTTATAGACATGGTGATGAAAATGTCCAGTTCAAGACCCCCTTTTTCAGAGTTATTACCATAATAATGAACTATTACTTATCCAAATCCAATTATAATATCTTTATTTGGATGTGGTTTCTTTTAAACCAGTATCAATATCCTTTCCTACAATTTGAGGATACTTTTATATACATATATTTTTCTATATAGTTCCCAAAAAATTTTCCAAATCCTAGCCTCAAAATGTTAAATAATCATTTATCTAATACCTTCGTTAGAAACACATTATTTTTCATACATAGATATTGAATATTATTAAATTAATATTATTTACCTAAAAAAATCCAAGAATGAATTGTATAGTTATTGTTCAAAAGGAAACTCAGATATATAAAAAACTTATTTAATATTTATGCTTTTTATCTCCCTATTAGTTATTCTTTGCTAGAATCATTCTTATCCATTTCACACTTAATAATTTTTCTCATAACGTGGGGGAAGGAAACATAAGAAAGGATGATCATAGTTTCCCAGTAAGGGTAAACATGTGATATACAAATGTAACATGAGAATAAAGGTATGAGAATATTATATAGATATTTCAAAACCATACCCTTCATATCATAGATCTGAAACACGATTCATGTAATAAATCCTGAATGTTAATAAGACTAGAATCATAATGAAATCACTGATCATGGGACATGAGATCATAACATTGGAATTATACATATATTTTTGGGATACACATAAGCATAAATATCATTTTATTAGTAGTTAAGTCCACATATTAAAGACTATAATTATGGATTATGTTTAATCCACATACCATCACATAAGTAAATGATCACTCCCAATAATATTATAGTTGACAGAGTCCCTTACTAAACTAGGTGGACTCCCAATTCTATTCCATTTTATCCCAGGAGATATCAATCATTTCCCATTTAATTGTATATAGATATAGGTCCTACCCATTAAATAATGTAAATAAAAAATATGTGTTCCATAATATCATAAAACATTAATCATATAAAAAATCATTAAAATTAATAGGTTTCATAAATTTTTATCATAGCCTAGTTCATATATAATTATAGAGTTTCAAAAACATTTTATCATAGTATATCCCTTCGGAAAAAATTTGTTACATAAATATATACCAACTAGAGAAATAATATAATTGGAATCCATGGATCAGATCCCTCGTAGATATTTATTGGAATCAAGGATTTTTCTGTTTGATTATTATACATACCAACAATATAAAATCAATACATTTGTGGGGAAATTATCTCTTTGATCTTTAAATCACATATTTATAATAAATAAAATTACAAAATGTTTTATGAAATGTTTTCATAAACAATAAACATGGAAATATTTATTTAATGATTTAAATAATCAATATGTCATGAAGGTAAAAAATATTTTTCAAGATATACTTGTTAAAATGAATTTTTCTATAACATATTAAGTAAAAAAATCAAAAGGTAACTATTCAGATAAGATCAAGAACATTCCATTTTAAAAAACAAAAAAATTAATCATTGTTAAAAATATTTATAAATAATCAATAAATAATTGTTAAGCATTTTATTATATCATTTTTAGAAAACATATACAATGAAGAAAAAAGAATTTTCAACCAAATAGGGATAAAATGTTGATATGAACATTATTTCAATGTATTGATTGGTTAATGAAATTAAAAATAAAGGGAAACATTAATTAAAAATATATTACTATAGGATAATAAAATAAATTAATTTCTAGAGATATATTTAATTATATTTCGTCATCATAAGCATAATCAAAATCAATCTGATAAACAATGAGGTTATAACATTAAACCATCATCAATTGGTAATGTTTTAGTCTTAATCAATAAGAAATAAAAAAACATTACCATTATATGTAAATACCAATATTTTTATTTAGAATAATAATAAAATATATTAATTTGGAACAATATACACCAAAAAAATGAAACAAGTTGTGAATATGGGATCTAACCTAGTTAAATAAATGTGAGACCGAAATCTATTACCGCATGTCACTAACTTCTTCATAAAAATTAATAACTTCATTATGATAAATATTATTTTATTATAAATATTTTATAGATCAATAAAAATATATATAATCCCTTACATGATTTACCTATTACCTTTTATTACAGTTTTATAAATAATTCCATTTTAAAATCAAATTTTGGGTAAAAATAGCTTCATTATTCAATTACGTTTCTGTTTGGTATTTTTTGTAATCTTCTATAACAATGGTTCAATAATATATATAATTTTCAACATAATATAAATATAATATAAATTTATTAAATTTTTTTATATTATTCCATTAAATTTAGAGTTTCAAAATTCACTACATCTTTCCTGTAGATGGTATACGGTACGTACACATGAACATTGTATCCATTTTACTAATGGATAGAACAAAAAAATCTATATATTAATTAAAATTTAGTGAAAAAATTTTATATCATAGATATCATATATATTAATTAAATACATCATCATTATCATATATTTAAAAATATATTAAATATTGTATCACATAACTTCGTGGAGGAATTAGTGTAGACATACACACGGGCACCATTATAATTTTCCAATAGACTTGATTGTTAGATGTTATATTGGATATTATTATTACAAGATTATAAATATTTTATAAATTTATTAAGTAATCAATTCATCCATCATTATCTCTAGTTGAAAGAGGTGGTGATGGAAGATAAATTACATCGGTTCACAAGGTGATAGTCTGTTGAACAAGCGATCGATGAGTTAGTTTCCCATTTCATGAAATATGATATAAATGCAGGTTATTAAAAAAATTAATAATAACATATCATTATATAATAAGTAATTATTTTATTATATCATCATATTTAAATAATATATGGAAGATATGGTATATGAAATAATGAATTATCGGTTAAGAATGATACCAATTTTTTGGGAAACCTCTTTATGTATGATCCAAAACTTTTCATAGAACGGTCTAATAAAAAAATAATACCTTTATGATATTTTTATTTTATTTCTACTGTTATTTTTAATTTTAATTCCAATAAAAATATGTGGTACTTTTATGAAATGAGGTGAAGAGGTGACCTTTTATAAATGACGAGTGAAATTTTAAAAAATTTGAACAACTATTCTATAATGGGAAGTCACTCTGAAGACAAATTAATCATAAATTGATAAATAATGCATTCTAGGGATGATATTTTCAATAAATTCATCAAAAAAATATTCACACGTTTCAAACATGATATTCCTTTAACTTCTATGTTTACTTGCTTTTATTATTTCAGTTTTCAACACTATAACTAGTATCTTATTTTTACCGTGGTAAATTAAAATATAATAATAAAATTTAAATATTACAATTAAATAATTTATAGTCAGTAATTAGAAATTTTAAATAAAAATTATTGAATAAGGATGTTATGTTTGGTTATAGTGTATTTTAACACATGTGCATGTAATGTGTAAAACCCAATTTTAACCTTAACTATAATAATTAACTATTATTGTGTTTCCTAATATTAATGATAAAAAATTCATTGGATCCTATAATCTAACATAAATAATGATTATTTAAAAAATTTAATCAATTATATAAATATTTATTCAGATAATTGGATGATATTAATTTAATATGAAACCAACATACTTGCTGGAAATGAGTTTTTTCAGAGAAAATATTTTCCTATGTTTGAAAAGTTTTAATGACAAATTCAATTTAGAATTGAATCCAATGAAATAAATTTGATTAATAATAATCTTATTAAACTAATGTTAATTTTAAAACCATATTTTGATAAAATTTTATTTTTTAAAAACATTAAATGAAAATGTTTTTTATAGTAAAAATATGCATTTTAATGTAATCATTAAAAAATTAATTACATTAGAAGATTTTTAAAAATTAACTATGAGAATATTTTGATTGGATTGTTACAAAAATTATGATCATTTTTTTAAAATAAATATTGAAAAATTTAAAAATAATTTTTTTCTAATTTTTTCACAAAAAGAAATAAAAATATTTTTATTGAGAAAAATATATTTTTGAGTCATATAAAGACATTACAGAAAATGATAACATTTTTTTAAATATATTTATTTATATTATTCTTTAATAATTATTTTTATAATTTTATTTAATCTTATTGAAACTTCCTAATTTAGTACATAGGTAATAAAAAAATTATTTAAATAATAATTTTTTATATAATTGTTTATTAAAACATATTGTTGCATGTAACATAAAATATAGAGAAAATAAAATTTATTTTAATTTTTTCATAAAATATTAATGTGTTACATTAACATTTAATTACAGTATTTCAGAATTCTCAAAACTAATGGATTACTCATTAATAAAAAATCACTGATAATTTATTCCTATAATTTAATGGATAATTGATATAACATGTAATATTATTTTATCAGGTATCTTTCTAAACCCATTCATGTTTTCAAAACTCTGTTACTAGTATCTTATTCAGTACTCACATGATATTCTACCAATTACTATAAATTTTATTCAGAATATCCAAAAAGTCATAACTAGATAAAAATACACCATATCACAAGAAAAATGTTAGATGTGTATAATAACTAAATCCTTAGACATGTGAATTAAATCATATTCTACAATTCATAATAATTCTATAGAAACACCAAGAGATAATAAACATATATGATTTTACCAACAAACTTGAATCAACCTATATACCAAGGTTCTAACTTCCCATCCTTCTTGATTCAGCTCTACCTTAATTATGGAAACAATTACAAGAAGAGTTGATCTCTAATAAAAAAATTATAAATTCCATCACTAATTATCTTTATAATATTGTTTCATATATTGTTATATCTCTAGTATCATCAAATTCATCTAATTTTTATTTCTCATCTAAAATAATAAGATTTTCCAAAAATAGATCACTCACCAAATTCAACCCAATACAATATAAACTGGTGAATCATTTAAAATAATTTTTTGAAAAGAGGCATATGAATCCAAAAATGATAATTATTGTTATATATTAACTCTAATAAATCCATTTGATCCCCTTAAAATCTCTCAAAATGTAGAATAGAATCTCAAAAATTGGAATCATGTTTTTATATGTTTTTTATACATGTTCTTTAATCTTATGGTGTTCCAACATAGTATTTTCAGTTGAGTAGCTATCCAATTATACAACCCTATCTAAAATCAAAGGGTAAATTTTGGATCTCATTTTAACATAATATATGAATGAAAATCCAATATCATCAAAATATCATCCACCTAAAGCTTACCATGGTCCCCAAATGAGAATATCTACCAAATAGGAATGATGGGGGATGAATACATGAGTTAATCTAAAATCACCCATATCACATCATGATTTCATAATAATTTTTAGAAAATAGTTACATAATACATTTTGATAAATTTATACTTCATAATCATGATGATAAAGGGGAAAAAATTCATCTCATAATGCTAGTGTTCTAGGTTTTTCATCTATGATGTTAAAAATTAGAGACATAATATGCAATATCCCCCTTTATCCATATCTACTAGAATTAATATTTCATGTCATGATATTTTCACCTCAATCTACAATGAACTATAAAACTAAAGTTACAGAATTTACCAATAGATTCCATCTTCAATCCTATAGAAACCACCACTCTGTCTAAAAAATAGTGTTTTATGTGTAATACAAGTGGCAACTCTACTATAACCTCCGCACTATTTATGGTGTCACCTATATCCATTGATTCAACAAAAGTATTTGTTCCTCCTTTACTTGAATAAAAATAATTTTATGTTTCATTTACCTAATGTAATATATTTCAACTACGTTATTTATTTTCTTTAAAATGAAAATTATCCACCAATCCCATCAACTTCTGTTACTCCTTTTAATCCTTCACTACTTGACCTCTCTAACTATAAGTATCTACCAAGATATAACCCTAATATTGTAAATAGGGTAAATAAAAATATCTGTTCTAAAGATAATCCTCCCATGTCCACTAAATACTAATCAAATTACATGCGGGAAATTAGGCCTCAGACACTTTTGTTCTATGTATAACATGAATCCGTCACTAAATTTGTAATATATTTAAATACTAAAGTCATTAAAAACATTTTCAATCTAAAAATCAGGAATTTATAAGTTTCTCTCATGTGGTATTACTTATCCAATCATTATAAAATAACTTTTTCACCAGACATTAGTACACTCTGTAGTTTGAATATGGATACATTACAAAATAAAAATAATATTTTATTAATATTACAGATGATTAACACTAGAATAGATGTGAACACATTATTTGGCTTATAGTAGACACATTTTATCTTCAGAACCCACTCAAACAACATGTATTATTTATTCCATGCTCTCATTCATGGTGATAACAATGGAAATTCATGAATAAATTTTATTTGTAAACCATATATCATAGAATCAGAAAATTTAAGAATGAAAAAGATGAAAATAATAGGAAATAATTTCCTTGTAAACCAAAGAAGGAAGAAGAAAGGAATCATATAGATTAATCAATTGGATTTCAAAAATTACATAAAATTCAATATGACTTACAGTTCCAGACCTTATGATAAACATTAAAAGTGGAAATATTCATCACATGATCCTCACAACAATCATGTGATAGACATATGAAATGATGATTGGATCACTTGAAAACCATCTTACATCCCATGTTGTTTACACAATGAATTTCACATGAGCCCTTTAGATCATATGAAAACATATCAGAAAATACCTACTTATTATTTGAAAACCCCTGGGACGATCAACAAATCATGTGATACCCCATTGGATAATGGTATGAAAACTAGAAGTGAAATTAACGTGATTAATTTTTAAAATGAATGGATCCTCATGCAAAGAATAGTAAAACTATTTTTCATGTGATGTGATTATGTGCTTTGTGTAATCAATACACTGATAATGCTAAAACCATCTAAATTAACCTCCTAATAATGTGACGGATTTTAGTTGAGCCCTCATAATATTACAAAGGTCCCAAGAAATTCTATATAGGTTATGCAAAGGTGTTTTGATTTGTTAGCTCACTCAAGAGGAAACCCCTCTAACATATGGCCAAATCTCATGAAGGTCCATTAACACATGCTCTTAATATCAAGAAGGCTATCAAACAAGTCAAATTCAACTTATATAATACATGTGACCAGTTAATGGGGTAAATAAAATTGGAAATGATGGATTTATAATGCTATAATTATTATTCAATCTATACAAGGATGAAATATTTAATGATATAGATATTAATCTTGTGAAACACATGAATCATTATGTTAATTCTGCCACCATCAAATCACGCTAGGATTCTGATATTTTTTAACAATAAAAAATTGAATATATTTTAGGTGGTGATGCCTATAAAATCCAACCCTGACATATAAAGACATCAAACAGGGGGAAAGGAATCCCTTTTTGGAGAAGAGGATTGTGCAGTCTCAAAAGTCTTCTACCTAACAATGTTTTGTTTGTAAAATAATGTATTACATAGTATTTATTTTCAAATAAATTTATAATAATTGATCATAAAAAAGATTTATTTCATGTTATCTGGATCACATGAACTACGTTTCACATGTCGGCTTTATCACATGTTTCCTCAGTATGAAAATTCTACAAAATATTGGGGGGTTTAACTGAGGAATGAAGAAAAATGATAGATTATTCATGTGAATAAAGATATTTTGATATTCATGTGATGGTCTATTTAATTTTTCATGTTTTTTTCATTGATCTTGTGGCACACTTTAGAAATTTCATCTAGTTCATGCAAAAAAATCTATAAATGTCAGTATGGTTAATGTGATAACCCTTAGAAATGTTGACATAGTTCTTGTGAAGCCCATGTACATTTTAGGTGGATCACACAATTGCCCAATACAAATGTCATCATGGTTAACGAGATATCCCTTTGAAATTTCATCACATTTTATGATAATACCTTGGACAAATCATGAGGATATTTGAAACAACCTTGTACGTGTATGATTTGATCAAACAAACACCCTTGGACATGTCAGATTTATCATGAAACAAATTTTGGATAGGTCATCCGGTTCATCTAATAGCACCCAGATATGCCAACCATGTTAGAAAAATTATCCTTGGCATTTTCAGGTGTATGCTCAGGGATATGTAGCATTTAAAGCCTTATCCATGAACCATGATCTGAATTCCCAAATTATAAATATTGTTTCAAAAACAGAATCAGGTTACCTACTCATACAACCTTATTTGATCTAGGCTTTTGAAACATTCTCCTTGTCATCAAAAGTGTTCAATAAACCTCTCATGGTTCTTACTGTGTCCATCAATAGAAAATAATGGATATGTAATTTTGGATTCCACATTTGTGTAGGGTCCCTTGAAATAAAATGTTTTCTATATCATAATATTTACATAATATGTATCATCCATCATTCCTTGTCCCTTAGAATATTATGAAATATATGTCAACTATAAGGAAAGAAATTCATGTTATAAGAAGGATATATAGGATTCATTCTTATGGATTAATATCCATATCAAAAATTATATTATGGTTGATTCAATGTGTGTGTCCCACATTTCAAGGCAGTTTGTTTTATCGCTTGGAATATCTTGTTTCTCACATAGAGCCTGGATCACATGAGCATATGGATTTTAAATGGTCATGTCACAAGAATCATGAAAATCATGCCAACTAGTGTAACTTCAGTGTGTATGCTCTCTCTAACCACACGATCTAAATTCCTCGATTCATGGTTATCCACCTTGGTGTATGTCCAAAAGGTATCCCCAACATTTAAAAAAATTGGGAGATAAGTTTCATAGGTATTAATTATCTTCTCCCATCAAAAATTTAATGAGCAAAAAAAAACTATGTGGAATCTGATTCATGATATTATAATGATATGTAGGTTGCTTTTTTAAGGCACAATATCTGTACCCAATGATTAATGGCCCTTATTCACATCCATTTTTAGGACACCAAACTACATAACTTCAATATGAATGAACTACATGTTATCTTATTCTTAATTTTACATGATACCTCATATACCTCTAGGAGGTCCATTACCAATCCAAAACTACTAATATCCATCCTTGATTGTAGTTATATCATGTGCTCCTAGTCAAATGTATTAAAATCCTAATTAGTTCATCAATTTTAATTAATAATTGGAAATAAATAAATAAATATTGCTACTTAACTATGGGTTCTGTAATGACCCAAATATTTATGAACAAAATAGTTTTATTTAATTTCATATGGATATAGAAAACAAAGACACTATTTTTTTAATTATTTGATTTAAATTATCATTTATTATCATAACCATTTAAAATATAGCCATTGAATAGTGACCACACAACTGATATAAAAATAATGTTTTCAAAAAATAATTTCAACATAGATAAAGGAGAGAATGTCCTCTTCCAGTATAATCGAGACATACGAATCTCATTTGTTAGAGCATGAGAAGGAGGTAGAATCAATATGATTTTCTCATGACCATTCTCAAGTAGAGAATTTACATGTTAATCTTGAATGGAATTGCCTATGGGAGAAGTTTATGTTTATGGAGATTACCACATATGTGATATGATCTGAGCCACCCCGAAATTCTTACCATCGCAACCCTTAAACTGTGTGATATACGTGTTTTATAAGGGGTTATGTAATATTTAATTAGTTACTTATTGTGTAATACCTTTTTACAAATAATTTTTTTATCAATTCATTTATGAGAATTTTCTTTTGTAAAAGTATGGAAAATTTGATAAATTGAGTATTTGGGTAAAAATGGTAATTTTGAGAAATATATACATTATTATATTATAATGTAGTTTATAGTTATAATATTATAAAATGGTTCTTATAAATGATTATTATATCAGTTCTTTCTCTGTAAATTATTAAAAAGTAATTTTAATAAGAGTTATATTTTTTAAAATAAAACTGAAAGTTTCTTTTTAGAGATTTCATTTTAAGGAAGTAATGAATTTTTGGAATAAATATTGTTTTAATAAAATATTATTATCAGCTTTATTTTATGAATAATAAATTAGTATATATATATATTTTAAGTCGAATGTAATTTTTATTCAAGTCTGAATACACTTTTTTGTCAAGGCTCGTGATTTTTCAATAAATGTCAGTTTTCATTTTAAAATTAAAAACTCACATGTTTAGAGAAATATTTAGATAAAATTATCATTATTTTTGGAATTAGGATGTTGAAACTATCCAACTATGAATTTTTACTAATTTTCAAAGACAGTCGAATATTTGGGTAAGAACTAAATACCATATAAATAAAATATGTGAATTTTGACATCACAATGACCCCAAAATGATGTAATAAATAAAATAATGTTTATTTTTGGACCAATATATGTTTTTAAATTAAAATAATGCGATTTTAAGGTTTCTTTACTGCTTTTATAAATCATTAATGATTCCTCCAAAATGTATAATATATTTTACGATTTTAAATTAATTTTATTTATAATTGGACTCACTTCCACCTAATAAAGGATAATATTTTTATATGTTCCACCATTGGACATATAAAATAATGTTTTCCAAACTTATTTGGAAGAAAACATGGGAAAAATACCATGGGAAGGTTTGTGGTTTTGAGTATTTGTTTATATAGATTATAAAACCTATGTTTGTTAACTATTAACGGATTACTCTCTCATTACCTATTTAAACCCACCAAATATAATCATCCCTAAATATCCTTCATAACATCATTCATATCTTTTACACTACCTAGAATCCCCCCATTGAGTAGTATGATCCTTTGATGCTTCTCCTAATCCTTTGGGATCAAACATCCATGTAAGGGATTTCTTCATCTCTCATTTTTGTCCAAGTTTAATTATGATGTTATTCCAATTTATTTGTAATTAAAAATGTGGGGGTATGAATTTTCACCAACCGAATACTTCCATACTAATTTTTTAATTACGATATCTTATTTTTCTCTCATTAAGGCCTTCCATTTAAAATTATTACCATGCCGATATTCCATATTGGATTTCTCTTTTCTTATTTCCTTTCAAGAATTTCTTTTATGTTATGCATATAAATTCTCTTTAATATGTTGGGATATTAATTTAAATGATTCCATTAGTATCTATTTCATGTATGAATGATGAGAGACAACGTTTTGTATCTAATCAATCCCATTTTCAAATCTCTATATAACGCTATTATGCTGCTGAAATTGAAACATGATTTTTTTTAATTCCATAATAATTATATTATGAAAACCACACACATTTCTCAATAAAGTATATTCAACATTGTCAATATATACTTATTTAAGGATGCATACACGTATATATTCCACATTATTTGGTCATGGTAGAAATAATGATGTTGAAGGAATCCATGCAACATAATATATGTGGCACACTTGAGAATGAGATTAAAATGTTCACGAAGGGTGTGACCGGATAGCACTCCAATGCATTGGGTGTTGTTTTCTAGTATGATACGTCATGTTATGACATTTTTTTACCTGGTTCCTTTAAGGATACTTTTGCACCATGTTTGTACATGTGTTTACCTATATCATTATGTTAAAGATGTAGTGTTTTATGTTTATTACATATTTCCATTTTATGATAATCATGCTATATCATGCCTTAATGTTCATTTTTCTATAGTTCTCTATTGATATTTCCATTTCCTAACATGTCTTATATTTTTCATGTTATGATTTTTTACTCCCTTACTAGGCTTTATATCTCACCAATTCATTATATATGTCCTCAGGTTATCCCATGCTATGTTATGTATGAAGGAATGTTATTGTCATGTAAAATAATTTTTCAATAAAGATGTTGTAGTTTAATTCTTATGTTGTAATGTAATGTTCTTAATTGACAAATAAACTAGACCTCTCAATATTCTGGGTTGTATAAATTTTACTATTATTTAATAAATCATGTTTAAATGTGTAATAAGGAGAATTTTCATTATGGTCGGAATCAAATGGAGGGTTACTTATTTTTGGGATTAGGGTTATTATAATCAAAGGAATGATTTAGGGATAATACTGAGTAAAAGAAAATAATCCCTAAATTTAGGTGAGTATGGAGTATGTAGTTTATACGGAATGTACATCCCTGTCTGGATATGAACTTGTAGAGGTGGCTCTGGCACATACATATCTTGGGGTATAACCTAAAAACACAACATTGAGCTGGACTCAAACAAGAACTAGTACACGAAAACAAGACTTGATGCACTCTTTGGTTTAAAACTCTAGGGGGATATGCATTGAAAAATTCATAAGCTTATTATGAACTATTATTATGGGCGTCAAACCCCATAATAATATACATTAGGAAATAGATCATTAGTAACATTGATTGATGGCCATAAATTCATAAGTTAAGGGAATAAATGAAATTTATAAGATGTAACTTTTATCATTGGGTTCCCCATTATGTGTGTAATATATTAAAATATATACCCCTACTTTTAAATTAATTATAGACAGTAGATGTTAATAGGAGGACTTGGGTTAACAACCGATGTGAAAGGAAATGTGATGAATGTCCCAATGAGATTCCCAAAAAATGTGATCACAAGTAGGACATATCAGAAATAAGCAAAACCAGCCATCAAAATTCATGATTATCAATTGTTAATTTTTTGAATTCCCATGGAAATATTGGAAGGGAATGATGACATCTCATGAAATTCCATCTGACAAAGGCAATAATGAAATGTAGACCTAATTTCATATGCGCAACAAGTATGGAAAGAAGAACCAAGGGAAATGTCACAAAGGGACTATGAGATGTTTTATGTGTCGAAAGGAAGGTCCAAAAGTATCCAATTAACATGAAATAATGGATAATGTGATTGATGGAAAAATAATTCCATCTAAGTCATCTTACAATTTTCTATGTCATAAATGTGTAGAAAATGGCCATTATCGAAGAAAATGCTATATTCTAAGGGCTAAGAAGCATGATGATCCTCAATAATCTCAAAGACCAATGGATCATGAAACATCATATGCTAATGTGGTTAATAATGAATGAATTACAAGTAATTCCGACTTTAATTTAGGTTATATCCTAATTTATTTCAATATATGTCATATTAGTATATATTTTATGTTCTCTAAGAACATTGAGTCCCCATGAGAAATGATATTAAATCACTTGGGAAATCATATATAAGTGTGGTATCACATATTGATGTTTGTGGGAATGTTCTTCTTGGAAATATTAAAAGACTACCATTTATTGAATTTGAAGAAAAATGAAAAAAAACATTTCCTATGTGTCAAGGTTGTTGAATGTTCATGAGAAAAATTGTCCCACACATGATCAAGAGTTAAAATATATCTTATTTGATTTGAAAATTTTGTGGCATTATATCTTTGGAGAGTATTGGGAAATATATACATATCACAAAAACATTATGTATATATTCACATAGAAATATTTTAATATGTGCCAATGATGATGGTCATAGATGAACAAAGAATATGAGAATTGAATTCACTACCATCCGGGGAAATCAAATAAAGTGGAAGACAATCTAGGTAGAAAGGATCCAACAACTCTTTAATTGATAAGAATTAAGAAGGATCTAATATTTTTAAACATGAAGAGTATGGACATAGAAATCATAATGGAAGGATCATCATCAACCAATTAACCAATGATTTCTCCACCATCTCTTCAGGAGAGGTTAAAGGATGCAAAAAAACGTCATGTGGGAATTCATAATAATGTGGAGACTATTTGAAAAGGGAAATCCTCATTGTTCAATGTCAATGAAGATGAAATTGTGAAATTTTGGTCAAGACTTTGTGTTCCTTCCAATATAGAGTTAAAGAAACATGTGTTGAATGATTCACATTGTATGAATATATACATCCACCCAGGAAACAAAAAATTTTATATGGATCTTTGAGATCATTATTGGTGGGAAAACATGAAAAAAGGGGTTGTTGAAAATATGTTAAAGTGCCCGGTATATCAGCATGTGATGATTGGGATGTAGTTGTCTATGGGGATAATGCCACCATTACCTGTACCAACCTAGAAGTGGGAGAACATCACCATGGACATTGTCTCCTGACTTTCAAAGACATCCAAAGGAGAAAATATTTTTTGGGTTGTTGTGGATCGTCATACAATGACAACACACTTCATTGAAATTCAAGGGTATTTCTTATTTGATCAACTAGAACGGATATACATAAGAGAATTTGTAAGTATTCATGGTATACCACCCTCAATTTTATCCGTTCATGATCCAAGATTTATATCTAGGTTTTGGAAGAGTCTCCAACACACTCTAAATACTGAGAAAATCTTTAGTATGACTTATCATCCTCAAACTGATGTCTAATTTAAGCAGACTTTCCAAAAACATAGGGAAATTTTGAGAGCATATTCAATTGAATTCAATGGATGATGTGATCAACATACCCCTTTGATTGAGTTATCAAACAATAACTATTTCTACTCAAGAATCCAAATGGCTCCTTATAAATCCCATTATGGGAAGAGATGAAGAACACCGACATGTTTTGATGAAGTTGGTGAGGAAAAATTTTAGGTCCACAAATGATTGACGAGATGTTGGAGACAATTAAGACCACCCAACAACAGATCAATGCTTTTAAGAGTCGACAAAAGAGCTATGCTGAGAACCGTCAATGATACCTAGAGTTTGATGTTGGAGATATGGTTTCCTTACACAAATCACCATTGACGAATGTGATGAGATTTGGGAAGAAGAGAAATCATTGTCAAAGATACATTAGCCTTTTTGAGATACTTGGTTGCATCGTATCAGTGGCATATCAACCAGAACTCCCACTTATCCTCTCTCATGTACATGATGTATTCCATGTGTCAATTTTAAGGAAGGACATTCCTGGCCCATTTCATTTACCCAATCTAAAGTTGGGTCCATTGGAGAATGATATTTCCTATGAATAGATGTTGGTAAAGATAATAGATCGTTTGCAAAAAATTTATATGAAATAATACAATGACCCTCATCAAAGTGTTGTGCAGAAACCAAAATATTGATAAAGCAATATGGGTACCAGAGGAAGTGATGAGGCAGAGTTACCCTCATCGATTTTATTATGGGACATGGAAATTTCGAGAGAGAAATTTTATAATGGGTAATGTTGTAATTACTCAAACATTTATAAACAAAATTTCCTTTATTTTAATATCTTAGGGATACTGAAAACACCCACAATATTTTTATTATAATTTTATTTTGGATTAAATTACCATTAAGTATCATTATTGTTGATAATATAGTTTTTGAATAGTTATTACACAATTTATTTAAATATAAGTACTAAAAATACTTTCACCACAAAAAAGGAGTGGATGGACTCATATAGTAGACTCGGGCCATACGAAGCTCCATTATCAGTGCTTAGGAAGGAGGCAATGCCACTGGGATTCTCTCATGACCAAGACCAAGAAGAGTTTCAACATGTTAATATTGAACATAATTTCATATTGGAGAAGTTCAATTTAAGAGAGATTATCACCCGAGCGATGTTATCGAAGCCACCTAAAGTGGGTGTCACCATCACACACCTTACCCATTTGTCTTATGCATGTGTAATAAGGGTTTATGAATGAAGTTATTAGTTACATATTTTGTAAAAAAAAAATTCAAATTTTGTTTCCTTCAATTCATTTTTTAGAATAGTTATTCTTAAATTAATGATAGATTTGATCAATTTATTTTTTGGGTAAAAATGGTAATTTTGAAAAAAATATACATTATTATATTAAACTATGTTTATTATTACTAAAATTATAAAATAAGTTTTATAAATTATTATTATATACCTTGATAATATTTAAATGATTTGTTAATCAATTTGATAAGATATATATTTTTTTACAATAAAACAAAAAGTGTATTTTAAATGAATTTATTTTATGTAATTAATGAATTTTTGAAATAATAATTATTTTAATAAAAAATTATTTTTATATAACTTTTATGAATAATAAATGTGTTTATAAATTTTATGAAGTTGATTGTAATTTTTATTAATGTTTGAAAATAGTTTTTGTCAAACCCTATGAATTTTTAATAAATGGAAGATTTAATTTTAAAGATAAAAATGAATTTATTTAGAAAATGATCTAGATAAAATGAATATTATTTTTTGAATCAGGAAATCATAATTATCTAATGCTTAATTTTTCATTATTTTAGGAGACAATTGAATTTCTAGGTAAAAATTAAATACCTTGTAAAATAATATTTGTTTTAGGACATCAAAATGAACCCTAAATGCTGTAATAAAGACTATAATGGGTATTATAGGCCATATATATATTTTCCCAATAATATAATGTGATTTTAATTTTTTTACTTATTTTATAAAGTCTTAGTGAATCCTCCAAAATGTATAATATATTTTATGTTTTTAAATTCATTTCATCAATAATGCAACTCACCTTCACATAAGAAAGGAAATTATTTTAATATGTTAGGCCATTATAAGTTTTAACTAATGATCTCCACTCCACTTTGATAAAATGACCATGGGGAAAATCAATGGTATGGTTTGTGGATTTGAGTATTTAATTATATAGATCCTAAAAACTATGTTTGTGAAATATTAATGAATTCCCCTTTCATTTCCCATATAATCCCTCCCAATCACCACCAATCATCACTAAAAATACACTAAGAAAGTTCATACTCTTTCTTACCTTATCTAGAATCCCCCAATGCACACCAAGCTCCCATGAAGCCTCTCCTCTTCCTCTGGGACCACACATCCAAAGAAGGGATTAATTCTGTTCTCATTTGTGTTAATGTTTTATTATATAGTTATAGATTTTTATTTTCAATTAAAAATGATGGAAAATAATTTATAACCTCATAAATACATACCTACATATGTTTTAATGATTATAGACCCCTTTATCTCTTATTAATGACTTTATTTTACACCTGTTACCATGCCAAAATTCCATACGTGATTTATCTCTTCTTATTTTCATTTATGCATTTCTTCTATATTATGAATCTAGATTCCATATCAATTATTGGGATATTATGTTTCATGATTAAATTAATGTCTGTTTCATGTCTAAATTATTATATACCCCATTCTCTACCAACAACCCAATTTACGAATATCCATATTAAATTATTATTGTGCCGAAATTGCAGTGCAATTTTCCAAGCCAAAATCATCCTGTAGTGAATACTATACCCATTTAACTATATAGGGAATTAAACATTATGAACTTATAATTATTAAATG